>CM068297.1:11944719-12544719 GCA_034768395.1 Linum lewisii
AAAAGGCAGGGCCAATTGTTGGCGGGCCAAAAGTGCTTCCTGTGGCATCCGGGCAAGGGGCTGCCTTGGGTGTCGGGTTTAGCTCTCGGCCTTCTTCCATTCTGTCCAGGCCTTTTGAGTTCTGCTTCAAGCAGCTCTTCAGTAATGTCCCATGAGGCTTTCAGGGATGGTTAATGGCCCAGGCTTATGACAAATGGTCTTGAGCTCCATTGAGCACAATGGGATGGTCCGGGCCCTCCGTTCCGGGTCAATCTTCGGGCACCACCCTTTTCTGGCCAGACACTCTTGGGTGCTTTGTTTCCTGTGCTCCAGGAATGTCTCTGGCAGATCCCAGGAGTGGTCAATACCTTCAGGGCTCATGGGAATCAGGTCAGGCCTAGTGGTGGCCCTCGGCTCGGGGCTGGACTTGGTGGTGTGAACCGCCGCAACCGTGGGCAGACGCCCTAACCACCGCTAGTCTTGAACCTTTGCTCAATCACTGTTGGGCACCGGGGGGGGAAATTACTTGGACCCGTCGGCCGCGATTGACCGAGAACCCTAAGTGTCCAGGAAGGGCTCCACGAAAAGAAGGGAATACTTCTGTTGATAATACCGACTCTAAGCTATGCACGCAGCTAAAACTAAGAATTGAGAGAACAAAGTTCTTATTTTGATTAATTGATTCAAAGGGGTTCGTCTTTACAATGAGGCCGAAGCCTCTTATTTATAGGTGAGGGAAATCGTGAACAGGCTCACTTTCCTACTCGGAAAATAACTCAAAAATAAAAATAATAGCCAAAGTCCTTTTTAGAATATAATAAACTTACTTGCTCCTAAAGAATCGAAAATAAGAAGAAAATCCGAATAAAATACTTAAAGTCTTAAAATAATACAAAACCCGGGCCCCTAAAACCCTAATTCGGCAGATCCGGCGGGTCGGTCGGGTGTTCGCCACGCGCTGGCCAAATTAGGAAACGGCGCGCCTTTGCTATCGAGCGTGGAATTGGCGACGGCGGCGGCTGCTGGGGGTGCTGGGTGATGCCCGGGGCTTCTTGAGTTGGGCTCCGGCGGGTCTGATGCTGATGCCGGTCGGCCTCCGGGGTTCTTTGCTCGGCCTCCCTGTTCGCCCGTCTTCCCATTTCATCATTTCCTCCATTTCCCTCGTGGTTCCTAGCTGGCAGCTCCTAGGCTTGGCTCTAGCCTTGTGTGGAGTTGAGGGCGGGTGCTAAACCTCTCAGGGGCTGAGTCCCCTGCTGGCTCGGTGTGGGGCCCGGTTGGGGCCTTCTGAGGCCGAGGCTGGTGTCCGGGTGCAGCCTGTCTTTGGGCCTTCTCCGGATAAGCTCAGGCGGGCTTTCCTGTTTTATCCCAATTGTCTAGGAAGGTCCTTAGAGGTTCCCTTAAGGTCAGCATCCGGTTCCTTGAGCTCTTGGAACCCTAGCCTTGGTGCTAAGGCCGAAGGAGTGCTCGGGGTAGGGCCGACTGGAGCTCCCTCAGGTCGGGGCTGGGCTTTCTTCAATTGGGGTTCCTCCAAAAAGGACTCTAGAGGATCCCAGGGTTGTGTATGACCTCCTGGGTTATTAGGTTAGTACCTGAAGTGCCGGCCAAGCCAGGCTCTTTGGCCGCTATGGGGGCCGGGCCCAAGTTAGGGCCGGTTGGGTCCGAACGCTCATCGTGCTTGTTGAGCTCTTCGGGTTTGGGCTGTACTTGAACCTTACCACCTGCTGGGGCTTGGTAAACCTCTGAGGGTTTATCTTAAGGGGCTGGCGAGGTTTTTGAGCGCTTCTTATAAGGCACTAAGGCCTTTGCCCTTGTGGGTGACCCCGGCGGGGTGTAGGAGTAGGCATTGGCAGTCGGTCGGCTGCCCGGAGTCACTTCATTCCCCTCTTCTTGTAATTGATTCGTCCCCGAAAACCCAAACCTTCGTGTGCGTGTCGGGTAGGGGTTCCTTCATGTTGACTGTTCGTGGGGCGGTGTTGGGGGTGTCTTCCTTCATGCTTCGGGGGGGTCGGGTACTCGTTAGAGTCCGAGTCTGACCAAGGCTCCAGGTCTTCTGAGATAGCACCATCGGTGCTCATGTTGTCATCAGTCGAGGGGGCTGTTGACTTTGATATTGAGGCTCGTGGAAGACATAGGGGAGTATAGGTCATCCCAATGGAGCCCATCCTCCTTGCTAGGGCTTTTCTTGACCCCCGTCGGGTTTTGGAGGTAGGCGGAGTCGGATGGGTGCCAGCCGCAAAAAGTCGGTTGTGACCCTCTTCGGTGTGCATGTCCGGGTGGCCTGTGTGTCCCCCGGGGGGCCTCGTGTGTCCGGGTGCTGCTCCTGCATCATTAGGGGGCTGGCCAGGGGATGCTTGGGTGCTGCTCCGTAGGGTGCCGGGTATTGGCTCGGGGTTGACCCGATGTTAGCCAGGCGCTGTTCTGGATTCGGGCCGTCGCCAGGGAGTATGGCTCGGCCAAGGTATCTCGCCAGGCCTTGGTACCTAAGGTAGGTCTTTACGAACATTCCCGTGAATTTTTCAAGCCCTTGACTCGACCTCTTCTCCGCTGTCGAGTCTTCTTCTTGGCCGCCCTTGGCTTCTTCTTCTTTCGTCGTCGGGTGACGATTCTCCTTCTTTGAGCACCATGACCTCTGATTTGGGGCAATCTCTAGCTACATGTCCTCGGCCCTGACATTTAAACAAACAATGCCGCTAGGCTAGGGTTAGTACTCGGTACAGTAGGGGTAGTGCTTGGTGTTACCGGTTGGCGGCGGTGCTAGGGTTTGGTTTGCCGCCTTGAGCCCGGTTAGGGCCGGCTTCCATGGGGTGGCTGGTACTGGCAGCTCCCTTCCACGTGCTAGTGGCGGGGGTGCGGTCCTCTGCCAAAGCCTTCTTGATCTCTCTTTCTACTCGGATTTGCCAAGGTTACTAAGTCTTCGTAGTCAACATAGTGGATATGTTGACTTGATGCATGATATCTCTTTGTAGGCCGTTGGTAAAACGGGCTATTCTAGCTTCATCATCCTCTTTAAGATCAAGCCGTGTTACGAGCATCTCAATTTCTTTGTGTTAGTCCTCACGGACATACTGCCTTGTCTTATGGTTTGTAGCTTGATATGCAAGTTCTTGTATAGGCAGCAGGTACAAACTTCTTCCTCATGATTCTCTTTATTCTCTCCATGTTCCAACGGGTTCTTCTTTTCTATGAGGACCTTGATTATGACCCGGCCCAGCTGCCCCAGCCAAACACTCGTACCCATGTACGCCGCCAGGGTCCCGGAGAGTGGAAAAAGACTAGGGCCATAAAAAGCGCTCTTAGCATTGAGGGCTGGTTTCTACGAGTCTTCAAGCCTAAAAATGAATTAAAGAACAAGCTCAGGATGCCTCAACTGGGGGAAGGTTTTTACCCGAGATGGGAGGAATTCCAGGCCATGTTACAGGATGAGGACTTAGGTCCTGGACGAGCATTAATGTCCAGCCTTATCCTAACCTCTCTTCCATGATCCCAAGTCAAGAACACGTCAGAAGCCATCTGGAGAGATTCTGGCTACAGAAGACCAGAGGGTTCGAGATATGTGGCCAAGACAGGTTGGCTTCCGAAGGACACCCGCCCGGGCCCCGGAGGCGCACGGACAACCCAGCCCCTACAGCGGACAACCAAGCTCATCACTCAGAACCTGGCGGACAAGTTGATGCCAGAAGAATCAGAAGGTCAAAAGCCTGGAGGAAAACCTACTTGTCCGAGGAAAATGCTGCCCAGTAAGACAGAACCGCCCGGCATCACCAAAACCCTAGTATCGGGTCCGGAGCACTTTATGTCGAGGCGGTCACCAGCGCCGAAGGACGCCATCCGGCCACCCCGGTCACCCGGAACCCACGGTATTACAGAAATGCCACGCACGGGTTCCGGGCACTTTTCCTAGCCGCGTCCGGAGTCCAGCCCGCGTCCGGCGGTTTTTCCTAGTCCCACCCCGCCCAAGGACACCCGGCGTGCCCTAATCGCCGGATAGGGTTTTTTCCTAAATTCTGCCGGTTTTTAGGATTTTAATCTCGGACAACTTAGTTATTTTTAATATTTTCCTCGGCCTACATTTAGGAATATTTTAGTTTTTTTCCTTTTAGAGTTGGAGATGGCTTAGGCCACCCTTGAGCTATAAATAGAGACCTCGGCCATCATTGTAAGACACGTTGATTGATAATTGAAATTTCAGAACATTGTTCTTTTTCCTTCAAGTCTTTGCTCGTTGTTGCTAAGCTTAAGGTTTGGTTTATCATCAAAGGTTATCACCCATTTTTTGTGGCACCAATTCGACTGAATACCTTGGGGTTCCTAAGTCTTATACTTAGTGGATTTCAAGTGTTCTCCGCGGGTTTCAAAGGTTAGGATTCGTGGAGCTGGTAGTATAGTTTTGGGTGTTGAGTCGATCCTTCTAGAGGAGGCGGTTCGCATCAGCTGGTATCAGAGCACGGTTCAACTCTTGGACCAACAATCTATCCCAGTTTTCAGTTCTTCTACTTGAATTCTATCTTTTACTTTCGTTGTTTTCAGTTTCAGAAAAACCCTAAAAAAAAAAAATGTGCATTGTGTTTGTTCTATTCTTCTACCTTTCTTTAAGTTTTTGTTGTGAGAAAAAGCTGTGGCCGATCAAAGAAAAAGAAAAAAAAAGAAAGAAAAAAAATCAAAAGGTCTAGAAAAATTGACCTATCTAAAAAAAGCAGGCCACGTTCACAATCAAGGTAGTAATTAATTCAAGAAGAGGGGTTTTTATAAGTTTAGCTATAGCTTTCGACTACTAGCTTTCTTGGTAGAACACCCAATTTGTTTGTCTTGTCATCCCACGCCCTAGCTCAAGATTCTGGCCCCTAGAAATCCGAAACCCTAGGTATAAGGTCTTGTTAGTGTCATTGGTAGACTTAGACTGCATAGCTTCGAAGAAACTTGCAACTACTTGAATTGAGATTGTCTTTGTTTTGAAAATTTCAAAGAAAACCCTAATTTGAGTGACTTGAAAAAAAAAAAAATTCATACACGAGTGGTAAGAAAAAGAGTGTGTGAGGTTCTTTAGAGAGATTTTGGGAGGTTCTTTGTTCGTGACTAATCATGGCAGATGAGAGGTTCAATGCTTTTGATGCCCGGTTGACCGCCATGGCTGAAAACATGGCCCGAATCGCCGAGCAGTTTGGAGCCGCGAATGGAAAGGCCCCCGGCGGCCAAGGAGGAATGAGCAGGAGGAATGAGCAGAGGAGATGATGATGTGAGCAGCTTGAAGCTCAACGTGCCTAAATTTACTGGCAAAACCAACCCCGACGACTACATTGATTGGGAGAGGAGCATGGAGGATTTCTTTGAGTGCCATAACTATTCCGAAAGGAAAAAGGTAACCCTAGCCACAATTGAGTTTACTGACTATGCTGCCTTGTGGTGGGCTCAACTCAGGAATCAGATCAGGAAAGAGGAAGAGGACCCCGTCCTTAGTTGGAGGAGTCTCAAAAGAAAGATGAGGAGAAAGTTTGTACCCAGCAGCTACAACCGAGACTTGCACACCAAGCTTCGATCATTGAAGCAAGGGAGCATGACGGTTGAGGAATACAACAAGGAGATGGAGATCCTGGTTGCACGGCTTGACCTGAGTGAGGATGAAGATGCCAAGATAGCACGTTTTACCGGAGATTGCAAAGGGAGATTCTACACCAAGTCAACATTCTCAATTTTGCTGACTATGACGACTTGATAAACGTGGCTATTAGGGTTGAGAAGGAACTGAAGAACGGTCTTGGAAGAAGGACTACCCCGCCGCCACCGATCAGTGCCCCGGTGAGAGAGACCGAAGCGCCGACACACCCCATACCGGCCAAACCCTAACCGGAGCGCCGGATCGAGACCAAACCCTAACCAAGGGTCGACATCAAGGGTAAACCCTAATCTCGGTTCAAAAATCCCTACTACTAATGCTCGGCCAAGTGCCATTGTGTGTTTTAAGTGTCAAGGTAGGGGTCACATGGCAAGGGACTGCCCTAACACCCGAACCATGGTGCTTAGAGAGGGAGAAGTTGTGACGGACGACGAGGAGGAACCAATTATTGAAGAATTGGAGGGAGAGTCCAGTGAAGGAGAAGAAGTTGACATAGAAGGATTAGAAAAATTTTCAGCCTTCAGCAGTCGAGTGATCACCCCAGTACTGCCCCACCTGCCCCAGCACACGCCCAGCACGCCCCGGCCCAGCGCCCAGCACTGCCCCGGCCCAGCGCCCAGCACTGCCCCGGCCCAGCGCCCAGCACTGCCCCGGCACAGCACCCAGTACTGCCCCGGCCTAGCACCGGCCCTGCCCCGGCCTAGCATCTCGACTGCCCCGGACATCCTGTCCGCGCCGAATGATGTCGATCGGCCCACCTTGGGTCTTTTGAACATTCCCTCAGCCAATTTTGGCCTGAAGAAAGCCGGAGGGCTCTTTGACGACCTGAAGCCAAGCACCGACCCCGACGACCACCCGGCGGCCCCGATGGTCAAAGGACCAACAACCACCCGTTCCAAGATTCAGTGGGTAATCACCTCCCGGCAGGTTTTTAAAGCTGCCCCGAGCCAAGAGGATCCCGAAGCAGACTCTGACGAGGACGTACGTAAGGAACCTTTGTCCAATAGCCTCCCGAGCCAGGGAGATCCAGAAGCAGACTCGGACGAGGAGATGAGTGAGGAACCCTCACTCAGCAGCCCCCCGAGCCTTAACATTACTGTTAATGGCATCTATGAAGTGGAACAAATGGAGACTGAGGGAGAAGACACTGAAGAATCCGAGCCCTGGTCCGTCATGGACTCCAATGACACCCAAGAGCCACCAACGAGGCTGAGTCGTCCCCGACCCTAGCCAACAAGATTTCTGACGTTTGGAAAAGAGTGATGGGAACTAGGAAAGACTCCGAGGTGGATTTGGGGACAAATCCCAGTCAAGAAGAGGGGGATGATATGACCCGGCCCAGCTGCCCCAGCAAACACTCGTACCCATGTACGCCGCCAGGGTCCCCCGAGAGTGGAAAGACCTAGGGCCATATAAAAAGCGCCTAGCATTCAGGGCTGGTTATCTACGAGCTCTCAAGCCTAGAAATGAATTAAAGAACAAGCTCAGGATCACCTCAACTGGGGGAAGGTATCCCGAGATGGGAGGAAGTTCCAGGCCATGTTACTGGATGAGGACTTAGGTCCTGGACCGAGCACTAAGTCTCAGCCTTATCCTAACCTCTCTTCCATGATCCCTCAAGTCAAGAACACGTCAGAAGCCATCTGGAGAGAGTTCTGGCGTACAGAAGACCAGAGGGTTCGAGAATATGTGGCCAAGACAGGTTGGCTTCCGAAGGACACCGCCCGGGCCCCGGAGCGCACGGACAACCAGCCCCTACAGCGGACAACCAAGCTCATCACTCAGAACCTGGCGGACAAGTTGATGCCAGAAGAATCAGAAGGTCAAAAGCCTGGAGGAAAACCTCACTTGTCCGAGGAAATGCTGCCCAGTAAGCCAGAACCGCCCGGCATCACCAAAACCCTAGTATCGGGTCCGGAGCACTTGATGCCGAGCCGGTCACCAGCGCCGAAGGACGCCATCCGGCCACTCGGTCACCCGGAACCCACGGTAATTACAGAAATGCCACCGCACGGGTTCCGGGCACTTTTCCTAGCCGCGTCCGGAGTCCAGCCCGCGTCCGGCGGTTTTTCCTAGTCCCACCCGGCCAAGGACACCCGGCGTGCCCTAATCCGCCCGGATTAGGGTTTTTCCTAAATTCTGCCGGTTTAGGATTTTAATCTCGGACAACTTAGTTATTTTTAATATTTTCCTCGGCCTACATTTTAGGAATATTTTAGTTTTTTTCCTTTTTAGAGTTGGAGATGGCTTAGGCCACCCTTGAGCTATAAATAGAGACCTCGGCCATCATTGTAAGACACGTTGATTGATAATTGAAATTTCAGAACATTGTTCTTTTTCCTTCAAGTCTTTGCTCGTTGTTGCTTAGCTTAAGGTTTGGTTTATCATCAAAGGTTATCACCCTTTGTTTGTGGCACCAATTCGACTGAATACCTTGGGGTTCCTAAGTCTATACTTAGTGGATTTCAAGTGTTCTCCGCGGTTTCAAAGGTTAGGATTCGTGGAGCTGGTAGTATAGTTTTGGGTGTTGAGTCGATCCCTTCCTAGAGGAGGCGGTTCGCATCAGCTGGTATCAGAGCACGGTTCAACTCTTGGACCAACAATCTATCCCAGTTTTCAGGTTCTTCTACTTGAATTCATATCTTTTAGCTTTCGTTGTTTTCAGTTTCAGAAAAACCCTAAAAAAAAAAAATCGTGCATTGTGTTTGTTCTATTCTTCTACCTTTCTTTAAGTTTTTGTTGTGAGAAAAAGCTGTGGCCGATCAAAGAAAAGAAAAAGAAAAGAAAAGAAAAGAAAAATCAAAGGTCTAGAAAAATTGACCTATCTAAAAAAAAGCAAGGCCACGTTCACAATCAAGGTAGTAGATTAAGTTCAAGAAGAGGGGTTTTTCATAAGTTTAGCTACTAGCTTTCGCACTACTAGCTTTCTTGGTAGAACACCCAAATTTGTTTGTCTTGTCATCCCACGCCCTAGCTCAAGATTCTGGCCCCTAGAAATCCGAAACCCTAGGTATAAGGTCTTGTTAGTGTCATTGGTAGACTTAGACTGCATAGCTTCGAAGAAACTTGCAACTACTTGAATTGAGATTGTCTTTGTTTTGAAAATTTCAAAGAAAACCCTAATTTGAGTGACTTGAAAAAAAAAAAATTCATACACGAGTGATAAGAAAAAGAGTGTGTGAGGTTCTTTAGAGAGATTTTGGGAGGTTCTTTGTTCGTGACTAATCATGGCAGATGAGAGGTTCAATGCTTTTGATGCCCGGTTGACCGCCATGGCTGAAAACATGGCCCGAATCGCCGAGCAGTTTGGAGCCGCGAATGGAGAAGGCCCCCGGCGGCCAAGGAGGAATGAGCAGGAGGTAGATGATGATGTGAGCAGCTTGAAGCTCAACGTGCCTAAATTTACTGGCAAAACCAACCCCGACGACTACATTGATTGGGAGAGGAGCATGGAGGATTTCTTTGAGTGCCATAACTATTCCGAAAGGAAAAAGGTAACCCTAGCCACAATTGAGTTTACTGACTATGCTGCCTTGTGGTGGGCTCAACTCAGGAATCAGATCAGGAAAGAGGAAGAGGACCCCGTCCTTAGTTGGAGGAGTCTCAAAAGAAAGATGAGGAGAAAGTTTGTACCCAGCAGCTACAACCGAGACTTGCACACCAAGCTTCGATCATTGAAGCAAGGGAGCATGACGGTTGAGGAATACAACAAGGAGATGGAGATCCTGGTTGCACGGCTTGACCTGAGTGAGGATGAAGATGCCAAGATAGCACGTTTTACCGGAGGATTGCAAAGGGAGATTCTACACCAAGTCAACATTCTCATTTTGCTGACTATGACGACTTGATAAACGTGGCTATTAGGGTTGAGAAGGAACTGAAGAACGGTCTTGGAAGAAGGACTACCCCGCCGCCACCGATCAGTGCCCCGGTGAGAGGAGACCGAAGCGCCGGACACACCCCATACCGGCCAAACCCTAACCGGAGCGCCGGATCGAGACCAAACCCTAACCAAGGGTCGACATCAAGGGTAAACCCTAATCTCGGTTCAAAAATCCCTACTACTAATGCTCGGCCAAGTGCCATTGTGTGTTTTAAGTGTCAAGGTAGGGGTCACATGGCAAGGGACTGCCCTAACACCCGAACCATGGTGCTTAGAGAGGGAGAAGTTGTGACGGACGACGAGGAGGAACCAATTATTGAAGAATTGGAGGGAGAGTCCAGTGAAGGAGAAGAAGTTGACATAGAAGGATTAGAAAAATTTTCAGCCTTCAGCAGTCGAGTGATCACCCCAGTACTGCCCCAGCACTGCTGATGCGAACCGCCTCCTCTAGGAAGGGATCGACTCAACACCCAAAACTATACTACCAGCTTCACGAATCCTAACTTTTGAAACCGCGGGGAATACTTGAAATCCACTAAGTATAGACTTAGGAACCCCAAGGTATTCAGTCGAATTGGTGCCACAACAAAGGGTGATAACCTTCGATGATAAACCAAACCTTAAGCTAAGCAACAACGAGCAAAGACTTGAAGGAAAAAGAACAAAGTTCTGAAATTTCAATTTATGACTTAACGTGTCTTACAATGATGGCCGAGGCCTCTATTTATAGCGCAAGGGTGGCCTAAGCCGTCTCCAACTCTAATAAGGTAAGACTAAAATAATCCTAAAAGATAGGCCGAAGAAAATATTAAAATACACAAAGTTGTCCGAGAGTGAAATTCTAAAACCGGCAAAAATTGCACAAAACCCTAATCCGGGCGGATTAGGGCACGCCGGGTGTCCGTGTCCGATCGGGCTTAGGAAAACCCTCCGGGCGCGGGCTGGACTCCAGACGCGGCTAGGAAGAGTGCCCGGAACCCGCGCGGTGGCATTTCTGTAATTACCGCGGGTTCCGGGTGACCGGGCGGTCGGGTGGCGTCCTTCGGTGCTGGTGACCGGCTCGGCATCAAGTGCTCCGGACCCGATGCTAGGGTTTTGGTGATGCCGGGCGGTTCTGGCTTTCTGCTGGCCATTTCCTCGGACAAGTGAGGTTCTTCCCAAGTCTTTTGACCTCCTGAGTCTTCTGGCTTCAACTTGTCCGCCAGGTTCTGAGTGTGGAGCAGGGTTAGCCGAGGCAGGGGCTGGTTGGCCGTATCCGCCGGGGCCCGGGCGGTGTCCTTGGGAAGCCAACCTGTCTTGGCCACATATTCTCGAATCTTCTGGTCTTCTGTACGCCAGAACTCTCTCCAGATGGCTTTTGACGTGTGCTTGACTTGAGGGATCATTGAAGAGAGGTTGGGGAAGGACTGAGACTCGGTGCTCTGTCTAGGACTTAGGTTCTCGGCCAGTATCATGGCCTGGAACTCCCTTCCATCTCGGGGTGTCTTCCTTCCCTGTGGGGCAGACCTGAGCTTGTTCTTGAGCTCATTTCTAGGCTTGAGAGCTTGTAGGTAGCCAGTCCTTAGTTCTAGGCGCTTTTTGTATGGACCCGGAGTGCTGCCTTCTACGGGGTACCTTGGTGGGGTGTAGGTATACCTTTGTGGCCTGGGGCGGTGGAGCCGGGTCATATCATCCCCCTCTTCTTGACGGGGATTTGTCCCCAAATCCACCTCGGCATCTTTCCTGGATCCCATCACTCTTTTCCAAACTTCAGCAATCTTGTGGGCGACGGCCGGGAGAGATTCAGCTTCATCCGTAGTCCTAGGGGTGTCATTCGAGTCGGTACTGGACAATGTTTCGGACTCTTTAGTGTCTTCTTCTTCAGTCTTCATATCTTCCACTTCATAAATGCCATTAACAATAATGTTAAGGCTCGGGGAGCTGCTGGGTGAGGGTTCTTCACTCATTTCCTCATCCGAGTCTTCTGCTGGATCTTCTTCGCTCGGGGCAGCTTTTAAAATCCGCCGGGAGACGACTTCCCATTGAATCTCGGGACGGGTGGCCGTCGGATTCATGACCGTCGGGGGCGCCGGGTGGCCGTCGGGGCCGGCGCTCGGCTTCAGGTCGTCAAAGATCCCTCCGGCTTTCTTCTGGTCAAGATTGGCCGAAGGAATGTTCAAAAGACCCGGGGTGGACCGATTGACATCATCCGGCGCGGACAGGATGTCCGGAGCAGTCGTGATGCTAGGCCGGGGCAGGGCCGGTGCCAGGCCGGGGCAGTACTGGGGCCTGTGCCGGGGCAGCGCGGGGTGCAGGGCCGGGGCAGTGCTGGGCGCTGGGCCGGGGCAGTGCTGGGCGCTGTGCTGGGGCAGTGCTGGGCGCTGGGCCGGGGCAGTGCCGAGCGCAGTGCTGGGGCAGTACTGGGGCAGTGCTCGGCGCGGGGCCGGGGCAGTGCCGGGCGCTGTGCTGGGGCGGTGCCGGGGTGATCACTCGACTGCTGAAGGCTGAAAATTTTTCCAAGCCTTCTACCTCAACTTCTTCTCCTTCACTCGATTCTCCCTCCAATTCTTCAACAATTGGTTCCTCCTCGTCGTCTGTCACGACTTCTCCCTCTCTAAGCACCATGGTTCGGGTGTTAGGGCATTCCCTTGCCATGTGACCCCTACCTTGACATTTGAAACACACAATGGCACTTGGCCGAGCGTTAGTAGTAGGGATTTTTGAACCAAGATTAGGGTTTACCCGTGGTGCCGACCCTTGGTTAGGGTTTGGTCGCGATCCGGCGCCCCGGTTAGGGTTTGGCCGGTATGGGGTGTGGCCGGCGCTTCGGTCTCCTCTCACCGGGGCACTGATCGGTGGCGGCGGGGTAGTCCTTCTTCCAAGGCCGTTCTTCAGCTCCTTCTCAACCCTAGTAGCCACGTTGATCAAGTCATCATAGTCAGCAAAGTTGAGAATGTTGACTTGATGTAGAATCTCTCTTTGCAACCCTCCGGTGAAACGGGCTATCTTGGCATCTTCATCCTCACTCAGATCAAGCCGTGCAACCAGGATCTCCATCTCCTTGTTGTATTCCTCAACCGTCATGCTCCCTTGCTTCAAGGATCGAAGCTTGGTGTGCAAGTCTCGGTTGTAGCTACTCGGTACAAACTTCCTCCTCATCTTTCTTTTAAGACTCCTCCAAGTAAGGACGGGGTCCTCTTCTTCTTTCCTGATCAGATTCCTGAGTTGGGACCACCACAAGGCAGCATAGTCAGTAAACTCTAGTGTGGCTAGGGTTACCTTTTTCCTCTCGGAATAGTTGTGGCATTCAAAGAAATCCTCCATGGCTCTCTCCCAATCGATGTAGTCGTCGGGATTGGTTTTGCCAGTGAATTTAGGCACACTGAGCTTCAGGCTGCTCACATCATCATCTTCTTCCTGCTCATTCCTCCTTGGCCGCCGGGGGCCATCTCCATTCGTGGCTCCGAACTGCTCGGCGATTCGGGCCATGTTTTCAGCCATGGCGGTCAGCCGGGCATCAAAAGCGTTGAATCTCTCATCTGCCATGGTTAATCACGAACAATAGGCCTCACAAAATCTCTCTAATGAACCTCACACACTCTTGTTCTTACCACTCGTGTATGAATCTTTTTTTTTTTTTTAACAAGTCACTCAAATTAGGGTTTTCTTTGATATTTTCAAAACAAAGTCAATCTCAATTCAAGTAGTTGCAAGTTTCTTCGAAGCTATGCAGTCTAAGTCTACCAATGACACTAACAAGACCTTATACCTAGGGTTTCGGATTTCTAGGGGCCAGAATCTTGAGTTAGGACGTGGAATGACAAGACATACAAATTTGGGTGTTCTACCAAGAGAGCTAGTAGTGCGGAATCTAGTAGCTAACTTATGAAAAACCCCTCTTCTTGAACTTAGTCTACTACCTTGATAGTGAACGTGGCCTTGCTTTTTTTTTTTAGCTAGGTCAATTTTTCTAGACCTTTGATTTTCTTTTCTTTTCTTCGATCGGCCACAGCTTTTTCTCACAACAAACTTGAAGAAAGGTAGAAGAATAGAACAAACACAATGAAGCTATTTTTTTTTTAGGGTTTTTCTGAAACTGAAAACAACAAAAACTAAAGGATATGAATTCAAGTAAAAGAACCTGAAAACTGGGATAGATTGTTGGTCCAAGAGTTGAACCGCGCTCTGATACCAGCTGATGCGAACCGCCTCCTCTAGGAAGGGATCGACTCAACACCCAAAACTATACTACCAGCTTCACGAATCCTAACTTTTGAAACCGCGGGGAATACTTGAAATCCACTAAGTATAGACTTAGGAACCCCAAGGTATTCAGTCGAATTGGTGCCACAACAAAGGGTGATAACCTTCGATGATAAACCAAACCTTAAGCTAAGCAACAACGAGCAAAGACTTGAAGGAAAAAGAACAAAGTTCTGAAATTTCAATTTATGACTTAACGTGTCTTACAATGATGGCCGAGGCCTCTATTTATAGCGCAAGGGTGGCCTAAGCCGTCTCCAACTCTAATAAGGTAAGACTAAAATAATCCTAAAAGATAGGCCGAAGAAAATATTAAAATACACAAAGTTGTCCGAGAGTGAAATTCTAAAACCGGCAAAAATTGCACAAAACCCTAATCCGGGCGGATTAGGGCACGCCGGGTGTCCGTGTCCGATCGGGCTTAGGAAAACCCTCCGGGCGCGGGCTGGACTCCGGACGCGGCTAGGAAGAGTGCCCGGAACCCACGCGGTGGCATTTCTGTAATTACCGCGGGTTCCGGGTGACCGGGCGGTCGGGTGGCGTCCTTCGGTGCTGGTGACCGGCTCGGCATCAAGTGCTCCGGACCCGATGCTAGGGTTTTGGTGATGCCGGGCGGTTCTGGCTTTCTGCTGGCCATTTCCTCGGACAAGTGAGGTTCTTCCCAAGTCTTTTGACCTCCTGAGTCTTCTGGCTTCAACTTGTCCGCCAGGTTCTGAGTGTGGAGCAGGGTTAGCCGAGGCAGGGGCTGGTTGGCCGTATCCGCCGGGGCCCGGGCGGTGTCCTTGGGAAGCCAACCTGTCTTGGCCACATATTCTCGAATCTTCTGGTCTTCTGTACGCCAGAACTCTCTCCAGATGGCTTTTGACGTGTGCTTGACTTGAGGGATCATTGAAGAGAGGTTGGGGAAGGACTGAGACTCGGTGCTCCGTCTAGGACTTAGGTTCTCGGCCAGTATCATGGCCTGGAACTCCCTTCCATCTCGGGGTGTCTTCCTTCCCTGTGGGGCAGACCTGAGCTTGTTCTTGAGCTCATTTCTAGGCTTGAGAGCTTGTAGGTAGCCAGTCCTTAGTTCTAGGCGCTTTTTGTATGGACCCGGAGTGCTGCCTTCTACGGGGTACCTTGGTGGGGTGTAGGTATACCTTTGTGGCCCGGGGAGGTGGAGCCGGGTCATATCAACTGCCCCAGCACAGCGCCCAGCACTGCCCCGCCCAGCGCCCAGCACTGCCCGGCCCAGCGCCAGCACTGCCCCGGCACAGCACCCAGTACTGCCCCGGCCTAGCACCGGCCCTGCCCCGGCCTAGCATCTCGACTGCCCCGGACATCCTGTCCGCGCCGAATGATGTCGATCGGCCCACCTTGGGTCTTTTGAACATTCCCTCAGCCAATTTTGGCCTGAAGAAAGCCGGAGGGCTCTTTGACGACCTGAAGCCAAGCGCCGACCCCGACGACCACGCGGCGGCCCCGATGGTCAAAGGACCAACAACCACCCGTTCCAAGATTCAGTGGGTAATCACCTCCCGGCAGGTTTTTAAAGCTGCCCCGAGCCAAGAGGATCCCGAAGCAGACTCTGACGAGGACGTACGTAAGGAACCTTTGTCCAATAGCCTCCCGAGCCAGGGAGATCCAGAAGCAGACTCGGACGAGGAGATGAGTGAGGAACCCTCACTCAGCAGCCCCCCGAGCCTTAACATTACTGTTAATGGCATCTATGAAGTGGAACAAATGGAGACTGAGGAGAAGACACTGAAGAATCCGAGCCCTGGTCCGTCACGGACTCCAATGACACCCCAAGAGCCACCAACGAGGCTGAGTCATCCCCGACCCTAGCCAACAAGATTTCTGACGTTTGGAAAGAGGTGATGGGATCTAGGAAAGACTCCGAGGTGGATTTGGGGACAAATCCCAGTCAAGAAGAGGGGGATGATATGACCCGGCCCAGCTGCCCCAGCAAACACTCGTACCCATGTACGCCGCCAGGGTCCCCCGAGAGTGGAAAAGACCTAGGGCCATATAAAAAGCGCCTAGCATTCAGGGCTGGTTATCTACGAGCTCTCAAGCCTAGAAATGAATTAAAGAACAAGCTCAGGATCGCCTCAACTGGGGGGAAGGTATCCCGAGATGGGAGGAAGTTCCAGGCCATGTTACTGGATGAGGACTTAGGTCCTGGACCGAGCACTAAGTCTCAGCCTTATCCTAACCTCTCTTCCATGATCCCTCAAGTCAAGAACACGTCAGAAGCCATCTGGAGAGAGTTCTGGCGTACAGAAGACCAGAGGGTTCGAGAATATGTGGCCAAGACAGGTTGGCTTCCGAGGGACACCGCCCGGGCCCCGGAGCGCACGGACAACCAGCCCCTACAGCGGACAACCAAGCTCATCACTCAGAACCTGGCGGACAAGTTGATGCCAGAAGAATCAGAAGGTCAAAAGCCTGGAGGAAAACCTCACTTGTCCGAGGAAATGCTGCCCAGTAAGCCAGAACCGCCCGGCATCACCAAAACCCTAGTATCGGGTCCGGAGCACTTGATGCCGAGCCGGTCACCAGCGCCGAAGGACGCCATCCGGCCACCCGGTCACCCGGAACCCACGGTAATTACAGAAATGCCACCGCACGGGTTCCGGGCACTTTTCCTAGCCGCGTCCGGAGTCCAGCCCGCGTCCGGCGGTTTTTCCTAGTCCCACCCGGCCAAGGACACCCGGCGTGCCCTAATCCGCCCGGATTAGGGTTTTTCCTAAATTCTGCCGGTTTAGGATTTTAATCTCGGACAACTTAGTTATTTTTAATATTTTCCTCGGCCTACATTTTAGGAATATTTTAGTTTTTTTCCTTTTTAGAGTTGGAGATGGCTTAGGCCACCCTTGAGCTATAAATAGAGACCTCGGCCATCATTGTAAGACACGTTGATTGATAATTGAAATTTCAGAACATTGTTCTTTTTCCTTCAAGTCTTTGCTCGTTGTTGCTTAGCTTAAGGTTTGGTTTATCATCAAAGGTTATCACCCTTTGTTTGTGGCACCAATTCGACTGAATACCTTGGGGTTCCTAAGTCTATACTTAGTGGATTTCAAGTGTTCTCCGCGGTTTCAAAGGTTAGGATTCGTGGAGCTGGTAGTATAGTTTTGGGTGTTGAGTCGATCCCTTCCTAGAGGAGGCGGTTCGCATCAGACCTGTCCCCGGTACTGACTCCACCATAAGGCGGCGTAGTCGGTGAATTCTATGGTCGCCACCTTGATCTTCTTTCTTTCGGAGTAGTTGTGGCAATCCAAGAAGTCCTCCATGCTTCTTTCCCAATCCAGGTAGTTGTCGGCGTTGGTCTTTCCGTTGAACTTAGGTACAGTGAGCTTAAGGCTGCTCACATCGTCGTCAACATCTTGGGGTGGCCTTCTGTCCTCCTGCTCTCGGTCGCCGCGAGGTCTGTCCCTCCCAAATCCTTGCTCCGCGGCTATCCTTTCCATCCGGGCCATAGATTCTTGTAACGTGTTCAGAACTTGAGTGATGTTGAGAACGTTGGCCTCCACGTGGTTGAGTCTTTCGTCTGCCAAGTTAGTTGATAGAACAGGGAAGCAAAATATATCTATCTACCCCTCTTCTTAAGATCAACCTATAATGAACGAGAAACCCTAAGGCAGATTGCCTTTCTTTTTGTTTTCTTTTCTTTTTCTTACAATGCTTCGAACAAGAATGAAAAACAGATGGATTTTCTAAACTGATTTTCTAATAACACGAAAATAAAGATAGATAGGGTTTTTCTAGGATTTTCTAAGACTGAAAACTAAAGGATATGAATCCAGGGTTTCAAACCTGAAGACTGGGATAGATTGTGGTTCCTCGAGTTGAACCGAAGCTCTGATACCAAAACAAGTGTGAACCGCCGCAACCGTGGGCAGACGACCCTAACCACCGCTAGTCTTGAACCTTCGCTCGATCACTGTTGGCACCGGGCGGGAAAGTACTTGGACCCATTGGCCGCGATTGACCGAGAACCCTAAGTGTCCAGGAATGGCTCCACGACAGAAGGGGAATACTTCTGTTGATAATACCGACTCTAAGCTATGCACGCAGCATAAAACTAAGAATTGAGAGAACAAAGTTCTTATTTGATTAATTGATTCAAAGGGGTTCGTCTTTACAATGAGGCCGAAGCCTCTTATTTATAGGTGAGGGAAATCCTGAACAAGCTCACGTTTCCTACTCGGAAAATATCTCTAAAATAATAAAATAATAGCCTAAGTCCTATTTAGAATATAATAAGACTTACTTGCTCCTAAAGAATCAAAACTAAGAAGAAAATTCGAATAAAATACTTAAAGTCTTAAAATAATATAAAAGCCGGCTAAAACCCTAATTTGGCGGATCCGGCGGGTCCGGTCGGGTGTTCCGCTCACGCGCTGGCCAAATTAGGAAAGCCTGCGCCGCCTTTGCTATCGAGCGTGGAATTGGCGGTGGCGGCGGCTGCTCGGGCTGGGTGATGACCGGGGCTTCTTGAGTTGGGCTCCGGCGGGTCTGATGCTGATGCCGGTCGGCCTCCGGGGTTCTTGCTCGGCCTGCCTGTTCGGCCGTCTTCCCATTTCCTCATTTCCTCCATTTCCCTCGTGGTTCCTAGGCTGGCAGCTCTAGGCTTGGCTCTAGGCCTTGTGTGGAGTTGAGGGCGGGTGCTAAACCTCTCAGGGGCTGAGTCCCCTGCTGGCTCGGTGGTGGGGCCCGGTTGGGGCCTTCTGAGGCCGAGGCTGGTGCCCGGGTGTAGCCTGTCTTCGGGCCTTCTCCGGATAAGCTCAGGCCGGGCCTTCCCTGTTTATCCCAGTTGTCTAGGAAGGTCCTTAGAGGTTCCCCTAAGGTCAGCATCCGGTCCTTGAGCTCTTGGAACCATAGCCTTGGTGCTAAGGCCGAAGGAGTGCTCGGGGTAGGGCCGACTGGAGCTCCCTCAGGTCGGGGCTGGGCTTTCTTCAATCGGCGTTCCTCCAAGAAGGCCTCTAGAGGATCCCAGGGTTGTGTAGCACCTCCTGGGTTATTAGGCTTAGTACTTGAAGTGCCGGCCAAGCCAGGCTCTTTGGCCGCTATGGGCGCCGGGCCCCAAGTTAAGGCCGGTTGGGTCCGAACGCTCATTCGTGCTTGCTGAGCTCTTCGGGTAG
Source organism: Linum lewisii (assembly GCA_034768395.1). Taxonomy (NCBI): domain Eukaryota; kingdom Viridiplantae; phylum Streptophyta; class Magnoliopsida; order Malpighiales; family Linaceae; genus Linum; species Linum lewisii. Next base: position 11,963,564 of record CM068297.1, read on the forward strand.
GGCTGTACTTGAACCTCACCGCCTGCTGGGGCTTGGTAAACCTCTGAGGGTTTATCTTAAGGTGCTGGTGAGGTTCTGAGCGCTTCTTATAAGGCACTAAGGGCTTTGCCCTTGTGGGTGACCCCGACGGGGTGTAGGAGTAGGCATTGGCAGCCGGTCGGCTGCCCGGAGTCACTTCACTTGGCCCTAGGCTTGGTCGGGTGGCCCAGATCTCGTCATTCCCCTCTTCTTGAAAAGGATTCATCCTCGAATCCGCACCTGGTAATCCGTTAAAAATTTTAAAAATAATAACATGGACGTGTATGATTGGACCTGGTAGTTCGTGGGCGCTCCTTGGGGGTTCGGGCCATACCGGGACTGGTACGGGTGCTCGGGGGTGATCGGTGCACTCCGGCTGATCGGGCTGATCAGGGAACTCCGTTCGATCGGACTGATCGGGCATCGGGCGCTGGTCGGGCATGGGACGCTGATCGGGCGCTGGGCGCTGGTCGGGCGTTGGTGGCTGGTCGGGCGCCGGGGGCTGGTCGGGTGCTGGGCGCCGGTCGGGCCCTGGTGGCTGGTCGGGCGCTGGTGGCTAGTCGGGCGCTGGTGGCTGGTCGGGCGCCGGGGACTGGTCGGGCGCTCGGCGCCGGTCGGGCGCTGGTGCTTGGTGCTGAGCCGGTGCTTGTGCTGGTGCTAGCGCTTGGCGCTGGGCCTGTGCTGGTACTAACGCTGGGCGCTGAATCGGTACTGCTGCTGGTGCTAGCGCTGGGCGCTAGGCCGGTGCTGGCGCTGGTGCTGGTGCTAGTGCTGGGCGCTGGGCCAGTGCTGGCGCTGGCGCTAGTGCTAGTGCTGGGCGCTGGGCCGGTGCTGGCGCTGGCGCTGGGCGCTGGGCTAGTGCTAGCACTCGGTGCTGTACTGGTGCTGGGCAGGCGCTGTGCCGAGTGCTGGCCTGGTGCTGGACCGGTGCTGGCCAGGCGCTGAGCCTAGTGCTGGGCCTAGTGCTGGGCACTCTCATCTTTCTCTTAAGACTCCTCCAACTAAGGACGGAGTCCACTTCATCTCTCCTGATTTGATCCCTGAGCTGAGCCCACCACAAAGCAGCATAGTCAGTAAATTCGATTGTGGCTATGGTTACCTTCCGAGAGAGCTACCCTCTCCACCCCGGCTGGGTGCTAGCTCACATCTTCAGCCAGCGGACCAAGAGGAAGAAGCTACCACGCAAACTCTTGGGAGGCAACTTCATCGGTCAGCTCATCCTCTCATTCGGCATCAGCCATGAATATGGCCCTAACATTCCACGACACCCAATTATGACCGTTGGAGGAGACTTGGCAGTCGAGTACGACTTAGAACTCGACCTCAGTCCCCATGTAGCAGCAGATCCCCCACTCCAACCTGCGGTCGAGTCGGAGGACGAAGATGATGCTGAGGAGCAGCAGCCGCAGCCGCCGCCTGAGTTTCAAGATTATATACCCTCGCCACAGCATCAGGCAGGGTACATCCACCAGTAGCCGCCGCGCGTTCCAGATCCATTTCTGGCGCATACTCACCAGCCGCAACACCACCCCGCGAACATTGGTGAGCTGTACGAGCGACTGCAGGAATGGCGCATCACCGACAACGCCACTTGATGTGATTATATTTAGTGCATTTTAAGTCCTCGATTGACCTATGAAATACTCGTGTTTGATCCTTAAATGCCATGCTTAATATGCTTTTATTGATGTTTTGTGCTAAGTGTCCATTTGTTGTCCGGTTGCTACTTTGAGGCCATTTCCTTGTCTATTGGAGCTGTTTTCTTTGTATTTTCAGGTCTTGGCATTGTAGTACTGGTTACAAGGAGCACGTAGGATCAAACGGGAGGTCAATCGGAGCTAGGACGGAGGAGATATGGACGTTGCGAAATCGAAGAAAATACGACATTCAGCTGAAGACATCTTCGGCGAAACCATCATGGGATTTTCGCCGAAGTAGTTCCGGCAAAATTCTCAAGTCTTCAGTCCGAAAATCCTAAGCAGAGAGAAGGACTTTGTTCATTGAAGATGGTTTCGGCGAAACCATTCTTTGTTTTCGCCGAAAATCGATGAAGGAATGTCAAGCCGTGTTTTCAAAGGCAGTTTCGGCGGAAATCATATGTGATTTTCGCCAAAAATTTCAGGTATTTTCCAACGACTATATAAGGGGAGAAGGTGGCGAAAATAGGGATCATCAAATTATTATTCTACAACATCATCGCCGTCGGCCTCTCTCTCTCTCAATTGTTCATCATCAACTCCATCATCTCCTCTCCCTCAACCACACACCAACCTCCCTCAATTGTTGATCAACTTGAAGATCTAAGTGAAGCCTTCCACCCTTGGATTGGAGCATTGAAGAGCAAAGTGAGAAGATCCTCCATGGAAGCAAGGATGATCTCCTCTCCTGAATTTCAGGTTTCCTCCATGGTTAAGCTAGGCTAAACTTAGGTTTAGTTTAGTGAGGGATGGATCAAGCTAGGATAGGTGATTGATTGTTTGGATTGATGTTCTTATAGCCATTTGTGTAAGATGATGATCCTAAACCTTGTGCTTATTGTCTATGGGACTTGACTTGTTCTTTGGTGCATTGTTTATGTCTTTCAATACATGAGAATGATTGTTTGATGTTGATCTAAGGTTGTAGGATTGTAATTGAATGATTTGAGAGATTGAATTATGCAATTACAACCATTTTTGAGCTTGTTTTCCTTGGTGACATTTTATCGAACACTTGGTGTACATTTAGTTTTCCATCATTTGAAGGTTGAAAGACCCTTTTGATTGTTAGACTAGTGTTTTATGGTTGACATGAGAGTGTCTTGCATCACTTGCCTTGTGCTAGATGATTGTTAGCATAGAATTCAAGTTCCAAGCATTTCATTGAGCTAGTTTAAAGCATTCCATTCCCTTTGTTCACATAGCGAGAGCATGGTGCATTTGGTCTAGGAATAGAGAGTCAATTGTGCGAGAGTTTGTTGATTCTACTTGAGTGAGATGCATGGTCATTAATTACACATCGTTGCTTGAGATTCAATCAAGCTTTCATGAACCTTGAGCTTGAAGAAACCCCTGCTAGACTAAACTCTTTTCTCTTGTTTGATCCTCAATTTCCACTTGTCAATTTACCTTGTTTGCTTATGTTTTTAACTTGTTTTCTTCCAAACCAAATCTTAACTCTAAATGTATGGACCGTTTACGAACGTTGTGAGTATTAGCCTATGAGGGAACCCTGAGGAATACGACCTTGATAAATCCTCTTATCAAGTTTTTGGCGCCGTTGCCGGGGACTCTCTCATTCCTAAGAAAGCAATTATTAGTGAACCGATCTTTACACTTCCTTCCGTTTTCCTTTTTGCTTCCTTGTTACTCTTTGTTTACTTTGTTATCCCGCATCGTAGTATTACTCGGGTGTGTTTGTTGTGCTTGTTTGCAGGAGATTTGGATTAGTGCATGAGGCGTTCAGCTCGTCTTCAAGCACGACTCCAAGGACTAGAACAAGTGCTCGAACCACGGACTACTTCCCCACCTCCTACAGTTGAAGAACAAGAAGCTGACCACATCTCACATCACACTATGTCTCAACACGGAGATGACGATGACCAATCGGTACATTCACATCACACTAATGAAGATGATCAATCGCAAAGAGGTGCGAGGCGCACACTAGCTGATTATGCTCGCCCAACCCTTGAAGGGGCAGCCTCGAGTATCGTGCAAAGACCGGTAAATGCAAGGAACTTCGAGTTGAAGCCTAACATGATTCAGATGGTGCAGAACGGAGTGGTGTTCAACGGTATAGATGGAGAGTGCCCATCTAGACACTTGAAGGACTTCCTTGAGATATGCGATACAGTGAAGAACGATCAAGTTCACCCGGATTGTGTACGACTCCGACTCTTTCCCTTCTCACTCAAAGGTAGAGCCAAGTCTTGGTTGGAGAACCAACCTAGTAGAACATTCACTACATGGGAGGGACTAGCCGAAGCCTTCCTTGAGGAGTTCTTTCCCCCTTATATGACGGATGCAATCCGGGATCGAATCAACCACTTCACACAACACAAGGGAGAGCTCTTCCATGAGACTTGGAATAGGTTCCAAGCCCTTCTTCGGTCTTGTCCTCATCACAACTTCGCCGAATGGAGCTTGGCGGATATCTTTGCTAGGTCCCTTGACTTTGAGAATACAAGGATGATCAATCAAGCCTCCGGAGGTGATCTAAGGACGCTCACTCCCGAGGATGCTCTAGAACTCTTTGCGGAGATGGCCAACAAGACAAGGAGTTGGTCTCGACAACAACCTCCAAGCTCTAAGTATGGAAGCGACACTCACTACGACTCTAGAGCCATAAGTGTTGATGCACCAAAGGATTCGTCTATCTATGGTAAGAAGCCTAAGCTACCGGGGCATCGTGATGAAGATGACCCCATGATTGCTCTCCTCATGTCCAAGATTGATGCCATGGCCTCTCAAGTAAGCAATCTTAGTATGCCTAAGCCTCCTTCTAAGCCATCTAAAGTGGGTAATCCACCGGTTGCTACGGTGTTGTGCTGTGAGTGTTGTGGAGGCCAAGGCCATGATGTTAGTATTTGCCCCTCCGCTACTTCCGAGCCTAACCAAGGTGAAAGCATTGAGGGAGTAAGCTTTGTGCAAGGCCAAGGGTTCTATGGAAACTTCAACCCTCAAGGGAACTATCAAGGTGGTAACTACAACCGTCCTTGGAACCAAGGAGGTAATTACAACAAGCCTAATCAAGGTGGATTCCAAGGATACAAGGGGTACAATCAAGGCTCCACATGGAACCAAGGTGCTAACCAAAATCAAGGTAACCAAGGTGGTGAGCAAGGTTCTAATCCACCGGGGATGTATAACCATAAGGGTAGTGGACCACCCGGTTTCAACAAACCCCCTCCAAACAAAGAAGGTGGATCTTCAATCTCCCAAGAAGACACCAATGCGGCAATGCTTCAACTTATCATGAATCAACAAGCGTCAATTACCAATTTGAATACTCAATTGGGCCAAATTTCTAAGGCACTCTCGGAGAGACCAAAGGGTAGCCTACCCTCCAACACCGAGGTCAACCCCAAGGCTCCCGAGGAGCTTATGATGGTAACTTTGAGGAGTGGTAAGCAAGTCCAAGACCCAACGCCTAAAGCGGTAAGAACTCAAGATGATGACTTTGTTTTGGTTGAAGACGTTGTTTCCGATGATGACACGGATAAGATTGAGGTTAAAGATAGAAGAGCCAAGGCTAAAGAAGCTTCTAAGATGACCAATACGGTTGGTTCTCAAGAGGCTACGACGAGTGCCACTCTGGTCTCTCCTCCCGCACCGGTTGTGCCTCCGTACAAGCCTAAACCACCTTATCCTTCTCGCTTGAAGCCGGATTCCATGGAAAAAGATTTCAAGAGGTTTGTTGAGATTCTTGACAAGGTGCAATTCACAATGCCTTTTGGAGAAGCAATCACCAAGATGCCTCAATATGCAAAGTTCATGAAGGAGATCTTCACCAACAAACGCAAGCTAACGGATGTCACCTCGGCAAAGCTTAACGAACAATGCTCCGCCATTCACTCTAAGCAACCACCGGAAAAGCTTAAGGATCCAGGTAGTTGTACTATTCCTTGCACTATTGGTGAGCATGCAATAAGTAGAGGCTTAGCCGACTTGGGTGCTAGTATCAATGTTATGCCATATTACATGTTTAAGAAGCTAGGCCTAGGGGAACTAAAACCAACCCTCATGAATGTTCAATTAGCGGATAAGTCCATGAAATCCCCTCGTGGTATTGTTGAAGATGTGTTGGTTAAGGTCGGTGCTTTTGAATTTCTTGTGGATTTTGTTATTCTAGATGCTTTGGGTAGTACCGATGTGCCTTTGATTTTAGGACGACCTTTCTTAGCAACCTCTCGTGCTTTAATTGATGTCTATGGTGGTAAACTTACACTTAGGGTCGACAATGAATGCATGATTTTTGACCGCTCAAATGGCATGGAATTTACTTTGTCTTATGCTAGTCACCATGATCCCAAGAATCCGCATGAGATTACTCCGGCTACTAATAGCACTAACCTTGTCCGACATAGTCTTGCGGAGTTGTTTGCTATTAGTGATGTGCAGGAAAAGACGGATGAAGTGAAGGAGTCTCCACCGTTCGTGCTCCCGAAGACACCACCTAAGGCTAAGAAGAAAGGTGTAATGAAGTCACCCGAGAAGGGCAAGGAAGCTGCACCAATGGGTAAGCCACCCGATGAAAGGCTCAACTCCAAGTGGTTTGGTCCCTTCTCCATTGCTTCCACTTCACCATCCGGGAAACCCATGCTCATTCCTCCCGAAGTTGGTAAGGTTCAATTTAAGTTCCGTGTGCTATGCGAAGGTAATGATATTGACTTCAAGGAGGTAATGAGTTGGGATGGTTTTACTTAGCTTATTCCTTATGCTTTCGTCTAGCTAGAGACGTTAAAGAAGCGCTTCTTGGGAGGCAACCCATGTTATCTTCACTTTTTCGTTTTCTTGTTTTTGTGTTGTTTCAGTTCTTTGAATTGGCTTTTGGCAAGCAATGAGGTGGATCACTCTCACAATGTGCGCTATGGGACTCTTCCACGACTTTGTATTCCTAAGCTTTTCTCCACCAACGCGGTAACCTCGTTCCACCTTACCCTCTCTCTCTCGATCATTGAGGACAATGCTCGTGTTAGTCGTAGGGGAGTTTGAGGTTTGGTGTGATTATTTGTTGGTAGAAGTCTAATGTGTTCTTGGTTGATTTGCATGATCTTAATTGGATGTCGATTCCCTCTACTGTAGAATCATTCGGTTCTTGACCTTTGGTGTTTGATTGGCTTCAAGCTTTCATAATGACGTTTAGATTGTTCCACTTAGAACCTTTAACCAGCATGTCTAGCGCTAATATCAAATGAGTCTAGGCCAGAACAGAGATTTTTATCACTCTTGTATGTTGATTGATTGGTTGATACGTGTTTTTATACCACTCGATAACACCGGTCTAGGATGATGAAGGCAATCAGAATTTCTTCCCCTCTTCCATGTTTTTCATTCTCTTTTTGATCCTTCGTGATTGTGGCTTCAGATTCGACGGAATCCAATTCGAAATCTTGTGTTGAAGTTGTAAGGGGCTAAGGATCAAGTGGCTAAATTGAAAAGAGAAAAAATTGAAAAGAAAAAAAAGAAGAAAAAATAAATAAATAAATAAAGGAAAAAAGCTAAGCTAGGCAAGCTCGGCACCTAAGTGAAGTGTCGGGTTGAGCACTAGCAAAGGCTAAAGCTGTGAGCTAGGCCGGTTCAACACCTAAGTGAAGAGTTGGATCGAGCACTAGTATGCAGTAAGAAAAAAAATGAATGAAAAAGAAAAGAGAAAGAAAAGAAAGGAAAAAGAGTTCTCGAGTGTAGCCCTTGATCCTATGCCCGAGTTTGTAAAGAGCGGATCTAGAAGCGGATGAAGTCGAGTCGATAGCCACATCTTAATCACTCACCACTTTCAAAAATTTCCTTACCTCCATCTATTTCATTCCATTTCCCGAGTTCAAGTCCTTTTGATTAGAGTTGGTGTTGTCGTGGTCGGTTTTGCCGTGTCCCAATCAACCACTGCTTGAAGTGTGCAGAAAGAGGTGAGGTCTAGACTTGTTTGGTTGACGTTCTTGCATGTGTAGGTTAAGTTTGTTTGTGGAACAGTTTTAAGCCGAATTGTTGTTGCTTGAATTTCAATGGACCGATCTTGTCATTTGTGAACTTGGATGTTTTCTGATTATTTTGCTTGAGGACAAGCAAAGCTTAGTCGTAGGGGAATTTGATGTGATTATATTTAGTGCATTTTAAGTCCTCGATTGACCTATGAAATACTCGTGTTTGATCCTTAAATGCCATGCTTAATATGCTTTTATTGATGTTTTGTGCTAAGTGTCCATTTGTTGTCCGGTTGCTACTTTGAGGCCATTTCCTTGTCTATTGGAGCTGTTTTCTTTGTATTTTCAGGTCTTGGCATTGTAGTACTGGTGACAAGGAGCACGTAGGATCAAACGGGAGGTCAATCGGAGCTAGGACGGAGGAGATATGGACGTTGCGAAATCGAAGAAAATACGACATTCAGCTGAAGACATATTCGGCGAAACCATCATGTGATTTTCGCCGAAGAAGTAGTTTCGGCGAAATTCTCAAGTCTTCGGTCCAAAAATCCTAAGCTGAGAGAAGGACTTTGTTCATTGAAGATGGTTTCGGCGAAACCATTCTTTGTTTTCGCCGAAAATCGATGAAGGAATGTCAAGCCGTGTTTTCAAAGGCAGTTTCGGCGAAAATCATATGTGATTTTCGCCGAAAATTTCAAGTATTTTCCAGCGACTATATAAGGGGAGAAGGCGGCGAAAATAGGGATCATCAAATTATTATTCTACAACATCATCGCCGTCGGCCTCTCTCTCTCTCAATTGTTCATCATCAACTCCATCATCTCCTCTCCCTCAACCACACACCAACCTCCCTCAATTGTTGATCAACTTGAAGATCTAAGTGAAGGCTTCCACCCTTGGATTGGAGCATTGAAGAGCAAAGTGAGAAGATCCTCCATGGAAGCAAGGATGATCTCCTCTCCTCAATTTCAGGTTTCCTCCATGGTTAAGCTAGGCTAAACTTAGGTTTAGTTTAGTGAGGGATGGATCAAGCTAGGATAGGTGATTGATTGTTTGGATTGATGTTCTTATAGCCATTTGTGTAAGATGATGATCCTAAACTTGTGCTTATTGTCCATGGGACTTGACTTGTTCTTTGGTGCATTGTTTATGTCTTTCAATACATGAGAATGATTGTTTGATGTTGATCTAAGGTTGTAGGATTGTAATTGAATGATTTGAGAGATTGAATTATGCAATTACAACCATTTTTGAGCTTGTTTTCCTTGGTGACATTTTATCGAACACTTGGTGTACATTTAGTTTTCCATCATTTGAAGGTTGAAAGACCCTTTTGATTGTTAGACTAGTGTTTTATGGTTGACATAAGAGTGTCTTGCATCACTTGCCTTGTGCTAGATGATTGTTAGCATAGAATTCAAGTTCCAAGCATTTCATTGAGCTAGTTTAAAGCATTCCATTCCCTTTGTTCACATAGCGAGAGCATGGTGCATTTGGTCTAGGAATAGAGAGTCAATTGTGCGAGAGTTCGTTAATTCTACTTGAGTGAGATGCATGGTCATTAATTACACATCGTTGCTTGAGATTCAATCCAGCTTTCATGAACCTTGAGCTTGAAGAAACCCCTTGCTAGACTAAACTCTTTTCTCTTGTTTGATCCTCAATTTCCACTTGTCAATTTACCTTGTTTGCTTATGTTTTTAACTTGTTTTCTTCCAAACCAAATCTCAACTCTAAATGTATGGACCGTTTACGAACGTTGTGAGTATTAGCCTATGAGGGAACCCTGAGGAATACGACCTTGATAAATCCTCTTATCACCACTCAAGAGGCGCGGTGGACTATTATGCAGCAACATATGCGCCGAGCCGACCGGCGATATGAGCGACAGCTGGAGTGGCAGCGACAGCTCGGCGATTACTTCCACTTCCCCCACCCTGACACCTCTGACCAGTGATGATCAGGTGGTGTCCCTTTCCCTGTCCTTTCTTTTCATTTATTCTTTTCGGACTTCGGTCCAACTTTTTTCTGTGTGGATCCGGGCACTTGTCCCGGTTTCCTTTTTATGTTTTATTTGTTTTTGTTTTGTAGGCAATTGGTAGACTCCCTTTGCTTCAGGTTCTGTTACACTTCCCTCCGCTCCGAGGATCCGTGCTTACCCTCTGAAATCAACCGTCCTCTTCCAGGTTCTTCCATTCCACTCTGAACTCTAGAATTAGTCCTGTGAGGACACAGTCCGATTTAAGTGTGGGGTAGGATGCTAGAGAACCTTGCATGAACTTGATTGCCCTTGATTGTGTTTTGTGTGCCTCGTGATTCCATTCCAGTCTCTCTAGCATTAGAATGGCTCAGTTCTTGATTATTGATGTTAAGTTGTTGTTCAACCTTTCATAATGATGCTTAGACTGCTTAACCTAGAACTTGAGAACCAACTTGTATGCTTTGATGCTAAATTGCCTGGTCAGAACAGAATTTTAAAATCACACTTGTAGTTTCAAGCCTTGATTGCATGAAAATGACTGAATCCGACTAGCAAACCAACTGTGAGCTTTTGATCCATTGCACGTAACTTGCAATTTAAATTCTTTCTGAGTGGTTTTCTGTTTACTTGAATGAGTTAGAATTTGCATGAGACCTACTCGAGACCACACGATGACACGAGTTCTAGAAGGATAGGGGCACCTAGATTCAGCTACTAAGCCAGATAGCCTACCTTAACGATAAAATCCACTAGGTTTAGACCCTTGAGCTTGGCCTGTTCTTTCGGTTCGATAATACATTACAGCCATTTCCCATTTCTTTCATTCCCCATTGATCCCCTGTGGTTGTAGTTCTAGATTGACCTACCGGAAGTCGGTTTGTGGTAACCTGCCTATAGCCATTAAACAGGTGGTCTTAGCTATCATGTCCAGACGTGTAAACCCCTCTAGCAACTAAAAGAAAAATCGGCACAAAAGAAAAAAATAATAAAGTAAGAAAAGAAGCAAGCTTCAGAAAAAAAAAATGAAGAAAGAAGAAAATCAGAAAAAGTTCAAAGTTTAGTTCAAATAAAACGTTCTTCCCCCTACAAATGGAAGGACGAAGTCGTAAGAAAAGTTGAAAAGAAAAAAATGTGTATGCAAAAGAAAAAAATAAGTGCTAGGTTTTCTTGAGGGTATCATAGGACGAGCATTCATCATTCCACCAGTGTTTGTTTAGACGGTAGGAAGCCACAGATTAGATTCGAGGGAAGTTAGTCGAAAGCTACACCGCACCAAGCCATCATCATTCATTTCCATCATCCATCTCATTATAAACCCGAGTAGTGTAGAATTCATTACGGTCCTAGCAGGGAAGTCCTTCTTGACTAGATACTTGTGTTGTCACAGTGGTGGAGATGTGGTCGAAATACAAACCTATGATAGAATTCGGTAACAAAAAACGTCGAGAGCAGAAACACGCCCTTAAACACAGAGAGTGAGAGTTCCCATCATACTAAATACATCCTGTGTGAGAAGTCTGGTCGGTCAGGTCAAATTCGTGCATGATTGATTGCTAATTACTTGTCGTGTGCAGTTATTAGTGAGACCAGGTAGTTTGGCTGATCAGTATGCATGTTAGGTTTCTTGTTCTAGGATCGATCTGTCTAATAATTCATTGTGCTTGATTGAGCTCCAATTTGATCGATCTTATCATTTATGAACATGAGCGTTTCTATTCAGTTTGCTTGAGTACAAGCAAAAGCTTAAGTGTGGGGTATTTGATGACACTCGATTTGACGTGATTATCAGTCTCATTTAAGCGACATTTCTTTGCTTAAGACATGGTTTTTAGGGTAGAATAACGAATATTCAATCGATTGCCCTATCTCGTGCCATTTGTGTTACCTTGGCCCGTTTTGGGTCTATTTGATGGTTTTCTAGTGTTTTTGTGTTAACACAGGTTTTTGCCGTCAAATAGCGTAGCCATGGACGTGTCTAAGGCGTAGGAACCTCGAGGAATCAAACCGGAATCAATCAAAGGAGTCAATCAAGTCAAACCGAAAATCTGCCATTCACACTTACAGTTTCAGCGAAACCAGACCCCCAGTTTCGGCGAAATCAACAATACAAATCAGCTGATGCCAAGTGAGGACTGATTTCGGCGAAACCATTAAGCTCTTCGGACCGAAAATGCAAGGCAGAGAAATCATGGCCATTTACACAAGAATTTTCGCCGAAACTATCCCTATGGTTTCGGCGAAAATATCAGCTCAGCCCGGCCCAACTAGGGTTAAGTATTTATACTTAATCCGGCGGCCCGAAGCGAGGGACAATCATAATTTACAAACACACAACTTTTCGAGATCAGAACTCTCTGAAGTTCTGGAGCAAAGAGTTCGAGTTCGAAGGGCCGGATAAAGATCGTGACGCCATCCCTTCCATCTCGGAGAACCGGAGCTGGGAGTGCAACTTACCGAAGATCGGAGTCTGTCAGAGTCGTCTGAATTAGGTTTTTCAGATCCTTTTCTGTTCTTCCTTGTGATGATGAACTCTTTCTTTGTCTTTGTGTCTTTTGTAATGATCATGAGTAGCTAAACCCTTTAGAGCTTAGACTAGATGAACCCTAAGTGATCCAGGGCTTTAAAGCGGTCACGGATCGGCGGTGATTAGATTCGAAATTCAATCAGTTCTTTTTCATGTTTGATTCGTTCTTCTTTGTTCATGTTTCTTGTCTGGATTGATCACCTACATTAGATTCTTGTTAAGCTAAGGATAGAAGCGAACGCTCGCCTTACTTTAGGACATCGAATTAAACAATTAACCTTATAATTGGAGTGTGCCTTTCGTAGGAACCGGTTAGGGTTAATTCATTGCAAGAGTAACTCATTAATCACTAGTAATTACACCAATTAATTAAGTCGTTGCGAGAGGCGACCGTACCAGGGCGGCTAGTTAATCTTGGTAGTTAGAACGGATAGAGCGAACGTTCGCCGGTCTTAAACCTAAGGGTAAGGAGTTATGGTGGTGTCTTAGTAATTGATTGAATAAGAATCGAAATCCGCTGATCTGTTGATTGCCAATGCTCTGGGGAACGAAGGGGGATTCAAAGTCTAAGTTCGTCTGTCATTCTTGTTTCCAAACCCTAATTCCCAATCTGCTTTAGCTTAATTTGTTTTAATTTCTCTGCATTTCTTAGAAGTAGAAGTCGTGGAACTCACACCACGCACAACGTGTTTTAACCTGAGTAATTTGCCAGCTTCTTCAAAGTAGTCGATTAGAAGAAACCTCGAGTTGAATACGATCTGCTATACGCTTTTTCTTAGCATTAGTAGTTTTTATTTGGCTGAACGTCCGAACAACGACCGGAGGTTTACCAGCAATCAAAGAAGTCCTCCATGCTCCTCTCCCAATCAATGTACTCGTCAGGGTTTGCCTTGCCAGCAAATTTGGGTACATTGAGCCTCAAACTGCTCACATCATCATCTTCCTCCTGCTCATTCCTTCTTGGCCGCCGGGGGCCATCTCCATTCGGGTTTCCAAGCTGCTCGGTGAGTCGGGCCATGTTTTCAGCCATGGCAGTCAATCGTTTCCATAGCGGCAGTCAATCGTGCCTCCATAGCAGTTAGCCTCTCATCTGCCATGATTAGTACGGAACAATGGACCTCACAAAATCACTCTAAAGAAACCTCACACACTCTTTTTCTTACCACTCGTGTATAAAAATTTAAAGTCACTCAAATTAGGGTTTTCTTTGAAAATTTCACAACAAAGACAATTCCAATTCAAGTAGTTGCAAGTTTCTTCGAAGCTTTGAAGTCTAAGTCTACCAATGACACAAAACAAGACCTTATACCTAGGGTTTTTGGATTTCTAGGGGCCAGAATCTTGATGCTAGGTCGTGGGATGACAAGACAAACAAATTTGGGTGTTCTACTAAGAAAGCTACTAGCTATACTTATGAAAAACCCCTCTTCTTGAACTTAATCTTCTTCCTTGATTGTGAACGTGGCCTTGCTTCTTAACTAGGTCAAATTTTATTATTTTGAAGACCTTGATTCTTTTCTTTTCTTTTCTTTTTTTCTTAGACTCTTTTTTTGTAATTTTCTTTGATCGGCCACAACTTTTTCTCATAAAAATTAAAAGAAAGGTAGAAGACTAGAACAAACACAATGAAGCTATTTTTTAGGGTTTTTCTGAACTGAAAACAACGAAAGCTAAAAGATATGAATTCAAGTAGAAGAACCTGAAAACTGGATAGATTGTTGGTCCAAGAGTTGAACCGTGCTCTGATACCAGCTGATGCGAACCGCCTTCTCCAGGAAGGGATCGACTCCACACCCAAAACTATATTATCAGCCCCACGAGAACCTAACTAATGAAACCGGCGGAGAACCTTGAAATCCACTAGGTAACGACCTAGGAATCCCAAGTATTCAGTCGAATTTGGTGCCACAAACAAAGGATGAATGCCTTTGGTGATAAACCAAAACCTTAAGCAATGCTCCTCACATTAACTTGAAGGGAAAAGAACAGAAGTTCTGAAATATATTTGTATTAATCGAAGGGGGTTCGTCCTCTACAAGAGAGGCGAAGGCCTCTTTATATGGGGGGGGGGGGGGGAGTAGGGAACAAGCTCTCCTATTCCTCCTTAGAAAATAACTAATAAATAATAAAAAAATAAAAAAGAGTCCTAATTAAGCCACTAAAAAGGACTTAACATAATCCTAATCTAGACTAAAAGAAGGTAAAATTCGGACTCCAATCCCACAAGGAATAAGAATCCTACTTAGACAAGAACTCCTAACTTGGGAGCCAAGTTTCCCCAAAAACAGCCTAAACGGGTTCTGGAATTATTGGCCGAATAAATACTAAACCAATTCCTAAAATTCTGATCTTTTGCAGATCCGTAGTAGACTCCATGGGCTACAACTTTCATGTTGGACATCAGTCCAAATTCTGTCTCCAAGTAGCCCATATTCGTCAATCCTTGTCGGACTAGGAATCTGTCCAGAAATCCGGATTTAGCCCTTGTTCACTTTAGTTCGGGCCCGTAGCTTCTTAGTCGTGGGCTGAACTCTTCGCTCTCCTCCAAGGTTGGATTCTCCTTGATCCTCTCCTCTTGGATCAGGCTCAGGTGGTGGCCTGATCACAGCTCCTTGCTTGGCCTTCCTCGGATCAGCATCCGAGCTCCACTCCTTGATGCATAGGCCAAGCATCACTAGGACTTGTTCTAGCCCTATCTCCTTCAATACTCCTCCAAATCGAGCTCCGTTTGTTGGAGGGTGCTCCTGAGACTTCAAGCCATCTAGGGCTGCTAGAATTTCCCAAAAGGCAAGGGCCAATTGTTGGCCGGTCCAAAAGTGCTTCTCTGTGGCATCCGGGCAAGGGCTCGGCTTGGGTGTCGGGCTTAGCTCTCGGCCTTCTTCAATTCTGTCCAGGCCTTTTGAGTTCTGCTTCGAGCAGCTCTTCAGTAATGTCCACATGAGGCTTTCAGGGATGCTTAATGGCCCAGGGCTTGTGACAAATGGTCTTGAGCTCCATTTGAGCAAATGGGATGGTCCGGGCTCGTTCCGGGGTCAATCTTCGGGCACCACCCTTTTCTGGCCAGGCACTCTTGGGTGCTTTGTTTCCTGTGCTCCAGGAATGTCTCTGGAGGATCCCAGGCGTGGTCAGTACCTTCAGTGCTCGTGGGAATCAGGTCAGGGCCTAGTGGTGGCCCTCGGCTCGGGGCTGGTCTTGGCCCTAGGCTTGGTCGGGTGGCCCGGATCTCGTCAACACGCCACCACGGACACCCGACCAGGAAAACTCCACGAGAGCGCCAGACAAGGAGAATTTAATGGCCGTTCGGCCTAGAGACTTGAAGCCGAGCGAGGACTACACCGGCCCTAGGCCTACACCGGCACCACCTCCGGAGCCTTGGAGAGACAAAGCTCGAAGGTCAGGCCCCAGGCCAAGCCGAGAGCCAAGTCCAGCCCCGAGCCAAGGGCCACCACTAGGCCCTGACCTGATTACCACGAGCCCTGAAGGTACTAACCACTCCTGGGATCCTCCAGAGACATTCTTGGAGCACAGGAAACAAAGGACCCAAGAGTGCCTGGCCAGAAAAGCGTGGTGCCCGAAGATGACCCCGGAACGAGCCCCGGACCATCCCATGTGCTCCAATGGAGCTCAAGACCAATTGTCATGAGCCCTGGACCATTCACCACCCCTGAAAGCCTCCTGTGGACATTACTGAAGAGCTGCACGAAGCAGAACTCAAAAGGCCTGGACAGAACTGAAGAAGGCCGAGAGCTAAACCCGACACCCGAGCCGAGCCCGTGCCCGGCTGCCACAGAGAAGCACTTTTGGCCCAGCCAACAATTGACCCGTGCCTTTTGGGAAATTCCAACTTCCTGGATAGCTTGAATCCCCAGGAACACTCTCCAACAAACAGAGCTCAATTTGGAGGAGAATTGAAGGAGATACAGTTGGATGAAGTAAGGGTGAAGCATGAGCGGATCATCAAGGAGTAGAGCCCGGATGCTGATCCGAGGCTGCACATGGTAGGAGCTACGATCAGGCCACCACCTGAGCCTGATCGATGAAGGTATTGATGACCATTTATGATACGGGAAATGAAGAGGAGATGCCAAATACATCCAAGCAAGGAATCCTAATCAAGCTAGGATTTCCCGGTTTTGGACAGATTCCTAGTCTGACAAGGATTGACGAATATGGGTTACTTGGAGGCAGAATTTGGACTGATGTCCAACATGAAAGTTAAAGCCCACGAAGTCTACTAGTGATCTGCCAAAGGGCTTAATTTTCCGAATTTATTTGCTATTTATTTGGCTGAATCTTCCAGAACCCGTTTAGCTGTTTTTTAGGAATTTCCAGCTTTTTCCCTTTTAGTGTTTTTGTTTAGGAATGACTCTTTTCCTTGGTGAACAAGGCTACGAGTTTCAGTCCTTATTTTTGTATTTCTTTATTAGTTTATTAGCTAATTCATAGGAGTAAAAGGAGAGCCTGTTTCCCTTCCTCACCTATAAATAAGAGGCTTCGGCCTCATTGTAAGGACGAACCCCTTCGATTAATACAAATATATTTCAGAACTTCTGTTCTTTTCCCTTCAAGTTAATGTGAGGAGCATTGCTTAAGGTTTTGGTTTATCATCAAAGGCATTCATCCTTTGTTTGTGGCACAAAATTCGACTGAATACTTGGGATTCCTAGGTCGTTACCTAGTGGATTTCAAGGTTCTCCGCCGGTTTCATTAGTTAGGTTCTCGTGGGGCTGATAATATAGTTTTGGGTGTTGAGTCGATCCCTTCCTGGAGAAGGCGGTTCGCATCACCCGGTATGGCCCGAAGACCTCAGGCCCGAGCCCCGAGCACCCGTACCAGCCCCGGTGCGGCCCGAACACCCCTGGAGTGCCAATAAAGCACCAGGTCAAGTCCTATACTCCTGAAGTGACTCCGCGCATCCGACCGGCTGCCAATGCCTACTCCTACACCCCGCCGGGGTCACCCACAAGGGCAAAGGCCTTAGTGCCTTATAAGAAGCGCTCAGAACCTCGCCAGCACCTTAAGATAAACCCTCAGAGGTTTACCAAGCCCCAGCAGGTGGTGAGGTTCAAATACAGCCTTACCCGAAGAGCTCAGCAAGCACGGATGAGCGTTCGGACCCAACCGGCCCTAACTTGGGGCCAGGCGCCCATAGCGGCCAAAGAGCCTGGCTTGGCCGGCACTTCAGGTACTAAGCCTAATAACCCAGGAGGTGCTACACAACCCTAGGATCCTCTAGAGGCCTTCTTGGAGGAACGCCGATTGAAGAAAGCCCAGCCCCGACCTAAGGGAGCTCCAGTCGGCCCTACCTCGAGCACTCCTTCGGCCTTAGCACCAAGGCTAGGGTTCCAAGAGCTCAAGGACCGGATGCTGACCTTAGGGGAACCTCTAAGGACCTTCCTAGACAACTAGGATAAACAGGAAGGCCCGGCCTGAGCTTATCCGGAGAAGGCCCGAAGACAGGCTGCACCCGGGCACCAGCCTCAGCCTCAGAAGGCCCCAACCGGGCCCCAGCACCGAGCCAGCAGGGGACTCAGCCCCTGAGAGGTTTAGCACCCGCCCTCAACTCCACACAAGTCCTAGAGCCAAGCCTAGGAGCTGCCAGCCTAGGAACCACGAAGGAAATGGAGGAAATGAGGAAATGGGAAGACGGCCGAACGGGCAGGCCGAGCAAGAACCCCGGAGGCCGACCGACATCAGCATCAGACCCGCCGGAGCCCAACTCAAGAAGCCCCGGTCATCACCCAGCCGAACAGCCGCCGCCGCCGCCAATTCCACGCTCGATAGCAAAGGCGGCGCCGGCTTTCCTAATTTGGCCAGCGCGTGAGCGGAACACCCGACCGGACCCGCCGGATCCGTTGAATTAGGGTTTTAGCCGGCTCTTGTATTATTTTAGTCTTTTTAGTATTTTATTCGGACTAGTGTCGATTCTTTAGGAGCAAGTAAGTCCTTTTATTCTATTTAGGACTCTCGGTTATTATTTTATTATTTTAGAGTTATTTTCCAAGTAGGAAACGTGAGCCTGTTCACGATTTCCCTCACCTATAAATAAGAGGCTTCGACCTCATTGTAAACTCGAACCCCTTTGAATCAATTAATCAAATAAGAACTTTGTTCTCTCAATTCTTAGTTTTATGCTGCGTGCATAGCTTAGAGTCGGTATTATCAACAGAAGTATTCCCCTTCTGTCGTGGAGCCATTCCTGGACACTTAGGGTTCTCGGTCAATCGCGGCCGACGGGTCCAAGTACTTTCCCGCCCCGGTGCCAACAGTGATCGAGCGAAGGTTCAAGACTAGCGGTGGTTAGGGTCGTCTGCCAACGGTTGCGGCGGTTCACACCAGTTTTGGTATCAGAGCTTCGGTTCAACTCGAGGAACCACAATCTATCCCAGTCTTCAGGTTTGAAAACCCTGGATTCATATCATTTACTTTTCAGTCTTAGAAAATCCTAGAAAAACCCTATCTATCTTTGTTTTCGTGTTATTAGAAAATCAGTTTAGAAAATCCATATGTTTTTTCATTCTTGTTCGAAGCATTGTAAGAAAAAAAAAGAAAACAAAAAGAAAGGCAATCTGCCTTAGGGTTTCTCGTTCATTATAGGTTGATCTTAAGAAGAGGGGTAGATAGATATATTTTGCTTCCCTGTTCTATCAACTAACATGGCAGACGAAAGACTCAACCACGTGGAGGCCAACGTTCTCAACATCACTCAAGTTCTGAACACGTTAGAAGAATCTATGGCCCGGATGGAAAGGATAGCCGCGGAGCAAGGATTTGGGAGGGACAGACCTCGCGGCGACCGAGAGCGGGAGGACAGAAGACCACCCCAAGATGTTGACGACGATGTGAGCAGCCTCAAGCTCACTGTACCTAAGTTCAACGGAAAGACCAACGCCGACAACTACCTGGATTGGGAAAGAAGCATGGAGGACTTCTTGGATTGCCACAACTACTCCGAAAGAAAGAAGATCAAGGTGGCGACCATAGAATTCACCGACTACGCCGCCTTATGGTGGAGTCAGTACCGGCGACAGATCCTCAGAGAAGAAGAAGAACCCGTTGGAACATGGAGAGAATTAAAAAGAATCATGAGGAAAAGTTTGTACCTGCTGCCTATACAAGAGACTTGCATATCAAGCTACAAACCCTAAGGCAAGGCAGTATGTCCGTGGAGGACTATAACAAAGAAATCGAGATTCTCGTAACACGGCTTGATCTTAAAGAAGATGATGAAGCTAGAATAGCCGTTTTACCAACGACCTACAAAGAGATATCATGCATCAAGTCAACATCCTCCACTATGTTGACTACGAAGACTTAGTAACCTTGGCAATCCGAGTAGAAAGAGAGATCAAGAACGGCTTTGGCAAGAGGACCGCACCACCTGCCACTAGCACGTGGAAGGGAGCTGCCAGTACCAGCCAGCCCCCATGGAAGGTCGTCCCTAACCGGGCTCAAGGCGGCAAACCAAACCCTAGCACCACCGCCAACCGGGTAACACCAAGCACTACCCCTACTGTACCGAGTACTAACCCTAGGCCTAGCGGCATTGTTTGTTTTAAATGTCAGGGCTGAGGACATGTAGCTAGAGATTGCCCCAATCAGAGGGTCATGGTGCTCAAAGAAGGAGAAGTCGTCACCGACGACGAAGAAGAAGAAGCCAAGGGCGGCAAAGAAGAAGACTCCGACAGCGGAGAAGAGGTCGAGGTTCAAGGGCTTGAAAAATTCACGGGAATGTTCGTGAAAGACCTGACCTTAAGTACCAAGGCCTGGCGAGATACCTTGGCCGAGCCATACATCCCTGGCGACGGCCCGAATCCAGAACAGCGCCCGGCTAGCATCGGGTCAACCCCGAGCCAGTACCCGGCACCCTACGGAGTAGCACCCAAGCTGATATGACCCGCCCCAGCTGCCCCAGCAAACACTCGTACCCATGTACGCCGCCAGGGTCCCCCGAGAGTGGAAAAGACCTAGGGCCATATAAAAAGCGCCTAGCATTGAGGGCTGGTTATCTACGAGCTCTCAAGCCTAGAAATGAATTAAAGAACAAGCTCAGGATCGCCTCAACTGGGGGGAAGGTATCCCGAGATGGGAGGAAGTTCCAGGCCATGTTACTGGATGAGGACTTAGGTCCTGGACCGAGCACTAAGTCTCAGCCTTATCCTAACCTCTCTTCCATGATCCCTCAAGTCAAGAACATGTCAGAAGCCATCTGGAGAGAGTTCTGGCGTACAGAAGACCAGAGGGTTCGAGAATATGTGGCCAAGACAGGTTGGCTTCCGAAGGACACCGCCCGGGCCCCGGAGCGCACGGACAACCAGCCCCTACAGCGGACAACCAAGCTCATCACTCAGAACCTGGCGGACAAGTTGATGCCAGAAGAATCAGAAGGTCAAAAGCTTGGAGGAAAACCTCACTTGTCCGAGGAAATGCTGCCCAGTAAGCCAGAACCGCCCGGCATCACCAAAACCCTAGTATCGGGTCCGGAGCACTTGATGCCGAGCCGGTCACCAGCGCCGAAGGACGCCATCCGGCCACCCGGTCACCCGGAACCCACGGTAATTACAGAAATGCCACCGCATGGGTTCCGGGCACTTTTCCTAGCCGCGTCCGGAGTCCAGCCCGCGTCCGGCGGTTTTTCCTAGTCCCACCCGGCCAAGGACACCCGGCGTGCCCTAATCCGCCCGGATTAGGGTTTTTCCTAAATTCTGCCGGTTTAGGATTTTAATCTCGGACAACTTAGTTATTTTTAATATTTTCCTCGGCCTACATTTTAGGAATATTTTAGTTTTTTTCCTTTTTAGAGTTGGAGATGGCTTAGGCCACCCTTGAGCTATAAATAGAGGCCTCGGCCATCATTGTAAGACACGTTGATTGATAATTGAAATTTCAGAACATTGTTCTTTTTCCTTCAAGTCTTTGCTCGTTGTTGCTTAGCTTAAGGTTTGGTTTATCATCAAAGGTTATCACCCTTTGTTTGTGGCACCAATTCGACTGAATACCTTGGGGTTCCTAAGTCTATACTTAGTGGATTTCAAGTGTTCTCCGCGGTTTCAAAGGTTAGGATTCGTGGAGCTGGTAGTATAGTTTTGGGTGTTGAGTCGATCCCTTCCTAGAGGAGGCGGTTCGCATCAGCTGGTATCAGAGCACGGTTCAACTCTTGGACCAACAATCTATCCCAGTTTTCAGGTTCTTCTACTTGAATTCATATCTTTTAGCTTTCGTTGTTTTCAGTTTCAGAAAAAACCCTAAAAAAAAAAAATTTCGTGCATTGTGTTTGTTCTATTCTTCTACCTTTCTTTAAGTTTTTGTTGTGAGAAAAAGCTGTGGCCGATCAAAGAAAAGAAAAAGAAAAGAAAAGAAAAGAAAAATCAAAGGTCTAGAAAAATTGACCTATCTAAAAAAAAGCAAGGCCACGTTCACAATCAAGGTAGTAGATTAAGTTCAAGAAGAGGGGTTTTTCATAAGTTTAGCTACTAGCTTTCGCACTACTAGCTTTCTTGGTAGAACACCCAAATTTGTTTGTCTTGTCATCCCACGCCCTAGCTCAAGATTCTGGCCCCTAGAAATCCGAAACCCTAGGTATAAGGTCTTGTTAGTGTCATTGGTAGACTTAGACTGCATAGCTTCGAAGAAACTTGCAACTACTTGAATTGAGATTGTCTTTGTTTTGAAAATTTCAAAGAAAACCCTAATTTGAGTGACTTGAAAAAAAAAATATTCATACACGAGTGGTAAGAAAAAGAGTGTGTGAGGTTCTTTAGAGAGATTTTGGGAGGTTCTTTGTTCGTGACTAATCATGGCAGATGAGAGGTTCAATGCTTTTGATGCCCGGTTGACCGCCATGGCTGAAAACATGGCCCGAATCGCCGAGCAGTTTGGAGCCGCGAATGGAGAAGGCCCCCGGCGGCCAAGGAGGAATGAGCAGGAGGAAGATGATGATGTGAGCAGCTTGAAGCTCAACGTGCCTAAATTTACTGGCAAAACCAACCCCGACGACTACATTGATTGGGAGAGGAGCATGGAGGATTTCTTTGAGTGCCATAACTATTCCGAAAGGAAAAAGGTAACCCTAGCCACAATTGAGTTTACTGACTATGCTGCCTTGTGGTGGGCTCAACTCAGGAATCAGATCAGGAAAGAGGAAGAGGACCCCGTCCTTAGTTGGAGGAGTCTCAAAAGAAAGATGAGGAGAAAGTTTGTACCCAGCAGCTACAACCGAGACTTGCACACCAAGCTTCGATCATTGAAGCAAGGGAGCATGACGGTTGAGGAATACAACAAGGAGATGGAGATCCTGGTTGCACGGCTTGACCTGAGTGAGGATGAAGATGCCAAGATAGCACGTTTTACCGGAGGATTGCAAAGGGAGATTCTACACCAAGTCAACATTCTCAATTTTGCTGACTATGACGACTTGATAAACGTGGCTATTAGGGTTGAGAAGGAACTGAAGAACGGTCTTGGAAGAAGGACTACCCCGCCGCCACCGATCAGTGCCCCGGTGAGAGGAGACCACCGGCCAAACCCTAACCGGAGCGCCGGATCGAGACCAAACCCTAACCAAGGGTCGACATCAAGGGTAAACCCTAATCTCGGTTCAAAAATCCCTACTACTAATGCTCGGCCAAGTGCCATTGTGTGTTTTAAGTGTCAAGGTAGGGGTCACATGGCAAGGGACTGCCCTAACACCCGAACCATGGTGCTTAGAGAGGGAGAAGTTGTGACGGACGACGAGGAGGAACCAATTATTGAAGAATTGGAGGGAGAGTCCAGTGAAGGAGAAGAAGTTGACATAGAAGGATTAGAAAAATTTTCAGCCTTCAGCAGTCGAGTGATCACCCCAGTACTGCCCCAGCACTGCCCCAGCACAGCGCCCAGCACTGCCCCAGCACAGCGCCCAGCACTGCCCCGGCCCAGCGCCCAGCACTGCCCCGGCCCTGCACCCCGCGCTGCCCCGGCACAGCACCCAGTACTGCCCCGGCCTAGCACCGGCCCTGCCCCGGCCTAGCATCTCGACTGCCCCGGACATCCTGTCCGCGCCGAATGATGTCGATCGCCCACCTTGGGTCTTTTGAACATTCCCTCGGCCAATTTTGGCCTGAAGAAAGCCGGAGGGCTCTTTGACGACCTGAAGCCAAGCGCCGACCCCGACGACCACCCGGCGGCCCCGATGGTCAAAGGACCAACAACCACCCGTTCCAAGATTCAGTGGGTAATCACCTCCCGGCAGGTTTTTAAAGCTGCCCCGAGCCAAGAGGATCCCGAAGCAGACTCTGACGAGGACGTACGTAAGGAACCTTTGTCCAATAGCCTCCCGAGCCAGGGAGATCCAGAAGCAGACTCGGACGAGGAGATGAGTGAGGAACCCTCACTCAGCAGCCCCCGAGCCTTAACATTACTGTTAATGGCATCTATGAAGTGGAACAAATGGAGACTGAGGGAGAAGACACTGAAGAATCCGAGCCCTGGTCCGTCACGGACTCCAATGACACCCCAAGAGCCACCAACGAGGCTGAGTCGTCCCCGACCCTAGCCAACAAGATTTCTGACGTTTGGAAAAGAGTGATGGGATCTAGGAAAGACTCCGAGGTGGATTTGGGGACAAATCCCAGTCAAGAAGAGGGGGATGATATGACCCGGCCCAGCTGCCCCAGCAAACACTCGTACCCATGTACGCCGCCAGGGTCCCCCGAGAGTGGAAAAGACCTAGGGCCATATAAAAAGCGCCTAGCATTGAGGGCTGGTTATCTACGAGCTCTCAAGCCTAGAAATGAATTAAAGAACAAGCTCAGGATCGCCTCAACTGGGGGGAAGGTATCCCGAGATGGGAGGAAGTTCCAGGCCATGTTACTGGATGAGGACTTAGGTCCTGGACCGAGCACTAAGTCTCAGCCTTATCCTAACCTCTCTTCCATGATCCCTCAAGTCAAGAACACGTCAGAAGCCATCTGGAGAGAGTTCTGGCGTACAGAAGACCAGAGGGTTCGAGAATATGTGGCCAAGACAGGTTGGCTTCCGAAGGACACCGCCCGGGCCCCGGAGCGCACGGACAACCAGCCCTACAGCGGACAACCAAGCTCATCACTCAGAACCTGGTGGACAAGTTGATGCCAGAAGAATCAGAAGGTCAAAAGCCTGGAGGAAAACCTCACTTGTCCGAGGAAATGCTGCCCAGTAAGCCAGAACCGCCCGGCATCACCAAAACCCTAGTATCAGGTCCGGAGCACTTGATGCCGAGCCGGTCACCAGCGCCGAAGGACGCCATCCGGCCACCCGGTCACCCGGAACCCACGGTAATTACAGAAATGCCACCGCACGGGTTCCGGGCACTTTTCCTAGCCGCGTCCGGAGTCCAGCCCGCGTCCGGCGGTTTTTCCTAGTCCCACCCGGCCAAGGACACCCGGCGTGCCCTAATCCGCCCGGATTAGGGTTTTTCCTAAATTCTGCCGGTTTAGGATTTTAATCTCGGACAACTTAGTTATTTTTAATATTTTCCTCGGCCTACATTTTAGGAATATTTTAGTTTTTTTCCTTTTTAGAGTTGGAGATGGCTTAGGCCACCCTTGAGCTATAAATAGAGGCCTCGGCCATCATTGTAAGACACGTTGATTGATAATTGAAATTTCAGAACATTGTTCTTTTTCCTTCAAGTCTTTGCTCGTTGTTGCTTAGCTTAAGGTTTGGTTTATCATCAAAGGTTATCACCCTTTGTTTGTGGCACCAATTCGACTGAATACCTTGGGGTTCCTAAGTCTATACTTAGTGGATTTCAAGTGTTCTCCGCGGTTTCAAAGGTTAGGATTCGTGGAGCTGGTAGTATAGTTTTGGGTGTTGAGTCGATCCCTTCCTAGAGGAGGCGGTTCGCATCAGCGCACCCCCTGGCCAGCCCCCTAATGATGCAGGAGCAGCACCCGGACACACCGAGGCCCCCGAGGGACACACAGGCCATCCGGGACATGCACACCGAAGAGGTGTCACACCGACTCTTACGGCTGGCACCCATCCAACTCCGCCTTCCTCCAAACCCGACGGCAGTCGAGAAAAGCCCTAGCAAGGAGGATGGGCTCCATTGGGATGACCTATACTCCCCTATGTCTTCCACGAGCCTCAACATCAAAGTCAACAGTCCCTCGACTGATGAAACCATGAGCACCGACGGTGCTAGCTCAGCAGACCCGGAGCCTTGGTCAGACTCGGACTCCAACGAGTATCCGAGGCCCCGAAGCATGAAGGAAGACAGCCCCAACACCGCCCCACGAACAGTCAACGTGAAGGAACCCTTACCCGGCACGCACACGAAGGATTGGGATTCGAGGACGAATCCCTTACAAGAAGAGGGGAATGAAGTGACTCCGGGCAGCCGACCGGCTGCCAATGCCTACTCCTACACCACGCCGGGGTCACCCACAAGGGCAAAGGCCTTAGTGCCTTATAAGAAGCGCTCAGAACCTCGCCAGCACCTTAAGATAAACCCTCAGAGGTTTACCAAGCCCCAGCAGGTGGTGAGGTTCAAATACAGCCCTACCCGAAGTGCTCAGCAATTGACATTGACTTTTTGTGATCTCTGTTTCTCTTCACATGTGGTGCTTACGTGCTGCTCATTTGCATTTTCCTTCCTTGCACAGATCCCAATGGTGAGTCTTCGTGTTATATTATAGCTCTTTATTTATTTATTTATTCATTCATTTCGTACGTGCAAGTTTTGTGCTTCATGAGCCATGCATGCATGCACGATTAAGTTACTAAAGTGACAAACAAAACAACTAATGGTTGCATTCACATATATTCACATATTTCCCATTCCAATTGATGAAAACGTATCACCTTTTACTTGACACCTCATATTCAATATCACTTCTCTCCATATTTATTGTTTTTCTCACTGTGACGATATTATATATATATAGTTCTAAGAATTAACATCTCAATCAACATGTGACGATATTATCTATAATATTACTAATAATTAACTAACGCTTGTAAATTATGAATTTTAAGGACCCATGATCCACAAGGGTATTTATCACCTATTCTATCAGTATAACCCTAGAGGTCCAGTTTGGGGTAATATAGTGTGGGCTCATTCCACGTCAACTGATTTGGTGAACTGGAAGCCGCAAGGTTATGGAATTTACCCATCTCAACCATATGATATGAAGGGTACTTGGTCAGGTTCAACCACTCTTGTCCACGATGGCACTCCAGCCATTCTTTACACTGGAATCAACCCCAAACAAGAAGAGGTTCAAAACTTAGCCATCCCAAAAATGCATCTGACCCGTATCTTAGGGAATAGGTCAAATCACCCAAAAACCCAGTGATTACCCCGCGGAATGGAATCAACGCCTCTGCATTTCGAGATCCAAGCACTGCTTGGTTGGGTCCTCATAAGAAATGGCGAACAATCATTGGTAGCAAGATCTACCGCAAAGGGTTGGCTGTTTTGTACAAAAGCAAAGACTTTGTGAACTGGGTTAGGGCAAACCACCCTTTACATTCGACCCAAGGAACCGGTATGTGGGAGTGTCCTGATTTTTTCCCGTCCTTACCGGTGGCAATAGAATTGGGATCGACACGTCGAAACTTGGTCCAAATGTTAAACACGTGTTGAAGGTTAGTCTCGATGACACGAAACATGACCACTACATGATTGGGACGTATGACCCTATTAAGGACGTCTACACTCCTGAACGAGATGGATTTGCTGAGAAAGATTTCGGACTGAGATACGATTACGGAAAGTACTACGCATCGAAGACGTTCTTTGATTCGTTGATGAACCGTCGTATCTTAATGGGTTGGATTAGCGAGTCATCCAACCAGTTGGATGACGAGAAGGGATGGGCTGGAGTTTATGTAAGTGATGAATGAACATTATATGTATGCCTATTATTTCTCATTGTCATCATGTCATGCATATGTAGTAATCCATTTGTGGTGGTGTTGTTGTTAATTATATATATGTAGACAATTCCAAGAACAATATGGATGCACAGGTCAGGGAAGCAGCTAATTCAATGGCCAGTTAAGGAAATAGAGAAGCTTCGAGGGAAGGCTGTGAAAGTGGAAAGTCAAGTGCTTAAACCAGGAACCAGAGTTGAGGTCTCAGGGATCACAGCAGTACAGGCTGACGCGGAGCTCTTCTTTGGAAAGCTAGACTTGAGCAAAGCAGAAATTTTGGACACAAATTGGACTAATGATGACCCACAGTTGATTTGTAGGCGAAAGGGTGCATCAGATAGAGGAGGTTTGGGCCCATTTGGACTCCTTGTTTTGGGGTCCAAGGGATTGGAAGAATACACTGCAGTTTTCTTTAGAATATTCAAAGCTAATAATAGCGGTAAACACGTGGTGCTCATGTGCAGCGATCAAAGCAGGTGAGAGTGAGACCCATTTTTTTGCTATTTATTTGTGCTAATATATCCGTTGAAATTCATTTTAGCAATGCATGCAGGTCTTCCTTGAACAATAATAATGATAAAATGTCATATGGTACTTTTGTGGACGTAGACGACCCTGCTCGTGAATACCTCTCCCTGAGAACTTTGGTAATGAATTGATTACATTAACAATTTAATTAAAGTTCAAAATTTGAATCAAATTTCGTATCCAATTTGTGTCTATTGAATCTTGGACAGATTGATCATTCTATAGTGGAGAGCTTCGGTGGATTTGGAAAGAGCTGCATAACAGCAAGAGTCTACCCAACAATAGCCATAGGTCGGGCGGCCCATTTGTACGTTTTCAACAATGGGACCCAACCTGTGAGGATTGAGAGATTGAATGCATGGACCATTAAAATGCCCATATAGCTTGATTGTTGTTGTATAATGAAAGTGAATTTCTTTTTTTTTTTTTTTTTTGAAACCTAAGTGAGATGAGGGAGTCGTTTGGATGAGGCAATTTCAATGTCCATGGAATTAAGCTGAATTGTAGGGTACTTAATTTCTGGGAATTAATGGTCATTTAGATTTGAGATTCCTTGTTTGGATAGCTAATCTAATTAAGAAATTAGGATAGTAATATTTTAAATACTATGTTAAAAGACACTAATGCCCTAATTCAAATTCCAATATAACTTATATTACCTATCTTCCCAATCTACTAATTCTGCTCCTTCTTACTTACAGTTGACACACATTCAAACAAACTTTTGTCATCTTCTCAGTTTAATTGTTAGGGCTTCAGGAGTGAGATGCCTTCCAAGCATTTTATGGAAACATCCATTAGTGCTATGCTCTATCAACTGTGAAATAACGTGAACTACTTATAATAGAATAAAGGGTAAAGCTTTGATGAAAAAATGGTCCAAGTGAGGATATCAAAGTTAAACACCTAACTTATACAAAGCAATGAGACGAAATATCCATGGGAACAATTGTTCACTTTCTTCAGCATCTCATTTGCTCAAAGTAAAGGTACCTCGACAACATCCAGCAAACTACCACCAGATTCACCACCAACCACTATCATTTTGTTGTCAATTACAGCTGCTACATGCTATTCAAGCAAACAAGTGTGAACCTTTCATTTCACAAATCAATAAAAACAATAGGGAAATTGCAACAATCAAAAGAACAAAGTCTGCTAAATTATGAAACCAACCAAAATTGCAGCACCTGCAATTATGCTCCTTTCTCATAACTCCTTATCTGGGAACGTGAACAATTGCATTGCCAATTTCATAGCCATGTCCAGGTACACAACAATCATGCCAAATGATTGATTTAATGAAGGCCTTCGTTTGTTTTTGAACCTTTTAATAAGAGTTATTTCTGTTTCCGCTGTGTTTTACTCTTTTCTTTTAAAGTTGGTTCTTTGAGTAGCACTCATACCGGTTCGACCACGGGTAAACTCGGGTCGGTTTGGGACGGGTGTTACAGATGGTATCAGAACCTGGTTAGTTGTTGCTGTATGGGTGATTCGTCTCTTCTTCTAGAGGAGTAATTAACCTCATAGGGAGAAGGGATGAAGCATCGGCACATGACCAACTTTCTAGGGATTTTCAAACTGTTTTAAAGTGGGTTGGAAGTTTTGAAAGGAAAAGTGTTTTGAGCTTGAAAGGAAAGTGTTTTGACATGCAATGTGATTTCTAAAATGGTCAACTGAAATATTTGTGTGTCCTCCTGTAGTGAAGAGTGTGTCGGAGTAGTTTGAGAGTGGAAGTGGTAGTAGACCAGGAGGTTGGTTGGAAGAGTAGAGCCCTTGTAGATTTTGGCTAGGTTGGTAGAGTGTTCGAGGAGTGTGGACTTCTAGTCGAAGGTGTTAGCTAGTAGTTTCCTTGCCTTGCTTGTGTTGTGGTTGTGCTCTTGAGTGAGTTGTGTGTGGTTGTGCTTCTGGTTGTGCTCTTGTGGTTGGTTGTGTTGTAGAGTTCGGTTGTGCGTGTTTGTTAGGTAGAAGTTCGGTTTAGTGAGGGAGTAGTGTTCTTGGAAGATGTGTGTTTCTAGGGCCGTTAAGAGGAAGTTTTAGGAGGTAATGTGATCCCTGTGTTGCTGCATTTGTTGCTGTGATTTGTGGTTGCGTTGCTAGAGCGAGTTGGGTTGTGATTTCGGGGACGAAATCTTTGAAGTTGTGGAGACTTGAAACATCCCTGCCCAACCGAACGGTTTGGAACTCGAGTTTGGGTGGTTAAGACGTTGGAAACAATATTCTTGAGGCCCCATCGAAGTTCAGGACATTCATAATTGAGTCGGGTTGAAGTTACAAGTGAGTATGCGAAAATTCGTTAAGGTGGGCAGAGTGTGATACACGACCGTGTATCTGTAATACACGCCGTGTATCATGATACACGCCGTGTATCTGTAATACATGCCGTGTATCATGACCTGACTACTTAATACAGATTTTCACGGAAATTTACAATTTCCCCTCTATCTGTTTCCCCGAAAATCCTTTTGACGAACCAAAAACCCCCTTAGCTTCAATCCTTGATTTCGGGAGTTGTAGAGCTCCGATTGACGATCCGTTTCTTGCTACGGGTTCGTTGCGATGAGAGGAAGAGATCGCACCCTGAGTTTATGGGTATTTCAGAGTAGGCTGCTGTCGGTGAAGATGAGAAAAGCTACGTTTTTGGAGCTGTAGAGCTTGGCTGTTCGGGTTTTCTAGAAGAGTTTAGAGCCTCGTCTTCTTGTCAGGTGAGGGTTTAGCGTACGATAGGTACTATGGTCGGTGTGAGGTGTTACAATTTTGACTTAGAAGAATGTAGGGCTTTGCATGAAATTGAAATAGAGTAAAAGGGGAAAACTATACTGCAACTGTTTGTTATGTGAATTATGATGATTGATGCTTGTCGTGTGGTTGTTAATTGATGAATTGCTTGATGGTGGTGGGATGTTGTGTTATGAATGGATTGGGGGAAATGATTAACATTGTTGCTAAATGAATTGGACCTGTGCTGACGGTTGTGATTGCAGGAGGGTGGTCCTGCCAATGTGGGGTCGCCCTTTATATGACGAACAGGTGGATGGCCCTGCCAATGTGGGGTCGTCCAAAGAAGGATGTACAGGAGGGTAACCCTGAGACTCACGACATGGCTATCCCTGTACTTGCAGGTGGGGGTGGTCGGTGAGCTAGTCGTTTACCCTTAAACTGTTTGTGTAATGTGGAATTATTGAAAGAAGTGTATCGTGATTGTGAATATGTGATGGATGATCTGATGTTATGTGCTGTTAGGTGAAGGTAGGGTTGTGTGAGATGTGGGTGATTAATATGACAAGTGGTGTGGGATTGTGACTTGGATTTGTGTCTTGGGAATTGATTGATAGAATTGTTAAGGGAATGTGTGTACGGAATTGGACAATAGAATCGCTACGTGGAATTGACTAATGGAATTAGGAAGTGGAATGGAGTGAATGGAATTCGTTAAGTGGAATTGTTTGGTGTGTGTGTAGATGTTATGATTGTGTCAATGGGATTAAAATGATAGAATCGGAAGGAGCCAACGTTACCCCATGAGATTGTGTTTCACCCACCGACGGACTGGTGGTTAGAGCCTACCGACAGACTGGTAAATTAGCCTCCCGACGGGAAGTGGAATTATGGGATTATGGAAACTAGAATTACCCGTGTGATGCACCGGAAAGTTTTAGAGGACACGTAATGGTAGTTTTGATTAATAGTGATGTCAAATTTTGAGATGGTAGTGAAATGGGAAACCGAAAATAACCAAAAGACATAGAAGAGTGTTGATTAGCTCATAGCAAGATGGT
Organism: Linum lewisii; assembly: GCA_034768395.1. Classification (NCBI taxonomy): domain Eukaryota; kingdom Viridiplantae; phylum Streptophyta; class Magnoliopsida; order Malpighiales; family Linaceae; genus Linum; species Linum lewisii. The sequence continues at coordinate 11,994,916 of CM068297.1, forward strand.
TGTGAAATGGGCAGTCGAAAAAAGAATCAAAGAAATAAAAGAGTGTTGATTGATTAATTGACATAATGCGTAACACACAAGAAAAAAAATTGTGGAACAATGACAGGAGGGGTCAGACCATTTTAGCAACGTCAGTTGTGGAGATGAGAATGCTACAAGCCCATAAACTTACCCTCACAACAAACCCACCCAACACAAGATGACCCAAGCCTTAAATAAATACTTTAATAGAGGGAAGTAAACACTATTCATTCAATAGTAACTCCCCTTCTCCCTTTATATATAGAATTGTGACGTGTTCCCCATGCTGTAGGGGAGCACGAGGACCTCTCATGCGGTAGGGAGGTGCGTCAGGCCGGTGGGGTAGCGGGGGAACAACTCCTTATGGCGTCTAATTAACTCACCTAGATCAATGAATGTGTGGTATGTGTTAGTGATGAGGATGCTTGGTTATGTGTGGTGGTGTATGCAGGTTTGTGAAGTGTGTGTGAAATGAGATGCATGTGTGATTCGTGTATGATATGTGAATTGGATGTGTTAGTGAGGTGCCTTGTGTTGTGCTGTGAATTGTGTTGTTGTGATGAGATGTGAGATAGGGGTTGAATGGTTTAGGATTGATGATGTTGATAAGTGTGAATCTGGGTAATGTGGGTGTTGTGGTTGATGTGTGAGTGGAAGTGCTGTTAGTGATAGTGAGTTGTATAGTAATGTAATGTTGAACTTTGCGCTTCATGAGTTGGTTATATCGTGTACTTGTGAATGGGTGACTTGGGTTATATTGTTGAGATTGTCAGTTGTGGGCAACAGATTGAGTAGTGCACCTGTGTGATCACCTAGATAATAAGAATGAGAAATGGGGAGTATATGTATGCGTGTGAATGTGAGTATGGATTGAATTGGGAGACAACTGGTTACATGATCTTGGATATGTTTTACGCATGAGGTTTTCTATGTTGCATAACGTTGAGTTGGATTCGGTATAATGTTGAGCTTATGCATGTTAAACTCTTGTGGGTGTTGATTGAGATTTGAGCTTATGTGATCGCCTAGACCATGATAGGGAATTAAAATTGAAGGGTTGTGTCAGATTCCATTATTGTTTGTGTGCGGAGTTGGGATCGCTCTTCAGGTTAAGTTCGGCGCATAGGTAAACCCAATGGGTTCACTCAATTTCAATAGGAAATTGATTCCCCCCCCCCCCCCAACTTTTCATTTTCAGGTGTTCGATTGAGTTCAGAGGAGTTGCAGTTTGGAGTTGGGAAGTGAAGAATAGTAGACTACTGTGGAGTGACTATCGTTTTGGTTTTATGTTTCAGTTGACACTTTTGGGTTGGAGGATTTTGTAATCGTTGTTGAGGTTGGATTTCGGATTTTGATTTAGCAGTTGTTTGGATTTTGAGTTGTATTTAATGAAGACCTTCGTTTGTTTTTGAACATTTTAATAAGAGTTGTTTCTGTTTCCGCTGCGTTTTACTCTTTTCTTTTAAAGCTGGTTCTTTGAGTAGCACTCATACCGGTTCGACCACGGGTAAACCCGGGTCGATTTGGGACGGGTGCTACAACTTGTGAAAATATTTGACAGTACAGAGATTCAATAGTGGAGCGAGAGGTGAACAGAGTTACCCTGCAACACGAAGAGCATATGAACTAGTGAACACTAGTGATGATGAAGACTACGATGACACTTTTGCCCAATATGACTTGCAACACAAGGTTATCGAAAATAGAGCAGATTGGACAAGTATCTAGATGATGCACGTCTAGGATGTTACTGAGGAGTTTGATATGCTGGGTTGGTGGAAAGTTGTAGGAGCATACAAGTACCCAATCATGACTGAGATCGCCAAATATATACTTACCATCCCAATTTTTTGGGTAGCGTCAGAGAGTGCCTTCAGAAACGGAGGTAGAGTCTTGGATGATTTCAGAAGTTCATTGCTATCTGCCATAGTAGAGGCTCTAATTTGCTCAGAGGATTGGTTGAGAAATCCAGATAACCACGGTAATGACGAGGAGGATGAAGAAGAGCAAATTCAATTTGAGAAAGATATGTTATTTTGATTATTCAATACTTACTCTATGAATACATTAGAATGTCAGTAATGAAAATCTTTCTTTTTTTTTCTTGAACTTTAGAAATTGCTGAGCTTAACATTAATGATTCATTTTCTACAGTCATTCGACCCTTAGTTAACCAATTTGTTAAGCAAACTACTATTTGTTCAAACTCAAAATTACCAACTATCCAAAGTTAAGAGGATGAGGATGATGATGATGGGGAAGATTATGAACCGTGCATGGATGGTGCAGAAGATGACGATGGGACTCTTCCTCTCGGTGACTTTGACATATGGGTGTAGTTTGGAGTATGAATTGTGTTGTTTGTCATTATGACTTTGTTTTTTGATGTTTATCATTATATTGCTAAAATATTGTTAAAATTGATAGGTTAAAGTAGGTTAAATAGGTTAAAACTGAAGTCGGTTAAAAATCGGTAAAAATGGGGGTCGGTCAAAAAATGGTCGGTCATTAGGTAAATTATTCGGTCGGTCAAAAATCGGTCAGGCATTCCAACAAAGAAATTTCGGTCGGCCAACGATTAAGATTTTACAAATTCAGTTAACCTTTGACCGACCGACAAAAATCAGTTTTTTACCGAACCGACCAACTCCCACCCATAATCCAATTACATATTTCGGCTTAACGTTCATATTCAGTTTTATGATATAGAATTTTTCACTTAACAACTTTTAAAGTGGATGTCAATCATACCTTCCCAAATGTCTTCCAGTAATAGACAACTCTACATATAAAGTGGTTGCAAGTATTGGATGATAAGCCCCTTAGTTAGGGTCATTATAGTCTTTACGCTAATAGTCAGTATATATATAGATAGTACTGTTCATTGTAATAGTCAACTTTGGCATTTATCTCATTACACACTTTTCATTCCGTAATATGGTATCAGAGCTATCAAATTGATTCTCTCTCCTTTTTCCCTTTTTCTGGCTTCCGCGATTTCTTCCTTAAATCAGAGAAAAAATGCCTTCTCCTCCTCCGTCTGCGACTGCTGGTTCCTCGGCGACTGTCCAACCGATGAACTCCGATCATCCTCTCTTCATCGCTACGAGTGATAATCCTGGAGCGATTCTTGTTTCTCCGCCTCTTTCTGGCTCCATGGACTACTTCGCATGGGCTAGATCTATGAAGATGGCGCTCTGGTCAAAGAACAAGATCGGATTGATCGACGGATCGGTTCAAGCTCCTTCGGCTACTGCCGACTCTTTTCCGGCGTGGAGCCGTGCGAACGTGCTAGTTCTTGGCTGGTTGATACGGTCGGTGTAGCCTGACATAGCTCAGAGCGTATTGTGGCTTGATACGGCTCGTGAAGTTTGGCTCGATCTTTAAGAATGGTTTAGCCGTACGAATTTGGTTCGAATTAATGATCTCCATGATCAGATCTCCAATTTCAAGCAAGGTACTCTGTCCATCTCATCCTATTACACTAGGTTTAAGGTTCTGTGGGACGAGTATATGATGTATAGGCCTGTGCCGTCTTGTGTTTGTGATCCTCGCTGTAAGTGTGATGCTCTTGGCCGCGTGCGAGGCTATTTTGCATCTGAACAGATTTTGAGGTTCTTGAGAGGGTTAATCCCTGTTTCATGTCTGTAAGGGCTCAGGTTCTTCGCACTGATCCACTCCCGTCAATCAATCAGGTTTTTAACCTAATTACTCAAGAGGAACGTGAGATTGGTGTTAACTCTAGTGAGTCCACTGCTCCGATGGAGTCTTCTGTTATTCTTGCTGTTGGTCCTTCGGGACACTATAGGAAGGGTGGTAAGAGGCCTGTGTGCACGTTTTGTGGTCTTATTGGTCATCTCGTGGAGAAGTGCCACATGAAGAACGGTTATCCTCCAGGTTATCAGAAGCATCCTCGATCATCTGCTGCTAATGCGGTGGTGCCTCCTTCTGCGGTTCGGGAAGAACCAGCTGATTCGTCCAAAGGTGTGGTGATCTCGCAGGAGCAATACAACACTCTATTCAGTCTCTTCCAATAGCAGTCGGGTGCTTCTGGCGTTGCACCGATTGCTGGCTCGGTTAATAGCTCGGTTGCTCATCTCGCTAATGCTGTTATTCCGGCACTTGAGGTGCCTGATCAGTCTTCTGCTGCAGCTGCTGAGACTGCGTCTTATCCTTCGAACAATACTGGTATGGTTTGTTGTTCGTTTTCTCACAGTCAAAGTTCTGCTTGTTTAAAGCGTGTTTGGATCATAGATTCTGGTGCCACAGATCACATTACTTGTTCTGTGGATAACCTTTTCTCTTGTACAAGAGTGTTGCATATGTTTGTTACATTGCCTACAGGTTTAAGAGTCCAGGTAACTCATACTGGCTCGTTGCGTATAAACGGTGGCATTATAGTCCATGGAGTGTTGGTCATACCATCTTTTCAATTTAATCTTTTGTCTGTGAGAAAGCTTACTGGTTATCATCCTTATTCATTAGTGTTTACTGACTCGATGTATGCCATTCAGGTTTTGCCGAGCTTGAGGACGATTGGCACAGCTAAGCGGGTTGGAGGTCTATATTGCTTCACCCAAGCACCAGTCAGTTCGCCTATCCCTGTTATTTCCAATAATGTTTGTAGTGTTACAAACTTCTTTGACCTATGGCATTACCGTTTAGGTCATAGTGCTCCATCAGTTGTTAAGACGTTGTCCTTAGGTGGTACTGTTTCTGATTTCCATTGCAGAGTTTGTCCGCAAGCGAAACAGAAACGTTTATCTTTTCCTTTGAGTGTGTCTCATGCTCAAACTTGTTTTGAATTGGTCCATATGGACATATGGGGGCCATATTTTGTGCCTACGTTTGATGGACATCGTTATTTTTTTACTGTTGTGGATGATAAGTCATGCTTTACTTGGGCTTTCCTGATGTCTCAAAAGTCTGAGGTGCGTGATCTTATGGTTCGTTTTTCGAATATGGTTGAGACTCAGTATTCTGTGAGAATCAAGACATTACGGACTGATAATGGACAAGAATTTAATTTCCCTACTTTTTATCACTCTAAGGGGATAATTTGGCAAACTTCTTGTGTTGAAACCTCCCAACAAAATGGGAGAGTCGAGCGCAAACATCAGCATATCATTGCTGTAGCCCGTTCACTTCTTTTTCAAGCTTCCTTGCCTTTAGCTTTTTGGGGTGATGCTATGTACCATGTTGTGCATTTAATTAATTGATTGCCAACGCCTGTGTTATCTCAGCATACTCCTTTAGAGGTTCTTCACAAGAGACTTGTTACACCCCAAATTTTGGAACCAAAAAAAATAAAAAATTCCATACGGTTGATTTTTTTTATACGGTTGAGAAATGACCGTAATGATTAAATGATTTCGGGTCAAGTTAAGTTCATTCGCGGTAGTCAAAAATTATTTTTGGCTGAGTTGGTTGAGGAACCGAACCAACAACCCAAAAATCTTAGTTTCGAATCCCTGGTTTTTTTTAAATGACGACGTCATGGTGACGTCATCACTATTCATCATCTTCTTCCTTGGAAATGGCCAGCCATTTTCCAGCCAACTTTCTCCGGTGACCCTTCCCAACATCCAAGAGGAATGTTTCTAGTCTATTCGGGACAAGAAACCCGTGGGAATCAAGATTGGAGCTTGAGTCCATTTAGAAACGGACAAAACGGACAAGAATTGATACCACTCCGGCGGAAATCCCGGGAAAATCGACGACTTTCCCAGAATGCTATTCAACCCGTGAACCTTATCTTTTTTGGCTCTATACGACTCTCTGAAGCCTGTAAAACCCGGCTCTTCCTTCGAGTCAAAGCGTACCTCTTCCTAAAACCGTTTCTCCGTCACTCCGTCACCATCTCCGACCAAAAATGGGTGTAAGGTTCCGGGCATCGTCGGCCTAAACTGAAAAGCTCTATCAACTCGTCTTAAGCTCCTAAAACTAACCCCTTTCTCAGAATTGAGTTTCCATTCACCAAAATTATTTAATCCGAGCTTCACCGTTTTTCTCCTGCAAATTGGAGAAGAACAGGTAAATTACCTGTGCAGTCCCTCCTTTTTCCTTTGTTATTTCAGCCCTTGAAGTTTTCCCTTGTGACAGTTTGATCCTTAATTGTCAACTTGTGACAGATTTGGCCCAACTAACTTTTCAGTTAGTACAATTTGGCCCGGAAGTTACGAAAGTTCGTTAACTCTTTATTTCCATCCGATTCAAGCTACGGAACCGATTTCCAAGTCAACCGACTCGATTTTTAGGTGGGTTGGTTTAAGGGGGTAAATTTCCTTTGATTAATTAATTCCTCAATTTAAATAGCTATTTGGTTAAACTTTGTCACTAACCAAATATTATGATAATTCCGAATTAATCGTTTGACGGGAACCGGATCAACGAGTGAGGTACTCGGGCCTTATTTTGGACTCGTATATGCTTAAATTAAGGTCCTTTTTTAATTCTCGTGGTGATTTACTGTTAACCGAGCACTAACCCATCTGAGTTGGTTTTCCCGATAGGTTAGATTATTCAGAGTAATGAGTGACACGGATCCTCATTAAATCCGGTTTTTAAAGTTATGATGGCTAAGGTTAGAGGGATTTAAGTAGTCCAAGTGACTCCCCTACTTACCTGGAAATTAAGACGGAAAGTCTTGGTTTTGACAACAAGGTGTCGTTTCTACGGAAAGCTCTACCTTTCCGGAACCATTGGTTTTATACCTAATAGTGTTGACTCAGTTATGGTTAAACCGTGATGTATCTGATGATGTTTGGCACCTAGTGTATACAGGTGGAAAGTAAAGCCTCGCTAGCTAGTCCTCCGCCGGGAACATCGATGGATACGGGTTCCTACCGGGTGATGGGAGTTGGGTATTTTTAGCCCCAATCGATTCCCGATAGATGCGTACGAATAGCCCAACCGGATGATAATAGCTGGGTGGAATTAACCTCGACCGGATGATGGGAGTTGGGTATTGATAGCCCCAATCGATTCATGGTAGTCGGGAAGAATAGCGACTCTTGCGAAGTCCCTATTACAGGCTCAGAAGTAAGCCTTATCGATGATGGCGTAGAGGTTAGCTAGGCGGGAAGAGGGGACGCCCTATTGTTCAATGAAAGTTGTTCGGGTTTGATCTCGATGTTCTGTGGTACTATTAGAATAGTTCATGTGATGTATTATTGACTTGTGATTATGTGTGTTCATGTTTCATATATAGGTCGTGTTTGGAATATTGGATTAATATTCCTTGTGACCAGTCATTTGATAAACAGTAACTGTAATCTCTGTTACGGAAGGATGAGTATGGAATTACTGGTTTGCGTTGTTAATTCCATTAAATGTGTTTATTCATGTTTATACGGAATAATCATGATAATGGACTGACCCCGAGCCACCCACCAGTTTTGCAGGAATTTCCTGGACAAGCAACGGACCACCGGAGTTTCTTAAGGCGTGCCGGAGCAGTGGATCATGAGACGGTGTAATGGCGACTTGGAGAATTTCTCTCAAGTAGTTGGGCTCAATTCCGCTGTAAATATTTTGACGGTTAATACCCTAGTTTTATGGTTGGTTTGAAAGTGATTGGTCAAAGTTGTATTTTTCAACCTTTGAGTCGTCGTCTGTCCCGGGACACGTTGTCGTTTTACATTTCATAAAATTGGGGTGTTACATTTTGGTATCAGAGCCGGCTTCCTCCTGTTTTTCGGGTTACCAGGAAACACTGGAAGATCGGTCTGGTGCGGAAGTTATTCTGGTGATTTTAAAAGAAAAAGGGTATTAAGTTTTGACGGATTTTAAACCAAGGTTTAAAAGTGTAAAGTTTTTCACAGGCACCGGTCTCAGATCCCTGCATCATGGCACCAGCACAGAAACATCCACGGTGAGACGTTCTTGAGTTCTATAACTAACGTTGTTGAAATAATTCGTTATTATGACGATGGTGGCTGATATAGATGTGACAGGATAAAAGCAAGAATTTATTTGCTTATCACGCGAATGATAAGGGTTCCGACAAGGATACAAACAAAGGCAAGGACTACTAAGAAAGTTTTGTAGGTAACTTCTATGTTTCTATTACGAAAACCACTATTAACCTTGTTCCTGACGGAAGATGCAGATGACGCAGCAGTATCGGGAATAGTCTCTCCTAAAATTGCCTGTCTTTCACTTTCGAAGGTACGCTCGTAGATGTTTAATTTTCGTAAGAGGCCGTTGATCACGACTTTGGCTCGATGTTGCATCGGGGGATCTAACCATGCAAAGTAATTACAATGGCTGTTCATCCTCTGCCACAGACCAAGGGGATAGATGAGTTTTTCTCTGGTTAGTTTGAAATGATAGTCGAAACTCGTAAAGCACTTTTGACTTACCGAGCGACGTCTTTTGCAGCTAAAGAACCTTCGCCCTGGATTTTCTTCCGTCCAGGATGTTGTTATAATCTTGGCTTCCCCGCACTGGCAAATAGGAATCATAGCCATTTTTTTGATATAAAAGCGATGAATGAGGTATTTCTTTTCCGACCTCTACTCTGTTATCCAAAGCTTTTCGATACCATCTATTTAAAGGGACGAACCCTATTCCCCTAGCCCTTGACTTATTGGACCCCTTTTCTTTGTCCATGCGTGCCGACATGAAATGAATGGTGTCACAATTATTGTGACCACTTTCTTTCTCGAATTTGGCTCCCATAAAAACCGGGTTTCGAAAAGTTGACCAACCATCACCATCCCTTTCGCTTTCCTTCCCTTGCTTAGTAAACTCTCTCAATTTCGAGAAGGTGCTATCGAGAGGATGGCAGTGTGCGTGACGTGGGATTGGTAATCTTTGCCTTGATCCTCTTGTGTGGTCAAATTTTCGTTATCTGGAAGCTGACGTTAGAGACAGCTGAGGAACGACGTCGGGAACTCGATCGCAAGAACTTGCATGATGAGTAGACCACTTTAATTTCGCACAACTGTTGTTGTGGTAACTCATGTTTTAAGTCGTGATCTTGCGTTTTGAGTTAGTTTGAATGTCTAAGAGCAGAAGAGAAGTAGAAATTATTATTATTAAAAAGGAACTGGGTACATGAACTGGTAGGACAAAACGGCTATTCGGGCCGTGTTTTTAGAACTAACTCCGTGAAAGATCCACTAACTCGATCGGACGCTCTCGCTTCTTCCCCTTGTCAGCCTCCAGTATCTTACTTGCCGCTTCTTGAATTCCGTCCTTAATTCTTTCCGCAGCAAATCTTGACTGTTCCCGCTTGGTCTGGTCTTCCCCTGATGGAAACTCCTGTCTGCGCAACATGAGCCATGTTAAGCGGAAAGCACCTGCCAACTTTTGGTACCGAAAGAAAAGGGTTTCCGAACTGGTCAAAAACGGTACACCACCCTCCCTTAAAAAGGAAGGCAAAATTCAGTTCCATAAGCTGGCTCATGCTAATGAAACTGCCGGCAATGTTAGACATCAGTAACACGTCCGGTATGATCAAGGGACCCAACCTGATGGAACCCTTCCCTTTTGACTTTGCCTTGGAACCCCTTCCAAAGGAAACGAGTTGGTTAAAGCTACGATCTAGAGAAACGAAGGAGTTTTCATTCGGAGTCATGTGATTAGGGCAGCTACTATCTAGTGTCCATTCCATTTTAATAGAATCACAAAAGGGACAGAAATCGGTCAAGAAAGGATTACCAGAAGGGACTGGTGGACTCTCGGTGATGGGAAAAAGGTTGAGGAATGGAGTCGCTCTTGCATTTTTCCTTACTTCCATTCAAACCTCCCGTAAGTATCAACGAAATCCCCTCAGAGTACCATGCGGGTGACACTCGGAACCGAGCTTCATCTGGGTTAAATACCCAAGTAAAGGAAACGTTGATCTCCAACACAAGATCTACGTAAATCTCTCGCTTTCAGCGAAGACACGTGAACGGCTGAGAATCGTCCACTGCATCAGCTCTACTTTTGAGGCTCCGTTAAAACCTGAACCTGTGTTGTCATGTCATCCTTTTTACTTTTGACTTTCGAGTCCGAACGGCAGCATCTCGGGCAAGCTAACCGTAACCTTTTCGCCTTTAAATCTACCCCCTTCCTCTAAGTCATTCTCTAAAGAAAGATGACTTGCTCTAATGAATCGGAAACCTTGAGTGGGATAAATTTCATCCTCCTGATAGTCATTCTTCTCTTCATGGCTATCACCTTCATCCTAAAATTATGCAAACATATAGACCGACGAAGGCGTCAAGAAAATCCTCCAGAAGGAACAGTTCGGCGGAGTCAAACAGAAGTCCCATCCCGCATGCCTTAGTATTTCCTCAAATTCATGATTGTACCCTTATTCTCTTTCTAGTGGTTTTTGCCTGGGACATAAGCATGTATCGTCTCAGACGGTGCATACGTTCTTTAATCACTGGCTAGTTGGTAAGAATTCTGTTTCTCAGAATCCCTGCGGATGACAGGTGAACCAAGAGATGCCAATAGATTGTATCGATACTTTAACTAGCGAATTTAAGACGATCTCGTAATTCACACTTTGTATGTCTAGGTTATCGTAGAAGCATCTTCGATGGCACTGTGGAAGCATTCGAGAAAACGGCGATCATCATCTGTTTAGTGATCCTGTTTCTGGCTTACCTTCCTTTTAGTTTTCTCGAATGAAAAATTAAGTTTTCTCACGTGGTGAATTGCTCTGGTTTGGCACCGTTAAAGTTAATTGTCGTCTAATTTCGAGGACGAAATCTTTTTAAGGAGGGGAGAAATGTTACACCCCAAATTTTGGAACCAAAAAAAATTTTCCATACGGTTGATTTTTTTTATACGGTTGAGAAATGACCGTAATGATTAAATGATTTCAGGTCAAGTTAAGTTCATTCGCGATAGTCAAAAATTATTTTTGGCTGAGTTGGTTGAGGAACCGAACCAACAACCCAAAAATCTCAGTTTCGAATCCTTGATTTTTTTCAGATGATGACGTCATAGTGATATCCTCACTATTCATCATCTTCTTCCTTAGAAATGGCCGGCCATTTTCCAGCCAACTTTCTCCGGTGACCCTTCCCAACATCCAAGAGTCATGTTTCTAGTCTATTCGGGACAAGAAACCTGTGGGAATCAAGATTGGAGCTTGAGTCCATTTAGAAACGAACAAAACGGACAAGAATTGATACCACTCCTGCGAAAATCCGGGAAAATCGATGACTTTCCTTGAATGCTATTCAACCCGTGAACCTTATCTTTTTTGGCTCTATACGACTCTCTGAAGCCTATAAAACCCGGCTCTTCCTTCGAATCAAAGCGTACCTCTTAGTAAAACCGTTTCTCCGTCACTCCGTCACCATCTCCGACCAAAAATGGGTTTAAGGTTCCGGGCATCGTCGGCCTAAACTGAAAAGTTCTATCAACTCATCTTAAGCTCCTAAAACTAACCCCTTTATCAGAATTGAGTTTCCATTCACCAAAATCATTTAATCCGAGTTTCATCGGAGCTTCACCGTTTTCTCCTACAAATTGGAGAAGAACAGGTAAATTACCTGTGCAGTCCCTCCTTCTTTTTCCTTTGTTATTTCGGCCCTTGAAGTTTTCCCTTGTGACAGTTTGATCCTTAACTGTCAACTTGTGACAGATTTGGCCCAACTAACTTTTCAGTTAGTACAATTTGGCCCGGAAGTTACAAAAGTTCGTTAACTCCTTATTTCCATCCGATTCAAGCTACGGAACCGATTTCCAAGTCAACCGACTCGATTTATAGGTGGGTTGGTCTAAGGGGGTAAATTTCCTTGGATTAATTTATTCCTCAATTTAAATAGCTATTTGGTTAAATTTTGTCACTAACCAAATATTGTGATTATTCCGAAATAATCATTTGACGGGAATCGGATCAACGAGTGAAGTACTCGGGCCTTATTTTGGACTCGTATATGCTTAAATTAAGGTCCTTTTAATTCTAGTGGTGATTTACTGCTAACCGAGCATTAACCCATCTGAGTTGGTTTTCCCGATAGGAGAGATAATAAAATTGTTTAATTCAGTATTTCCATTCCAATTATTTTGGAAATGAGCTCTGGTAATTACCTTTTCATGGAACGTTGGATTTATCGGATGAATCGAATTGCTGGAATATCCGGTAAAGTGTTATACTCCTTATGGAATATTAATTTCTTAAGTATGACGTGATAATGTTATTTCGAGGACTTATATATCACCCATAACTCCTATTCAAATCATCTATCTTCCGAGGGTTAGATTTAACTCGGACTAAGATCGCATGATAAAACGATGTGGCTTCGATTGCTTTGGTGGCTAATTAAACCAATGGATGACGTGATGAATTGTTAAATCCATATGAACTATAAATCTATTACTTGTAGGTACTATAATACCTTGATGATTTGGATGACTAACTGTTGTTTGTTGGTTATTCAAAGTAATGAGTGATGCGGATCCTCATTAATTCCGGTTTATAAAGTTATGATGCCTAAGGTTAGAGGGACTTAAGTAGTCCAAGTGACTCCCCTACTTACTTGGAAATTAAGACGTAAAGTCTTGGTTTTGACAACAAGGTGTCGTTTCTACGAAAAGTTCCATCTTTTCGGAACCATCAGTTTTATACCTAATTATGTTTGATTCGACTATGGTTAAATCATGATGTTATCTGATGATGTTTGGCACCTAGTGTATACAGGTGGAAAGTAAAGCCTCGCTAGCTAGTCCTCCGCCGGGAACATCGATGGATACGGGTTCCTACGGGTGATGGGAGTTGGGTATTGTTAGCCCCAATCGATTCACGGTAGATGCGTACGAATAGCCCAACCGGATGATAATAACTGGGTGGAATTAACCTCGACCGGATGATGGGAGTTGGGTATTGATAGCCTCAATCGATTCATGGTAGTCGGGAAGAATAGCGACTCTTGCGAGGTCCCTATTACAGGCTCAGAAGTAAGCCTTATCGATGATGGCGTAGAGGTTAGCTAGGCGGGAAGAGGGGACGCCCTATTGTTCAATGAAAGTTGTTCGGGTTTGATCTCGATGTTCTGTGGTACTATTAGAATAGTTCATGTGATGTATTATTGACTTGTGATTATGTGTGTTCATGTTTCACATATAGGTCGTGTTTGGAATATTGGATTAATATTCCTTGTGACCAGACATTTGATAAACAGTAACGGTAATCTTTGTTACGGAAGGATGAGTATGGAATTACTGGTTTGCGTTGTTAATTCCATTAAATGTGTTTATTCATGTTTATACGGAATAATCATGATAATGGACTGACCCCGAGCCACCCACCAGTTTTGCAGGAATTTCCTGGACAAGCAACGGACCACCGGAGTTTCTTAAGGCATGCCGGAGAAGTGGATCATGAGACGGTGTAATGGCGACTTGGAGAATTGCTCTCAAGTCGTTGGGCCCAATTTCGCTGTAAATATTTTGACGGTTAATACCCTAGTTTTATGATTGGTTTGAAAGTGGTTGGTCAAAGTTGTATTTTTCAACCTTTGAGTCGTCGTCTGTCCCGGGACACGTTGTCGTTTTACATTTCATAAAATTGGGGTGTTACAAGACTTCCCACCTATACTCATTTAAGTGTGTTTGGATCTCTATGTTACGTGTCTACTCTTTCTCATGGGCGTGCAAAATTTGAACCTAGGGCACAAGCTTCTGTTTTCATTGGGTTTCCAGCTAATAAGAAAGCTTACTGGGTTTATAACCTATTGTCTCATAAAATTCAGGATTCTCGTGATGTTATTTTTCATGAGTTGATTTTTCCCTTCTCAGATATAGAAAAGTTTGATCCTACTCCCTCTTTTTCTCTACCAAATTATGAGTCTTATTCTGATTGGTTTCCCTCTGATTCAGAGGTAGCTACTTCTCAGGTCTCAAATGAGAGTGTTGTCCCTGAAAATTCACCTTCTAAGGTTAGTTTAGACATCCATTCAGATGGCATCATTACTGGTTCTATACCTGAAAATTCACCCTCTGAGGTTAGTTTAGATATTCATTCAGATGGCGTCGTTACTGGTTCTATACCATCTGTTCCTACTGTAGAACCACAAGAAAATAATTTCATTGTTCCTTCTCGAAGGTCGTCTAGATCTAAGAAGGCTCCTACATATTTGAAAGATTTTCACTGCAATGCAGTTCAGTCTATATCTGCCAAATATCCTTTACGAGATTACATCTCATACTCCAATTTATCCACTGCCCATCAGTCTTTTGTTATGGCTGTCTCTTCCATCACTGAACCATCTTCATATAAAGATGCTTATAAAGATCCAAATTGGGTTCAAGCCATGAACTCAGAGCTTACATCTCTTGCTAAAACAAATACCTAGTCTATTGTACCTCTCCCTGCTAACAAACATCCCATTGGCTGTAAATGGGTTTTTAAACTCAAATACCGATCTGATGGTAGTTTGGAATGGTACAAAGCTCGTCTTGTAGCAAAAGGCTACACTCAAACAGCTGGTATCGATTACTCAGATACTTTTGCTCCCGTTGCCAAACTAACAACAGTTCGAGCACTTTTAGCTGTTTCAGCTATGAAAGGGTGGTTTTTACACCAACTCGATGTTAATACTGCCTTCTTACATGGGGATCTCCATGAGGAAGTGTATATGAAACCTCCTCCAGGTTTACAGTTGACTAATCCGAGTCATGTTTGCAAGTTAAACAAGTCTCTTTACGGTTTGAAATAGGCAAGCCGTCAATGGAATTTCAAATTAACTGAATTTTTGCTTAATGCTGGTTTTCAACAATCGAAATCAGACTATATCTTGTTTACCTTTCATTCATCTGGTTCCTTTTTGGCCGTGTTAGTATATGTCGATGACATTTTGTTAGCCAGAGATAACCTTGATCAGATTACACTCCTAAAGCAGCAACTTCATAGTGTTTTCACCATTAAAGACATTGGTCCTGCAAAGTATTTTTTGGGACTTGAATTAGCCAGATCCTCGGTAGGCATATCTGTTTCCCAACGTAAATACACTTTGGAAATTATTTCCGCATCAGGTCTTCTTGCGGGGAAAACCAGTTTCATCTCTTTCTGAACCTGGTTCTCGTTTGTTGATAAATTCAGGTGTTCCTTTAAGGGATCCTGCTCCTTATCGAAGGTTGATTGGTCGTTTAATTTACTTGTGTACAACACGACCTGACATCGCTTTTACAGTCAATTACCTTAGTCAGTTTGTTAGTAAACCTTCTGATCTTCACATGGCTGCTGGAACTCGAGTTGTTCGATATTTGAAAAATGCTCTCACAAAGGGATTATTCTTTTCTGCTAATGCTGAATATAAGTTGCAGGGTTTTTCTGACAGCGATTGGGTCGGATGCCCCGATTCCAGACGTTCAATTACGGGGTATTGTGTGTATCTAGGTGGCTCCATTCTTTCCTGGAAGTCGAAGAAGCAAACCACGATTTCACGCTCATTGGCTGAGGCTGAGTATCGAGCCTTGGCTGCCGTTGCTTGTGAAATTAAATGGCTGCATCATTTGTTTACAGATCTGAGCATTACACTAACCCAACCTTTCCTTGTTTATTGTGACAGCACTTCGGCTATAAAGATTGCGGAGAATCCGGTGGCACATGAACGAACAAAGCACATCGAGATCGATTGCCATCTAGTACGAGATTTGGTGTCTTCTGGTTTCCTCAAAATCGTGCACATTCCTACGGCACAGCAGCTTGCAGACCTGATGACAAAGCCTCTCGGAGCCCATGTTTTCATCCCTTTATTATCCAAACTTGGCCTTCTTGACATTTGCAGTCCAGTTTGAGGGGGGATATTGGATGATAAGCCCCTTAGTTAGGGTCATTATAGTCTTTACGCTAATAGTCAGTGTATATATAGATAGTACTGTTCATTGTAACAGTCAACTTTGGTATTTATCTCATTACACACTTTTCATTCCGTAATAGCAAGGAACACATCATAGGTCTTCAAAGTGTTGCACTCACCCTTAGCAGAAATCCAAAGCAATGCTTGATTTTACAAACAAGTACAGCAGTAGCCCAAAGCAATGCTTGATTTTACAAACAAGTACAACAGTAGCCCAAAACAATGCTTGATTTTACAAACAAGTATAACAGTAGCAGTCTAGCAGAAGTTCAAAACAAATAAAAGAGAAACTATTGTAATTCTTTTAAAAATAAGGAACATAAGATGTAGTATATCGAGGAAGATTGGAAGAACACCATAGTAAACTATAATGCATGTACAAAACAAATCATTCCAACAATTGATAGGTACTCAATTTTGAGGCAAAAAAATTTCCACAACCGAGATTGTTTCAGCAAAAAAAGATGATTGTAACTAAATTACTATTTGCTCATAAAAGTGCCATCTGATCTCTGCAACTGGACAATATATGTTATATAGAAAATATTATGAATTCATCAATGTGGTAAATGGTGAACCTAAGATCGTTGTTCAGGTTCAAACAAATAACTAACGAAGCTAACAAAAGCTAGGGTAGATCGTATTCCAGGGGTTTCCCCTACTTCCTTACTCAAAGATGTTGGCAATTTAATTCAAGTTTAAACACAAGTTGTGCGTGGTGTGAGTTCCACGACTTCTATACTAAAATGCAAAGATAAATTGAAATGAAATTAAAGCGAAGAAAGATTGAAGATTCATTGATTGATTGACCAGAAAGATGACAGACAAGCTTAGACTTCGAATCCCCTTAGATTACCAGAGCAACAGTAGTCAACAGACCAGCGATTTTCGATTCTAGTTCATTCAGTTCATAGACACCATCATAACTCCTGACCCTTAGGTTTAAGACTGGCGAACGTTCGCTCTATCCGATCTAGCTACCACGATTAATTAGCCGCCCGGGTACGGTCGCCTCTCGCAACGACTTAACTTAACTGGTGCAAATTCTAATGATTAATGAGTTACTCTAGCAATGGATCAACCCTAATCGGTTCCTACGAAAGGCACGCTCCAATTATAAGGTTGATTGTTCGATTTGGTGTTTTAAAGTAAGGCGAGCGTTCGCTTCTATCCTTAGCTTAACAAGAATCTAATCTAGGTGGCCAAACCAGACAAGAAACACAGATAACGAAGAACAAATCAAACATGAAAGATGACATGAATGAACTTCGAATCTAATCACCGCCGATCCGTGACCGCTTTAAGCCCTGGGTCACTTAGGGTTCATATAATCTAAGCTACACAAGTTTAGCTACTCATATTCAATACAGAAGAATCGAAGACAAACAAAGAATACATCTCAGGTAGGAAGACAGAGAAGAACTGTAAAACCTAATTTCGATGTTTCCTGGCAGCTTCAATCTGCTGGATCTTCAACTCCTAGCACTGGCTCTCCGAGATGGATGGATGGCGTCACGATCCGTTCCTGGCTCCTTGAACTCTATCCACTTGCCTGTCTCCCTCTCCGTCTTTGGTTGTGTGTGTGTTGTAAAATTGGAAGTCTGTCCGTCCCTCCTAAATTGCCCGTGTTTTTCAGTATTTATACTAACCGAGATTTTCTGATTTCAACTGGGATTTTCGTCGAAAATAATAGAGGAATTTCGGCGAAAACTTCTTCCTACTCGGGGCAGTGGATTCCTTCTTTCGTTTTCGGCGAAAACCCAAGTGTATTTTCGCCGAAAATACATGTATAAATGGGGCAGGCGTTTTCTTTGACTTGAGCGATCTCTCCGGTTGATTTATGTGTGATTCTTCGGGGTTCTAACGTCTAAGACACGTCCTTGGCTACTTATTCGATGGCAAAAACCTGTGCTAACGTAAAAACACTAGAAAACCATCAAATAGACCCGAAACGGGCCAAGGTAACACAAATGGCACGAGATAGGGCAATCGATTGAATATTCGTTACTCTACCCTAAAAATCATGTCTTACGCAAGGAAATGTCGCTTAAATGAGGCTGATAATCACGTCAAAACGAGTGTCATCAAATACCCCACACTTAAGCTTTTCCTTGTCCTCAAGCAAACTGAATAGAGACGGTCATGTTCACAAATGATAAGATCGGTTAAATTGGAGCTCAATCAAACACAATGAATTATTAGACAGCTCGATCCTAGAACAAGAAACCTAACATGCATACAAATCAGCCAAACTACCTGGTCTCACTAATAAACTGCACACGACAAGTAATTAGCAACCAATTATGCACGAATTTGACCTGACCGACCAGACTCCTCACACAGGGTATACATAGTACAATGGGAACTCTCACTCTCTGTGTTTAAGGACGTGTTTCTGCTCTCGATCATTTTCTGTTACCAAATTCTGTCATAAGTTTGCATTTCGACCACATCTCCACCACTGTGACAACACGAGTATCTAGTCAAGAATGACTTCCCTGCTAGGACCGTAATGAAATCTACACTACTTGGGTTTATAATGAGATGGATGATGGGGATGTATGATGATGGCTTGGTGCGGTGTAGCTTCCGACTAACTTCCCTCGAATCTAATCTATGGCTTCCTACCGTCTAACCAAACACGGGTGGAATAATGAACGCTCGTCCTATGATACCCTCAAGCAACCTAGCACTTATTCTTTTTCTTTACACGATTTTTTTCTTTCTTTTGAACTTTTCTTTTGACTTCGTTCTTCCATTTGTAGGGAGAAGAACGTTTTATTGAACTAAAACTTTGAACTTTTTCTGATTTTTCTTTTTTTTTTCATTTTTTGAAATTTTCTTCTTTTCTTACTTTACTTTTTTTTTCTTTTTGTGCCGATTTTCTTTTAGTTTCTAGAGGGGTTTACACGTCTGGACATATTAGCTAAGACCACCTGTTTAATGGCTATAGGCAGGTTACCACAAACCGACTTCCGGTAGGTCAATCTAGAACTACAACCACAGGGGATCAACGGGGAATGAAAGAAATGGGAAATGGATGTAATGTATTATCGAACCGAAAGAACAGGCCAAGCTCAAGGGTCTAAACTTAGTGGATTTATCGTTTGGTAGGCTATCTGGCTTAGTAGCTGAATCTAGGTGCCCCTATCCTTCTAGAACTCGTGTCATCGTGTGGTCTCGAGTAGGTCTCATGCAAATTCTAACTCATTCAAGCAAACAGAAAACCACTCAGAAAGAATTAAAATGCAAGTTACGTGCAATGGATCAAAAGCTCACAGTTGGTTTGCTGGTCGGATTCGGTCATTTTCATGCAATCAAGGCTACAAACTACAAGTGTGATTTTTAAAATTCTGTTCTGACCAGGCAATTTAGCATCAACGTATACAAGTTGGTTCTCAAGTTCTAGGTTAAGCAGTCTAAGCATCATTATGAAGGTTTGAACAACAACTTAACCTCGAAAATCAAAAACTGAGCCATTCTATTGCTAGAGAGACTGAACAGGAATCACGAGGCACACAAGGATAGGCAATCAAGATCATGCATGGTTATTTAACACCCTACCCCACACTTATACTGTTTTGTGTCCTCACAGGACCAAACGAAAGTAGAGAGAAACGAAGAACCTGGAGAGTGGAGGGCGGTGTAGTGGATGAACGCGGAGAAGCCGAAGTGGAGTAGCTACTCAAAATCCTACAAAACACAAACAACAAAAAGATCAAAAGGACACCGGGACAAGTGTCCCGGATCCACACAGAATAAAATGGGTAGAAACCTGAAAAGAAGAAAGAAAAGAAAAGGAAAAGGATAGAAACAACCTGATCACTGTTCCGCGGGAGGGGGTGGAGTGTTAATGGCGAACCGCTGCTCCATCTGCTGTCGCCATGCGAGCTCGTCCTTATGTCTGGCTGACTGGTCGGCCATGAACTGCTGAAGACTGGACCAACGCTCGTTCTGAGTCTCTTCATGTGCTACTCGGTCCTTCTGCCATTGAAGCGAACCAGCCGAGTAGTCTACCTGCCACTTCTCAATACGCGTCAGCCTTTCATTCATCTCTGCGGTGATTTGCGCTCGCGACAGCGGGCGGTCAACTGACTGGTGAGTGCGGTGAGGGAGCGATGTGCAATGCTCAATAGTCTCTGAAAGGTCGATGCGCCGTGCTATGGCAAGTTCAGCGCCTATATGCTCAATCCGGATACAAGGAATATCGGGGCCCCATTTGTCACCGAGCTGGAGGTTGTCGATCAGAATTGAAATGAAAGGTCCTCCCGGAAGCTCAGAAGGAAGCTTCTTGGCGGTAGTGCGCTTGTGAAAGAATCGTGCAAGCCACCATCCGGGATGCAGGTTGGAATCCTCCTCCAAAGCACGGAATAAAATGAGCTCCTCCAAAGAGACATGGTGACGGCTCGACTTGCTGCAATAACACAGAGACTGCACCCAAACATAATGCAAGAATTTAAGAATAGGGTGAAAGATGTCACCGACCGTGGGGTTGACGATAGGTGAGGTTTCATCTTCGCAGCAGGCCCATCTCCACACGGCTGGGTAAGGAGCACTCGTGATGGAGTATGCGTCCTCGAAGCCAGCTAATGCTATATCGAAGTTGACGCGCGGATCCAGCAGGCGGCCGAACTCGCGAAGGGACTTCTCATGAAGAACACCACCGAGGCGAAAGGAAACGAATTTCTGCTCACGAAAGGGCTTCGGGGTGAGGCGCCTTAATGAACTCCAGAACTCTTGGAGGGCGACAAGCGGGTAGGGGGAGCCGTGAGTTGTCAGCACTCGCAAACCGGCTTTATGAAGGGCGGTGTCAATGGTAGAGTGCCAAGTCGGATTGTGCGCCTTGAGACTGTCTAGAGAAAGAATTGCCACTTTGGCCGGAGGAATGTCCTTGATCTTCTGAAAGACCTCTAGTTGGTGTGGCTCCAATGCTGCGATAAAAGGATGCAAGACCCCATTGGCAGGCGTAGGAATAGATGAAATAGGAGTCGCAGGGGTCGGTGCATCCTCGGGAATGATGGCCACAGCCGCCGATGTTTGTGCAGCTGGTGCGGGTCGTCGAGAAGGTGGTGTCTTGCTCTGGCGAGCTGAGGATCGCTGCGCTCTGTCTGCACTGGTAGTCTTAAAACGCTTGGGAGCCCTGTAAATCACAACTCAGAGATGACCAGCATTAGATGACAAGAATCTTACCCCACACTTAAGTTGACAAGTTGGGGTAAACAAAATAACCGAGAGATCATCGAATCAAGATATAGCAGTAAAGAACTGTCAATTCAGTTAGCAAGCATGAAGAATGGAATGATTCAGTAACACGATCTCATAGACAACAAGTCACGCTTCTGAAAAGGTCACAAAGGAATGCCAAAACCTAGCCAATTGATACCGACAAAGCAATCAAGAAGAATGAGGGAAAACCAAAAAGTCAACCAAAGTCAACCATGCCGAAAACCGAAAGTAAAAAAAAAAACAAAAAGATTCACAATCAAGGGCTGAACAACTAACCGTGTAGACATGACTCGAGAAAACAATCGGAAATCCGAGGAATCTATGAAAAACTTGAAAACTAGGTCGGCCGGAACCGGAGCTGAGAAGCTCCGATTCTAGGGTTTTGGAAGAGGGCTGGTCAAGGGGAAAAGGCGGCTACTGCTGGGGAATGAGGCGGCGGCGGCTGGTCGGCGGTCAAGGAGGCGTTGGCGGTGAACAGAGAGAGGGGGTTCGGAGTGGAGCGGCAATTTTTTGGATGGGGGTGGTAATGAAATTCGGGAAAATGAAAACCGAAGGAGTCCTTATATACTGGTGAAAAGAGGGAAAATTTTTGGCAAAAATGATGTGGGATTTTCGGCGAAAATTTCAGTTCAAATGAGGAAATAGTTTTCGCCGAAAAGATGGGGGTTTCGGTCCGAGAAGTCTGAACAGGAGAAACATGTTGATTTTTGACACAAGTTTTCGGCGAAAACAATGACACCTTTTCGCCGAAAATTTATTTAAAAATGGCGGCAGCTATTTTTTTTTCAAAAGGGGTTTAAAACAAAAACGACTCAAAACGAAACGTTACTGACTCCAGCCGTGGGTTGCCTCCCACGAAGCGCTCTTGTTTAACGTCCGTGAGCCAGACGATACCTGGAATCGTGTCACGGTTCCGTCGTGAAGTAGTGCACGTCGATGGAAGAGACAGCTAATCCTTGCAGGTACTTCTTAAGCCTATGCCCGTTGACCACAAACGGCTCTTGATCGTGCAATTTAATGTAGACGCTGCCTAAGGGTGTCTATCGGACCACGGTATAAGGGCCAGACCATCGATATTTCAACTTACCTGGAAAGAGCTTCAGTCGAGAGTCATATAAGAGTACTTCTTCTCCGGGATAAAACTGTTTGATCGTCTTCAATTGAGAGTCATGAATTTTCTTGGTGCGTTCTTTGTATAACTTCGTGCTCTCATATGCGTGGAGTCGGTGTTCCTCAAGTTCTGCGATCTGGTTGTGGCGGTTATTACCTGCTACTGCATAGCTCATGTTCAACTCTTTGTTAGCCCAGAATGCCTTGTGCTCAAGCTCAACTGGTAAATGACATGACTTGCCATAGACCAGCTGATACGGTGAGGTACCGATAGGAGTCTTATAGGCAGTTCGATAAGCCCATAAGGCATCATTGAGCTTAGATGACAAGTCCTTGCGAGACCGGCCAACTGTCCTATCAAGAATCCGCTTGAGCTCACGGTTCGTCACTTCCGCCTGACCATTCGCTTGAGGGTGGTAAGCCGTGGACATTCGGTGGGTGACGCCAAAGCGTTTGCACACCCGGTCGAATTGTCCGTGGAAGTGGGTACCCCTATCGTTTATGATGAAGCGCGCTGAACCAAAACGCGTGAAAAGACGGGTAAGGAACCGACCTACCACTCTAGAATCATTAGTGGGTAAAGCTTCAGCCTCAGCCCACTTAGAAACGTAATCAACGGCTACAAGAATGTACTTGTTTCCGTTGGAGGGTGTGAACGGACCCATAAAATCGATTCCCCAAACATCAAAAATTTCAACAGTTAAAGAAACAATTTGGGGCATCTCATTACGGTTAGAGATGTTACCTGATCGCTGGCATACATCACAACGTCGAGCAAAAATGTCGCAGTCACTAAAGATTGAAGGCCAATAAAAACCTGTTTTGAGTACCTTTCTCGCAGTGCGGTTGCCTCCAAAGTGTCCTCCGAACTGTCCTTCATGGCACTTACGCATGATATCAGCTGCTTCAGTGTAGGAGACACATCTCCGGATCATCCCGTCAAGACTGATGCGGTATAAGAAAGGCTCATCCCAGAAGTATGACTTGGCTTCTTTAAAGAGCTTTTTGCGTGCATTGAAATCCAGCTCAGGGGGTACAATGCCGTGTGAGAGATAGTTAGCCAGAGTTGCATACCAAGGCTCATCTGAATCGGCGGCATTACTCAGATCTTGAGCGTGAGGAATTGCCCAGGGCTCGATAGCTATGCTGTTAACCTGTTCATATGTTTCAACACGCAACAGCTCGTCAGGGAAAGAATCATTGATAGGGGTAGTAGACTTACCTGTTTGTGATTCCTCCAATCGGGAAAGATGATCCGCTGCTAAGTTCTCTGCTCCCTTCTTGTCTTTGATTTCTATGTAGAACTCTTGGAGTAGAAGGATCCACCGGTTTGAATCCTGCTTCGCTAATAGATGGCGCAGAGCGGCGTGATCTGTGTAGACAATGGTATGTGAAAGAACCAGATACTGTCTAAACTTATCAAAGGAGAAAACGATAGCCAGGAACTCTTTCTCCGTAGTAGTGTAGTTTCTCTGAGCATCATTGAGTGTCTTGCTCGCAAAGTAGATAGGATGAAATCTCTTCTCCTTTCTCTGACCAAGAACTGCGCCAACGGCGAAATCACTAGCATCGCACATGATCTCGAATGGGAGATTCCAATCCGGTGCTGTAAGAATCGGTGCGGTGGTGAGTTGAGTCTTCAAGGTTTCAAAGGCTTCAAGACAGGCTTTATCAAAGACGAAAGGAACATCTTTCTCAAGAAGCTTCGTCATTGGTAGAGTGATCTTGGAGTAATCTCTGATGAATCTTCGGTAAAATCCAGCATGACCCAGGAAACTTCGAACTGTTTTAACTGAGGTCGGCGGCGGTAAGCTGGCAATGGTCTCAAGTTTAGCACGATCGACTTCTATACCTGTCTTAGATATTCTATGGCCAAGAACAATACCTTATGTAACCATAAAGTGACATTTCTCCCAACTAAGTGCCAGGTTGGTTTCCTCACAACGAGCTAGCACCTTATCCAAGTTAGCCAGACATTTAGAAAATGAGTCTCCATAGACGGAGAAGTCGTCCATGAACACCTCCACCACATTCTCTACCAGATCTCCGAATATAGCAAGCATGCATCTCTGAAAGGTAGCGGGAGCATTACATAAACCAAAGGGAATACGACGGTAAGCAAACGTACCAAACGGGCATGTGAAGGTCATCTTCTCTTGATCATCAAGCTCGATGGGGATCTGAAAGTAGCCGGACATTCCGTCTAAGAAGCAGTAGTATTCATGACCAGCTAATCGTTCGAGCATCTGATCAATGAACGGCAGTGGGAAGTGATCTTTCTTGGTGGCATCATTGAGTCGGCGATAATCGATGCAAACTCTCCATCCGGTAACGGTTCGAGTAGGAATGAGTTCACCCTTTGGATTAGGGATGACTGTGATTCCTCCTTTCTTTGGAACGACTTGGGTCGGGCTGACCCAAGGACTGTCGGCAATAGGATAGATGATACCGGCATCTAGAAGCTTGAGTACTTCTTTCTTTACAACTTCCTGCATAAGAGGGTTAAGTCGGCGTTGGGGGTGTCTAACTTGTTTGAATTCTTCATCAACAACTATCCGATGTTTGCAGAAGGTTTCAGAGATGCCTCTGATGTCTGCTAACTGCCAGGCAATAGCTCGGACATGCTTCTTGAGTAGCCTGATCAGTTGCTCTTTCTGCTCGGGAGATAGATTCGAACTGATGATGACAGGTAACTGGCAGTCCTTCCCCAGGAATGCGTACTCTAGGTGGTCAGGCAGCTCCTTCAAAGTAAGTTCTAGCGGATTCTCATATGAAGTGGTAATCCGACTCGAAGCTGGCTCAATATGTGTGGGCGTAGTGATGGGTGTGAATGTTGCCTTCTGTTCGTCTAACTCATCTTGCCATAAGCACTGCTCTGGATCGTCTAACGCATTATCAATCCCTGAAATCAAACACAACTCTAGCGGGTCACTAGATAAAGCATTAGTAAGGGAGTTGGCCGAGGCCAACTCTAGGGGATCAACAGCATAACATTTATCATCTTGGGCGATAGAATATCTCATGCTATCTTTAATGCAGAATGCAACACTCTCTTGACCTACGCTTAGAGTTAACAGGCCCTGTTTGCAGTTTATATTCACGCCAGCAGTTGCTAAGAAAGGTCGACCTGGGATAAGTGTTCCGGCTAACTCACGAGTATCTAGAACAACGAAATCTGCCATTATAGCAAACGGACCACAGCAAACAGCTACATCTTCTATCATACCTCTAGGTCGTTTGACAGACCTATCGGCTAACACGAGATGCAGAGTGATCAGTTTTAATTGTCCTAGGTTCAGCTTTTCATATAAATAAACAGGCATAACATTAATAGAAGCACCAGAATCAACCAGACTGCGATCAATTTTAATGCCATTAATAATGCACGGTAATGTAAAAGAACCGGGATCAGGACACTTAGCTGGGGGTGGTGGCGGCTGTCGAATGGGAGATGACGCACCGAGAATAGAAGCGCATTCATTAGTAAGCGTGATAGAGTACGCCTCCCCGTTCTTCACTTTCTTCACAAGATCCTTAAAGAATTTCGCAAGTGGTGGTATGATTTCCACAGCTTCAGTCACTGGTATCTTGATCTCTGCAGTCTTAAGAACATTGTACCACTTCTTATACTGAGTGTCGTGATCCTTAGCCTTGCTCCTTGCAGCTTTTGGGAAGGGAATCCGAGGAACATATGGCGCCAAAACAGGCTCAGGAGCTGTCCTAGGCGGCGGAGGAGGAGGGGAAGATGCTTCTTCTTCCTCTTCTGTGATATCCTCAATTTCTGGCATATCCATGGCGGCACTAGTATCTGGTATTACTTCAGGTTCTGGGGCCTTGGGATCAGTTGTTTGCTTGCCGCTCCTGGTAGTAATGGCTTGAGCGTGTTCGCTCTTTGTACCGGAGTCTGCTTGAAATGCTTCTGGATTAAGGAGAGGATTGCTAGTAAAGAGTTTAGTCATATTACTTATAGCATCCTCTATCCTCTGGCTCTGAGCTCTCTGTCGTTGATTGAGTGCAGCTTGAGCTTTTAGTTGAATGTCATGGTCGTCAAGTCTGCTCATAATCTGATCGAACTTCTTCTCATAATCCATGTCTCTATTGTAGTACGGCTTAGCCTGAGACTGGTGTTGTCCTCCAATGAATCCCGGAGGTCTATAATAAGGATCTACTAACCGGTTGCTCTGGTTCCGTGGCACGTAGTTTCTGTAACCGGCATAGCCTTTCTGATTATTAGCGAAACCCTGATCGATGAAGTTGATCTCTTCTGTAGACCAGACTTCGATTGTGCCGAAGTTGAGGTAGCTTCCGTCGTTATGAGCACATGATCCACACCATCCACAGTCAACCAAAAAGACGGTAGCTGACGGAGAGTCGAGGGGAATACCAGCTGCTTGTAGATGTTTCTGAACTTCTGCCTTGATCTGCTCTGCAACACTTATCTGACTCTTGGTTCCTTCTCTTTGCCTCTCCCAGTTTCTAGACTTTGAAGCACAGCTAGCAAAATGTAGAAGAGCATCCTGAGGAGTGAGGGCGGTGTAATCTCCGCCAGCTAGGGAGTTGACCCACTTTGAAGATTCTTCGCGCATACCACGAGCAAAGAATTCAGCCAGCTGTCTTTGTTCATACCCATGGTGAGGACAGTCGAAGAGAAGAGATTGGAATTCATTCCAAGTGTCATAAAGGCTTGCATCCTCTCTCTGAGTGAACCTGGAGATGCGGTCTTTATAAGCAGTTGTCCTCGCGGGAGGAAAGTATTCCTCAACAAAATCTTGAGCTAATGTATCCCAGTCAGTGTAGTGACCTGGCGGTTTACTGCTGAGCCACTGCTTAGCAGCACCTCTGATAGAAAACGAGAAAGCTCAGAGATATAACGCATTCTTGTTGAGGTTCCTAGACTTGAAGGTGTCGCAGACAGCCAAAAAGTTGGTTATGTGTGTGCAGGGATTATCATCTGGTATTCCCTCGAATTGTATGTCCCTAGAGATTAGCTCCAAGAGAGGAATCTGGATCTCATAGTCAGGGTCATTGTCATTAGAGAGCACGGTGATAGGTGATCGAAGGTTAGATGCGCGCGGCTTACTGTAGTCCGCAACACTCTTAAAAGTGGACATTGCGGTAAAGGAAGATGGAACGGAAGTGATCCGTTTCTGTACCTGCTCTGATCTGCAAGAGACAAAAACAAACACAACCGGTGTAAAATCGAAGTGTGATGGAAAATGAAAGATGGAAGGGTAGAAGAATAAAAATGCCAACTCTTCTTTCAATGAAATAGAAGAGTCCCCGGCAACGGCGCCAATTTGGTGAACCTAAGATCGTTGTTCGGGTTCAAACAAATAACTAACGAAGCTAACAAAAGCTAGGGTAGATCGTATTCCAGGGGTTTTCCCTACTTCCTTACTCAAAGATGTTGGCAATTTAATTCAAGTTTAAACACAAGTTGTGCGTGGTGTGAGTTCCACGACTTCTATACTAAAATGCAAAGATAAATTGAAATGAAATTAAAGCGAAGAAAGATTGAAGATTGATTGATTGATTGACCAGAAAGATGACAGACAAGCTTAGACTTCGAATCCCCTTAGATTACCAGAGCAACAGCAGTCAACAGACCAGCGATTTTCGATTCTAGTTCATTCAGTTCATAGACACCATCATAACTCCTGACCCTTAGGTTTAAGACTGGCGAACGTTCGCTCTATCCGATCTAGCTACCACGATTAATTAGCCGCCCGGGTACGGTCGCCTCTCGCAATGACTTAACTTAACGGGTGCAAATTCTAATGATTAATGAGTTACTCTAGCAATGGATCAACCCTAATCGGTTCCTACGAAAGGCACGCTCCAATTATAAGGTTGATTGTTCGATGTGGTGTTTTAAAGTAAGGCGAGCGTTCGCTTCTATCCTTAGCTTAACAAGAATCTAATCTAGGTGGCCAAACCAGACAAGAAACACAGATAACGAAGAACAAATCAAACATGAAAGATGACACTGAATGAACTTCGAATCTAATCACCGCCGATCCGTGACCGCTTTAAGCCCTGGGTCACTTAGGGTTCATCTAATCTAAGCTACACAAGTTTAGCTACTCATATTCAATACAGAAGAATCGAAGACAAACAAAGAATACATCTCAGGTAGGAAGACAGAGAAGAACTGTAAAAACTAATTTCGATGTTTCCTGGCAGCTTCAATCTGCTGGATCTTCAACTCCTAGCACTCGCTCTCCGAGATGGATGGATGGCGTCACGATCCATTCCTGTCTCCTTGAACTCTATCCACTTGCCCTGTCTCCCTCTCCGTCTTTGGTTGTGTGTGTGTTGTAAAATTGGAAGTCTGTCCGTCCCCCCTAAATTGCCCGTGTTTTTCAGTATTTATACCTAACCGAGATTTTCTGATTTCAACTGGGATTTTCGCCGAAAATAATAGAGGAATTTTGGCGAAAACTTCTTCCTACTCGGGGCAGTGGATTCCTTCTTTCGTTTTCGGCGAAAACCCAAGTGTATTTTCGCCGAAAATACATGTATAAATGGGGCAGGCGTTTTCTTTGACTTGAGCGATCTCTCCGGTTGATTTATGTGTGATTCTTCGGGGTTCCAACGTCTAAGACACGTCCTTGGCTACTTATTCGATGGCAAAAACCTGTGCTAACGTAAAAACACTAGAAAACCATCAAATAGACCCGAAACGGGCCAAGGTAACACAAATGGCACGAGATAGGGCAATCGATTGAATATTCGTTACTCTACCCTAAAAATCATGTCTTACGCAAGGAAATGTCGCTTAAATGAGGCTGATAATCACGTCAAAACGAGTGTCATTAGTAAAGAAGAGAGGAGGTGATAGGGATTAAACATAAAGAAAGCCTTTAGATTAATCATATTGCTCATATCAGTTAGGTGTTAGCTCACCCATTTCAACAACATTCTTGGGCTTGTTTTGTTCTGATAGAGTGTACTCGAGAGCTGCATATCCACTCATCCTCACAACTTTGAATCAAAATTAATATGTCAACAAGGTCTTCTTTATCTTTCCTCCAAGTAAAACCAAACTCAGAAATAGAAAAGCTACAACAAGCTCTTCCTTTCACCTTACACCCTAGAGTTGAATGTCTATTTCTAATGTTGTGCTGCAAATTATGAGAATTGATGTTGCTAGAATAGAGAACTGAACCTGGGTGATCTCATAGACTGTTTTAGGGATTCAACAATGGAATAGACATAAGATTAATCTCATTGTTAATTATGATGTGTGGAATGTTGGGATAGCTCATTGTGGTTTAGTTCGCCACATAGTTAAGCCCAGTGGGTTCACTAAGTTTCATAAGAAAACTAATCCCCTCACCCAATTCTTTGTGGCTAGGTGTTGAAGTGTTGGAGTTGCAGTTAGTGCTGAGTAGCTTGAGTTGCAGTTGGTGCTGAGTAGCTTGAGTTGCAGTTGGTGCGAGTTGAAGTTCTACACAGGTGATTCGAGATGTGTGTTACATTTCATCACTCATATTCTCATTCTTCTCTTCTGTGTTTAGCATCCCGTTTACCAACATCGGCATACCAAGCCAAAACAAATTAGGTGACCTAATTGAGATTGTACCATTTACAGGGCCATCAGTTCCCAACTTTGGGGAAAATGAAAGTAGTGACACCACAGAGCTTCTCAATTCCTTCAAACATTCACTATAATGTTATGACTTTGTGAAAGAGCTCGTCGACTGTGGAAAAGGAGGACCGGGTTAATTAGTTGCCAAAGTTGAATTTGAAGTCAGATTGGAAGCTTTGCTCTAGTGGTCGGAGCAGAGGAAGTAAGAGAGCTAAAGAAGGAGCTGCCAACTAGAAGGAACTACAAAAATTAGGGTTCCATTTATTTGTTTCAATTCCCGCTTTTTTCCTTGGTTGGAAACGGCCCAATCTAAAATGGTTAGATGTGAATTCGGTGCCCAGATAAAATCCAAAATATTTGTGTTCTAATATCCGTTTATAGGGGATATGGAAAAGTTAAATACATAAATGGTCTGGTTAATTTGGGTTAAATTATGAAATGGTCAAATACTTAAACCGTCCTGAAACTATAAGGTGGGTTACAAACTCGTCCTAAAACTTTAATTCGTTACAAAGTAGTCCTATTACTATGAAATGGGTTACAGAGTAGTCCTAATGACGTCATCAATGTACTTTTCCAGCCATTTTCCACGTTATCATTGACATTTCATCGAAAATATAATTTAAAATTTATCTTGAACTGATTCAAATCTAAATATAGTGAGTTAGATTGATATAATTTTAGATTTTAATCACATAAAGATGAATTTGAAACTATATTTTCGATGACATGTTAATGATGACGTGAAAAATGGCTGGAAAAGTACATTGATGACATCATTAGGACTACTCCATAAAGTATTTCATAGTAATAGGATTACTCTGTAACGGATTAAAATTTTAGGACGAGTTTGTAATCAGCTCCATAGTTTTGGGACCTTTAAAGTATTAGACTCAATTATGAAATACTCCAGTAACTTTTGAAGTTGATTGGATTGGTATAGTAACTTTTGAACGTTAGAATGTTATAGTAACCGTTTTTTATTACATATTAATTAGGGTACTTAATTGTTAGATTAATTAAAATAAATTATTTGTTCCACATTTAATAAAATCACATTCATAATTAACCAAATAATAAATCTGATTAATTATTCCAACATCTTGATCAACAGCTCTGGTTACATCGGCAATCTCTTGAGCGACGTAGCCATGGCTGATTTAGCACTTGTGGAAACTCTTCTTGTACTGTTTGAATATTATCTTACAAACCCAAGCACTGTCGCAGAACTGGCATCGCCTCCTCTCCGAATTTTTAATTATGTTCTTATCACATGTTCAAGTTGACGTTAAAAATTAGCTAGAAATATACTTAATATGTATCGAAATTATAGGTCATGTTATAAACTCGTCATAAAATTTAAATTCGTTACATAGTGTCCTATTATATGAAATGGATTATTAATCGTCTTAATGACGTCATCGATGTACTTTTGTTGCCATTTTGTTACGTTACTATTGACATGTAATAATAATATAATTTAAAACTCAGGTTAAACTGATTGAAATATAAACTTAAATAAATCTAACTCACTAGATTTAGTTTTGGATCAAAAGCACAAATTTTCAAATTAATAAGACACCTTAGGTTTTGTATACACTAGACCACCTAGATAATGGCATATCACTAATCCTAAAAACGATTGTTGGGTGGAGAGATTCGGGCGCCTCCACTAGTGTGAAAGCTAACACTACTACTCAACATTTTCTATATAAGGGTAAAACTCGGGTATAGAGCTATATGAAAATGTATGCATACTAATATTTAAATTGTTCATTTAATAATAAACAAACAAGGAGCACATCAATGGAAGGAGGACTTATCGACATTGTTTATGTAGCTCGCCCCTGAGAGGAACCCGTGTCCCCAGCAGATTCGCAATCTGTCGTGAACGTTTCCATCCACAGCGCGCAATCCCTGGCTTCGTCTCGGTATCTTCGTTGAGTTTGATAAAATGGTTGGAATCGCCACCAATCACTTAAAGTGGATTGGACAGCTAGAGCCCGATTTAGACGATTTTAACCTAAATTGGGCTTGGTCTGCGTTTAGAGATTTGGATAAGGGGGACGGTTACTGATCCTCCCAGCTGGACTGGTGGAACAACAAGTGGTTCAACTGGAGGTTGATGGGTGAGAGGCGTCCTTGATGCGCCGTCGAGCCCTAGGGCGGGTAGTACCTTGCAGGGCGAGTATCAAGGGAGTCAGTGTTTGTGGGAGAGTGGTA
The DNA here is from genome assembly GCA_034768395.1 of Linum lewisii. Classification (NCBI taxonomy): domain Eukaryota; kingdom Viridiplantae; phylum Streptophyta; class Magnoliopsida; order Malpighiales; family Linaceae; genus Linum; species Linum lewisii. Next base: position 12,026,899 of record CM068297.1, read on the forward strand.
AAGGGGAATGTGAGCAAGTATGAGAGCGGGTAACAGAGAAGTACTGGGAGGATGCCCTTTGTGAAGGCGGAATCTCACAGCCTTTAGCGTGCAACATGACGGCGTGCAGTATCAGGCGTGTGGTCCCAAGTATGTGTTGTCCTCTTCTAAATGGTTGACCCCCCTTTATTTATAGGGTCACATGGATGTGGCAGGGTCCACGTGTCGTGTTGCCAGTGGGCCGCGATGGTTCTCCATCGACATTAAAGGGTGGTGGTCGATTTCTTGTCAAATCAAAGGGTAGGGCAGCTGCCTTGGGAGAGGGTGGTCCGATGCTTAAACCTCGAGGTCGAGCCCCTGTGTTAGCCCCTAGGGCGGATCCTGCCTTAGGGCCCATCAATTGCGCCCTAGTATGGTCTCGAGGGCGCAAGGGTCTCGAGACGATACTATGGATCAGCCGTTTGAACCCCGAGGGTGGTTCGGGCCTTGGGGCTTATCAATTTCTCCCCTAGTATTGTCTCGAAGGTGCATGGGTCTCGAGGCGATACTACGGGGCTAGCTTGTCTCAGACATCGAGGTTGAACGTTGATTTTCTTCCTTTTTGGGCGAAACTGCCCTCCCTGTGACTCCGATGTGGGTTTTGGGTTGTCGACGTCGACGCTGGCGGTCTAGCAGGGGCGGCGGTGACCCATTGGGGGGCTCTTCTTTTTAGGTGAAGTTGCATGCTTCCCTCCTGGAGGCGTGCCCCCTCTCTCCCCCGGGCCTTTACTCCTTGGTTGGCCGTTGCCCGCACGCTCCTAGGCATGCGCGGCCTATGGCCCTATTCGCCCACTGACTAGGGGCCACATGGCTAGCCTGTCTACTGGCGACCGTTCCTCTTCCCACGTCATCAGTATAAATAGAGGTCTTTGCTTTCTTCATTTTGCACCTTTCTTAACTTTCCTATATTCTCCGAGAGCATCCGCCCTTACTTAGGTGTCGTTTGTTTTCTTACTCGCCTTCAATCCTATATGCCGTCACTCAAAATATACCTATCATGCCTTCTGATGCCGAGTCCTCCTCTTCTTCTAAAGCAAGTAGGTGTTGCTAAAACTTTCTTCATGCTTTTATTTCTGCCTAGTACTTTTTGTTAAAACTCTCTGCTCCTTCGCCCGCCGTAGAGTGAGATGTCCTTGAGCGGTTCTTCGTCTTCTTTAGATTATGATTATTTAGAGGAGATCCTAGGGTGTACCCAAGGGTGCCCCTTACCCTTCTGTTGTAGGAGGCTATGATGAGAGGAGGAGAGGCTCTGTGGCGGATGACTCGTCCGAGGCATCTACCCCTTCTTCTTCTGCTTCAACTTCCTCACCGACCCCGCAACACCTCCAGCGCGAGCATCAGCACACATCTCTGCTCTTGACCCCAAACCGTCTCAAGAAGACAATCACGACGACGATGAGTCGGAGACGGCGGGTCACAAGCGAAAAGGCAGGAAAGCTGCAAAGCTTTCGCCCATGCCTTACGAGGAAGTTAAGGATTTGAACTTCAACCCATTGGAGGAGTTCTATTATGAGTACGAAACTTTGAAAGACGCCGAGTCGCAGCCCACCCCCTCACTGAAACAGCTTCGAGACCTAGCCACGGCGAGGTTCAATGGCATTTCAAAAAGAAGGACGCGCCCCCCAACAACGATCGGCGGTTCGCCTCGTGGCAATGGGGCTTTGTTTCAAAGTCCTGGGGTTTGAGTTCCAGGTTGATGTCGTGGAAAAATACGGCTTCAAAGTCTTGTCCTGGGAGCAGATGTGGGAGGGAGCACATGCTGACTAATGCCAGGTGTATGGCCCGGGGTACATTACCTATGTGAAGACCTCTGCCTTGGTGAGGATGTTGAACGACTGTGGCATGCCTCAGCGGTTTCTGTACGCCGCCCCTGCTTGCCTTTGTTCCATTGGCAAATGCCCACCTGGATGGGTAGGTGTGTGGGTTGATTCGCTGCTGTATGGTCTGCGCTTTTCCCTGGAGCCCAGGGAGCTGGACGTGCTAGACCTCCTAGAAGCGTCTCTAGGAGCGCTCCAACAGCATTCCTGGGCAACCATGACCACCTTCAAGGTGGCCTGTGTAAGACGCAAGTCGCTCCGAGCGCCTGCATCATTCGCCATCTCTAGACTGCCAAGATAGGGCAGAACGGCATCACCTTCACCAAGCAGAAGGCTTATTCATGCAGCGGTGTGGATGGGGTTATTAAGGCGGATTCTGTGTGATGGCACAACTTCTTCTTTCTGAAACTCGATACTCCTGAAGACTCCTATTGGGCCAGCTGCCTTCGCCCTGTATGGTCGTATGGGGTGATTCAACAGTTCAACAAACCCAGCCGCCCTCGAGAGAATGACTCCGCCATCATCAATTGGCAGAACTCGTGGAATTAAAATTTGAAGGGTCGAGGTCGTGACGCCCTGAGGCGATGGATTATTGATGGCCGTGAGATGGGGGCGCATTAGAGACTTTGTTGCTTAGGCGTTTCCTCCTTTCTTTTTTTTCTTTTTTTATTTGTACATACGTGTGTGCGCCCTGTAGATGTATATGTGTCCTTTCCCACGTTTGCTAACCGTCATGTCGCCTTGTTTCTTGATGCAGAGAGCTCCATATTTGCGGTGTTGAGAAACGCCAAAGCTCGGGGCGGGTCTACCGACACCCAAACTTAGCCCGAGAACCTTCAGGCCGACTCCGGTCAAAATAAAAAGACCATATCCAAGGGCGAAGACAAGGAGGAGTGCCAAGGCAAGGACAACGAGAAGGAACGCCCTGAGAAGAGAATTCTGAAAAACTCATGAGCCTCCCGCTTCAAAAAGCCAAAGGTGGAAAATGCTGGAATCCTCCTCCAAAGCGTAGAGTTGAGAAGAGGAGAAATATGGCCGGTGGGTCTAAGCCACAGGCGTCCTCCGGCAAATACAGCTTCGCCCATCTTCCCGCCATGCAACCGACTCTGGGGGGCAGTGAGATCCTCACTAGGGCCGCCCTCCAACTAGCTGTAGACTAGGATATCGACCATCCCATGTCAGAAGAGTGCATTGGTAAGCTCCCATGGAGCAAATGGCCATGGGCGCCAGGGGTAAGACGTCCTCTACCAGTTTTTCCTTCTTGATTATTCGAGATATCTTTTCTTACTTTTACCTGTGCGCTTCTCTCCAACTACTTGGTACTGCCGGCGCGCTACTGTCGGGTGATCAAGCTCATAGCGTGGAGCAGCCTCAAAGCATCCAAGTCTTGGAGGACCAGTTGCGGGAGGCCCGGGCCACCGTCAAGCGGTGGAAGGCTAAGTACACGCGGGCTCAAAAGAGCATTGATGAAGATGCGGCCCGGCTCCTGGTAACTACCTCTTATGAACTGGATATGCTCCGGCTTGTGCATGCTAATCAAGCCACTGAACACATGTTGGACCTGTAGGCTGAGGAATAGAAACGCTACAAGGTGGAGGACGCCCTGACCAAGACGGAAGCTGACAAGAAGGCTCTGGCGGAGCAGGTGACCACTCTTGAGACTGCCAAGTCTAATCTAGCCAAAGACCTTGAGGACAAGTCTAAGAGCTTGGTGGACCAGGCGTCCGCCCTAACGAAGGCTGAGGACGCCCTGAAGATCATGAAGGTGGATATTGACAAGGCTATCAAGGAGGAGGCCGCCAAAGAGCTGGGTGACCGTGTCCAGGGCGCAATTGACAATGCGTTTGCTGCTGTCTGTCACAGCTTCGTCGGGGCAATGTTGATTGTGCCTGGGACTAGGAGCAGATGTACCTCTCTGCGTCCCGGAGGCTCATCGCCTAGGAGTTCAAGGAGGAATCTACCGACTCCCAGGTGATCCCTCAGATGCCTTCTCCAACATGAGCCAGCGTTATAAGGAGCGGAAGAAGAAGGCCAAAGTGGAGAAGGCCAAGGCGGATAAGTCGGGCTCGTCCGGTGGGAGGCCATAGGGCGTTTGTTTTTTCTTTTGCAATTTTAGGATTTCTGCCCCTTTTTCTTTGTAATCAAAATCACTCGCACCCACACAGGCTTTCGATGTTTATTTAACCCTTCTTTTCCTTCCGATTTACCGTGCCTGTTTTCTTTTGAGTCCTTTTATTCTCATCAAGTCAGATTCCGCCATGGGGAACCTGAACCATAGCTGGGTGGGTGATTCCGCCCTAGGGAATCTATGCTCCTACGGGGGGATGGATCCCGCCTCGGGGAATCCAAACTTTAAGTAAGGGTGTTGAACTCCATTTTGGGAATTCGCATCTTATTAGGTAGTTGGATTCCACCTTGGGGAACCTGAACTCTGATAAGGAGTTGGATTCCGCCTTGGAGAATCCAAACTTAGGTAAGGGGTTGGATTCCGCCTTGAAGAATCCGAACTGATAAGGAGTTGGACTCCATCTGGAGGAATCCGAACCCTTATAAGGAGTTGGATTCCACCTTGGGGAATCCATACTTAGGTAAGTGTAACATCCCCGCCAAACACTACAAGAAAATACAGATTTGTCACGATTTTTTAGTCACGGTTTTTGAAACTGTGACTAATTGGTCACGGTTTTAATAAACCGTGACTAAATTAGTCACGGTTACCGTGACTAATTAGTAAACCGTGACTAATTTAGTCACGGTTTACATATATAAACCGTGACCAAGTTTTTCATGAAGGACCCCCAGCTGCCACGTTGGCAATCCATGCCTGCATCATTCTTCTTCTTCTTTGCAGTATTCTCTCTTCCCCTTCATTCTGCATCATATCTCTCTTCCCCTTCACCAACCCAACATCACCATCTCCTCTCTTCCCATTCACCAACCCAAATCATCCTCTAAACCCAATCATCGGCACAAACCCCTCTTCTCCTCCGCCGCCGTCACAATCGCCGGGCCCCAGCTCTATCTTCTTCAACACCAGTCGTCGTCGTCCACTGCCCCAAATCCAATCACCGCATCTCCTCTCTATCTTCTTCAAATCCAATCGCCGGGCCGCAGCTCTATCTTCAAATCCAATCACTACCGTCCAGTGCCCCACAACCATCCGAAGCTATCGCTTCTGCATCTCGTCGACGCCTTCATCCGGATCTGGAGATCCGTCGATGACTTTTTCTTCTGTCACCGTCATTGACATCTTCTCATTCCTCTGCCAGAAAGCTGGGGCGGCTGGGCATTGGAGCACGGGGTCGACGGGAATCGAGGCGGCGCTGCTCACGGCAAGGAGAATCGAGGCGGCGATGCTCAGGCAAGGGGAATCGAGGCGCCGGCAGTTGCCGCTGTGGAAATCGAAGGCGGCGGCGGAATCAATTAATTATTTTGTAATTTTTTATTTTTTTTATTAGTTAAAATTGTAATTGGTTTTTTTGACACAATAAATAAATTGAGTGACTGGTTTGCAATTAATTGGGACATCTTGTTAACATTTTAATTTTACGGATAATTTTGCATAAAGGAAAAGGTTGAGGGTCTGGACCTATAATTCATGAAATTAACTAATGGGTCACTGAAATTTTCAAAAGAACACTTTGGTCATCTACCGATTTTAGTCACGGTTTCTATTGAAACGTGACTAAATTGACCATTTTTAGTTACGGTTTCCTAGCAAACCGCCACAGAAAATTTAGTCACGGTTTCAGTAGACACCGTGACAAAAAATGGTCATTTTAGTCACGGTTTACAAAACCGTGACTAAAGTCCTTTTTCTTGTAGTGCAACTAGACGGTTTGGAACCCAAGTTCGGTTGACTAGGGCGCTGGAATCAGTGCTCCTAAGGTCCCCTTGAGGTCTGAGACGTTCGTGTATGAGCCGGGTCGAAGTTGCAAAAAGGGAAATGGTGCATCGTATAGTACACGGCCGTGTAGAGTGATACACGCCGTGTATGCTTGGTACACGTCAGTGTACCTTAGCGTCAGAATCTCGTTGAAAGTTGCCTGAAATTGATGCACGACCATGTGTTGAGGATACACGCCGTGCATCATGATACACGCTGTGTATCATGATACAAGCCGTGTATCATGATCTGACAAAAAAGGACGGATTCTGCACGAAAATTCATAACTTCTCCATCCTTTCTCTCTCCCCGAAAAGCCATTGACGAACTTCATTTGAGCAATATTCAGAGGGGAATTCCGGGAGTTGTAGAGGTCGGAATTGAGTTCCGTTTGTTGCTATGAGTTCGTAGCAATGAGAAGAAAAGATAGATAACTTTGATTTCTGTTTTCCCGGTGTAGGTCACGGGCAGTGAGTAAGGTTAGGCTACGAGTTTGGAGTTGGGGAAACTTGATTTCTAAGAAACTAGAAGACGATTAGAGCCTCGTCTTTATTCCAGGTGAGGGCTTAGTGTTGTGTAGGTAGTTTGGACAGTGTGAGGAGTTCCAAGTTCGACTTAGATGAAACCTAGGTGATGCATGAAAATGATGAGTGTATAAAAGGGTAAATTGTGCTGTGAATGTGCTTGATTGCTGTTGTTGATTGTCGTGGTTGATGTTGTTGTTGATTGTTGTGATGTGGGTTTGGGTGTGGACTGAAATGAATTGATTAATGGATTGACATAGAAATGAGAGTTAGGATGATTGGGAAATGGGTGCAAGTGCTATGATGTTATGAACTGTCAGTTGTGGATACAGGAGAGTGGCCCTGCCAATGTGGGGTCACTCTGAATATGAGGAACATGTGGGTGACCCCTAGACTCATGACATGGCCTCCCCTGTACTTGCAGGTGGGGGTGGCCGGTGAGCTAGGCAGTTACCTTTTGATTGATTGTGAATGTGAATTGTAGTCGTGACGGGAGCGTGGAACAATGGGATGTGCTGTGAATTGTGTACTGTGATATGAATGTTGATGATGAGAATTGTGCCTTTGTGTGAATGGGATGTGATAAGTTGGAAATGTGATTTTGTAACTTGTATGTGAAAGTAGAACCTGAAGGAGCCCACACTACTCTACCCGAGATGTTGAACGATTGAGTCTGGTCCACTGGGGTGGATCCCTTGGCATGGGTGTCAATGGTGTTGTTGGATTACTCGATGAGAAATGATGATGTTGGTAACGCGTTCCCCATGCGGTAGGGGAGCGCGAGGACTTCCCATGTGGAAGGGGAGTGCGTCGGTCGGCCGGTGGTAGTGTGGACAACTCCTTGCCGCCTAATAACTCACCTAGATAATATGAATCTGAATGCTTGTGTTCTTGTGATTGTGGTAGTGCCTTGGTTGATTGGTGTGATGTGATGATGTGGTGTGTGTCGTGGAGTGATGCATCTGATCTATGTTAATCTATTTCTATGAAATGTGCTTGAGAACAAGAACTGACCAACGTGATCACCTAGACTGCTTTAGGAAGTTAAAATATGGAAAGGGGTTTGGGTTAGGTTCCATTGTTGGATGTCTTGTGTGGAGTTGGAACCGCTCCATAGAATAGGCCAACGTATACGTAGGCCCGATGGGTCCAATCAATTTCAATAGGAAATTGATCCCTTTCTCCCTTTCAGGACCTCATGGTGAGGGTGGTGTTGGTGTTCAGAAGTGAGAGTGGATTTCGAGAAGTGTAGGACTGAAACTATGAGGTGAAGACTGGAGCTCACTCGGAGTTGACTCATTCTTTCTTTCAGTTGACCTAGACTATTTGGGGGTTTTGTTGGATTTATGTACTCTGGGTTTATGTTGGATTTTATGGGTTTCTGTTGGATTTGAGATTGTGATCAGTGCACGTTTTCATGGTTTTATGGAGGCCTCTCATGTTTGACTTTCACTTAAAGCTTGGTTTAAATTGCTATTTTTGACGTTTTTCATTTAGTAATACCCGAAACTGGTTCAACCATGGTTTTCACTGGGTCGTTTCGGGATGGGTGTTACAGTAAGGGGCTAGATTCCACCTCGGGGAATCTGCATCTAGTGAGAGGTTGGATTCCGCCTTGGGGAATTCAAACCTTGTCAATGGGTAGAATTCTTGGTAGCTAGTATGCGCCATAATGTTATATGTATATCGCGATCTTTCCCATTCTTACACATGTCCGCGCTATGGTGTGTTACAAAAATAGGTACAACTGCGATTTCTCTAAGCCGTGTTCCTTCTTCGGTACTGTACTTTCTTAGGTGTATGGCGTTCCAAGTTTTGTGTATGGGTTCGCCAGTAAGGTGCTCCAGTTTGAAGGTGCTTGGTCCAATCACTTCGCGGATCTTATATGGTCCTTTCCAATTGGCGTTTAACTTGCCTTGTTGGGGGATTGGCCGAAAAACCTTTCGGACCACCTAGTCACCTTTCTCCAAGTGATGAGGGAGGTGGTGCACGTTGTATCGTCTGGCTAGTTGGGCCTTCTCCGCTACTAGGCGGATGGTTGCGTCCTCTCTTCGCTCCTCTAACATGTCCAGATTCTGATGCAGGGCGGAATTATTTTCCTCGTGATTGAAATGTTGTATACTAAGACTTGGTAGGTTGACTTCTACAGGTAGCACCGCTTCTGTCCCATATACCAGTGTATAAGGGGTTTTGTTAGTAGCTGTTTTGTGCGATGTTCTATGCGCCCAAAGAATATTGGGCAACTCGTCCACCCACTTGCCTTTCACTGTGTCTACTCTTTTCTTCAAACTCTGCAAGATGAGTTTATTGATGGCTTCCGCTTGCCCATTGGCCTGGGGGTATGCCACGGATGCAAGGTGGGCCATAATCTTGAAATTCTCACAGAATTCAAGGAACGCCGTGCAGTCAAATTGTGTGCCATGGTAACAGACAAACCTCAAGGGGAGATTGAAGCGGGTGATGATATTTTTCATTACAAATTTATGCACCTGGTACACTGTGATTGAGGCGAGAGCTTCTACCTCCACCCACTTGGTGAAGTAATCGACCGCCACACTGATGTACTTCCTTTTCCCCACTGTCTCCGAAAATGGTCCCAACAGATCCATTCCCCAGAAGGCGAATGGCCATGGCGATATGATTGGTTGGAGAGCGGTGGACGGCAGGTGGTGTGCACTGGCGAATAACTAACATTTGTGGCAGCGTTTGACCAATTCTTCAGAGTCGCGGCGGACTGTTGGCCAGTAATACCCTTGTAGCAAAACGTTTTTTCCCAAGCTTTTTGCACCTATGTGCATCACACACATGCCTTGATGTATTTCCCACAGGGAGCAAGTAGCTTCCTTGTTGTTTAAGCATCGCAAATACGGACCCGCCAAAGATTTGCGATACATTTCTCCATCCAGCAATATGCATCTTGCCGCCCGCCTGTGAATCTTGGTGGCTAAGGCACGGTCCGCCAAGAGGACATCTGCTTTGATAAAAGCCCGTACAGGTGTGTGCCAGTCGGTGGGCGGTTCTGCTAGTGAGGCTGCTTCATTCTGACTGTCAATGGCCAAACACATTTTCTCTTCTTCTCTTTCCTTTTCCACTGTTATCATTCGGTCTTCTTCGAAGTTGAGGGCGGTTGCGAGTTTGGACAGGGCGTCAGCATGCGCGTTGTCCTCTCTGGCTACGTGGTTGATTTCAGTTATTTCAAAATGCTTGAGGGCGTTTTTGGCCTCGTGAAGCGCCAGAGTTTCCTCTCATACTTCATACACTCCACTGAGCTGGTTGACGACAATGGCGGAGTCTGAGAAGATCTTGAGATGAGACACCCCCATGGCTTTGGCCATCCAGAGGTCTGTAATGAGCGCTCCATACTCCGCCGCATTATTGGCCCGGGCCTTGTTGAAATGGAGGGCAGTTTCATGTAAAATGCCATGTAGTGTTTTCAACACTATTCTAGCCCCTGCGCCATTCTTGCTCGATGCCCCATCTACGTAGAGCTCCCAGTAGTCATCCGGTCGTCCTTCCGCCCGAACGCATCCTTCAACTATGAACTCTACCAAAGCCTGGGCTTTTATGGCGGTCCGGGGCTGAATATGGATGTTGTATTCACTGAGCTCCACCGCCCACTTTGACATCTGCCCTGCGACTCCCATTGATCTAAGGGAAGTTTTGATAAGTAAGTTGGTTATGATGTGAATTGTGTTAGCGTGAAAGTATGGGCGCAACTTCCAGGAAGCTATAATCACGGCATATGCTGACTTCTCTAGTGGGGAGTACCTGGCCTCCGCATCCATCAAGGATTTGCTTGTATAGAAGACAAGGCACTCTTCTTTTTCCGCCCTCTTCACAAGGACTGAGCTGACTGCTATAGCCGCGATCACGACGTACAGGTATAGCTCGTCCCATGGGAGCGGGGCTGCTAGGACAGGTGGGGTAGTGAGGAACAACTTCAGCTCCTCGGAGGCTTTGGAGCACTCCTCCGTCTATGAGATCATGATGGAAGCCTTCAGGGTGGCGAAGAAGGGCACCTGTCTCTCGGTGGATTTCAGGATGAATCGGTCATTGCAGCCAGCCGCTCTATTAGTGTTTTTACATCACAGACCGTCTTAGGGGGTGGTGTCTTCATGATAGCTTCTATCTTCTTAGGGTTCGCCTCGATCCCCCTCCTAGTGATTATGAAACCCAGGAATTTTCCCGAAGATGCTCCAAACACACATTTTTTTGGGTTCAGGTGAAGCTGAAACGCCTTTAAGGTGTCGAATGTCTTTCTGAGGTCTTTTAGGTGGTCACTTCCTTCCTTGGTTTTAACAAATAGATTGTCCACATACACCTCCATGTACTGACCCAGTTGGTCCTGGAATACTCGATCGATCATCCTCTGGTACATTCTCCGGCATTCTTTAGACCAAATGGCATTACATTGTAGTAGTAATTGCCAAAGGGAGTAGAGAATGACGTTTTTTCTTGATCCTCCTTGGCCAAGGGAATCTGATGGTAACCAGAGAACATGTCCAAAAAAGACAACGTCTCGTGGTTCGTCGTGGCGTCAACCAGCTGATCGATGTTGGGCAGAGGGTACGGGTCCATGGGACAGGCATCATTGAGATTGGTAAAGTCTATACACATCCACCAACTTCCATCCGCCTCCCAACCATCACTACATTGGACAGCCATACTGGATACTGTACCTCCCTTATGAATCCTGCTTCCAACAGTTTTGTAATCTCCTCCTGAACCGCTTGTTTTCTTGTCCAGTTCACCGTCCGTTTTTTCTAGGATACGGGACGAGCATCTGCCCTGATGGCTAATTGGTGATGTATGATTGCGGGGTCCAGCCCAAGCATATCATGGGATCTCCACGCGAATAAATCATCATACTCTCTCAGGAGAGACATTGTGCGCTCTCTGTCTGGGAGCGGCATGTGAGCGGATAGGCACACCTTTTTTTCGGGATCACTAAGAAACATGCCTCTTCTTTCTTGAGGGCTATTCTATAGCACTTCCGTGGTAGAGGGGTGTCTCCCCAAGCCACCCCGATTCTTCTTGCCATAGGGAACTTCATCACTTGGTGAATTGTGGAGGAGACTGCTTCGAACGCGGCTAAACTAGACCGTGCCATTATCATATTATACGCCATGTCGCAGTTGGTGACATAGAATTTGATGTGTTTGGTCTCCTGGTAATCATCGGAACCCAGTGTTATGGTCAAGGTGATTACCCCCAATACGGGTACGTCATTCCCGAAAAAGCCGGTTAACATAATCTTGGAACGTTTAAGCTGAGTAGGATTGAGTCCCATCCTACTGAAAGCATCCGCCGATAGTATATCCGCCAAACTGTCGTCATCCACCAATACCCTCTCAACTAAGGTATCTTTGATGATGACCTGGATTACCATAGCCTGGGTCTTGGGGCTTTCCACCCTCATGTTTCTCGGCATGTCCTCCTCCCCACCTAAGATCATGTTGCATGTTCTTTTGTACCGTTGTTTGCCGTCTCCTCTATGCGCCCCCTGAATTCTCTTCCTTTTCTTCTCCTTTCTTATTAGTGATTCTGTGAATATGCTTCCCTTCTTGGGAGGCGAGCGTCTGTCCGCCCGGTGTCTGGGAGACTCTGACCGCTCTCTTTCCCTTTCTTTTCACTGGGGCGAATCTGATCAATCCCTCTCCTTTCTTCTTTGGCTATTTATAATGAATTCTCTGAGATCCCCGTTCTTTAGGGACCATTCGATCTCATTGCGGAGCTCCCGACAATCTTCCGTGTCATGACCTCTTTGGTTGTGGAACTCACAAAATTCATTAGGGTTCCCCCTTTTGATGGCCGCCTTGGGTAGGGGGCTAGCCAGCGTAGACCTTCCTTCTTCTCTTGAAGGACATACATGAGCTTACGCCTTGATTCTGACAGGGGGCGTAATTTTTCATCCGATCTACCATCGAGATGTGGGCAGTTATCCCTTCTATCATCGGGGCGTTTCTCTCTTCTACCTTGTTGTTCGCCCCTGTCTCAGTTTTGTTCACCCATGCGCCCAAGACCACCTTGTATCATGGCCATATTTTCTTCTACCTCGGCGCATTGGAGTATACAGGACTCCACTCCGTATGAGTCTTGGGATTCTTTTTCACCAACTCATTGACTAACTCCATACTGAGAGTGGTAGTTTGGATATTGTGGAACACTATGTCCAACGCTAGGTTGAGCACCGTCGCGACCGCCTTGGCCCATTTGTCCTAGTACTGTCGGAGCGTTTCCGATCTGTTCTACTTAAGAGTCCATAAAATGGTCAAATTGCACTCTCACTACAAAAAAGGGGCATTTAGCGTCGGTCAGAACCTTAGCATCGGTCATCGTCCGACGCTAAATAATTTAGCGTCGGTTAAAAAAGTGACGTGAATTCTTGCGACGCTAAATTCTTGCGTCGGTTCTTATGTGACCGACGCTAAATAAACCACGACCGACGCTAAAAGTGGGTTGACCTAATGGGTGGCTGATCAGCCCAATTTTTCATTTTTTGTTTTTGTTTATAATTTTCGTTTTTTATATTCATTTTGTATATTCGGTTTTCATTTTTAATATTTGTTTTTCGTTTTTATTTTTTATTTTTTTCAGATCTTGGTTTTGACCGGTGAATCTGGAGAGGTTGTTGACCGGCGGATCTGGAGAGTGCGGCGGAGAGGTTGTGGATTTGGAGAGGGTGGCGGTTCTGGATAGGATTGAGGAGAGGATTGAGAGAGGTGGTGGATGACCGACGGATCTGGAGAGGAAGGGATGGTGGTGGGAGGAGCTGGTGGTGGTGGTGGTGAGGGCTGGTGGTGGTGGAGGAGCTGGGTGGTGTGGGAGCTGCTGGTGGTGGGAAAAGCCTTGAAGGAGGAGCTGGTGGTGGGAGGATCCCAGAGAGGTGGTGGTGGTGGGAGGAGCTGGTGGTGATGGGATGTGGTGTGGGGGGTGGTGGTGGGGGGGCTAGTGGTGGTGGGAGGAGCCTTGAAGGAGGATTTGAGAGGGTTGAGAGAGTGGAGGAGGTTTGAGAGAGTTGAGGGGGACAAGAGGGTTGAGAGAATGAAATTTCCATCTGTTTGGGGGTTTAAATAGGTCTGGAATTTAGAGTCGGTCGACGACCGACGCTAAATCATGTCGGTAAGCGACGCTAAATCTGGTTTTGGGCAAGGGCTCCGTTTCTAACCCAAAACCAAATTTAGCGTCGGTTTTGGTTAGAATTTAGCGTCGGTCGATTGTCGACCGACGCTAAACTCCGGTCAAACGCGAGTCAATGCTTTAGCGTCAGTCGTTTCAGCGACCGACGCTAAAGTCTTTCGCTGTAAGCGACGCTAAATGCCCCTTTTTTTGTAGTGTCTGCCTTTTGGTTAGAGAACTTGTGGAGAAATAACTGACAAAAATCTTCTCAGCTTTTAATGATTCCCTCCGCCAATGCCCCGTACCGGGTTAGTGCGGTGCCGATCAATGTACCCGGGAATGTCCAATAGTAGGTGGCATCTGGGTTCGTAAACATTTGCATGGCGATTGTAAACATTAGGAGGTGTTGGTCCGGGTCTCTGGTGCCACCATATGCCTTGATGACGGGTGGTACGAAATCCTACGGGGGCGGTACGCTCAGAAGTGCTTTGTCAAGTGGTTGTCTTATGGCCAGTTGCTTGGGGCCGGATTGGTGGCGTGGGAGGAACATTTGGTACATTTCGTCCGAGTCCACCATGCCTGGAGCCAATCCGCTCGAGGGGCCCTCCTTGTGGCCGCCCGGTGCTGCTTGGGCGACCAGGAACTTCATCATTGCCGCCATCTCAGTGTTCTGCTTCTGCAGTTCTGCCACATGCGCTGCCAAATCCTTTGTGGTAGGAGGGACAACGGAGCTAGTGGCCCTTGTTTCCAGGGTCACGATCTCAGGCTGTATAGGGACGTGAGGTTACTTATCCGTCTCCTTGACCCTAGACGAAGACCTAAGGGTTCCGCCCCTGTCCTTGTGATTGGGGCTTCATGAGGCCGAGGATCCCTAGGGATGCTTGTCGGGACGACCTGCTTAGCCGAGGTGATGAGAGTCCCAGCGGGGTTACCGCTCGATGGATTGTCCTCCAGATTTTGCATGTTATTTGTTCCTTAAGGAATCGGACGTTTAGCTCCCCCTTCCTGGCGCGCCAATTGATCCTCCCAGCTGGACTGGTGGAACAATAAGTGGTTCAACTGGAGGTTGATGGGTGAGAGAAGTCCTTGATGCGTCGTCAAGCCCTAGGGTGGGTTGTACCTTGCAAGGCGAGTATCAAGGGAGTTAGTGTTTGTGGGAGAGTGGTAAAGGAGAATCTGAGCAAGTAAGAGAGCGGGTAACAGAGAAGTACCAGGGGGATGTCCTTTGTGAGGGCGGAATCTCACAACATTTAGCGTGCAACATACGACGTGTGGTCCCAAGTATGTGTTGTCCTCTTCTAAATGGGTGACCCCCTTATTTAAAGGGTCTCATGGATGCGGCAAGGTCCACGTGTCACGTTCCCAGTGGGCCGCGATGGGTCGCCATCAACAGTAAAGGGGGTGGCCACTTTCCTGTCAAATCAAAAGGTAGGGCGGCTCCATTGGGAGAGGGCGGTCCGATGCTTGCACCTCGAGGGCGAGCCGCTGTGTTAGCCCCTAGGGCGGATCCGGCCTTATGGCCCATCAGTTACATGTGGGAAAGATTGCCCAGTAAATCGGTACTACCAAAATCGATAAGTCATTTGACGTGCTTTCTATTAAAATGTGTTTAATTTGTAAATTGGAGGTTCACGTGTCTGGCCTAGTGTCAGGACAAACACTACTAATCCCGATGATTTTGAATAAAATAATTTTAAAGTTGAAAAAAATGTAAACTTTGGACTCAAGTCTAGTGAATACCTACGTATCGGAAACCTGAATCAAAGTCCATGTAGTTCGATTTAAAAGTTGACTTGAGCCGGTTTGCAACCGGGTGGTCGCGGTTTATTTTTTGGTATTTTGAAAGTTTTTAATTTTTAGGTTGTGAGAGTTTTGTGTGAGTTTTAGTAGTTTTAAGTCTGACGTTATTATTCACAGCTTTGTATTTCTTTAGTTCACATTTCGTAGAAATGTGATTTTATGATAAAAGAGATCATGCGTCTCTACTGCAGTAAAAACTAACACTACTAATCTTAAATACGGGTAAAGACTTTGGTACCTCCCGTAAAATTGGTGGTACTGAGTACCTCCATGTTTTAGGACAATCATGTGCGTTCGTTTTAAAGAACAGATATGGACCATAATAAATAGCTTAATATTAGAATTTAATTATACTTACCCAATATGGTCTCAAACTTTAATTTAATTACAAAATCATCATCATTCATATATATTTATATATCAAAATCAATTTATAAGTATTAATTTTGTTGACGTCGATACATAATATGATTTATTAACGAATTTATCTTTGAACTTCTTTTAAATATTTCACTGTAACCGGTTTTGATGATTCTGAACCATTCTAAAATTTTTTTTTTTACTTGAGACCATTCTAATATTAATTAAATCGTAGTTGGTTCTTCAACTCTAGAGTAATATCATTTTGAATTAAGACATAGCCACAATTATTGTTCATCTAAACTCAACCTAATATGTTCTTGCCAAACTAACAATCATCTCGTCTGAGCTCCAAACCTTCGAACTCCGTCGACGGCGTCTCAGTCTTCAGCGAGCGTACTATAGTAAAATTTCCCTCTGTTCCAATCGTCACGATTCCCAAGCAGTACTTCATCAATGTGTGTGCCCTCCCTAATTCATGAAGCCACTGAAGAACTCAGCTCATGCTTCGATCGATGCTATATGTCTTTTGCAACCCAACCAGGCACATATACATCTTCCGAGACCTAAGATTTACCAAGTACCAAATCCCTTCAGTATACTTGAATACATGCACTACTACTACTGTCTGATCTGGAAGCACTTTGTTATCAAGTTCGTTTCCTTTGAATCCAGTGGGTTTTTAGTCTCTAACATCATTACAATCCTATATAAAACTCTCGAGATAATGCATGCTATTGTGGAGAATCAGCCGTTTCCTAATCTGAAGTTCATCAAGGGAGTGTTGACGTCTGTCTCATGAGAAGGTTATTTGTGTTGTGAGGCGCAATCGGATATGGATATATGAATCCGATTCTAACGCACCGAACCTTCGATCTTCATCATCGGCGTCTCAATCTTCGGTCGTCGCGTCGGCGGTAGACGTACTATAGTCATTTGGCCTCAATCTTCGACATGGGAGCTGTGGAACACTACAAGAAAATGACATCCTAACAGCACTTTTTTAGTGATTCTAACAGCGGATAGGCCGTTGTTAGAAATCCTAACGGCGGTTGCATATCCGCTGTTAGGTTGACTAACGTAAGGTGAGCTAACAGCGGATATTCTGACCGCCGTTAAACCTAACAGCGGTTATTTCTAACAGCACTTAAAATCCGCCGTTAGAATTCCGATCAGATTTTAAAAAAAATGCAGAAACCTGCTCCAGGAGAGCAGATTTTCTGCATTCTTCTTCTTCCTTCTTCTTCTGATCCTTCTTTCTTCCTCTTTCTTCTTCCTCTTCTTCTTCTTCTGATCCTTCTTTCTTCCTCTTCTTTTCTGATCCTCTTTCTTCTCTTTTTCTTCCTCTTCTTCTTCTGATCCTTCTTTCTTCCTCTTCTTCATCTTTCTTCACCTTTCTCTTCTTCTTTTTTCTCCTTCCTTCTTCCTTCTTCTTCTCTTCTTTTTTCTCTATTCCAGATTTGGATTCTTCTTTTTCTTCTTCTTCTTTCCTTCCTTCTTCTTCCTTCTTCTTCTCTTCTTCTTTCTCTATTCCAGATCTAGATTCTTCTTCTTCTTTTTTCTTCTTCTCCCTCTTCTTTGTTCTTCTACAAATCCTAAGAAACAATCCCTAAGAGAAAGAGAAGAGAAAATAAGGGAGAAAGAGAACAAAATCTAACAACAAATAAGAGAAAGAGAAGAGAAAATAAGGGAGAAAGAAAAAAAATTCGTAAGAGAATGTGATTGGTTGGGGTTGGGCACACGGATTGCCACATCAGCAAAACCTAACAGCGGATAACCTAACAGCGGTTCATATCCGCTGCTAGGTTCCCCCCAAAAATTTTGATTTCCCGCTAAGGCGGGATATTTTGGCGCCCCTTGAATTAAACGACTAACAGCGGATTTCTAACAGCACTTTTTGTCTAACAGCGGATTTCTAACAGCACTTTTTGTCCGCTGTTATTTAACAGCGGATTTTTAAAAATCCGCCGTTAGACTTTTATTCTAACAGCACTTTTTTGTCCGCCGTTAGAAAATTGATGTTAAAATGCAATTTTCTTGTAGTGGAAATGCCTCATTTGGTTTTGCTTTGAGCGACAAGTTTGTTGGAATGGAATATTAAAGCTCATCTTATATCCAACTTACTATGCATGGTCATGCATATTTGAGGCAAGAAGTGATTGGAATAAAATCAATCAAGAGGATCATGTGGAGATGGAGTCAAAAAGCTCAATAAAGGAAATTGGAAATGAATAGATATGATTCTGCAAATCAAGGATTGAAGACAATCATGGAGGCAATCAAATATTAAAAGAAAAAGGAAGGAGGAGCCCTCTAATTAATATCAAATATTTTCTTTGGACGGAAAGAAAGGAAGGAGGAGCCTCTAAATCAATATTAATCATGAAGTTTGAAGATTACTTTCGTTTGGTGAAAATATGGTGGTTGGAGTTGAAGTGAAGAGTAAGCCAACCTCAAGACTATAAATACACATATTCTTAGGCTTAGAGATTGACACCTTTGAGCTTCATCTCTTCTCTCTTTGAAATTCTAAAGTGTCCTTTGTAATCGTGTGGTGTACACGAGATAGTTCGATAGCTTGGTTAGGAAGCATATCGAGGAATGTGTCGGATAGTGGTACAGTTTTCTCCGGAGTTGGCAGTTACGCTTAGTTGGAGTCTACTAAGCGGGTCTAGGTAAGATCTACCTAGGAAGGTTGGTTCTCGAAGGTTGGGTTGTACCTTCGAGGTCTCAATCGTACTCTGGTCTAGAGTTCAGTTGGGCTCAGTTATTTTTATAACATCGTCTCCGAGCAATATCTCGAGACATGGACATAGATCTGCACATCGCAATCGAACCACGTTAAAAAACATCGTGTGTCATTCTCTTTCCCTTTACTCTTTACATTTATCTGTGTGGTGAACTTGCTCAACTTGAATTTCCCTTTACTCTTTACACTACAAGAAACACATAAATTAATAGCGGCAGAATCAGCATTTAACAACAGCCACGGTCGCTGTTAAACAACTTTAGCAGCGGCCACAGGGCGCTGTTAAATTCACCAATGCTAGTTTCATTTAACAACGGCAAAAAGTGATCGCGGATAACTGTGTTTAGTTAACAGCAACCGTGTATTGTTGTTAAATTAAATGACCGCTATTAAAATTTCGACATTCAGCAAAGTAATCACCGGAGTTCCGACGAAACTCCGACGATTACTTTGCTGAATGTCGACGCTAACCAATCAACCCTAAATGAATCAATAAATCCTAAACTAATCAATAAACCCTAAACTATCATTGAATCGTTGGGCAACTTTGGAGAAGATGAATGGAGGGGGGAAATCGTTCAGTTAAATTATGGTGGAGGGGAAATCATCAGCTGAATCGTGGTGGCTACTCCTAGTTCATTTCTGCGAGAATAGAAGAAGATGAGAAGATAAACCGACGCAAATGAAAGAATAGTAGAAAATAAGATAAACCGTTACATGCGACAGCTACTCCAAGTTTAGGGGTGACGACAGCGGAGACTGTCCGTAGTCATGATGGAGGGGAAATCATCAAATACACCAGAGAGGTAAGATGCCCTATGTGCCGACGTCAAAACTCCTTCTCTTCTCTGTCTAAGTCTTCGTCACAACCAAAACTTGAATCAAGGAAAATCCGAGGAAACAAAGCAATGGAGGAACTGTGCAGAGAAGTCGTCGGCGAGGGAGAAGAGAAGAAAGAGAAGGATCTATGCAAGATTATATCAACGGCTTAGATTAACTTTCATGATATCTACGTCCATGTCGTTCAACCAATAGTAACGCGTTATTTTAACAGCGGCCGCTAAGCCGATGTTAAATTTCCCGATTTTTAAATTTAACAACTGCAAAATTCCGGTCGTCGTTAAACTTCTACTGTTAAATTCACTTTTTCTTGTAGTGTTACTTGAAAATTGACCCCCATCGAGTATCAATTGCTATCAGAGTAGGTCAACTTCGTTGGACTTCATAGTCGTCGGAAAATCGATCCAAGAAGCACGCTAAAGCAAGCTCGTCAAGAACATACTCAAGATGTCAGGAGGAAATTACAAAGAAGGATCATCACACAATCGTCCACCTCTATTCAATGGATCCAACTACCCATTTTGGAAGAAAAGAATGATCGTCTACTTTGAACGAATTGAGCTCGACCTATGGGACATAGTCGATAATGGGTTCCCTGAAGTCCAAATTGATCTAACAAAGTGGACCGACGAAGAAAAGAAGAACAAGCAGCAAAACGCCAAGACAATGAATATTTTCTAACATTAGTTGACACTGTTCGTAATCTAAATTAACTGAATTCGTAACACTAAACTAAATTCATAACTTGAATGAGCTAAATTTGTAACATCAACTAAATTCGAAAAAACTTGTTCATTCGTATTGTTCATGTTTTTTTGTTTTTTGTTTGCATTTACTGAGTTTTGCGTTTGTATCTAATTCATGTTATTTCTTATTGCAGAGGTACCTAAATAAAAAGATGACGAGCGTTGGTTTACTGGTTTTCGTGTTCTTCATGTTAGTTTTTTGTTGGAGGGTGCCAAAGATTGATTTATGAATTAATAAATTTATGTACTTAAGTAAATTTATTGTTTTGATAGCTTAAGTAAAATTAAATCAAAACGTACGAGATATCGAGTAAAAATCATTGTGCATCATGACATCCCCATGTGATACGAACCTACATGGCCAACAATTACGATCCTTTCAATAAACTAATACAAAATTGGTTCTCAAACGTTACGAAACATGCTATAAAACCATACAAATCATTTTATAAAATCATACAAGATATCCCTCCAAAAGATACTTCTACGACGATGGCACTATACCGTAGGATCTAGTTTAGACTTTTATTTACTGATGGAAAATAATATGAATACAGTTGGAAAATAATACGAAAATAGATGGAAAATATTACGAAAACGGATATGAAACAACTACGAATTCACAATAAATAAAAATATATCAATGAAAGAATTGTGAAAATAATATGACAAATTTACGAAAGCAATATGACAACAAAGGATGTGAAAGGTCAACAAAACATGTACAGAAAATGTTAAGAGAATCATAGACATCCCCCATGTGATACAAACCTACATGGCCAACAATTACGATCCTACCAATAAACTAATACGAAATTAATTCTCAAACGTTACGTAACATGCTATAAAATCATAAGAATTATGATTCGTAACTTGAATCAACTAAATTGGTAACATCATATGAATTCCTAACATAACTGATATAAAATTTTAAAAATGATTAATTTCTTAAACACTATCAAGAGTGATATCATTAGATTCGTAATTTAATTGGAAGACTTTTGATGTTAAAATTACTAAAAAATCATTCAAACCGTAAGAATTATGTTAATTTTTTATCATTAGAAGAAAGATAATAGAAAAATAGAGTACTTCATTTCCTACTTTTCTATCACTTTTCCCATCACATTAACACATTTACGATATTACTATTTTACCCTTCTAGCACTTCCATTCCACTACATATATTTGATCATAGCCGTTGATCTTGGGTCCACTAACATGAATGACCGAGATTTCGTTCAGCACAGAATCTGCCTCAAATCGATTCAGCATCTGACGAATTTTCGTTTCTAATGGCACTTGATGACAACATCACTAGGAAATGGACCACCCAAGAAGGCTCTTTTTTTTCTATTCTTTCCCCTATCCAAGACATAACAAGTTTCTCCGGGAGCAATAGAGTGGTTCAAATGGAGAGTTGGATTGTGGGGCTTCTGAGCGTGTTCGGCTGTTCATCTATCTTTTTAGGTTGTTGGAAGTTTTGGGTTTGAAAGTTGAAAAAATAATAATGATATTTATGTATTTAAATTTCAGACGATAAAAATAATAAGAAAATTTTAAGTTCATATATTTTATTGATCTTTAAATGAAAATAAAATATATATTTCTTTTTCTATTTTTTTCCTTTCCACCCCAACATTCACCACGGCTAGATCTATTTCTCCCAATCAACTTATTATTCCTATCGGTGTCAACCATCTTTTTCTCTCTTCTCATCAAAGACGCCCATGATTTCTATTGGCTAGCACATTTATAAAAAGGATAGTAGGAATCTCAAACCAATGTTGGTTGGGCTGTTGAAGTTAGGTGATCCAAATTCCCTAACTTATGGACCTAGCCTCTTTTTTAGGTCCATTAGGTTATTAACCCTATTAGGGTTTTGTATCTCCACCCTATATATACCCCTTGTTAGCTGTAGGGAAACTCAAGCCGCACTTTGTAAAATCCCTACATCTTGTATTCTCTCATCTTAGTGAAGCTTTCGTCGCCGCCGTGCGTCCGTGGTTTTTTCTCGTAAGGGTTTTCCACGTTAAATCGTTGTGTCGTCTCTCTCGATATTATTTCTATTTTCGCTTATTGCTTGTCGATTTCTAACAAGTGGTATCAGAGCTCTTGGTTTCTTGAAATCAGGGTTTCATCGACATGGCTTCTCTGAAATATGATCTTCCCCTTTTGGAGACAAACACACGATTTTCTCTATGGCAAGTGAAGATGCGAGCTGTTCTATCAAATACAGATATGGAGGAGGCGCTGGATGGATTTGGCAAAGCTTCCACGGAGGTGGACAGCGAAAGAGAAGAAGAAGGAACGAAAAGCCCTCTCACATATTCAACTTCACTTATCTAATACTATTTTGCAGGAGGTTATGAAGGAAAAGACTGTTGTTGGATTGTGGCAGCAACTTGAAAAGCTGTGTATGACGAAAACTCTTACCAGCAAGATGATTCTCAAGCAAAAGTTGTTTTCACACAAACTGCAGGGTGGAGGAAGAGTGCAGGAGCATATTTCTGAATTTAAAGAAATTGTGGCTGGCCTAGAATCCATGGAGTTAAAATATGACACAGAAGATTTGGCTCTTATTCTTTTGTGTTCTCTACTGAGTTCTTATACAAATTTTCGAGATACAATTTTGTATAGTAGAGATACTCTCACCCTTGATGAAGTTTATGATGCTTTAAAGTCTAAGGAAACAATGAGACAGATGGTTGGTGAGAGTTCTAGCTCTCATGGAGAGGGCTTATATATTCGCGGAAGACAAAAGGAGAAAAGTTCTAGCCATGGATCTAGAGGCCAAAGTCCGAGCAATTACAAAGGTCGCTCGAAATCCAGACCAAAGTCTAAGTCATGCAGATATTGCAGGAGAGACGGTCATGACATATCTGAATGTCGTTGCCTTCAATATAAAGAAGAGACCAAGGTAAATCAGAAGATGGAGGTAAGGCCTCTGTTGTTGCTAATGATAGTTCTGATGGTGAAATGCTGGTGGTGTTTGCTGGTTGTACTAGAACTGATGATGAATGGATTCTTGATTCTTCCTACATCTTTCATATGTGCCCTAATAGGGACTGGTTTTCCAGTTATGAATCTGTTGATGTTGGTGGAACTGTTTTAATGGGTCATAACTCATCCTGTAAGGTTGCAGGGATTGGATCTGTTCAGATTAAGATGTTTGATGGTGCAGTTAGAACTTTGACAGATGTCAGACACATACCAGATTTGAAGAGGAACCTAATTTCATTCAGTACTCTTGATTCAAAAGGGTATAAGTACATCGATGAAGGTGGAGTTCTGAAGGTTTCCAAGGGGTCTATTGTGGTCATGAAAGGTGACATGAAAGCTGCAAATCTGTATCATCTAAGAGGTAGCACAGTTGCAGGTAAAGCTGCTACAGTTTCAAATTCCTTATCTGATTCTGATGCTACTAATCTTTGCCATATGCGTCTTGGGCATATGAGTGAAACTGGTATGAAAGAGTTGAGCAAGAGAGGACTTCTTGCTGGATGCAATGCTAGTAATCTGGAGTTCTGTGAGCATTGCGTGTTTGGTAAGCATAAGAGGGTGAAATTTAATACTTCAGTTCATACTACTGAAGGTATTCTTGATTATGTTCATTCTGATTTGTGGGGTCCATCTCGAGAACCATCTTCAGGTGGTGCTCGATATATGCTAACAATTATTGATGACTACTCTCAACAAGTGTGGTCTTATTTTTTGAAGCACAAATCAGATGCATTCTCAGCTTTCAAGGAGTGGAAGACTATGGTTGAGAGGCAAACTGAGAAGAAGGTGAAGAAGCTTCGCACTGATAATGGGATGGAGTTCTGTTCTGATGAATTTCAATCTTATTGCAAATCTGAAGGTATTGTGCAACACTACACTGTTCCTCATACCCCTCAACAGAATGGTGTAGCAGAGCGCATGAACATGACCATCATTTCTAAAGCTCGCTGCATGTTATCCAATGCTGGGTTGCCTAGACGTTTCTGGGCAGAAGCTGCTTCGACAGCTTATTATCTAATTAATCGCTCTCCCTCTGTTGCGATTGACAGGAAGACTCCTATTGAGGTATGGTCTGGTTCTCCGGCTGATTATACTATTTTGAGAGTATTTGGTTGCACTGCTTATGCTCACGTTGATAATGGAAAGTTAGAGCCTAGAGCAGTCAAGTGCATCTTTCATGGTTTTAAATCTGGTGTCAAAGGTTACAAGTTGTGGAATCCAGAAACAAGAAAGGTGGTGATTAGTAGGAATATTGTCTTCAATGAATCTTTGATGTTACTTGACAAGAAGTCTACTAATGATCCTGTTGAGATTGAGCATGAATCAACTGTGCAGGTGGAGAAATCTATGGATTTTGATGAAGAATCAGAAAATATTGTTGTGGATGTTATGGATACTGTTGATACATCTACTGTTGAACATTTTCCTAATATTGTTGACCCCCCACCACCACAATCTATTGCAGCTGATAGGCCTAGGTGGCAAATTTGTCCTCCTAAGCGATTAATACAAGAAGTGAATGTTGTTGCTTATGCATTGAGTATAGCTCAGGAGATTAAAGGTGGAGCAGAACCTGCTTCATATTCTGAAGCTGTTAAATCTCCTGACTACAATAAGTGGATGACTGCAATGCATGAAGAATTGGAGTCACTTGACAAGAATGGTACTTGGGAACTTGTCAAGTTGCCTAAGGAGAAGAAGCCTATCCGCTGTAAGTGGATATTCAAGAGAAAAGAAGGTATCTCACCTACCGAGGAGGCGAGGTATAAGGCGAGGCTAGTCGCTAAAGGTTATAGTCAGATTCCAGGTATCGATTTTACTGATGTTTTCTCTCCAGTCGTGAAACATAGCTCTATTCGTACTCTTTTTCGCATTGTGGCAATGCATGATTATGAGCTTGAGCAGTTAGATGTCAAAACTGCATTTTTACATGGTGACTTGGAAGAAGATATTTATATGGACCAACCTGAATGGTTCATTGCTCCTGGAAAAGAAAACTTGTTTGCATATTGAAGAAGTCTCTTTATGGTTTGAAGCAATCTCCTAGGCAGTGGTACAAAAGGTTTGATTCCTTTATGATCTCTCAAAACTTCAAGAGATTTGATTATGATAGTTGTGTTTACTTGAAGTTTGTTAACGGTTCACCCATATATTTGCTGCTTTATGTTCATGATATGTTGATTGCTGCAAAAGACAAAGCAGAAATTTCTAAACTGAAGAAGCAGTTGAGCAGTGAATTTGAGATGAAGGATTTGGGTGAAGCAAAGAAGATTCTTGGACTTGAGATCATTAGAGACAGGAAAGCTGGTTATCTATACCTTAGTCAACAAAGGTATATTGAGAAAGTTCTCCGTCGCTTCAACATGCATGAAGCAAAACCAGTGAGTACTCCTTTAGCTGCACATTTCAGACTGTCATCACTTGGTTGTCCGCAGTCTGATGATGATATTGCATACATGTCTAGATTTCCATATTCTAGTGCTGTTGGTTCCCTAATGTATGTTATGGTTTGCTCTCGTCCTGATTTATCACATGCTTTGAGCGTGGTTAGTAGATATATGGCTAATCCTGGTAGAGAGCATTGGCAAGCTGTGCAGTGGATTTTCAGATATTTGCGTGGTACTTCTAATGCTTGCTTGCAGTTTGGAAAGTCCAGAAATGGACTTGTTGGCTATGTTGATGCAGACTATGGTGGAGACTTGGATAGTAGAAGATCACTCATAGGTTTTGTATTCACCATCGGTGGTTGTGCTGTGAGTTGGAAAGCTAGTTTGCAGAGTTCTCCTGCCTTGTCTACTACAGAAGCAGAGTACATGGCTGTTTGTGAAGCGTGTAAGGAAGCTGTTTGGTTGAAGGGACTGTATGCTGAGTTTCTTGGAGATAGTTCGTGCATTACTATATTCTGTGATAGTCAGAGTGCGATTTGTCTTACAAAGGATCAGATGTATCATGAGAGATCGAAGCATATTGACGTCAGGTATCACTACATTCGATGGGTCATTGCTGAAGGAAAGGTTAAGGTGACCAAGATCAGCACTCATGACAATCCAGCTGATATGATGACGAAGGCAGTTCCTGCTGCTAAGTTTGAGCTATGCTCAAGCTTAGTAGGTATCACTCTGTAGTCCAGGAGGGACTTTGGCGCACGATGGTGATTGCTCATTTTTGGAGGAGATTTGAAGTTTGCTACAAGAGGGAATTCGTCTCAAGGTGGAGTGTTGAAGTTAGGTGATCCAAATTCCCTAACTTATGGGCCTAGCCTCTTTTTTAGGCCCATTAGGTTATTAACCCTATTAGGGTTTTGTATCTCCACCCTATATATACCCCTTGTTAGCTGTAGGGAAACTCAAGCCGCACTTTGTAAAATCCCTACATCTTGTATTCTCTTATCTTAGTAGAGCTTTCGTCGACGCCGTGCGTCCGTATTTTCAACGTTAAATCGTTGTGTCGTCTTTCTCGATCTTATTTCTATTTTTGCTTATTGCTTGTCGATTTCTAACATGGACGATGAGATCTAGAACGAGGAAGTGGACGATGGGGTGCTGGAAATCTGGCGACATTTGTGGGTGTGGTCCGATAGTGAAGGGAAGCGATGGAAGGAGAAGAGTAAATGAGGCCATGAAGTAGAAGAACCCTCGATAATGGGGGTAATTATTGCAACATTTACGAAGGAAAACCCCAATTATTATTATGTTATAGACATGCCAAAACTCCTTTATTTTAATGACCACGTTGTTGAATTGAAACAAGGATAACTCCACGTTCTAGATACTGAGTTGTTTTATATTGCTTATGTGTCATGATTAATTGTTGTGATTTCTCGTCGTTTTAGTAATATAGTTTTTGATATATTTTTATTAAACAACTAGATAATTTTGTGCCAGTTATGATACCTAAATTCATCATTTTATGACTGACAAAAATTAGTTACCCAAGTAATGATGAAAGAGCAGCATAAACCAGATTAGCAAAGACATGCTTTCCTATTCCAATTTTCATGTCCATACTTGTTTCTCTTGATCATACAATACAACTCTCATTTCTTCCCAAACACAATCCTACAAATTAAAATGCTTATTCTGTAGTAAGATAGAATAGAAATGACACTTGAAAGTTCCCTGTAGCATAAATAATCTATGCTGAAGCAAAGGGTATGCATTGCATAGTTATCTTATACCACATTGGTGGGAAACTTAGAGGAAGGATGACATCAGTTTATAAATATGAAATTTGATTGACCAAGTTCAAATCCATTCAGTAAAGGAATCTATATATGCTGCCATCTAGACTTGAAAGGAACCAATTAATGTGTTGCTTGTATATATCATTCAGGACAGAGCTGAGTTTGCAGTAGAATAATTCAATTTTCAGTAGGCAGGCATGTTGTTAACAGTTAATCATGTAACATGATCATTAGGAAGCTCTCATCCACTAAACGGACGGTGATAACATGGACCATTTCAGTTGTATTGGAACTCATTATTAGCTGATGTAGCAACTCTAATCCAAGAAGCCTATGGCTGCAACCAGTTAACGAGGAGGAGCATACAATATCAGTCTCACCAAAGCTGCAGGGGAAATCCAAGAAGCCCCACAAAATCATGAGCTTGAGACGCAGAGTTCTGACAAGTCAAATCGAATTCAACAACCCTAAGAACAACGTGCTAGAGACAAAACCCCTCAAGACTACGTACAGTCCCTTCAGCAGCCCTAAAATGTCAACTATGGAAATGAGACAGAGTAGAGACCTCCAAATTCAAACAGCAAACATCAGACAAGTATTTCGATTCCAAATTTTCAGCACATATATAATGGATATTCCTTGTATGAAACTGCTATGATAGGCTTCAATGGATATAAGAAAATCAAAGTAGGTGGAAAAGGAATACTTCCTGAAGAGATTCTTCTGAGTTCAAATCGATCCTATATTCGTTAAAAGCTAAGAACAAAATGATAAGCAACAAAGGCAAAGAGTAGAACAAGATGAGGCTCAAACAAAGCATCGATATAAAGGAGGAGGGACTAAATTTAATGCCATGGAAGGCACCGGATATCAATGGCTGAGGAAAAACTGTCATTGAATCGTGCACTAGAAGAAAGGGTAAGTACATCGAATGAAGGAAGAGTCACCACTGGTAGAGATTTAAGGTCTAGAGCATCGACCATGACTTTGGATTGGAAGAGATTGAAAATGGATCTTTGGAGGTTTGAGAATGAACCCTAATTTTGCATGTTTCTTCCGTCAAATTATTTTTTTTTTGTGAATGACGGCGCTTAATGCGCCTTAATTTTTTTTGGTGAGAAAGCGGCGCTGAGCGCCTTAATTATTAACTGAAATCAATCAAGGCTGAGAGATGCCGAAGCAGTCAAGCCGTAAAAAATAACCAAGTCTACAATCTGAAATGTCAAAACTGTGACTCCCAAAAGGGTAGTCATAACCAATGCCTGCCAGGAAATCGGCAACTCGATTTCCTTCTCTGTAGATGTGCTCGGTCCTCAGCTCCCAATCTCTACTTTTGAGCTCTCGGAATCGAAGAGTCACCATAGCATGTTGGTTCGTCGTAACGTTCCCGGTAGTAAGTAAGGTAATGGCCGCTCGGGTATCCATTTGCAAATTAACACAACGCGCTCCAGCGTCCCAAGCTCGGTTAAGGCCTTCAATAGCTCCTCGCATCTCCGCACGAGTAATCGTACAAGCTCCCAAGTTCATTGTAAAGGCCATTCTACATCTGCCCTCGTGGTCCCGTAGTAAACCACCCGCAGCCGCGTTGCCCCCCTGTCTAATCACCGAGCCATCAACATTCAAGGTCAGCCAGCCCTCCATACCTGCAATCCAATTCACCTCCATAACTCTCCTTCTATTGCTAATACCAATCTGAACATCCCTGTCATTTGTAGCAAAAATAACTTGGCCAAGCCACAAGATCGAGCGCTGGGCAACACTAGTCGGGGTGTGATTCGCGCCTGAGAAGACTCGATCGTTTCTTGTTTTCCAAAGAAACCAACAATGGATTCCAAACAACAAACTTCTCCTGCCATAGCCAATATGTCGCTTCATCCAAGTTGCTACATTCCCTTGCCACTGGCTCCCTGCAACATCGATTTCCCCAAGCTGTCTCCAAGAATTGACAGCAAAGCTACAATCCGGATGTGCATGACCGATTCCTCCGGAAGATGGCATAACTCACAGGAAGCATCAGTAGCAATATGTCGCCGCACCCGGTTGCTATTAGTCAAGATCGTGTCCTGAATTGCCAGCCAAAGAAACATACGGATCCGACTCTGTCCCTTCCGATTCCAAATCAGCCTCCACATCTCCGGATCCCAGTACGAGGTTCTGCTGTTCACGATTCTATACGCAGACTTGATCGTGAACTGGCCATTATCCTCAGCTCCCCACACCCATTGGTCCTCCCCCATATCAGCCCTTGGTGGCGACATCCCAACCACCATTTCAACTGCATTTGATGGCAGCACATACATCAACCTCTCCACGTCCCACTGTCTGTCCTCATTAACGAAGTCTGCAACCGTGTCTGTAACATTCAGCTCCTCCCCATCGCCTAAACCAAAGTCAATCAGGCGGACACCCGAATCGACCCATCTTGCGGTCCAAAAGGGTGTATCTGTACCATCCCCTATTGCCGACCGAGCTCCCAACAACATCGAGTTCCATTCGCGGGACAGCCCTTTCCAAAGAGCCGATTGGGAACGAAGATTGTAGGGTGTGAGACCCTTCGCGCTCTCCTTAAAATATTTACCTTGTAAAACGCGAACCCACAATCGCTCCGGTTCCTGGAAAAAAACAAAAGCCAGTTTCATCATATACGCTCGATTGAGCAATCCAGCCATCTTCAAGCCAAGACCTCCCTCCTCCTTGGGCGCGCAAATTCGTTCCCACGAAACCAGATGAACTTTGCGAGCTTCATCTGTAGATCCCCAAACAAAGTTCTTGATGAGCCTATCAATAGCCTCGCATGTAGTTACTGGCAGGACAGCAGTCTGCATCACGTACGTCGGTATAGCTGCAAGAGCTGATTGGGCAAGAGTGATTCTACCTGCAAGGGAAAGAGATTTGACTTTCCAGCCAGTCAGTTTTTGTGAGATTCTATCAATTAAACCCTGATATGTCTGAACCGAAGTTCGCTCATGTAGGATAGGAACCCCGAGGTAATTTCCCAGATTCTGCGTCAAAGCGAAACCGAGGACCTCTGGAATTTCAGTGACAATCCGTCTAGGCGTGTTCGGCGAGCAGTAACATGTTGATTTCTCTTTACTTACGGATTGTCCAGAAGCCTCGCAGAAGGCATCAAGGCATCTAATGATGGTTTCAGCCTGTCTGGGTGAAGCTTCGGAGAAGAGAATCAAATCATCGGCATAGAAGAGATGTGACAATTTCGGACCCCCAACCGACAGGGAGATCGGCACCCAATTCCCCAAGCTCACCTGTTCATCAATCATATGGCTCATACATTTCATGCACAGTGTGAATAGGAATGGTGACAAGGGGCAACCCTGACGAATCCCTCGTTATGGGATGAAACGATCCGTCAGCTCCCCATTCCACAGAACCTGAAACTTAGCCGTCCGAACACAAGTCATAATAATATTAATCATCTCAGTAGTAAAACCAGCACACCTGAGTGAGTCTTCGACGAAAGGCCACCTAACCCGATCGTACGCTTTGGCCAGATCAATTTTAAGAACCATATGTTTCGCTCGACCCTTGCACCGCTCCATCGAGTGCACCACTTCCTGTAAAATAATAATATTGTCTGATATTTGTCGACACGGAACGAAGCTTGCTTGGGTGCTTCTAATCAGTTTCTCCATCAGAGGCCTCATCCTCAAAGCTAAACATTTAGTTAAGATCTTGTAGACGACGTTGCATAAGCTGATGGGGCGAAAGTGATTTAGAGTTTCCGGGTTTCTAACCTTGGGGATGAGAACAATGGTAGTCTCATTCAAACCCTCAATCTTCCTGCAATCCAAAAAGCAGTCCTGAATCAGCTTAATAACCGAGGTCCCAACCATGGCCCATTGCTTCTGGAAGAAAGCAGGCTGGAACCCATCGATTCATGGCGCCTTCATGCCTTTTATGCTCCTAACAACGGAGTGAATCTATTCACCATCCGGCACTTGAGCACAACCAATGGCGTCTAACCGGCTGATCTGTTGGAACCCGTTACAAGGAGAGACGCAGCCCCCCACGGTCATCTTGGAACAGATTCATAAAATGAGAGATCACCATCCTCTTAAGTTCAGCCCCATCCTCTTCCCAATTTCCATCGGGCCGCCAAAGCATGAAAATTTTGTTCACTGCCCTGCGGCGAATGGTGCTTTGGTGGAAGAACCGAGTGTTGAGATCCCCATCTCTGATCCATTCAACCCGTGATTTTTGGGCCCACAAGACGGCTTCCTCCCACAATGTACGTTGGAGCTCCTTTCTAGTTTCCTCTTCAGCCTTCTTGACACTCGGAGATGTCGACACCCAAAGCCAGTTCAAGTTCAGCTAGGTGTGTTGTTAAAGCCAATTTCCTCTGGGTAATGTTGCAGAAGACCTCACAATTCCACCTTCTCAGTCTACCGGATAGGACCTTCAAGTTTCTAACTGTATCCCCCTCCGTTTCCCAAGCCCCCGAGAGGATGCGTGGAAAATCTGGATGCGCCATCCACGAGAGAATGAACCGGAATGGCCTTTTACGCTTGCAGGGGACATCAATGCCAAAGAAACTGATTAAGATCGGTCGGTGATCAGATCGGATACGCGGGAGATGACGTACCACAGCCTGAGGAAAAGTGGTGTGTCAGTTCATGTTGGATATACCTCGATCCAGCCTTTCCCCGATGCTACCTCTAAACCAAGTGAATCTTGGTCCAACATGACCAAGATCAACTAAACCACAGTCTGCAATGCAGTTGTTGAACGAGGCTGCCCTAAGGGGATTAAAGGGAGCACCTCCAACTTTGTCGTCTGCACACGTGAGGCTGTTAAAATCCCCAAGAAGGACCCACGGATGACCCTCGTAATTAGCAAACTCTCTCAGCTCGTCCCAAAGGAGGACACGACCCGTCGGATTTGGCTTAGCATAAATAGCCGAGACCACGCTAACTGGTTGGTGCGGAATGCCTAGCTCAAAGTGCACGGCTTGGTCCGATCTGCCCAGCTCTGTAATGGAGACCGAAGCATCATTCCAAAACACCCAAATGCCGCCTGAGAACCCTTGCGCATCAACCAAAATTCGATTGTCAAAAGGAAGCTTCTCAATAACCTTCTCAGCAACCTCGCCACTTATACGAGGTTCCAAAATGATAACCACCAAGGGATGAAAATTCTTGATATAATGCATAAGTGAAGAGACAAACTCCGCATGTCCCGCCCCTCTACAGTTCCAAGAGAAAATAATCATTGGGATTAAAACCAGGCACAGAAAAAAGCACCAATCAGGACCGATCTTGAGGCTCCCCTGCCTTGACCGGAGCGTCTGAAGCTGAGTCTCCCTCACAAGCGTTTTGTGAGGAGTAAACGTCTGAATTTGTTTCCCATCTTTGCGTAAACCCTTGTTAGGGATAGCTTGTCGCTCCCTCGTGACAGCCACTTTGTCACGTTTGGGATTTTTTTTCTTCAATTTGGGGGTACTAGATTGCCCAGCTCCCCTAAAAGTGGGATTGACGTATATAACCGGAACATCAATCAAATTTTGGCCAGTCATGGTCTTAGGAATATCTGTCACGAGAACAACCTGCTTTGGGTTAGCTACGTCATCTTTCACCTTGACAACATTTGACACATCCACCAGAGGTTCCCGAGAAAGTTGAACCAATCTCACGTCGTTCACCAACAGCTCATTAGGTTCCTGCATATGTGGAGCATGTTTAAGTGCCTCTGCAAGTCTGGCGGCCAGGTCAGCCGTTGTTTTATCAGCCTTTTCCCGCTCGGAGAGTTCGAAACCTTCTCCCGCTCGGCAGAATTCGAGCCTTGCTTAACCCCAACCTGAGTTGAAACTTCACTCTCCCCTTCCGAGAGAATCGTGAATCTCGATCCCGGTTGTGGCTGCTTCGTTGGTGCCTTGTTGTCCTTCCGACCCTTTCCTCTGCCCTTCCGCTGGACAACCATCCAATCACATGTGTATCCAGACTGTTCAGGATCGGGGACTGATTTCTGAGAAGCTTCCTCGTGATCCTGCATAGGTGTGGACTCGGAGTTCTTTAACGACTCGCAACGGTCTGCTTTGTGGCCATAGAACCCACAGGTTGCACAAATATTCTCCAAGCTTTCATACTCGATGAGGAAGGTACGATCATCTATCATATACTTCCCTAGCAGAGGTTTGGATAAATCAACTTCAACACATACCCGGGCGTAACGGGCTCTCGCGCCCTCCGTTGTAGCCAAATCAAGTCTGACCGTCTTCCCGATGTAATTACCGATACGTGTCACCACCACCCGATTAAAGAAATGAATCGGAAGCTTTGGCAGCCGGGCCCACGTAAGGATCGTCTTGAGTGGCTCTTCCTCGTTAAATTCAGGGGTCCACCGTGCTACTGAGAAATAGTAATCAAAGATCTCCCATGGCCCACCGAACGCAGCTCGATGATAATCATTGGGGTCAGCGAAACGGATCAGGAAGAATGAGTTCGAGATATCCACCACTTGAATGCTACCATTCCTTGCCCAAATCGCTTCGAGTCTCTTTTTCACCGCCCCGAAGGAGAACGATCTTTCAAGAACTCTAACCACGAGAGCTTTAGACCATAGATGATAGGAACTCTTGATCTCGTCCTCAGAGAAAGAGACCTTGGGGCATCTAGGGTTGATCTCAACGTCTTCTTGCATAAACGTTGGGGGCGGAGCAAAGTTTTCCATCGTCTCATCAATAATCCACCGAGAGGTACCTCCACCAGCCACAGAGCTATAAGAAGTTCCTGAGGGACTTGCCGTCGGGCCTCCCTTCGGGGTTCGGTCCGCTTCAGTAGCTTTCTCCGGGGGCACCGGTCATTGGAGATCGGACTCCTGGCAAATAGGGTTCGGTTGCTCCTCCCGCAACCTTTTACGGGGAGCGGAGGAGGTATCTGACATGGGGATGTCAATGGTCGTGTTTAGAACAGCCTTGACGAGTCGAAGATCCGGGTCCGGCGGCCGTGTTGGTTCCACCGGAAGGGCGCCATCACAATTAGGGTTTCCGTCCGTCATCACCGATTCTTGTGATCCTCGAGATTCTAACAACATTCCATCTAACAACATTACCAAAAGTTAATTAATCGTAAACTTCCGTAATTAATGTTACAATGTATTATTTGAAAGTTCAGAAAATCCACAGTAGTTTGATTAAACATAGATGGTTGGATCATAATTGGCTGATTGTACCATTAAAATCGGCTAATATGAAAGACTTAATAAAAGTTTGAAGATGACATCGTTATTTAATTATGTCACACATCAAAATGAAAGAAAAAAAACTTCAAAATCAATGTAATTATAATATATAGGAATTATGATTCTGTAAATTAAATTAAAGTTTATAATTAAATACTAATATTAAGCTATTTATTATGGTCCAGATTTGTACATTAAAACGGACGCATAGGATCGTCCAAAAATTTGGAGCTACTCAACCAATTTTACTGGAGGGACGAAAGTCTTCACCCTTAAATACATAGCTTCTGTATTATTTTAATTTTCATAAAAAAATAATTTGTGATTTATGAATTTTAAAAAGTGGACTTGTGCCTTTCGGTTGCCTACGTACCCAATAATATTGGGATCAAAATCCGTGTAGTTCGGGTAAACGCGAATTGATTTAATTTTGTGAGTTGAGTTTGGTTTGTTAGGTTGATTTTAGGTTTAATACTTTTTGGAGTGAGAGGCTTTCACATGCCACTACTAGTGCCGAGGCTAACATTACTAATTCCCATGAAGAAAGTGATTTAAAGAAATGATTCTGCTTAATAAAAAAATTTCACAAATTTTACCAGTGTAAAGCTTGCATTACTAATTCAAAGTATTTTAGCAGGATTCATTTTTTAGACGAGCAATTTTACGAGTTTCACTAGTGTGAAATAATTGTTATTAGTTCATTTAATTAAGGAGATTTTAGTATTATAATTATTTTAAATTAAGGATTTTTGTGATGCTTTGCTAGTGTAAAACAGTCGTTACTAATTGCTAAGGACAGATGAGATTCTTTTGGCTTATCTTAAATTGGGGAATTTCACGAGTTC
This sequence comes from Linum lewisii, assembly GCA_034768395.1. Lineage (NCBI taxonomy): Eukaryota > Viridiplantae > Streptophyta > Magnoliopsida > Malpighiales > Linaceae > Linum > Linum lewisii. The sequence goes on from CM068297.1 coordinate 12,061,983, forward strand.
TTCCAGTGTAAAATAATCGTTACTAATCCCCTAACGAAAAAAATGTTTGAATTTTTTTAATCCTAACCTAATATGAAAATTGTGTCTAATTAAGGGTATAACTAAGCTTTCAAAATTGAGCTAACCCAAAATTATTATCTTGCTAACTCTTAATCGATATTCTTCATTCAAATTTCATTCTTAGAATTAAGTTAAGAATTTGAATAGTTTTAAGCTAATTTAATTTTTACTATAATTAATTAATATTGGTTAAGGAGAAAACAAAATGGGCTAAAGAGCAAAAGAACTTGGGACGATTTCGGTCGGCGGCTTTGACGGTGAATGGAGGATGAAGTTGACGGCGGCAACGTCGAGCGAAGAGCCATCAGTGGACTACGAGGACGATTGGCCGATAGATTGACACGGCGATCGGGAAGCCGAGACGCATCGACAGCGGCCACGACGATAACAGTGACGACGACGGCATCGCCATGAGGTACATGGGTAGGGTGTTTTTTTGTTTTGGATTTTTTCTTTAGGTGAGGAAATAGAAGATGAAGAGGAGAAAGTTGAGAGAAAAAGGAGGGGAATGGAGGCTGAATTTTCTAATTAAGTTTATATACTTGAAGTACGGGAGTTTTGGAAGTCATTTACGATTTTACCACGATTTTTGAGCAGCTTAAAAATAATCTCCTAATTTATTGTCTTCAGCACCCCTCTGCATGGAAGTTTGTATCTTGTGGACGTCGTATTTCTCAAACGAACCTACTGGCTTCGAGTCCATTTGTTATTTGTGCTTTATTTCTGTTTAAAGGCGCTTTAAGTTGGGTTTTGACCCTAAAACTAATTGGGAGGTATGGATCCTCCCTTCTGGTAGCCTAGAGAAAAAAAAAAGGTAGATTCTTACTTTCTCTGCTCACTACTGGCTAAACAAAAGGTAACTTGCTCCATTTCGATTCTAATGTTTGAGATGACATTATGATTATTGAAGGCACCAAAAGGAGATTATCTTTGTTAGAGATCACAAGTGATTGAAGAAAAACTCTGAATTTGTTCATAGGGATTGTTTTTTGGATGACTTGTTGTGTCTGCATAGGTAAAACTTGATATGTGTCTACACTAGCTCTGGATGGCTGGATTGATATAAGGGTCATCCTGATTGTTTATGCTAATGATGTATCAATTGGATCATAGAAATGTAGATTGTAAGTCTATGACAGTTTGTATCAATATGGATCATACGATACTCACCAAAGCATATACAATTCGTACGACTATACACAAATCTCATACAGGAGATGAAAGATACACTTAGTATAACATATACAAATGACAACATGTACAACGTGTTAAAACTTGTATACACTTTTAATACTCAAATGTATAAGTGTACAAACTCGTACAGAGTGTATACAACTGTATCATTGTAAACTGCATACAACTTGTACGCTGGATGCCGGGAAATTGTACAATAAATAAATAAAAATTCTTAAAATGTTTTTTTTCAAGATTAGTAGATCGTGCGATGATAATTACGTTGGTATGAAATTTTTGTCAACGAAATTCATGTAACCAGGAAACTGTCAAGAAACTATTCGGTGATAAGATGGTGGTAGTGGACTTGAGACGTGGTTCAGTGATCGGAACATTGGTCTGATGACGAAAATAGTTGGTATGAAAAAAGTAAATTAATTAACTAATTTAATATGATGACATCTTACCTCAGTTTAATCTACCCCTTGATCTATTTGGATCATTTGAAAACTAAGCCAAGATTGCTGCTGTCCCAAAATAATTCAAATGTTGGTCATTGTCACGAATACTGTACAATAATGTTTCTTTTCACATTTAAGTTGATCATTTTTCACAATTATAGTTGTCCCATTTTTTCACAATATAATTCCTAGCAATGTTGTTTACATTTTTTTAAAATGTAGATACTACTAACTATTGATATTATAAAATTTAAAACACCATTACTTGGATTGAAATTAATTCTTTTTATTTATTTTGGTGAATCATTTAATGATTTACTTATATAGAATTGTTTCGATAGAGTAATATACTCAATCAAAGATGTCCCTAATTATCATAAGTATAAGCTCACAACAATGAGTTCAGGATGAGTTACTGTTAGATAGATAAACGAATAATGTATGAATAGCTCCTTGCATGAAAGGAATATCCATAGAAATCGTTGAGTTTTGAAAGCCAAATCCAAAACTCAAATATCCCTATCAATTTCCGGTCATACAACTTCTTGTGGCTTCTTGCTTTTATTAACTACTTCTCATCTCTTTGTTTTGTTTTTCTGCGGGAAACTTGACAAGAAACATTTTGATGATGGAAGATGGTTGTCAGGTGACTGGAGACAGTGGTTCAGTGATCGGAGACATTGGTCTGATGATCGAAAATAGTTGGGTGATTGAAAAAATAAAATTAATTAATTAAATTTGAAATGACCATCTTACCCTCGAATAATCTAGACCCTTAGATCTATTCTTGGATCATTTGAAAAACTAAAGACCAAGATTGTTGCTGTCACCAAACTAACAAAAGTTGATCATTGTCACCGAAATAAGCATGTACCAATAAGTCGTTTCCTTTTTTCACAATTATAAGTTGTTTCCATTTTTTTCACAATTATATTCTCCTAGAAATGTTGTTTACATTTTTTTTTTCAAAATTTAGAGACTACTAACCTCTTTGTATTGAAAATTTAAAACACCATTTACTTAGGATTTAAATTAATTCATTTTTTATTTTATTTTGGGTTGAATCCTTTTTAAATGATATTACTTAATACTTCGAAATTTGTTTCGACCGAGTAATCTATTTCGACATTCAGTTTGAATCATCAGAAGCGAAAGAACTCGTGGAAGTGTTGCGCTGGATTGGGGAGCAGAGGATGGAGTCGTGTAATTGTCGAGACAGACTGTTAGGTGGTTTAGCAAGCGGTGGAACGAGAGTCTGTTGATACAACAGAGTTTGGTGATGCCATTTTAGAGTGCAGGGGACTATTACAAGCTCAACCATTGTGTAAGGTTTATTTTGTCAGAAGAGAGAGTAAGAAAAGTACGGGTGGGAAGCCAGACCCGTTTGACCGGTCAAACCGGGCTCCGGGCGGATCGAATACCCGTTCAGAAGTCAACAGGGCCGGACCCGGGCTGTGGAAATCATAGGATTCGGGCTTAGGTTTTTTAGGATAAACCCGAAAAAAATCGGGCCCAGTACTGCCCAACTCGGTGTTGAAATTTTAGAACATATTATTAACTCTAAAATATGATCTATTGGGCTATTTGCCTAGTGACTTTACAATTTAATGTAACCAAAATATAATTATAAGACTACAAGCCCACAAATCCTTCATTTTCAACACTTAAAATGAGAAAGGTTTAAACTCTAATAGACAATCTTTCCATCTTCTCGAATCTCGCCGACATCATCTTCATCTTCATCTTCTTGCATCTCATCATCATCTTCTTGCATCTTCTAGTAACTATCAAACTTGCAGATTGAAACAAATCTCATCTTCTTCCAGATGGCAATTCCTCAACTTTATTTGATCTCTTCATCACCAGTAGATTATAGAACCCATTAGTAGTGTTGCAATTTCTCACCCTTATCTAATTATTCTCTAAATTCAGCTTCTGTCTTTCAAACCAACAATTCCTTCTTCTACTCGTTCAATCTCACCAGAAGACAACATTTTCTTTTCTTATAATCCCAAAATCAAAACCAAAATACAGATTATTTCACACCAACAAAATCACATGCAAACAATAAACACCATAGTCCATAGGGAATTGGAATTTTGTAGCACAATTTTAAAAAATATGTACCGTCAGTAGCCAAACACGTAAAAATGTCCAGAAATAGCACAATCTGACCCGCAGCCAGCGCTGCGCCAGCCAGCCAGCGCAGCGCTGGCCAGCAAGCGAAGTTCCTGCAAATGTTCTGCAAAACAATTGCAAATATGGGAAAAGAGCAAATTAGTCACTTTTCTTTACCTTTTTGTAGATAGATTATTATTATTATTATTTTGATAATATAAGTCGGCCTTGATAAAATAATAATATATATAAACTAGGATTAATGACAAAAAAAATTATTAACCGCCACAATCTCTTGAATTACGATCACGAGGTCACGTTTGTTGGAGACACAACAATGAAGGAGAGAAACGACAAACGTGACTTCGGGATCCGTAATTCAAAGTTAAAATAACCGTGACCCGAGGTCGTGTCCTGCTGGTCTGGCTATGCGCTGATTGATTCCATGTTAAAAAAAATTATTGCAATTTGTTCTCTCCTTCATTGTTTGTGTCTCCAACAAACGTAACATCGGGATCTGTAATTCAAAAGATTGTGACGGGTAATATACAATTTTCTTAATTAATCCTAGTTTATATATATTATTATTTTATCAAGGCCGACTTATATTATCAAAATAATAATAATAATAATCTATCTACAAAAAGGTAAAGAAAAGTGACTAATTTGCTCTTTTTCCCATATTTGCAATTGTTTTGCAGAACATTTGCAGGAACTTCGCTTGCTGGCCAGCGCTGCGCTGGCTGGCTGGCGCAGCGCTGGCTGCGGTCAGATTGTGCTATTTCTGGACATTTTTACGTGTTTGGCTACTGACGGTACATAAAATTTTAAATTAGGCTACAAAATTCCAATTCCCTAGTCCATACCTATTACTCCTGCGTCAACCAAAATCCACAACTTTTCTTCACAACTTCTTCTTCTCTTTAAGGATGACTGGATGAATGGACAGAGACAACTAGGGTGAAATATGATGTAGCTGTGGTGGCTTTCAGGTACGTCTCGGGCAAAATCGTTGGGGATGCAAGAGTTGGCTTCAGTGGATTGGAGAATTGAAAGAGATGGTGTTGAACCAGGCTCTGATACCAGCTGATATGAACTGGTCCGCAACTATGAGCGCTCACCCTATACCAATAAGCTAATTAAAAGAGACGACAAATCTAACCTTAGAAACCGGGGGTAAATAGGACTTGGACCCACTAGCTATAACGAGCTAGGAACCAAAAGTATTAAGTCGAAGGTGCCATATCGAGGGATGGATATCCTAGATGATAAACCAGTTCTAGACGATAATCAATTCCACGAAGATCGTAAAGAAGAAAATTGCAAATCCATGCAAAGAAGAAAAAACCAAAGTTTCTAAAATTGATGTGTTTTATCAAAGTTTGCCTTACAATGGAGGTCGACTGCCTCTATTTATAGGTGAGGCTGGAGAATAGACTCTCCAGTTTCTCCTAGGACTCTATATCCTAAAAGAGTAAAAATAACTAATAAGAAAAATAAAAGAGTCCTAATTAAACTACTAAAAATGACTTGGGATCGTTTGGTTGCAGTGATATTGATATTGATAATTGGAAATATCATGTTATTCAGGATATCATCGTTTTTATGTGCTGAAGATCATGATATCTGAGGCCAAAAGTGATATCAATATCACTCAACAGATATTCATGTGGGGAGGTGAATATCTTCAGAGTGATATTGATATCAAAATTTTTGGACAATTCTATTCTCACCCAACCTTCGTAATTATTATGTCATCAACCCCATTACCCCAATTTATTTTTTCTCATTTTATTGTTGTCTTGTGTTTATGTATTTTATTTATTAATTAATTTAGATAAATAATTATTATTTAGTTTTAATTACTTAATTAGTATTTTGTTTTATAAGTTATAATTAGAATTCACCATGAAAATTATTTTAACTTTTATTTTATTTTGACTAGAAGAGGGAGATGTGTAAGAGGTAAATATAATACTAATTTTTTTTAATGAATGAGCGTTTAGTATTCTAAAAATGTAATTAACCCGAGTAATTAATTTGTAAATACATTCACGAATTAGAAAAGAGGGATTACAGATTTTAATTTCTAAACACACGTGATTTTTATTAAATGTTAGGACTTAGGACTACTTTTATACTTTGTTCAAGCAAATGATGGTATTTTGGCACATTCACCCATACATTCATAATTCATCACTTATTTAAATATCACTACCCCAAACAATGATATCAAGCAATCACTTTTACTAATATCAATATACTAACATATCAATATATTTCACATATCATGATATGTAGATATCATCCAACCAAACGACCCCTTAAGCTAATCCTAAAATAGCCTACGAAGGAAAATCCGAACTAAAAATATTAATATAAGAAAATCCGACAAAATTGGGAAAATCCGAGAAAAAACCCTAATCCGGAGAATCCTAATCTAAGCCGGAATAGGAACTGGCGGGTCGCGGTCCGTGGAATCCACCTGTGTCGTGGATTTCGTGTGTGGCACGGATTTCTCTCCCGCAGTTAAATCCTCTCGGGTCGCGGAGTTCTAGCGCGGATGGGATTCCATATCACTTTTCTAGGGTTGTGTCTGCGGCACCCCGTGTCTGGTCCTGGGTCTGGCGTTGGGCGCTGCCTGGTGCTGTTCCTAGAGTGAACTCTTGGGACTCTACTCCGAGTTGGGCTGGGGTGGCTGGAGATTTGTCTTTGAACATTGGGGAATCCTTAGAGATAAAGGCTTCCTGAAAGGTACGGTTGGAACAATATGTCGGCCCTTTTGAGCCTCATTTTGGCTTCGGCTTCGCTCTCGGTTCTGAGCGTGTTTCCTCTTCAGACTCTTGGGCGCCTCGGCCTTGAGCTCGATCGCCGGGGCTTGGCTGGGTGTCAGCATCAGTCCCGGGGCATCTCCTGGTTCTGGTGCTTCATCGGGCTTTGGCTAAAGGTGGGGTGTCGGTATCAGTGACTGGCTCGGCACTGGCCTCGGCCTTGGGCCGGCACTGTTCTCGGCCCGGCATCAGTGTTGGGGCCGGCTCAGCATCAGCCTCAAGACTTGATGTTGGGGCTCCGACCTTGGTGTCCTTCTCTTCCGGCAAGGAAAAATCTCTCATAATTTCTTCATAAATTGCGCCGCCTCATTCCCACAGAAAAAATTTGGAGTGTGGCGCCGATTAGGGTGTGGCGGCGCCGGTCGTGGTGATAGGGATCACTTCAGGTCCCTCGTATACAAGGAGAGAAACTTGGCGCAAACTCGCCCAGGAGTTTGGCCTAGACTTGGTGATCGCCCCCACCACGCACGTCCCTGCCATCATTCCACACTTAGAACAGCCTCATGAGGACGAGCCTCAGCAGCCACTTGCGTTCGACTTCGAGGAGCCAGAGCACCAGATAATGTCACGCCCTCCACCACAATATGTTGACCAATACAGCCAGATGCTCACCAAGATCTAGCAGTGGCCGACAGACTTCTCTAACGGCTCCAACTAGTGGCAGAAGGACTGTGTAGCTTACGAGGAGGACCTCACTAGCTGATGACAGGACCAATATGCTCGTTGGGTCGTCACACAGAGCCAACACGAGCAGGAAGCAGCACAGTGGGCCTGGCAGCAAGAGTGGAAGAGAGACGAGTTGGCTTGGCTCCAGGAGTTGCGCAACCATTAGGGCATTCCACCACCGCATCCACCCGAGCTAGACTAGTGATCTGGTTGTATCTGTTTTCCTTTCTTTTTATTTCTTCTTTTCTGACTTAGTCCAATTTTATTATGTGTGGATCTGGGACACTTGTCCTGGTTTCCTTTTGATCTTTTTGTTGTTTTTGTTTCTGGAGGATTTTGTAGCTGCTTCACTCCGCTCTGAGCTTTCTGGCCCCATCCACGACATGGACCATTACCCTCCAGGTATTCCTGATAACTCTGACTTTTTATGATCTTGTGAGTACACAGTCCAATTTGAGTGTGGGGTAGGATGTTAGAATTGTGTTGAATGGTCTGCTTCTCTGTGTTTCCTCTGTTAGAATAGACTCGGTTCTTGCCTTGAAGTGTAAATTGACTTCAATGCTTCACAATGATATTTAACTTTCTAACTTAGAACCTATAACCAACATGCCTGCATTGATGCTAAATGAACATAGTCAGAACAGATTATAGAATCACGCTTGTAGTGTCACTCTTGAATTGCACATCATGATTTGAGTCCGACTAGCAACCAACTGTGAGCTTTTGATCTGTTGCGTATTAATAGCAACCTGTTTTCTTTTTAAGTGGCTTTCTCTTACTTTGAATGAGTTAGAATTTTCTTTGGGACGGATTCGAGACCACATGATGACACTAGGACTAGGATGATAAAGACACCTAGAATCGCTACTTAAGCCATAAGTTATCCCAACATTAATCCCCCTATGTGTAAACCATTGTGATTGGCCTATTATTTCAGTTTGATAATACATTATAGACTTTTCCCATGTTTTTGTTCAACCTGTTGATCCCTTGTGGTAGTAGCCTGAGATTAGCCAACCAGAAGTCAAAATCTGTGGTCACTTACCCGATAGCTAGAATTCGATGGTCTTAGCTAATAAGTTCGTATGTATAAACCCCTCTAGCTATTGAGTGTGGGGTGATCTGATGACACTGGAATTATCATGATTATCAGCCTCAATTAAGTGATATTTCATTGTCTGAAACACGTTTTAGGGGTATTTTAGTGGATTTCCGTTCATTTGCTCTATTTCATACCAATTTGGTTAACTAGGCCCCTTTTTGGATCTCTTTGATATGTTTTCTAGTGTCTATGTTAGAATACAGGTTTTTGCCGTCAAATAAGTAGCGGTCAGGAGTGTTCGACATGCAATGGATCATCGAGATAGAACACAGGACCATCGAAGAAGTTAGACGATCAAGAATCTATTCACAGCTGCCCAGAGAAGAACATTTTGACGAAAACATCAAACCTTTCGCCGAAAATTTGCTGAAGAACTATCGAAGAATTAGGCGAGGAAATCAAATTAATTATTCTAAAGAAGTTTTCGGCGAAAACATCCGAGTTTTTGGTGAAAAGTTTGTGAAGGCAACATTGCAAATTTTGACACTGAAATTGAGAAATACTTTCTAAATAAGTTTTAGCCGAAAAGTTCAAATTTTTTGGCAGAAACTTTAGGCTATCTAGACTCAATGTTGATTTCGGATTTCAGCCTATTTAAGCAGCCATTCAGCCCTCCCTTAAGACACATTCAATTTTCCAGATTTTCCCACACATAGGAGAGAGGTTAGAGCATATTTTGGAGTTATTGGCGAGATTAGTTCATAATCTTTTCATCCTGGAAGACGCTCGGAGCTAGGAATTGAAGATTTCTCGATGATCGAAGCTTCACGGAATCTTCAAAATTAGGTTTTTCAGATCTTCTATGTTCTTCCTCTCTAAGATGAATTCTATTATAGTCTTTGCTTCTTTGGTATTGAATATGAGTAGCTAAACCTGTCAAGCTTAGATTAGAAGAACCCTAAGTGAATCGGGGCTTTAAAGCGATCACGTATCGACGGTAGTTAGATCTCAATTCAGTATGTTCTTATTCATAATTTATTTGTCTTCAATTTTGTTTCTTTTCTGGATTGATCACATGGATTAGATTCTTGTTAGACTAAAGGATGGTTGGCGAACGTTCGCCTTTTTCTAGAACGTCAAATCAATTAGTTAACCTATTTAATGGATCAGTCCTCTAGTTGGAGCCGTTTAGGGTTAATCTGTTTCAAAAATAACTCATAGAATCAATTTAGGTGCACCAGTCAATTATCTGTTGCAGAAGAGAACGCATGGACGGATAATCGATCTTGGTAACTAGTTCAATAGTAGCGAATGTTAGTGGACTTAGACCTAAGGGTAAGGAGCTACGACGGTGTTTAAGAATTGAATGAATTAAGTTTGAAAACCGTTGAACTTGTGTTGCCAATGTCTCGGTGATTTTAAGGGGATTCGAGTCTAAGCTTTTGTCTGTTAATTGAAACCCAATCCAATCAATCAACCTGTTAATCTTAGTTTTTAATTTAATTTCATTTCCCTTGCATGTTAGCATAAAAATTTGTGGAACTCACACCATAAATCTGGATAAACCTAAATAAATTGATGAATTACTTTGAGTAAACATTGAGAAGAAGTCTCGTGGAATACGATCTATACTACTTTTGTATGTTAGTATTTGAACGATGTTTTTACATATATCACTATTAAACTACCACAGTCTTCCAAGTAATAAGTGCGGATCCTCCATGGGCATGATATCACAAAGTGTGAGGCATATTTTCCAATACTAAACGGTACGCGTGCTTGCCTGGTCACTTCATCTAACCACTATTGCTCAGCCACTGTAACCTATAGGGCTTCAGATGTTTCGTGGTTTGAAGCCCCATTCCATCTGCCAATGCTTGACTCATGACATTCGTGCAGCTCTCTCCATCGATCACCATGTTGCACACTTTGTTTTGGATGACGCACTTGGTAAGGAATAGGTTTTCTCTTTGCTTATAGCCGTCTTCGGATGGTTGAGCACTTAGCAATCTTCTGGACACGACCGAGAACTTTCTCGTATGGTCCGACATTGATCCAGCATCAAGGCCCGAACCACCAACATCGACTCCGGCTCCGGGCTCAACATTGACATCAGCATCCGATTCGGCATTCTCCTCGGCATCGACTCTAGCTTCTGATCCGACATATATGTCGGTCACGGTGTCCGCATCAGACAGGGTGTCTGCGTCGTTCATGGTGGCCTCGGTATCCGTGTCAGTCACGGGGTCCACGTCAGCCAGGGTGGCCACGTCGGACTCGGCATCCGTGCTCGGCACTCGGATGTACATCGCCGAGAATTTCTCCAATCCGTTTGATACCAGCTCCACATCGGCATCTGACTCAACTTCTATCTCAACATCGGTCATGCTATCATTATCTTCACCCTCATCATCCGTCACGACTTCTCCATCTCGAATTACCATGGCTTGCTTGTTGAGGCAATATCTAGCCATGTGACCACATCCTTGGCACTTGAAACATAAAATTCCGCTTGGAAGATTAGTAGTATTATTTGAATTCACACTAGGCTTAGGGATACCTTCTGCATTCGGGCCGCGGTTCTTAGAGCTCGAACCCAACTCCACCCTCTTGGTAGGGTTGTTCTTCCACGTATTATTCGAAGTGATATCAGCGTCCTTCCACGTGGTTGGAGGTGCGTTCTTCCTTCCCAAACCATTCTTCAACTCCCTTTCCACTCGGATGGCCAAAGTCACTACAAGAAAATGTCAATTTAACAGCAGAAGCTTAACAGCGGCCAGAATTTGGCCACTGTTAAATTGAAAAACACGGGAAATTTAACAGCGGCCACTTAGCCACTGTTAAATTAGAGAGTTTAACAGCGGCTATGTGGCCGCTGTTAAAATACTAAGCCCTGATTGGCTGAAACAAATGGACGCGGATAGCTCCCAATTTTATTTCAACTGTTAATTTAATATCAACGGTCCTGATTTCTTCTTCCCAAAAAAACCCTAATCGGCCCCCTGATCCGCGACTCCCGCCGCCGGCAGAATTTTGCCGTCGCCACTTCTTCTTCTTCTTCTTCTTCTTCTCTCCATAACTCTTCTTCTTTTTCTTCTTCTTCCAGAACACCATTGCTTTTTCTCCTCTTTTTCTTCTTCTTCTTATTCTTATTCTTCTTCTTCTTTTTCATTTCTTCTTCTTCTTCTTCGCAAAACATAACTCCGGAGATCCGGATCCAACCGAGTCTCCGGCGAACTGTACGCCGTCTCCGCCCGTTGCGTTGCGCGCCTAGACGAGCGGCTTCCGATCAAGGTGGAACCGCCTGCGTCGAGGAAGAGGACAGCCGCGTCGAGGAAGAGGAAGAGGAGGAGGAGGAGGAAGAAGAAGAGGAGGAGGAGGAGGAGGAGGAAGAAAAGGAGGAGGAGGAGGAGGAGGACGATGACGACGAATATTGCCGGAGTTCCGGCTCAATCGTCGGAGCTCCGGCTATTACTTTAATCGACGGCATCATTTAACAGCGGCTATAGGCCGCTGTTAAATAAATCAATTTAACCGCGGCCTATTTAACGGCGGCAGTCGCGCTGTTAAATGATTTTCGCATTGGTCATTTTAACAGCGGCCTCGGCCGCTGTTAAACGTTATTTCTGCCGCTGTTAAATGCAGCGTTTCTTGTAGTGAGTGAACAAGTCGTTGTACACAACAACAAAGAAGGAAAATAGTTGCAGGCGCGGGTGAATTAGTAAGAGCCCTAAATTTTTTTAGATGATAACGTTCATTTTGATTTTAACGATTGTTAATAGGGAATATTCATAACTTCAACAACTATTTCAATATCTAAAAAACTTTAATATAACAACATTTTGTTCTTATTTTTTTTACATTTTGAACATTTTGTTCATGAATAGTCAAATGTTACAACACATAAACTACAATTATACACATCATAATATAACAACATTTTGTTCATGAATATCTAAATAATACACACATCTTAATGTTTAAAAATTACACACAAAATCCCAACATACACCAAAAGGAAAACACCCTACTGAGCCCCCAGGTTCTGGTTGTGGTTCGAGTTCTGGTAGATGTCGTCATCCCAATGCATCGCTTGCAATTATCAACAATGAAATAACCAACAATTAATTAATAGAATTAAGTAGTGTGAAATTATAAATTAATAGCAAGCAAAAATAAATTCACTCACCGAGTTTATCTAGGCGGCAAGACTAGGGTTTACGTCATCCAAGGCCTCCTGCGGGAACTGAGACTGAAATTGAGGCAACTGCTGGGTCGGCTGCGTCTGAGGCATGGCGGCTGAACTGGCACACCCGACGAACTATTGTGGTGCCATCATGGTGGAGATGATACTCTCCAATCGCCCAACCCGCTCCTTCCACACACCCAGCTCTACCTCATTGCCCAATACCCTGTTCTCCAGCTGTTGAACATACTCGGGTCGTGTATGAGGCATCGTGGAAGAAACACTCTCGGATGTAGATGACAACCCAGCAACAGCAGTACCAAAGAAATTACAAACAATACAAATTGTCAATTACAATAAATTGAGTAATCAACTATATTCATTCACTTAGAATTTAATTCTCACCTGACTCTTAGTGAACCCAGTACCCAGCATACGGATATGGCCACGATGCTCTAGCTTATTCATTACTTGAACTAGAGAGTTGTTCGGGCCCCAATCCAGACTACATCCATCAGCCTCAAGTTGTTGAATGGTAGCCTACATTATGAAGTTGAAAAATAGAGCACACCAAAAGAGATCGTGAACCGTAATGTTCTCACCTAAACAACATTATTCGGAACCGCAAATACACTGCTGCTACGGTATTTCCTCTTCAAAAGCAGGGAAAACGATTTACAAATCTGATACACACAAAAAAATAGAATCGAAAAACTCATCCATATTAACACGAATCCCAATTGAAATATAAACCCTTACCAATAATGAATATAGAGGAGAAATAGTCGAATTGAGCCAAATACGTCAGAGAATCGATGAAACCTGTAAATCATCCTTATTAACATGAATCTCAGCTAAAAAATAAGAAAACAAGGATTTGGTACAAAATACTTACTAAGAACAAAGTGCGACCAGTCGGGAATCAATTGAAACGTCGGGAATGTCTCGAAATCGCCAGGAAACGAGAGAAAACAGAGAGTGAGAATGGGAGAATGCGAAAAATGAGGGCGTCGTGCAGATGGGCGGGTGGTCATTCAAGAGCTTAGTCGTAGGCGCCTAGCTTAGTCGTAGGTGTCTAGCTTAGTCGTAGGCAGCCTGCGACAAAATCCGGTCCAACCATCTGGTTAGGCCGAACTTAGTCGCACGCCACTTTTTTCTCGCAGGCGCTTGTGACTAAGCTTAGTCGCGAGCCATCACTTAGTCACAGGCACCCTGCGACTAAATCTAGACATAGTCACAGGCCCGCAGCTTTGTCGCATGCGCCTGCGACTAAGCTAGTCGCAGGCGCCTACGGCAAAGCAAAATTTTAGTTGCAGGCGCCTACGACTAATTAGATGGCCTGCGACTATATCCCCCTTTCATTATAGTGGTAGTCAACAAAACCTACGAGGTTGACTTGATGCAATGTTTCCCTCCGGAGGCCGCTAGTGAACCTAGCAACCCGGGACTCCTTGTCCTCTTTGTGAAATTCTTCGACGCTCAAGCCTCCTTGCTTCACTGCCTGCAACCTAGTGTATAGGTCCAAGTATAGACAGCTAGTACAAACCTCCGCCGCATCAGTAGTTTAAGCTCTCTCCACGACTCCAGGGGCATCATCTCATCCCTTATCAGTTGCTTCCGTAACTGGCCCCACCATAAAGCAACATAGTGAGTAAAATCAACCTTAGCAACGATTACCTACTTGCGGTCCAAATAGTTATGGCATTCGAAGAAAGCCTCTATATCCCCCTCCCAGTCTAGGTAGACGTTGGTGTTGGCCTTTCCAACGAATTTAGGGACAGTGAGCTTCAGGACACTGATGTCATTGTCGGGCTCTCGAATATTTCTCCTCGGTCGTTGAGGGGCATCACCATGCGGACCGTCCTCACCTTTCGAGGCCCGATTCATCCTCTCCAATAGAGTAGCCAGAGTGGCCTCTATCCTGTCCATACGTTCATATGCCATCTTAAGATAATAAAATCTGTTACGAACAAAGGCCTCACAAATATCTGAACCTAGATAATGAACTAACTCACAATCACTTTAATTTTGACACTCGTGTTTGAATATTTAGTAAGCACTCAAGTAAGGTATTGAAATCAGAAATAAGAGTTCAAGTTCAGTTCACGCAGTTACAAGTTTCTTCAAAGCTCTCTAGTTGGAAAACGTGACAAGCAGCACAATCAAACTTGAAAACCTAGGGTATACTCTAGGGCAAAATCTGATTCCTTTCCATGACTCATTACCAAGAAACAAAGCACTTTGGTGAGGTGACCTAGGCTTTGGTTGGGTTGAAACTTTTCTTTTTGACCTCTTGAAACATATACATTTTTTTAATTTTCTTTGGTCACCAGCAAACACTTGAACAAACTGAATAAAATGATACAAAGAAACCGAACACAAAGATGAAACTATTTTGGGGTTTTGGAAAATTTTCTATAAAAAACTAAAGATAACAGGATACATGGTCCGAGTGTTGAACCGCACTCTGATACCAAACTGATATGAACCTTCGGCAACCGTGGGTTGTGACCCTATACCAATATGCTCGGTAACCTAGCAATCGAGTACAATATCTAAACCGGGATAGAACGGTCTTGGACCCACTAGCTATAAAGAGATAGGAACCCTAAGTATCAAGGTCGAATGGTGCCACGAAGTCAAGGGTGGTTTCCTTGGCCACGATAAACCAACCTAAAAGCTATACAACAACGAGCAAAAGCTAGAAGGAAACAAGAACAAAAGTTCTAAAATCAATTTGTGTATTCAAAGTTTGAGTAAAACGTGGTACAAGAGTTCCTATTTATAGGATGGGGGTCGACCAAAGGCTTCTCCATTTTTCTGTACTATTCTAACTCTAAAATATTAAACTACTCTGAAAACTATCTAAAAGGAATAAAATCCGTTCCTGAAAAGGAAAAACTACTAAAAAGTCCCATAAACCTTAATCCGGGAATAAGCCCTAATCCGGCACGGACAGCGTGTAACTCGACATTCCTATTCCGAATAGGACTAGGAATCCGTGTTGCGGTCAGATTCATGGTAATTTGTGTGTAGCGCGGATTCGGTCTCTCGGTCGACATCCAGATTTGTCGTTCGGTCTTGCGGTGGCCTAGCATCATCGTGTATCGGCCCAGCATCAGATATCTTTCTCGGATCAGCATCACTTGGTCGATCATCATGATCCGGCTCGGCATCAGTGCTCGGTCAGGTCTTAGCATCCAGCGCGGCATCAGTTTTAGTCTCTGATTCGGCCTTTATCTCATTCTCGTGTTCGGCACCAGTCGGCACCAACATCAACAGTCTTGGTCCTCTGTCCAACATCGGGTTGGTTCGGCCCTCAGAATCATTGGGCGCATCACTTTCCATGATCATCCCCAGCACCAGGCATTCGGTCCTTAGCATCCGGTGGTCAACCTCTTCATGCTCGGTCAGACTCCAAGCACGTACGCGGTTATCTTTGTCTAGAAGCTCTTCTCCTGGCTTCGTGTCTACTGCTTCTCCAGACGTGTCCACGGTGTGGCGGGTGCATCACAAACCAAGGTCAATTGCAAGAAATCAACTGGAAATTGCATAAACATGTTCTAATCATTCTTAACTCCACTAAATTCCATCATACAGGCATTCCCCCTAGGGTTCACCAAACCCAACCCTAGGGGTTTAGTGATACATCATGTAAAAGAGGACAACAATCAAAGGAGAAATATCCATAAGAAGTTGAATCCTCAGCCTCATGGAATAAATAGAAGGCAATGATGATGGAGGCCTTGAGAATGGATGACTTGGAGCTTGGAACCCTTATTCTTCGTCAAAAGTAGTAGAGAACAAAATCCAAAATGAAATCCCTACCATTTAAGTTTTTTAGCCTATTTATACTTCTAGAATTAAGGCGGCGCGCCCCATTGCTTGACGCAAGTGCGCCTTTGCAATTCTTGATAAACTCTATAACAAAACCACGCTCTAAGGTGTCGCAGACGCACTGTTCTTTTTCTGGGTAGTCTTTGAGTCAAAACTGCACCACATGCATGCTCCTTGTATTGGGCGCGCTCTGTTGGCTGCTTCCGAGTGTCTCCTTAAATTGAGCGCATCGGGAGCCTCGGGCCTCGGATCGGGTCACTGCTCGAACTGGTGGCTTCCTTAATCAACCCTCTTTTGTGGCTCAATCTATATTTTCATAAAATGACTAAAACAACATGAAATTACACTGTGAAGGTCCCTAACAAACGAAATCAAAATAATCGTGTAATTTACTCAATTGGCCACAAAAGAGCAAGGATTAAGCACAAATCATTAGTAAAATAATGCTAACTATGGGAGAAAGTTGCCATAATTCCTAGTTATCAAAAATCCTTCTCCAACAACTAAGTAATAGGTAGTGTGATTTTGGAAAAGTCCTTAACGAACCACCTATAGAACCTGACATGTCCCAGAAAGCTTCTTGCCGATTTGACCAAAGTGGGAGGTGGAAACTTTGCAATGGTTTTAATCTTCATTGGATCAACCTCTATGTCTTTCTTACAAACCTTGTGCCCAAGTACAATGTCATCCCTCACCATGAAATAGCTCTTTTCTCATCTAAGAGTTAGATTAGTTACTTCACGCTTCTTCAAAACCTTCTTTAGATTCTTTAAACCTTGAGTAATGAATCCCCATAAACTGAGAATTCATCCATAAACACCTCCATGGTATCCCTAATAAGCTCATCAAATATCTCCATCATACATTGTTGAAATGTAGCTGATGTGTTATAAAGTGCAAAGGAGTTCTTATGATAGGAAAAGTGCCAATCAGACATGTAAAGGTAGTTTTTTGGGTCTCTTGGAGCGAGGAGAATCTAAAAATATCCAGACATCCCATCCAAGAAATAGTAGTACTTGTGCCCCACCAAGCGCTCAAGAATCTGATCGATAAAAGGAGAGAGGAAGTGACCCTTTCATGTAGCAACATTCAAGCATCGATAATCACTTAAACTCTCCAACCATTCACCGTCCTGATTGGAATAAGATCTCCAGCTGCATTAGGAACAACAATTATTCCTCCCTTATTCAACACATAATGTAGCAGACTAACCCATTTGGAATCATATATGGGGAAGTTGATCTCAACATCCATCAACTTGATCACTTCCTTCTTCAACTTCCATCATATTGGGGTTGAGGCGACTTTGTGGCTATCTCACTGGCTTCTGATCCTTCTCCAATACTACATGATTATTGTTGAGACGATGTTGAAAGAGAGTTAATGCGCTTACTATGTATGACCTTCCAAGCAATAGCATGAACATGTTTCACAACAAAGAAACAATCTCGACTTTCTAGAGTGGAGTGAGGAATAAGTTAATGATCATTAGAAGCCTTGAGTCTGCTTCTAGATAAGCATAGTCTAAATGAGAAGGGATTTTTTTAGCTAAAGCTTTGGAGGATCCTCATATCAAGTCTTCAATCGAGTATCTAGTACAGTCACGGTTTGTTGCACCATGTCTTGAAAGTTCACTTCATGAAAGGTCATCAAATATGCAACCATTTGATCTTGTATTACACTTGCATCAACATCCTACACATCAACAATATTACGCTCCTCTAGCAGCTCCTCCCCCTCTAGGTTAGTGAAAATAGTAGTAGATAGCATGGCAACAGTTTCATCATAGGAACATAAATTATCAAAATGACTTGGTCGAGGACCACTCTCTTCCAAGAAAAAGGTAACAGTTTCCTAGCTTACCGTAAGAGTGATGGTTCCATTTCGTGGGACTAAGATTGAAAAAGACAGATGTTAGAATCAACCAAAATCAATCGAAATGATTTCCAAAAATCGTAGGTTTCACTTTGGGGAAGAACGAAAAGTTAGATAGAATGAGAAGTGTGTTTCTTTGTCTCAATAAACCGTATAAGACGATAAATTGTGATACAAGATGTGTTTGACACTGGGCCCAAATGGAAACGAATATGCTATAAGAACTCTTTGATGTGGACCACGAGTTGATTCTACTTTATCATATGTCGAGAAACAACACAACATCCTCTAGTTCTTGTTTTCAACAACAAATAAATATCCAATGAAGACAGATCTAGATGACCTACCATCAATTTTTGTCCTCCTTGCTGTGAATGTATGTTCGTAGATGTCCAATTCTTCCATATTTACCAAAAGTAAGAGGGTGGCCCTTCTCATGCCAATCGATCACATTATATATCTTAGGTTAGGAATGATGAAAGTGGACTCTAATCTTCCATGTCTAGTATGGTACGAAATATGTGAAATGTACCTATTCGCAACACCAATAAAAGCACAAAAAGTTATGACAAGCATGTGAACAACATTCTGTTTTGCACTAAAATTTCTCGCATGTGCACATTCTTCTTTGGTAGCATCAAATTGTATTTGCATGTGCAGTTTTCTTTTCGGTGACATCAAAACAAATTATGTAAGTGTTATACTGCTATTCCATGTGAACCCTAAGCATGAGTTTTCACCGTAATAAATAGATTTTTCGAACTATTTACATTTATGATAATTTTCGCCCAGATAGGAGGCGAATTCGCCCACCCATTTTTGCCTGGGGTCTAGGCGAGTTCGCCCTTTACCTAGGCGAAAATTACTATTTTGGGTGAAATCGCCTGACAGCTCCTATAAATTCCAACTTTCACCATTTTCCACGCCCACACCATATTTCCACATCTCCCCAAAGGCAAGATAAGCCCCCATTTCCACTCTTGTTTTCTTTAGGTTAGAGAATTAGTTTAGCCATTTTACGTTAGAGAATTAGCCTAGGGATTTAGGGAAGAGAATTAGTTTAGAAATTTAGGTTGGACAATTAGTTTAGGGATTTAGGGATGATAATTAGTTTAATGTTGTTGGGCTTAGTGTATTAGTTTACGAATGTAGGGTACAAAATATCAGATTTGGTGTTACTAACACCATGATACTAACGTTTGTAGGACTATTTACGCTTCGGGCGTTCGTGGTACGCATCCATATTCGAACATACCATTTGACACTTCTTCTTAGGTACGTACTTTATACTTAATTTTTATGGAATTCTGAACTAGATCGTTAGGGTTAGGAAATGTGAATTAGGGTAAATTATTGTGAACTATAATTTCTAGGACAATGTGAATTAGGGTGGATCAATTGGATACATCGACGGATAATTTTAACTATTATCTTGTACATTAACATAACTCTTTACTATAGTTTAGATGAATACTACAGGTACCATAATCTGCTCCCTAATGATATCCCCGAGGGTGCTACCTCTGAACCGAAAGATGCTTCCCTCCTTTGGGGGGAGAACAAGCACATGGCTTCCTACGTTTGGATTAACCTTGTTGCTTGTAATGCATTGAAGATGCGGCAGCAGAGATCTTCTCTTACTTGGGACAAAGTCAGACATTTCCGTTCCCTAATTCCATTTTCCGCTTGTCGATCTCATCCTGCTTCGCTACTATGATGTGTTCCTTCTCACGTATGATCTTATCCTTATCCCGCTTCGTCACCTTGACGGCTACAATGACTTCCATTTTCTCCTTGAAACTGCAACTCTCTTCCTTCTCTAGAGGGGGAAAAAGTAGCGGTTTCTGTCATCGTCGATCCGCCTTACATCCCTTAGACCACAACAGCACAAAAATCTCGGCCCATTGTACTTCCCATCATCCAGTTTCTTGTCACGATGCATCTTCCACATGATCTTGTTCACATCTACTAAAGAACGAAAGTTAATAACAAGCAAAATAATTTTACCATGAAGTAAACGAAGCAAATATTACCATGACTGTTGCTCGCCATTTCAACATGATCACAGACAGAATAGAAGAGTGCTAGAACGGTGTGTGTGGCTCATATTCTCGAAGTGGTTTTATAAAACACTAGAAAATGGGGTTTTGTACCCTAATTGGGTGAATTCGCCCTATACCTGGGGGGAATTCGCCCCATACCTAGGGGAATTAGCCGCAGTTATGGTACAAAACCCCATTTTCTAGTTTTGGCCAATCATGAATTTGGTCAGAATAACTCACAAGTAATTTTCGCCTAGGGACTGGGTGAAAATTACTATATTTGTAAATAGTTTAAAATTGTATTTATTTTGCATAAATAGTTCGGAAAACATATTTATTACGGTGAAAACTAATTGAATGATTATACTCATTGGTCTTTTCAAACTAGGTTTTACATGACTAATTGATGGATAGATAATTTCGATATCTTTCCATCGATGCTAACATTCACCAATCGGAGATCCAAGAGTTATGGCTAAAATACTAAAACAAGACATCATTTAATGAGATTTATGAATATAAATTTAGGTGTAAAGATTAAGTTATTCAGTTACCTAGTAGTTACCTAGTCATTATGATTAGAAAACTAATTAACTAGAGTATTTAACTAATAACTAGAGCTGGCAAAATGCTGGCCCGACCCGATAAACCCCTACAGCCCGCCCAACCCGTAGCCCGATTGACCAAAAAGTCAACAGTCCAACTCGCAACCCGAATAACCCGCAACCTGATGAACCCACAACCCGACTAACCCGCCCGCCCAACCCGAATAACCCGATTGTCACACAATTCATAATATCCCGTGCTTCAAATATCAACATTATGTCATTATTGAAGATATAAAATTTTCATCCACTTCTGACTTCACCAAGTTTATTTCCAAAACAATAAAATTAAAAACAAAAAAAAATGTTTGGCCTAAAAATGTCATAAAATGAAAGTGGCTAAATTTGATATTTTTTTGAAAGAATTGTCTAAATTTATAAATTAGTCCAATGTTAAACTCTAAAACTTAAAAGCTAAATTATATTCAATTTCATTTTATTTATTATAAGTATATGTAATTTATAAAAATGAATTATTATTTTTAATATATGAACAGCGGCTACAGCCTATAAGCCTTAAGCCTACCCGCGAATAAAAATTTAATATTTTTTAAAATTATTTATCACATAAAAAAATTTATATAAAATTTTACAAATTGTAGTTGAGAGTTGAGACTAGTAACCCGTGGGCAACCCGAGTCCCGCCCGGCCCGTGACCGATGAACCCGCGACCCGATAAACCCACAACCCGACTAACCCGCAACCCGACAAACCCTGACCCGACTAACCCACAACCCGATGAACCCGCAACCCGACTAACCCGCAACCAGATGAACCCGACTCGTGGCCCACCCAGCCCGCCCGTTTGACAGCTGTGCTAATAACTAGTTATCAAACTTAGTTCATAACAAGTTCACATCATAACGAGATAACTAGTTAACAGGGGTAATAAGTTGATAACTAGTTATCAAAATATATTTACTATTATTACGATACTAGTACACTTATTCCACTACATATTATATTAATGGTTATTTCAACGATTTTCTTTCTTGCATATTACTTCAAAACATTCAAATTTTGCAAGATGGCCAAATCATTAACTGTCACCAACGATGAAATTTATGACTAATTTGTTAATCCAATAGTACTAAACAATCTTCTAAGTGTTGTGACGACAAATCACCATTGAATTTATTTCTAACTACACATTCCCGTTGCAAGCGACGGAGTAGGCTGGAGGCCTACCGCGATGAACACCACACGATGACAACACATCCGCTACTACATCGACTACTATGACAACTATATTGAGTTCAAAGAACCGACAACTCCAAATTCACAGCTGGCCCCACACCTCCTCACATAATCGAGTTCACAAAGCGCTGAACGAGGAGAGGAGTCGACGACGAATGATCCACTAGATGAGGATCAAAGGGTGATGGAATCAACGATGGGAAGGGAGGTCGAAAGGCAACTGGTGTTGGAACAAGGGATTGACATCGATTAGGAATATTTTTGGAACCCAAAAAATACACCTCTGAGTAGTTGGATTGCAACATTTCAATCAGATACATTCTAGTATGTATACCTTTGGATCATGTAACATTCTTCCCTCTCCCATTGACTACTGAAGCCAACCAAATGATTTGTTTGTTTTCCATCATAACTCCAGCATTGCATTTTCCCATATTTTAGTAATATTAACATCATTCGTATATCACATTAAACAGCAGCAACAACCGCTCTCAGTTACAGCTAGCTGCACCTTATCATAGTATTCAGTATACATACTCGTCCGCAGGTGCTTCTTCTGGGATCTGCCATACAATCCAATCAAAACAAACAAACAAAATATACCCCACAAGTCAATTTTTCTACTTTCATTCACTGAACAATTTCATATTCATATGAGCAAGTAGATCACAAGTCTTTTTAGTTTTTACCTCCCCAGGTCTCCATGTTTCTTTCGACCAGATGCTCATATCCCCTGAAGCCTTTTCTTTTCCACCACTACTACTGCAAAAGAGATGATAGTTACCCACATGAATCTATGTTTCTAAATCATGTCTATAGAAACTTCACCAGTTACTTTCTCATTATCTGCACTTACACTGGCAGACTACTTGCATTCAAATTGGAAACTATAGGGCTCTGCGCCGTAAATGATTGACAAGTATGTGGTGATGCTGCTAATGAAGAAAATACATTGCTTCCTGCACCGCTGGTAGGAAATCCTGCCGCGTTTGAAGGAAACAAATTTCCTTGCTGCTGATTGGCAGGTTGGGCTCCAAATGGACCTGCCATTACCGAGTGCCATTAATCAGGATAGAGGTCTTGATGCCTGTGATTATTACAATAAGTAACATAACCCTACTAAACACTAAACAGACTCACCATTTGCAGAAGGGATGTTATTCGTCCTGAATGCTCCTGGATTCTGTGTAGAGTTGGGAAAGGTACTTGGTTGCCCAAACAAATTATTCACTTGTGCAGGCGGCCTAAAATGAAGAGTCAACAAGTCAAAGAGACTTCAGAGACACAACAACCAAAATGATGAAAGAGACGTAAAGCTATCATGAACGCTGATAAAGCTTCTGACCTCACTCCAAATGGATTTGACGTCGGGAAAGAACTCGAGAAAGCATTCGGTTGGTTGGGAACATTGTTTGTCACTGGTCCTGAGGGTCTGAGAGTTGAATTTAACACAAATAGAAGGGGTCAAGGGAACTTAATCAGTAGTTTGTTAAGGGAACTGTAAAAACGTAAAATACTAAACAGAATAATATGGTTTCAGGAAAACAGCTCAAATATCAGTGACAAAGCATATTTATACCTTGCTCCGAACCCGGTATTAAGAGATACACCTAGTTGGCTGAAGCTAGAGACTTGAGGGGGAGCACTACTCAGACCAGTAGGAGAAATTCCATTGGTAGTGGCTCTAGGAAACAGATTCTGCATGCCCACAGCAGAAGCCGGTCGTGCTACATATGGTGTTTGGAGAAGGTTCTGAAACTCAACCAACTTAGAATTTGATAGATTTCTCTCCCTCTCAACCTGCAGCGACGAGAGATTAGTAAATGACTGATGAAGGTCAAATACTTTACTGCACCAAGTGTTCATAACCATTACAATTTGCAAGAAACCATGAATTTGCATATGGGAACTACCACATCACTAGTTTGACATAAAACTACCCACAGGGAATTCCAAACTGCGGAAAGCCCTATTCGGATTGGTAAACATAACTGAAAATTCTAAGGGAAAGCCGCATAGCTTATAACTCAACGAGTAGATCATCCACTAATCCTGTAGGAGTATATATAATATGCCAGGCCTTTAGTTAGGCACACACTCCTGCCATTATTATGCTTTAACTGTACCCTAGTTTACAAATGTTTAAGAACATAACATCTGCATTCAGTAGTCTGTTACCACTTGACAGTTGTTGGTTGAACAATTTATATCCTTTGTCAACCCAGCCAGAGAGGGTGCTTTCTAACATGAAGAGTGCTGTGCTTCATAGCTCTTTTCTAGTTTTTAGCACGTTAATACTTACCCTATTCACAAAAAGATTGAACTTGATAATTTCACTACTGACAATCCAAGGAAGGGTCCACACAGTATAACTGGAGCAAAGAATAACAGTGATATAGAAGTTCCCTGCTCATATACTCACAATTGACTGCACATTTATCCCTCGCTTGGCATCGTCATAGGCAACAGCTCGCAGTTCTTCATAGCTAATGTCACCAACAATGTCACAAGGACCACTGTACAGGCTCAAGACAGTTGAAGTGAGTAAAGTTCAAACTTGGGTTCCTATAGTAAAAGTAAACTAGGTTGAACCTATCTTCAACATAATTATACGTGTCAAGCAATTAACCTGAATTACAGAACTCAAACTTTATTGTTAGATTCCAGAACAAGTAATCCTACTGTATATGATCCACCAATTAGTATACTGATTCATCATTTATTAACACCCTACTTAACAAAATAAGGTCCAATTATGTGACCTAATTCTATCAGATCCTTTCATTTAAACAGTAAATCATAAGGTTTACGAACAGATATTGCACAAAATCAAACTACACTACATTCAGACAAACAAACTCATAAAATTATAAGATTTGACGAGCATGATCTCTTGGGACCAATTAATTCAAAAATTAAAACAGTGATCCCTATGGCAAGCAAGTAAGAGAAACATACTTCCTGGCATGACCGTAGCAAGTGAGCTTCCAGATTGGTCTCTCATGCTCAAAATCTTCAGCAATGAGACGTTTGCAGGATTCAGGGTCCGTGCACCTGCATGGGTAAATTGAATCGGATCTCAGGTACAAAGACATAGCAAACATAACAAGCTATAGCAGAAAATAAATGGAGGTGAAATCAACAACCAACTCACGTATGATTAGCTGCCTGGGTTTTGCTATCAGGTTTCTGTTTAGTCGATGATGGGGCATGACCAGCTCCATTATCCGATGGATTGAAACGGTTCCATGTATTCCCAAAAGACTAATTAATATTCAGAAACAAACACACATAGCAATCAATCAAACAGAAAGCAATCCCATCAGGGATACAATACAATGTAGTAATGCAGAAAGAGAAGTGAAAAAAGGGCGGAGGAAGGGAACCTTGTTTTGCTGCTGTTTAGCCCCAAAACCATAAGGGTTCGAACTCTGTTGCTGTTGCTGCTGTCCAGAACCAAATCCGAAGGGACTAGTGGGTTTCGTCTGTTGCTGGACTGCGTGAAGAAATTTACACCTTTCCCCATAGCGGCAACTGAGCAGCACGTCCAAGAAAGTGAAAAACAAACTAAAATGAGAAAATTGCAGAAAGACAACAAAGAAAGGGAATCACTACCCAAAACCCTCATTGTAATTCCATTCAAATAAGAAGAAAGTCTGGACCTTCCCCGCTGAAAGTTCCTACAAAGTTCAGGCATCTTCAATTATCCCGTATAAAGCTTTCAAAACCTTGATATCGCAATCGGAATTAATGAAGGAACTCCGACTTGGACTTCCCAAACCAGAGCCGATTTGTATGTTTTGTTTTTGCCTTTTTTATTATTAAGAGCTAAGAGGGCAAAGGCCCAAAGTGGAGAAGCGGCCCAGCTAGTAGGTTATTGGCTTCTTTGCTAATAGGGTGTGTCTAATCGCCGGAACGAGAATCAGAGCAGTACAGAATCGGAGGGGAAAATAATGGCGGAGACTGAAGCGGAAATCCATCGAGGAGGAGAAGAAGAAGAAGAAATACCGACGGTGGTGAGGATATTCGTTGGCGGGCTGGGGGAGAGCGTGACCGATGATGACCTGCGGAATATTTTCTCGTCGTCGTCGAGGGGATTGGGAAAGGTGGAAACTGTTGAAATCATTCGAACCAAAGGTCGCAGCTTCGCCTATATGAACTTCTTCCCTTTGTCTCACAACTCACTTTGCAGGCTCTTCTCTACGGTATTTTACTTTTCTCGATTAATCCCCCCCTCCCCTTTTCCGATTCTTCTTCCACTTTGTTTTGAATGAAGAAATGGTTTGCAGTACAATGGGTGTGTTTGGAAGGGAGGCAAGCTCCGGCTGGAGAAGGCCAAAGAGGATTATCTCTCTCGCCTCAAGAATGAATGGGAAGAAGATGCTCACCTTGCTTCTCTATCTTCTGTTGCTGCTGACGACAAGGTCGAGCTTCCTTCATTACCTACTAAGGACGACCTCAGAGATCAGAAGATGGTGATGTTCTTCCCAAGATTAGGCAAGGTACTGTCTTCTCTCTTCTTATCAAAACATTTGGACTTTGTCAGCTGCTGTTTTCTGTTGTGGGATTGTGAGAGAGAAGTTGAGTCTTTGGTATTTATGCAGTTGAAAACCCTCCCGCTTATTGGAACTGGAAAGCACAGATACAGTTTCAGGCGTGTTGATGTTCCTCCTCTTCCTAAACACTTTTGTGACTGTGAAGAGCATTGTGATTATTCTGTTGTGAAGAAACGAAATCCTGGTTTAGAGGACGGACGTGATGGGTTGAATGAGCACGAAATTAACTTGATGAACTCAGTGCTGAATCGGCTTCTTCAGAGAGAGAGTGGTGGAAAGCCCGCCGCTCGCCCTATTGATGTCGAGATTGCTAAGGAAGAACAAGAGCAGAAAGAGCCAGCAGTGGAGGAAATTGATGATCCGGTTGATAGATATGAAGACCTGCAAGTTGATGATGATACTGAGTCTGATGATGATAACATCGTACTCAACATTGTGGGCAGGAAAAGGAAAGCATCATCCTCCACTAACAAGGTAAATGAGGCTTGGATGTTTGACTTTTGGTTTATTTGGTTTTCAATTCAGCTTATCCCAATGAATTGCTACAATTTATAGGAAGCCAAAGATTCTGCATATCCTAACAAAGAGAGGAACTCATTGCTCAATGGCGAGGACTATGTGAATGAATCCTTACCAACTGTCCCACAAAATAGTGAAAGATCTAAGAGTCACTCAAATGGGCTGGAATTCCCTCCCAATGTTGAAAAGGAAAAGGGCATCAAACGTTCAACATCAAGTGTTTCGGAGAAGAAAAGATCCTCCTGGAAAGAACTTGTAGGTAATGGTAGCAGTACTTCATTCAGTATATCTGAAATACTGCCAGAGTTAGAATCCAAAAAGAAGAAATCCAGAAAATCTGAAGATAATGCCAAATCCGGCCGAGTTGACAAGAGGAAGTTACTGAGGGACGAAAAGAGTGAATGCCAACTAGATGAAACAGAGCTTGTGGGAAATGATACCAGTAACCAGTTTAGTATCTCTGAGTTAATGAAAGATGCAGCTTCCAACAAGAAGGAGCAATCCAACTCAGATGATATTGTCCAAACCAGTCCTGATGACAAGGAGACATTGTCACGAGATGAAAAGAGTGATGCAAAACTATGCAACACAGAACTTATTGGCATTGGTAACTCTAGTACATCTAGTATATCTGAAGCATTGACAAATGCAGAAATCAGCCATAAGGAGGAAACCAAATCTGGCGATGTTGTGAAACTCAGTGATGGCAACAATAATGGACCGTCAAGAGATGAAAAGAGCCAATTAAGTGATGAAGAAGAAACCTTGGAAGATGCGGAAAATGGCAAGGATGTAAGAAAAGCCTCCACTTCAGGTAAGACTTCAGGCAGGGGTTCAGCATGGCTTAACAAGTTCTCATGGACGCAGTTGGTTAGTGAGAGTAATAGCAGTTTATTCAGCATCTCTCAAATCTTGCCCGGTGGGGCTCCAGAGAAGCAAGAACCACCATCAATAGCTGATACTGTCAAAGCTGCTAGTCCCATAAGCAGTCAAGTTGATGATGACAAAGTTGAGCATGTTAACACTAGTGAGCCTGTCAAACACATTGACATGGAAGAGAGAAATGTAGAAGAATGTGCAGAAATCGGCGAGCAGAGCGTTGCAGACAAGAAGGAAGAATCTGCTCCAACATCTGAGGAAAAGCCGGTTGTAGTAACGAGGCAACTGGTTGGAGAAACCTGCTCATTTATGAGAAGTGCTGCATCCTTAAAAGAATGGTCAAAGGCCAAAGCATCTCTCAGTGGATCACGTAAGAGGAGAAAGCAGTAAAAGTTATCCCTTTTGTTCATTTAGTCAGACATTGAGCTATCTTTTGCTATTTGCATATTTCTCTTTTGCTCTCATCTGTCAGCAAACAGTGTTGGATGCAATCTTTAATCATTATCTTATGTCTTTGTTGGTCAACTACAGTTCTTAATTCGCACCTTATTTCCTTAATGTTGTAATAGATCTGCATACAAGCAATTACCATCTCCATATAAGATGATATTTATCTTTCACACAGAAGTATTGATCTTTCAACAAAATTGAAAGCTACTCTCCAAAACTTTTAACAGAAGCCAACCAGCAAAGCTGCACACAATTTTTACACACAGACTTGAATAAAGCACAAAACACTCATTTAACCCATAATAGTATAATAACTAACATCTGGGTTATGTTATCTGTCACCCCGAGGCCGCTTGTGACATATTGAATCAAGGGATTTGGTAGAGTCAGTTAACTGATTACTACTAGTTGACAGTTGAGATGAATTGTTCAGAGTTGTTACAGCATAAGGCGTCGAGTTTTGAGGGGAGGGTGAGGAGACATCAGCGAAATGCGACACCTCTAGTTGTGATGACGACGAAGGAGAATTAAGGGTCGTGGGAGTTAGTTTCTGTTGTTCTTCCAGTATCTTCTTCAGGAACTCTCCATTCTGCTCAATACGCAACTGTAGCAGCTTTTGTGCCTGCCAAAGTCATCGTTTAAGAATACAGTTTGCTGATGAAATCTTAGAAGTTGGTAAATGACTGTGTGTACCTTGAGCTGATCGTGAAGCAGCTTCTGAACATCTATCTGCATTTGTAGAGCCGTAGTCACTACCATGTCTCTGCAAAGGGACAATATTTCATCAGCATGTACTCGTCGTCGGTCCAGCAAAAGCGAATAACCTGCAGATAATTGGTATGCTTACCTATTCATATTTGCTTGGTTATCATTATTGGATGAAACTGTTTTCTTTTCCACAGCGATGGGGATGATCCTTTTCTCTGAAGAGTAGGTAGGAACCAACCATCATTGTTAACAAGTCTCTGGAAAGCATTACTAGTTTAGTGTTGTACATGAAGCATCATTTTACCTTGTGTCTGGAGCCGATATTTCTGCAAAAATCATGTTTCAATACAGAGAATCAGCAAGAATTCATCAAGAAACTGGTTTGTAGCTAGCATCGACTTAATTTATTATTTACCAACCTGTAAATGACTCTTGACGTGGTAGATGTTTAAGCCTTCCACGTTCATAATTGACAGTATGCGCTTTGGAGTTGCAACTACATCAACAACACAGAAATTACTATTTTGTTACAGAACACCAACACCAACAACAAAAACAACAGACTGCAGACCATCAGGGCCTCCGAGGGTTGCAACTGCATCCAAGAAAAGGTCATGGAGCTCAGTGGTCCATCTTATTCTCTGCTTGTGAGAGCCTGCAGCCTCTGAATGTTGATCCTCTGTATTCATGTACTTGTTCCCATACAATTCAGCAATAGGTAACCTTGAAGTTGTTGGCAGTTCAAAAATTTCCTGAACTTGCAATATGGAAAAAAGAAAAGTTAATAAAACTTGGTCATTGATTCATTCATTCATTGTCCAGAAATTGGTGAAGTTCACCTCTAGACCAGAAGCAGGTTTTGCAGTGACCTGGTCATCAAGAGGGATGTCAAGCTCTTTGGAGAGATATCCCATGGTCTCCTTGAGGGTCATACTTCTGACCTTGGAACAAGGATGAAAGCTGCTGCTGCTGCTTCTAACAGGGATTTCTTCTGTAATGTCAAGCAAGTCCTCCAAATTCCTCATGCTAAGGTCATCAAGGACAAACGACAAATCTGCAGAGCTGTTGTTGAATTGATGATGAAGAACAGAACGATGAGGTGGAATGAAAGTAGAGACTCCAGGCCTGGCATCAATCTGGGAGCTCAAGGAAGATGATGAATGCAAGCTTGGTAGTGAACCCTGCTGAAAGTGGAAGGAAGTCCCATTTGGGGAGTTAGCAGACTTGTTGTTCACTGCAACAACTTTACACAAAACCATTGTCTCTGAAATGTTGGAGTGATGAAACATCAAATGATTGCCAAATTGGGTAAGGGGGTAACCTGGAGAAAGAGTTGACAAAGCTGAGTGAGTTAAAAGCTTTATAATGAAAACAAAGGAGAAGCCATCACAGTAAATGAATGAGGAGTTAATTGGATCAGATTTTAAAACAGCTGCATCATGATGAAAAAAGCTTTCTTGTAATATACACAATGGAGTTTCATAGCTTGTCATGAAGCTCTTTGTCGTTTATTACACTGCGGTGTTTGCATTCTTCTTTGATTTTTCCCTCAAAGTTAACATTTAACGAAATTGTCATCGATGTTTAAGTTGTGAAATTGGCATTGTGCTGGTTTGAGCCCCACACCAGTGATGTTTTTTTTTTTTTCTTCTTTCGATAAGATACTATTTTACTTTACTTTTTTAATAATTCTTGGCTCAATCTTCTAATTCAAAGCTTTAAATATTTTCAATCACCATTTTATCATTATATTAATTCACTAGCTTTTTGCCCGCCCGTTGGCGGGTTTGAGCAAAACAACATTTTCATTTTCTCCCAATTCATAATTTATACCACTTGATCTTAATGTTCTTTACATCGTTGAATGAACATAATACAGAAACACTATTGTGTTAACTCTAAGTAATACTCAATATATCTAACCATTCAAATTAAATCTATCGCGAAAGTCACCCGTCATTCATTGTAAAATTGTTTGTTATGTGATTAGTTCTAGATAGGAAGTTTTCTTAAAAAATCAGTAGAACAAAATTTAAATCAAAGGGAAAATATAAATTTTTAATAAAGAAATAATGTTACTAAGAAATATATATTGCAAAATATGGGATAACACTATTTTAACATTATCTGCAAGTGTGTTATGCGAGATGGTTATCCCAATCATGCTCTATGATGTAACATCACGCCGATCATATTCTATAATATAATGTAACATTATAAAAAAAATTATGTCATTACATTAATGAATTTGAAATCATAATTATGTAACAAAGATGACGACGTTGATACATAATATAAATATCATACATGGGATTCATGCATGGTATGCCGACATTGTCTCTATTAATTATATTGAGAATAGATTCATGCATGTGCAATTTGTGAATGTTCTTTAATCTCAGTTTGATAGATATCAAACTATTTTTGCATTTCCTACACATATGTGTACATAATTATAACAATTCTAATAAATATGCATTGTAGCTAATGTGTTAGATTGATACTTGGTGAAATAAATATGAAAATTCTTTTGAAAATTAGCTACACTCATATTTATTTTATGATAATTTATTATAAGTAATAAATGTGAAGTCTTATTATAAATATTTTAGTATTACCAAAATAGTATATACTGAATTACATGTAGGCTTGGCAATTGGTATCCGAAACCGGATACCCACACGAAATTTGGTCAATTTGGACGGAGATTACCCATTAACTGGGTAAATTTGACGGGTATGAGCAAACCAGGTACCTAGCTAGAGTGGGTAACTGGTGGGGACGGGTTTGAAGGTATCATCCACATACCCAACCCGATAGGTACCCAATTAATATGAAAGACGTCGTATACTCACAATATATCATCTATGTTTAACGGACCAAACCCAATTTCCCAATTTCTCAACCCGATAGGTACCCAATTAATATGTTTAACGAAATTTAGTTCTTCACTTCAACTCCTCGACCGAGTAGTCTTTCATTCCATCACGAAACTCTATGCTCTAAAACTTATAGCTCCATCTAAAAAATATGGGTTAATACACCCTTTTGCCCCTCTACTATGCAAAGTTAACAAACATACCCTTGTACTATTTTCTAACCGATTTAACACCCTCTACTTTGAAAAGTTTAACAAATATGCCCCTCCATTTATCTTTTCATCTATTTTTCGTCTAATGAGTTGATTATACGTGCTACTTCATATTATTTGTACACCTTAAAGTTGATTAAAATGTTCACAATCCAAAATTATTTAAATTAGAAAGAAAAAGAAAAAGGAATACCACAAACACCTTTGTACATAATGTGCTTTTCCTTTTCCTTTTCTTTTTAATTCAAATATTTTCACCTTGTGGACATCCCGATCAGTGATGTTGTTGACAAATAATATGACGTAGCACGTATAATCAACTCACTAGACGAAAAATAGATGAAAAGATAAATAGAGGGGCATATTTGTTAAACTTTTCAAAGTAGAGGGTGTTAAATCGGCTAGAAAATAGTATAAGGTATGTTTGTTAACTTTGCATAGTAGAAGGGCAAAAAGGTGTATTAACCCAAAAAATATCTATGTAATCCAGATGCAAAGAGATTTGACATTCATCTGAAGGTGGCAGGTTTACCCGATACCCATTTCAGGTGGCGATGGTTTGGATTTTGTACTCATTTAGTCTCGCGGGATGGGTACAACATGGGTAAAACCCATTTATTAAACGGGTCGGGTGGGTAGTGGATATGTGGTATCCGGACCCGTGGGTACCCATTGCAAAGTTAGTACCATGATCAGAAGTAAGCTGTACATTAACCATTTAATTACTCGAATTCTGAATCACTTGAAGAATTAAAATAATACATATGTCAAAAACCTATTTAAAATTTCAGTTTAAACTACTAAAATCCACAACAATTACATGAATATTTCATAATTTTTGTATGCTGGAGATTTTTTTAATGATGATTTTATTGATCAAATTCCTAAAATTAACAATAGGGGGTGAATACATAAAAACCAATTTGCAGTCATGAAAATCAAAATATATTTATTTGTTTTAAATAATTGGATTTTGAATGTTAATTATTTACATTATAAAACTCTTAGGTTGATCATGAAAATCAATTTCTTTATAGACTTTTTATTTTCCGGTGAATAATAATCATTTATAAGTTATACTTTTATCATATAAATAGTACTCTGTGTTGTATTAAATACACACATTATAATTCATATAAAAAATACACATTATAAATTATCCTTCAGTCCCTACTTTTATTTTTTTCTCTTTGTTTCTATTATACATATTTTTCTTACTTTTCATAAAAATAATCATAATTTTGTAGATATAAAGATATCAACATGGTTTTTATAATCATAGCAGATGATCCAATCAGTAAGTCTAATTTGGTTCAACCTCTTAAATTTCTATAAGTTATTGGTGAATCGTGATTGAACCATAATTTTATCAAAGTTGCATCATACTGATTTAATAAATAATTCATATGATCCAACAAATTATATCATTAGTAATGTATGATTTTCAAACTCTGTATATATTTTTTTTAAATCTGTATATCATTATTGATGTCCTAGTTAAAGATGTTTCTTACATTTATGTTGGAAGGAAAACACTTGATTATCCCTTATTGTGGAGGATAATTATATGTTAAAAGTAATTAATTAATTAATAATAGATACATATTATTCATAAAAAAATTAGTTACATTTTTAAAGTAACAATTGCCCTAAAAAAGTAATAATTTATCATATTGTAATGGGAACCATTCTATTATGGACTGTTAATTGATCATCTAGTTTAAAACAAAATAAAGAAAGCAATAGTCAACTTAAAATATTAAAGATACTACTATAGTAACTAATAAGTAAATCAGTGACTGATTAGTGACTAAAAAAAATTGAAATAAGAAATCTGTTTTCATGGGTTGGAAAACGTGAGAGTGATAACTAAAAGGAAAAATAATTAAATAAATCCGAATTTTTTTTATTGGTTGATTAGCTACATTTAAGGAGAGAAGAAATAAAAGGGGTGTCTTTTATATTTGCATAATAATAATAATAGATTTCGTGGGTAAAATTATATTGGGAAAATAGTACTTTGCCCTCTCTCTACTTTCCCAACTTAACAAATAACTTATTATACTATGAATCATTTTTTTACCCTTTTTTACTTTGACCACTTTGCCTTTTGGGTCCTTCCGTTCTAACTATTGTCTTCTTAACATTGAATCTATACACATCCGCACACCGACAAAGAGAGATATCAGAGGTAGGAGACGAAGAGTTGGTCGGGGAGGTAAATTGTGGAGGCATCGCAATTCGCGAAGAGTATGGTAAAATACGAAGGGTTTTTAAAATCACAAGTTTTATTCGTCGATTTCATCATATCTAATTATATATATTAATATTATCAATTAAAAATACTTCGTGAGCTAATACATGGCTATTGGAGTTAACGTGGTGTACTGAATGCGCACCGGTTATCGTCATAAAAATGAAAGTTGAAATGTAAGGACCCAAAAGGAAAAGTGGTCGAAGTAAGCGGGATAAAAAGAACAATTTGTAGTGTACGGGGATATTTGTTAAATGGCAAAGTAGAGGGGGCCAAAATGCTATTTTCCGATTAAATTCTCAGGATGATGATCCAATTTAACTCTAGATTCAAAACTCAAATAGAAAATATAATTTTGTGTATATTAATTACTATATTCAAGTAAGAATAACTTAGTGAGTGATGTTGCACTAGGTTACGTAGAAAACAATAATTTGATTTACAACATTCATTAGAAAAAGAACATAAAATTTAATTACTTAACTGATTTACAAATTTAAAATAAAGGAAAATGGTACTTTGCTCTCCTATACTTTGCCAAGTTAACAAACAGCCCCTTATACTATGAAATGATCAATTTACCCCTTACTATAGCCAACCTAACAAATAGCCTCTTGCATCCAAATTTCCGTTAAGTAATGACTCACCAATATGACTCATCCATAATTAATGACAGTACATTGCCACATTATCGACTTTCATCCATATTTGTTAGTGACTCAAATAAATTAAAAATATAAAAACAGAAGGCAATAAAGACAATAATTTTAAATTTATAAATTAAATATATATATGTTTAAATTTAATTTTTTCATGGATTTTAAATTTTTTTCATTTAAAGTTAATAAATATTTTGTATTTAAAAGTTCAAAGTTATTTTTATAAAAAAATTAATATTTATGTTAGAAAAAATGTTATTTTATTTTTAATATTAAAATCCATAAGCGAAATGTTCCTTATTTATAAATTTAATTTAATTATTTTTATATTTATTTCTCTTTTTAGTTTAGTTGAGATGGATCAAAGTCGATGATGAGGCGATGTACTATCATTAATTATGGATGAGTCATATTGGTGAGTCATCACTTAACGAAAATTTGAATGGAAGAGGCTGTTTGTTATGTTGGCTATAGTAGGAGGGAGTAAAATGATCATTTCATAGTATAGGGGGGCTGTTTGTTAACTTGACAAAGTAGTGGGGGCAAAATACCATTTTTTTTCTTAAAATAATTGACATCCATGAAATAAAACAAAGAAAGAGAATTAATTACTAATTTTCATATTTATATTAGGCCCAGGGATTTTGTAGAAATACAAACGGGGATATGTTGGAATTTAGCAGCAATAAAAGTTATGGTGAAGTTGGTGGTATCTATCTATCATCCAAAAGGCAAACAATCAGTTTTGGCCTTTGGAGTGTTTTTTTAATTTTTTGGTGGGGATTCCATCTGATTCATGGGCGATGGTTACTAAGGCCACGTTTTCCTGCTTAATGGGACAACTCCGCCGAAATTAACCATTCCGTCGGAATTAGATTCAAGTAGGATTCCGGTTAGTAATTCCATATTTTCCTGCAAAAAGAGGCTTCTAGAATTGAAACTTAACTCACTGTGAAATGACATAACTATCCCTATCCTATGACTTCTTCTTCTTCGACTTCTTCCATGTTTCACTGTTCCAGACAAAACAAAAGAAAGACTTCTTCTCTTCTTCGATTCTCTTCGACTTCTTGATCGGCGAAGGCATCTAGGTCGCCGTCCCTGCCAAACTTCTTGATCGGCGAAGGCATCTAGGTCGGCGAAGGCATCTAGGTCGCCGTCCCTGCCAAACTTCTTGATCGGCGAAGGCATCTAGGTCGGCGAAGGCATCTGGGTCGGCGGAGGCATCTGCTTCGACTTCTTCCCTGCCAAACTTCGACTTCTTCCCTGCTGCGCCGGCGGAGGATCGGAAAGTGGAGGCATGTGGTCCGATTTGAAGGCGGCTGGTCGGCGGATCCGATCTAGGAGGCAGAGAAGAGACGCGGTCGCCGAATAGAGATAGAAGAGAGAGAAGGGGAGGGGCAAATTGGGTAACTAACACACAATTTCCAAAGGAATCGTCAGATTCCGGCCACGTTTTCCATCAAGGATTTGGAGGCCGGAATCAACCAATTCTGGCGGAAACAACGAATTCCTTGTTTTCCTCGCATTTCGTTGCGGCCCAATTCCGACGGAATTATGGGCCTAATTCCGGCTCAACAGTGTTTTATGATTCCGACCTAAATTGGACGGAATCTGACGATTCCGTTGGAATTGTGTGTTAGTTACCCAATTTGCCCCTCCCCTTCTCTCTCTTCTATCTCTATTCGGCGACCGCGTCTCTTCTCTGCCTCCCAGATCGGATCCGCCGACCAGCCGCCTTCAAATCGGACCACATGCCTCCACTTTCGGATCCTCCGCCGGCGCAGCAGGGAAGAAGTCGAAGTTTGGCAGGGAAGAAGTCGAAGCAGATGCCTCCGCCGACCCAGATGCCTTCGCCGACCTAGATGCCTTCGCCGATCAAGAAGTTTGGCAGGGACGGCGACCTAGATGCCTTCGCCGACCTAGATGCCTTCGCCGATCAAGAAGTTTGGCAGGGACGGCGACCTAGATGCCTTCGCCGATCAAGAAGTCGAAGAAGAAGTCGAAGAAGAAGAAGAAGTCTTTCTTTTGTTTTGTCTGGAACAGTGAAACATGGAAGAAGTCGAAGAAGAAGAAGTCATAGGATAGGGATAGTTATGTCATTTCACAGTGAGTTAAGTTTCAATTCTAGAAGCCTCTTTTTGCAGGAAAACATGGAATTACTAACCAGAATCCTACTTGAATCTAATTCCGACGGAATGGTTAATTTCGGCGGAATTGTCCCATTAAGCAGGAAAACGTGGCCTCCGTCCAATTTAGGTCGGAATCATAAAACACTGTTGAGCCGGAATTAGGCCCATAATTCCGTCGGAATTGGGCCGCAATGAAATGCGAGGAAAACAAAGAATTCGTTGTTTCCGCCGGAATTGGTTGATTCCGGCCTCCAAATTCTTGAAGGAAAATGTGGCCTTTTTTTAGGCTGGGCGGCCGGAATCATGGTTGTCTTCATATTCGTAAATTGAAATGAAAAAAAAAATCTGCTATTTACTTTGGGATCTTCCTCAATCGTCGACCTCAAGGCTGTATGTTGTTTTATGATATTATTGTTAGAGATTGGGTTCTGATTCTTGTGAAGGCCGAGGACAAACGTGTATCACAACCCACAACCTGGTTTCTAGTTTCTGCTGCATTTTATTATTATCAGAGGCCGACTTACCTCTCCATTCCTATCCTGGATTCATAATTAGTCCTGGGATATGGTTAAACCATATCAAATTCGGCCAGAAATCACTGACCGTGGCCGAGAACAAATTGGTCAAATCATGATCGTAACCGAATTAAATTTGGTCAACCAAATTGACCGAATTCGGTAGAATTCAAACTAATTTGGACAATTTTGAACAATATTACATGATTTTCGACATATAAATTACTTATTTCTCTCCGATTTGCATATTTAATTCATAATTTTTGGACTAATAATTGGTTTTTGGTAAAATTTGGTCATGTCCAAATCACTTATTTCTCTCCAATTTGCACATTTAATTCATGTTTTTGGATTAATAATCAGTTTTTTGTCAAATTCGGTCAGTGACCAAATTTGACAAAAACTTCCGAATTGGACACCAAAGTCAAGACCATGACCTATTTCGAATAGGATGAAATCAAAATTAGTCAATTTTTCGATCAAACCGAAAATCGACCCAAAATGGTCACCCCTATTCATAATCGTAATAATTTTAGTATTTTACACATCTAAATCAAACTAGACCTACATCAAGACATTTACATTTATAATATTAATTAAATACTTAATAAGTTTAATATTTGTTATAAATTAATTACAAAAATAATATAAACTATTTACATGTTCACCCACATGTATGCGTGATTATCTATTCGGCAAAATCTACCATTAGGACACCCCAAAGTGTCCTCATATGAGGACACTTCTTAGGGACGTAGGATTTAATCTTACAGATCTGAAGGTCAATATTAATTGGACATAAGGGTAATTTCAATATTTTATTTATTGCAGATTTTTAATTAGGTCAAATACACAAATCTAGCCAAACCTTTTCGGTTTATGTCAAATATAGCCACTTCTTTTTTAGTGTCACGAAATAGGCAAAACCTTTAATTTTTGTGTCAATTCTATCCGGTTGACATTTTGACTATTAACGGTGACGGCATTTTTTACAAATTTATTACCTCTGTTTGTGAAACCGCAACGTCATTCTAGTGGCATGGGTTTTGTTCCACGTAGATAGCCACGTGGACTGAGTTAACCATGTGGTTGAAGATTGACCTCGTCATCTTCTATTCCGTCAATATATCCACGCTTCATCTTAAAAAGAAAAATCCAAGTTTCATCTTAAAAAAAAAATCCAAGCTTCATACATATCCAGATTCATGGACACAATACTTCTACTGTTAGCTTCGATTCATTGTCTGTTTCGTGTTTCCCCTTCATCTTCTCTCTTTCCACTTTTCAAGTATCGTTCTTTTCTCCTTCATCGGGTTGGTTCACCCTCGTTCTCGCTTCTTCTCTACTGTACAGATGCTTTGTTCTTTGATTCCTCTGTTCGGAAACAGAAATCGAAAATGTGAAACCCAACTAACCCTCTGTTCGTTCACCATCAGTCGCCGTCAACTCCCAGTACAGATATCTTCCACAACCTAGTTCGCAGAAAACGAGTAGTTCAAGTCCAATAACACCTTCTGAAGCTCGATACGTGACACATCGACGAGATAAATTTCTACAAATCTCGTTTTCCCACTCGCCGTCGTTACTTCATCCCGAAGATTGGGGTTTCGTGTCGTCGGGGATGGTTCGTTGGTTTGGCCGTCGGAGTTGAGATTGATATTTCAGTGAGATGAAGGTGAGGGCCGCCATGGAAATCCTCAAGAGGGTTGTTCAAAAATCCACAGAAACAGGGGAGAAAACCACCACATATTTTGCCAATCGAACCTTCTTTTACTTCTTCTAGCTTCTTCTGCTTATGCTCTCTTCTTCCTTCTCTACCCCTATCATAATTTCACAGACTGTTTTTTCATCTAATCCCATAATTGTTTTACAATGAAAATAAGCAAAAGGAATGAACAAACCCACAGTTGGAATCGAACTTAGCTTGTCCATGAAATCAGAGAGGAGCATGTTGCTGAATGGTAGCGATCTACGCTCCCTGAAACTGCAACGACAGCCACTAGACCTAATTCTCTGTTTTCTACAAACTTCTTCTTTTTCGCTCTTTGACGTCTCATTCAATGACACGTGACCTGTTGAGGATACATACGCTACACAACAGTCCACGTCGACAAGGGATTCTCCATGTTCGGTTCCGTCAAAATTTATAAACAGAGAGAAAAAAAATTGGACGAAAAGTATGGTTTTTAAAAGAATGGCTAGATTTGACAAAACAAAAAAGTTTGGCTGAATTTATGTAGTTTATTAATTTTCAAATTTGCAGTTACATTGCTGATTTTTTATTTCTTTTCTACTCCATTTTTTGCTTCATTTAATTTATTATTAAATTAAATTATTTTTTTAATTACTTCTTCATCTTCTTCTCTATGCTCGGCGGTTTTTGTTGTGTATCTCCGGTGATTTTTATTTGAGATTAGTTTCTAACACTTTTTTTGTGGAAATTGTTTAGAATCAGTTCCTCTTTTATCGTTTCGGAACAGTTCCTCTTTTATTATTTCGGAACAGTGATTCATTTTAAAAGTAATGGAACGTGTTGAAAATCGAATTTGTTCCTTATTACCAATTCGGAACACATGAAATCATAAAACATTGAATCAAATTGAAAATGAAACAATAATATCAAATATCTGTTCCATAAGTAACTATATGGAACAATACAAACATGTTCCTAAATTGTCAAAATGGAACAACGTGGTAAGAGGGGGGAAGTTGCACAGAAACAAGGGAGGAAAAATGAAGAAGATCTGATGATGGCGGCGGCAAATCT
This sequence comes from Linum lewisii, assembly GCA_034768395.1. Taxonomy (NCBI): domain Eukaryota; kingdom Viridiplantae; phylum Streptophyta; class Magnoliopsida; order Malpighiales; family Linaceae; genus Linum; species Linum lewisii. The sequence goes on from CM068297.1 coordinate 12,102,606, forward strand.
GATGACGGCAGCGGGGTTGGAGCGCGGTGGAAGATCTGATGATGGCGGCGGCGGATCTGATCCTTAAGGGGCTGGAGCGCGGCGGCGGATCTGATGCAGCGGCGCGGCTTCCCTTCTTTTCTCCCCGATCTAGATAGCCGGATCTCCGAACGAAGGCTAGCGGTTTGAGGCAGCAGAGATGTAGATGGCGAGGCTGGCGGCGACGAGGCTGGCGGTTGATGATGGCGGTGGCGAGGCTGGCGGTTGATGATGGCGGCGTCGAGGCTAGTGGTTGATGATGGCGGCGGCGAGGCTGGTGGTTGATGATGGCGGTGGTGAGGCTGGCAGCGGCGAGGCTGGCGGTTGGTGATGGCGGCAGCGGCGAGGCTGGCGGCGGCGGCGAGGTTGGAGCATGGCGGCTGGAGCTTTGAAGGGAGATGTAAAATAGAATTAGGGTTTCTGAAACCCTAATATGATTTAGTATATATAGGAGTTTCAAATTACTATTTTGTCCAGATTAATTTAGGCCATTAGATCTACCTTCTAATCATGTGGATGTAAGGGGTGTCCTAATATGAGGACACTAAGGAGTGTCCTAATGGTAGTAGATTCCTATCCATTCGACCCTGTCACAAGCCTTCTAGCCGAATTGATTTTTTGAGATTTCTGCTCGGTATAGTCAAGAAATCATGTAGGCTACAAAGGGGCGATCATGCTCACTTAGGGGTAAAAATTGCTCCACAATTATGGAGATAGAAGTTAGGATTAAGTCACTCTTTGAATGCTGCAACAAAAACTGCACTATATCATAAAATACTTCACTAGTTTTATAATAGGGTTATTGTAATTAAAAAAAGCAAGTATGACGAGTTATTTTTAAAAAAAATACGAACTTTATGAAACCCCAAATCTATCCCATTTTTTTACAGCATTCACGCCGTTAGACCTCATTTCAAATGTTTTTAAAGAAAGTGACTGAATCACAATTTTGCTTGAAATGTTGAATACCACGTGTTTTGACTCACTAATTTAACAGAATATAAAAATTAGCCGCATCCCTTTATTATCGTCTTCTTTACATCTTCTTCTTCTCCGGCATTCCCGATCCATGACCAACAACAAACCACCTTTCGGCTGCTGGATTGATTCGTTGGGGTGAATCGACAAGCTAGTCGTTTCTCCGGCAGTAGTCTCGCTTGAATCAGAGATATATTCATTCGCCCGAATCGACAAGGTATTTATTCGCTTGAATCGGAGAAGCTGCATCCGGTGGTGGTGGTGGTGTCGGCGCCTCGGTCGCCGGCGCTAGAAGCTCTAACACCAGTCGATACTCCTACCAAATCGCCACGTCCACTTCCGGTCTTCCTTCCAAGGCACAAAATCGTCGATGGGGAAGTTCGGGAAAAAGACTCTGAGGCTTTCACTATATATCAGAGCGACAGTCGACGGGAAGGGAAGGCTTAAGTCGAGAGAGCTCTAGACTAGCGCATCGATGCCAACTAAGAGCGGTGGCGAGGAATCAGGGAGTAACAAGAAGGATTATAATCGATCTCCCAGCGTAATCACGAAGTTGATGGGGCTAGAGCGGTTGTCGGAATCAGATCCTGAAGAGGCAGGGAAGCAACCTTAGTTACAAATCTCCAGAATCAGATCAAAATCCAAATCTTGTGATTGGCCATTGGTTCCTTGACGGAATCGTTCCTCCGATTCGATTCCAGTACCCGTTCCCGTCCAAATTCCTAATTAAGTCCAAACCTCTGCTCCAGAGAGTCTTCCACTTCACCGAGGAAAAAATTGCCAATTCAAATCGAAATCCAATTACGATCTAACCCTAACCTCTGTCACAATCTCTTTGTTCTAGTCGATCTTGGCTCACATATGGAGAGTCGTGATCCGAAATTAAAGGTGGACTACAGATATAGCCTCCGCCCCACCCTTCCATCACGTTTCTTAAGATGGCGACGATGGTGGAGCTGTTGAGGGAAGGGACGGAGAGATGAGGAGGTGGTTGAACGAGATGGTGGCAAGGAAAACGGATGGAGAGGCGAGGAGGTGGTTGCTGGAGGAGAAGGTGGGGATGATTGGGGAGATGGGGAGGAGGTCGGTGCCGGAGACGAAGGACGGGAAGGGTGAAAAATGATAGAGGTTCATTTTTTTATTCTCTTAAATTAATGAGTTAAAATACGTATCATTCAACGTGTCAACCAAAATTGCAATTCAGTCACTTTCTTTCAAAAAAATTCAAATGAAGCCTAACGGCGTTAAGACTGTCGAAAAATGGGGGATAGATTTGGGGTTTCGAAAAGTTCGTGTTTTTAAAAAATAAAATCCTCATATTTGCTGCTTTATAATTATAATAACCCTTTATAATAATGTGCTTGTTGCAAGAAGAATGTGTAACAATTCTAAGTAAAGTATAATCATTATATTGAATGTTTTACCATTGAGTTTGTTCCCAATTTCATGTACATTGTTGTATTAACTTCATGTAGCATCAAAGAATTCAGCTTCCAAGTATCTTAGGATGGAGAAGTCGTCGAAAACTAGAATCCACTAACTGACACCTATACTAGCACTACCAGTAGAGGGTGGTGAGTACACAGTCTACAGTGATGTTTCGTTACAAGGGTTGGGTTGTGTACTCATAAAGGATGGAAAGGTAGTTGCATATGCCTCTCGGCATCTTAAGGTACATGAGGTGAATTAACCTTGAGTTGGCAACAATGGTGTTCGCCTTCAAAATTTTGTGCCACTACTTGTATGGGGAAACATTCAGGATCATAATGGATCACAAAAGTTTGAAGCATATGATAGATCAGAATGAGTTGAATGGTAGACAGAGAAGGTGGGTTGAGATTCTAAAACAATGCGTGGTCATTCACTTGGGTGATTTGGGAGGGAGAGTGTGAGTGATTTGGGCTCAAATCTCTGCCCTGGAGATTTGGCCGAAATCACTCGTTTACTTTGCAATTGTAGTTAGAGATTTGGGATTTCGAGGTGGGCCCCTAGAGATTTGGGGGAGGTTCTGAAATCTCTCTAAGACTAGAGATTTGGGGATATTTGAGAGAGATTTGGGGATTTGTGTTACAGCTTTACATAAATGCCCCCAAATAAATTGCAAAACATAGTATATTGGTCTTTGACAATATGCATATTTTAATTCATTTTTTTAGGTTTTAAAAATCTCTATCACTAAATCTCTCCAAATCTCCCAAGTAAACATGACTCTTTCTCAAATAGCTAGGGAACCCAAATCTCTAGCTATTTGAAATCTCTAGAGATTTGAAATCACCTAAACTCAAATCATCTAAGTGAAGAAGACTCGGTTAAACCTCTAGTTAACCCATGCGTTACTAACTCGGGTGTTACTGACTCAAACCAAACAAACATCACATACATATCATTCACAATACCATTCATAAAACCAATAACTGGAATCAATATAAAGGCCAAACCGGAAATATCCAATACAAATACATCCGATAAACCAAAAACTAATGAATTTAGTAAAGAACATCTAGTAAACCAATACCCGATAAACTAAAAAGAATCCTCGAAAATCCCGATCAAAACTGAAAATCCAAAAGATGTGTTTGAACGTTTTGGTTGTACTTAGAATTGATCGACTCGTCGGCATGTTGATCAACAACTCTCCTCTGAGTGTAACAGTAAACTGATAATCCAGTAAGCTTTAAAAGCAAGTAAACCAGTTAGAGATCAATACAGTAATTTAGTAGGTTAGTAGCATGAGCAATCCCTATATGATCCATAAGGACCCCAATAGCCAATACGTTCTAATGACCAGTTGTATGGCATAAGAGCTCAATATATGGTCGTTAAGACCCTATTAACAAGTACATTTCTTAGGGGATTGGACAATCTAGTGATGGATCACCCGCGCTTACTCCTATTCCAGCCGTATCATTAGTCTACCATGCACATAATCTCTACCGATAACAACCAATAAGGATCTTTCAACCTATACCAGTATCGTATAGCGAAATGTAAACCAATAACATTGTAATTAAGCATAAAAGCAAGGTATGGATCATAACAGTAAAACTAGTAATTTTAGTGAAAACCCTCTCACAGATCCTTTGCCGATTCTTAATTTGAATGGTCGAGATAGCCTTGCAAGATTGAGCAACAACACTAACCTCCTACACGGGATTCCCAAGAATCACAAACATCAGAACCAATATGATTAGCGAAGAACACGATGAAACCCCAAACTGTAGAACCCTAACTAACAAAGTTGAAACAGCTGAAACGAAGAGGGATTACCTGAATCCAATCTTAGATGATCGCTCTAGACCGATCTCTTAACCTTCCATCAAGCTCTAACGAAGATATGATGATCCTAGCTTTGGATATCGCAATTCCCCTCCTTGAACCCTTGGTGTTCGTCAAAACTAGTTGAGAGAGAAAATTAGGATTTAACTTATGTTGTTTTTGTCTGACGAATCACTTAAGTATTGAGATGGGACAATCCCCGTTGCAGCACTCACAACGCCCGTTTTCTGTTCAAGACAATGTCTGTTGGAGACATGACAACGCGCATTGTCTATCCTAGTACAACGGTTGTTGCCCGTCTCACAACACCCGTTGTCTTGCAAAGACAATGACAGTTGGACTATGCAGAACGCATGTTGTGTTCATCCTGCAGTGAATTCTGCAGACAGTTGCTGCAACTTCCAGCAGTCCAACCAACACTCATTCCACTCAAACCAATCACGATTTCAAACAGCTAACCAGTAACGGGATGTTACTCTACGACTGCACCATTGACTACCACCCTAGTAAAGCCAATGCGGTAGCCAATTCTCTTAGTAGGAAAGAGCATGTGAAGGAGTTGGTGGATTTGAGAGTCTTGGGGTGGGAATGCAGGTAGATGACGTGAGGATTCTACTTGCTATGTTGAGTATTTGGCCTTTGCTGCAAGACCAAATACTAGATGGGTAAGCTTCCCAAAGAAGCCATAAGTCCATCATTGACCATTTGTCGGGCTAGAGTGTTGAATATCTCTTCAAGTGATTGTCAGATGGGTATGAGGAATAGAATCTAAATCTAAGCCAAGGCAATGGTAGAGCCTTCGGGCGACGTGCAGAAGAAGAGAAGGTGCTCTACAGTTTCCAGCCACCGCCGCAAGCAGCAGAAATACAGAGAGGTAACTCCACCGCCCTTGAATTCAAAACTTCCAATGTCGGAAGTATTCTGTGACGACGCCAAAGGAAGATTCTCAGTTTCGGTTGCATATGAAGTGACGAAACTGGCGCCATAATAGGGGATCATAAGGCGAAGTAGAGGCTGGCAATTCATTTTTCCTCGGGCGATTTCGTAAAGCATGGGAATAGCTTGAAGACGTGGAATAAATACCACTAGAAAGGTAATGTCGTATAGGCCTGTCTAGCCTAGTGGTAATAGGAATCAGAATACTTAGGATTGCAAGGATTGAGTTTGTGTAAAAAAGGTCATGGAGCTGTTAACGGTACCAAAAACCATTACGAATGAGGGATGAGATTTGTATATGTTGAATCTGAGATATAGGAAGACGAATGGACAGTAAGGCTGGGCATGGGCCACCAGGAAGCCATGGACTTTCTAAAATGAAAGGTAAAGAATGACAGCCCAGTTGCCAATGCAAGCCGAGGAACAGTTCTTGCTGATGTAGGATACGTTGCCAACCCCAATACGATATGGATCAGAGAGTAGCATTCAAATAACAGGTCAATGGAAAATATCTTCCTTTTAGGAGCCGAGAGAGAAGGATGTCGGGGTTGTTGAGAATTCTCCAACTCTGTTTAGCAAGCAAGACCTGATTGAAAGCTTGGAAATCTAAGTCACCGTCGTCATGGGGAAGATAATAGTTTATCCCAGCTCCCCCACCAAATTCTACACCAATACTACATCCCACCAAAACTTAATCATGAGAGAATCCAAGGAGGAACACATAGTGTTAGATACCATGTAGCAAGACATGATATGGACGTGGAGACCTAATATGATTGAGGTTCAAGAAGTAGGAAACCCGGTAGAGAATAAAGTTAAGCTCGCCGAACTATGAAGGCAGGAGGCGACCTTATCCTCCAAAATTGGAGCTCATGACAAATCGAAAACCCCCTATGTAATTGCATGAACCATAATGAGGTGGCCTTGTCCTCAATTCCAAGTAGTTCGTATATTCCCAAGCCAGAGTCGAGTCAGGGGGATATTAGCATTTGGCACTGAAGCTCAGGAAAGAATTTTCAAGTTTAGTACATTTCTTCGTGGAGAACGGCGCTTAAAAGCGCATCAATTAATGAGAAATAAGTCTAGACTTTGAAATGCTAGTACAATATCGACGAAAGAAATAACTAAGATTACAATTACGGTCCGTTTGGATAGGCGTATTTTAATTTGGTATTTGAAGTTCATGCATTTCAAATTCATGCATTTGAAATTTGGGATTAGGATTTCCTTGAAATCCAAATTATAGTGTTTGGATGGTAAATTAGGCTCATATGTATTTAGTTCAATTCTGTTTTTTTAAATGTATTTTCTGCACAGCAACTATTTTCATCACAACCTTCATTCAACAAAACAGGAAACCGAAAATCGCAGCAATAACCGAAATTGCAGCAGTAATAAGACTAACATAAACCTGGGAATCAACATTGCAATAAACCAGCAACACTCAATTATCTTCCCAAACTACATGGACCAATATGTAAAACAAGACTAACATAAGTAATTCTAAAACAAAGTCAGAAGTACTAAAAAGGAATTAAAAGTCTACAGTTCCAAAGTCTAGCACTCTCAACAGCCATTGCAAAACAACATCAGTTCAACAACAATCTAACATCAGCTCCCAAGTTTTGCCAACTTTTTGTTAACATAGCTTGCATCATCACATATTATGCCTCGTTAAGGAAATATTCGACAAAATCTCTTCTTTCATCGATTGGTAATTCCAACAGTAGTTTGAAGTGCTCAGGATCACCACATCTATACTTCGTAACAGCCTTCGGGATATCCATTCGATTAAGCCCCGGTATTTCAGTTAGCACATCCAAGATCTCTTTGGCAGTGACTTCTTTACTTCTTCCTTCTTCCTACTTTCAATGAAGCTATTTAAAGAATTAGCTACCGTAATGAGAGCATCTCCTACTTTAGCATCATTCTTTGACTTCTTACTTAATCGAGAGCTAGTCTCGCCACTTTGACTTCTCACCTTGCAATGCTCGTTTAGATATTGACCCTCCATCCACACTTTCAAAGCTGGAAACCGATTGAACATCATCTTCACCATTCACAGAGTGATTAGCGTCTTGATAGTGTTCTGCCTCATCTCCCAATGCTCCATCCTTTGCACACAACAATACTATATCATCCCAGTTCTCGAGTACCTTATTTGCATACGAGCGTGCATCTTTATGATCCTGCAAAAAATAAAAGTAAAACAGAAGCTTCAGATTACCAAGGAGGAAAAGCCTATCACTTAGTTATGAAAAAGTAAGCTCCAAGACCAGAATTACAGAAACTGCAGTACAGAATTACAAAAACAGCAATATTGAATTACAGAACAACAATACATCCAACTTATCTATGCAAAGAACAGCCTACACCAACCTTGAAACAAGAACAGAATTACAGAAACAGCAATACATCCAACTTATCTATGCAAAGAACAGCCTACACCAAGCTTGAAACAGGAACAGAATTACAGAACAGCAATACATCCAACTTATCTATGCAAAGAACAGCCTACACCAAGCTTGAAACAGGAACAGAATACAGAACAGCAATACATCCAAATTATCTATGCAAAGAACAGTCTACACCAAGCTTGAAACAAGAACAGAATTACAGAAATAGCAATACAGACTAACAAACTAACAGTTCCCGACATTAATACAGACCTACATCCAGCTTGAAACAAGAACAAAATTACAGAAATAACAATATAAACTAACAATTCCAACATTAATACAGAAACAGCAAAATTTCAGAATCATGAAAACGCAAAATCATAGAAGAAAGCATGCTTACCATGAGATATTTCTCCCATTCATCCCTATTTTCACTAGTAATCACAATCATTTTTTTCTCCTCATCCCATAAACTTACTCCACTTCTCTTTTGAATGTCAGATATCAAACCATAACATTTCTTCCATGCTCGAAGTCCATTCCTAACATTATCTCGAGCTACTACCTTAGCTCCCATCTTTGTATTTATCTCATCCACGACTGCTTGATATGCTTGAGCTTTCCAATCCTCGTCAGCTTTATTCCCTTGATTCATTTGGTCTAACAATACACGAGTTAAAATATTATCCATCTCCTTACTCCAAACAACATAACCACGCGACTGAAATGGCCTATTTTGACCTTTTTCTTTCATTTTCTGCAAATAAAACAAGAAACAATTATAGGAAATTGTCAGCTTACTACACAAATAAATCCAACATGCAAACAAAAACCAAACAAATAACAGATTTTAACCAAGCAAGCTAAAGCCTCATTCACAATCCAACCCAATCACAGATTCCACCTTACTCACACTTTGCATCAATGGAGAGCACCACCATAAGCTTGCCACATCTCCATAGCTAGATTATCTCTAAACAAAGACCATTCATTTGTTGAACTGATCGATGTAATATTTTCTTCATCCGAGTCATCAGAATTAGAATCTTGGAGTCCTATTAACTCATGATCAAAATCAGAATCTTGGACTCCTATTAACTCATCATTCAATAACTCATCTCGTGGGCATTCATCTAGGATGAAATTATGAAGAATGCAACAAGCATTTATGATCCTAACTTGTGTCTTCACATCATAGAAGCCAGCAGTACGCAAAATACCCCATCTCTTCTTTAATAATCCAAATGCTCTTTCAACTGTGTTTCGGCTATAGAATGTCTATGGTTAAACAATTCTTTATGGTTTGTTGGAGTGTTTCCCCTCCACAAACTCAAATGATATCTAGTACTCCTATAAGGAGCTAAGAATCCAGGACAATTGGCATATCCCCCATCCACAAGATAGTACTTATCTACAAGATTATAAAAATAATAATTGTTAAATGATTACTACTAGATAATTAATCATTAAAAGACTAGTTTGAGAAACCTACTTCGAGGCACTTTTAAACCATTTTGTCTTGAGAGAGCATCGCGTAGAACACGAGAGTCTGAAGCTGATCCCTCCCAACCAGGTAACACATAAGTAAACCTTAAATTAACATCACAAACACCAAGCACATTTGTACTTATGTGACCCTTTCTACTTCGATATCTAGACTCATCTTCTGTCGGCACTATTAAAGGAATATAGGTTCCATCGAGAGCTCCAAGTGAACCCTAAAACATATATTACTTTTAGTTTATTACAAAAGCATAACTAAGACTAGACCATATGAAAAAACATATACCTGAAACCATTTCCACTTTTCTGCATCACGTGAACTAAGTACTTGAGGACGCTCTTTGATATAATCATCTCCTATAAGCAACACTGCCTTTAACACCTTATGAAAATGTCTACTGATTGTTTCTCCGGAACGAATAAAAGTAGCTTTTATTGTCCTATTACGAACACAATGTGCAAGAATATTGAGAAACAAAGCAACAATTTCAGAAACTGACACATGTTTTGACTCCACCAGACCACCCTTACTCTTCAAGATGCCACACAATTTCTTAAAAGCTGGTGGTTTCATACGCAATTGCTCAAAACACGTCGGTTTAGAAAGTAAATCGTTCAACCAAGATTGTCGTTTTGAAATTTAGTTTCAAAGTTTTTCGAATATGGTGTTTTTCTCAAAGGCATGTAGTTTGATCCCAAAGCAAGCACAAAAAATCCCACTACTAACAACACTATATCTTCTTCTTCCTCTTCCTCTTCCTCTTTCTCTTGTTTTCTTCGCTTATACCTAACCAATTGTCTTGTATTTGCATCCATATTCTGTAAAATACAATGTAGAATAGCACACTAATGAGGTTGACTCAACATGATGCAGTAGTATTCTACTTCTAATGAATGGTGGGGATACACCACCCTAATCTAGCCAAGCTCACATATGGTCTTCTTCTGTACAGCTAACAACATATTATGAAAGCTCAACAGATGTACATTTCATCTCCTTCTTGAATTATTATGAATATCTACTTTTTCTAAATGCTCCTTAACGGTCCCTTGGTTCATTCCAATTGCTTAGCTTTCAATCTAGGTCATCTTTATTAACTTGGAAAGATTCTGTTCATGATGCTGGGAACCTAGCATTGTATTGTTTGTCCAGCAAGATAGAGTTTCATTTTAGCAGCAATCACACTAAAAAGGACATGAATAACTCAAGTTGCAATGAAAGCCCAATGAGCCTTGAACTTGCCGATTGCACTGAAGTACATGCAACATATAACCCTCACTCTACTTGGACCCTAGTGACCCACCCAATATACCGAAAGAATGAAATCACTGAACAGCTAGCACCACCCTGAATTTCAATTTGCTCTGGCTTTCCAAATTTGATTATCAGGAAGTAAACCAAAAAAATCGAGCAAAGGGGTACCTGAAATAATCGAGAGAGAGGAGAAAGATGATGAAGAATCCGAAACCAAGCTCAGAACCTCGCAGCAGAACACTGTGGCAGATAGACGGAACGGCAGGAGTAAGAGAGAATGGCGGGAGTAAGAGAGAGCAAATAGCGACTGACAAATGCAATTCCTTACCGATTCTGAACACTGATACCAAGCAAGCAGCTCTAGTAATACCCTGTTAATCATAGAATACGATGTCGTCCCTTCCTATGGATATTGTCGCAGACATCGAGGGCATTGTATTGCAGAGCATTTCAGAGCATGATTGCAATGGCGTGAGAAAGCTAGGGTTTGAGCAAGATTTTCGAGTACATGGGTGGAGAAAGATAGAGTTGGGCTTGGTGTGAGCAGACGAGGGAGATGAGGGAAGAGCAAATGGGCTTGACTGTGGAATTTCAAATCACTGGGTTTTCAAATGAATTTCAAATTCAAAAATTAATAGGCCCAAATACAGGGGTTGAATTTGACCAAATCCAAATGCATATTCCTATTTGTATCCAAACACATATATTTGGTATTTCAAATACCAAATACCAAATCCAAGTTCAAATACAGCTATCCAAACGGACCCTTAGGAAGGCGAATTTAGTACATTTACCATACTGTTATTGAAAATTTGCAAGTAACCATTAGCCAAGTCTAGTGTAATTTAGTCATTTTATTATTCAGTACATAATATTATTAGGTCTAACCGTCTAAGTCCCCGAAGTTATCTTTCTACATCAGTACTTCACCCTCATGTAACTCAATGGGCAATGGTCAACTAAAATCCAAAATCAATCCCCAAATGAAATCACAATTCACAGTAAAATCCCACTCAAAACCCCAAATAAGCGGTCATTCCTCACATACGCACTGTCTTAAAGTTTATCAATTTATCACAAAGTCCCGTGGGCCTCTAAATATGTCCATTAATCTCACTCAGTTGGAAGAAAACTAAAAGCAAACAAGAGACTGAATCTTATAAGTTAAAAATACAAACCACAATCTTCATCATAAAACAATGGCTTCCCATCTGCAGTGCTGCTTTCTTTCTCCTTGCTACCTATCCTTAAGCTCCTGCTCGAATTGGGACAATTTCTCCCGCACAGGCTGCATAAAAGACTTCACGTCTCTGTTTATCCGTTGCTTTTCCTGCTGTGACAAGTCCTTCGTGTCGTTGAGCCGCACCTCAAACTGCAGTTTACATCCAAAATTTTGTAAATATGTCAAGCACTGACACTATCCATTAGGTATGGAGACCAAGTTCAATATACTGCACATTGCCAATGAAGATTCAAGACAGACAGAACTCTCCATAGCAATCGGCCTACAAAGTTGCTGCCACTTCTCGGTTTGGAATTGATAAATAAACTATAAATGAAGAAGTAACGGTGACATCCACTAGCACACAATCACCTAAAATTCATCCAACTAAACTGCACCATCTAATATAACAGAAGCATGCTGATGAACCCAATGTTCTCGATCCAATATGTCAGGAACACATAAGACATGACAGTAGACACAATGCTGGATGTCGGTAACAGAAATTACTTCAAAATTGTCTCAATCGAACTTATACTCATGTACTACTTAATTGTCAGGTACGCCCACTTCAATGTACGATTCTGGAACACAAAATTACAAGCCTACATGCTCGTTTCTCTGTGTGGGAGCATTGCTTATGAAACACATAATTATCTCCTACAGACATATAAGGCGACAGTGATTAACAGTTTAAGATTCTAAATTAGAAATCTAAAGGCCTTGATCTAGGAGATGCATCTAGTAATTGCTTTCTAACTGAACTCTTAACAAAAATAAAATAAAAGAAATCTCAACACAACATGACACCAATTACTTGTACATCTCTTAATCTAATAAATGAATAGCTTAATAGTACTCACCTCTAAATCATCCAGCTCACCATAAGAGAACTCGGGGATATCAACATGTCCGCGGATTGTCTTTGTTTCCTCTTGGATCATCCACTCTCCTGTTTTGATTATCACACAATTAGTCTATGTAAATAATCAAAAGGAAGTAAAAAGGGAAGAAAACCATTTTAGACAGCCTTCAGCTACCTTTAATGTCTAAGGTTAATTCATAGGTATAGCCAACACGTTTCTTGTTTCTGACAGTAACCAAGAAAGCCTGTCCATACAGAGAATAAGTAACCTTGAAGGAAATGGGGCAAATAAACTTTGCAATAGGAGTAATCTAACGCAGGAATATATACTATATAGGAGACAACCGAATGGCAAACTATATACTACAGAAAATAACCAATTCACCATGACAGAGCTACTTACGTCGCCTGAACACTTGGAAACTTTACTTATTTCTGCTTTACCACCAGAAAAATCCAAAGATCCCACAGATGTAAGCAGCTCCTGTAGAAGGGTCAGAAACAATGAATTTCTCATTAAACAATCTTGAAAGAAGCAACTTCAGATGTTTAATCTGAGAGCTGTGAGAAAGTGAAACTAGCATTCCAGGTGAGAAAGCACAGACCTTTATCCTCTCACTAGCCCATTTATTAAGGTTCTTCTCCTCCCAAGTTCCTGCCTGTATGAAATTTAGATCAATCGCTTAGAACCAATAGGAAGATACTAGAAGGCCAAGGTAAACAAGAAGCTGGTCTCATGCTCCATAACCCCAACATCGTTCAGCATGGTTTCACAAAAACTCACACATCGGTGGAATTCTACAAACTGGAATCAACGTAACAAGAACTTCCCACTCCAACCAACCCAAATCCAAACAGAATAGATAAGCAATATGTAACCTTCCAATAAATAAACAAAAACTAACAAGTAAGTCTTATTCCATCAATTTTCAGTATTCATCGTGTTATCTCATAAGGAAAGAAGCTGTACTTAACAATAGTTATTTATGACATCCTACATTCTTATTCAATCTAACTTCAGATCTTTGCATCTAATCCCAGCTTGAACTTGAATAAAAGAGCAAGGGGAAAAGAAAGAAAGAAAAGGTTACCCGGTTCCAGACAGAGCCGAGGGCGTTAGGTTTAGGCTGACCAGAGACGATATCTTGAGGAGAGAGCTTCTTAGGAAGAGGGCAGGAGCCGCTTCTGAGGTAGCTTCCCTTACCCAATATGTATAAGAAGATCCTTGCTGCGTATCCTCTTTTCTCTCGCCTCCATTCTCCATTCTCTAATCTCTTACTCTGAAGCTGAGCCCTCACCCTCTCTGGTTCTAACAACCTTGAGTTAAGAAGTCGTAGGATCCCTGAAACCTGATGCCGGTCTCGATGGCTAGATCGGAACCCCAGAAAAGGAGGAGTTGAAAAGAGTCGAAATTTCTCGAAACGATACAAACGCACGTTTTGTAATTTCAAGTTCCTATAATTGGGCCCGACAATCAACGGCGGACTGAGTTCATGATCCAGTCCACTTTTTTATTTTTTTTTGAGAAACAGGAAAACAGCAAAATTACGTATTACGCAGCCCCAACCGATGTTGGGATGATCTCATACGATTATAGGCAGTCGAATTTGTCACTCTAAAGTCATCCGAAGTAGCCCATGGACGTGAGGCAATCAGCTAAGGGGTCGTTTGTTTACCATGTAATCTGCCATAGTTTTCAAGAATCACTGGGCTTTTGAGATTCAATCGTTTTTTTTCAGCCCAAAAGCATGTATTGTATATCAATTTTAAGAGTTGAAATTAGGGGCGGATGTGTTCTTCCAATCCGTGGGGAACCCACTGATTTGGAAAGTGGCTGTTGTGATGTGGGGCCCAAGGAAGTAAATGGCATTAATGTCCCTGGCCACAATGGATCAGATGCACCATTACTACACACCAACTTTCCATCTTTCTCATCTTCCTACAGCTTCTTCCGCATAACACGAGTTGAAAAAGCTTGGAGGGATACGTGTTTTGGTTCTTAACGACGGTGGAGAGCTTCGATCGGAAAATTTCAGGGAGCCGAGATTTTGGAGTGGAATCCAGCGAACACCATCTGCAATTGAAGGTATTCTCTTCAACTTCTACCCACATTTTCTTCATTGTTGTAAGAGAATGAACTTGTTGATTTGCTTCTTCGAATTGTTGCCTCTACAGTTGTTATGAGCAGTGTCATTTCAATTTCGTTTATTGGTAATGACGTGTTGTTGTGGGTGTTCTGAGAGAGCTTTTACTGCATAAATTCGAAATTTCTGGAGTCTAGGTTTCTTGCTTGCTTTCTTAAGTTTTCCACATATATTATGTTGTTTACTGGGTGAGTGAATGAACCTACTGTCTAATTTCAGGTTTAGAACTTCATGGCTAGGATGTGCAGAATAGGTAGACGGAAGGTAGTAGTTGCTGTAGTGTGTATGTGGAGTTCAATTCTTCAACAATATGCATGTCTGCTTATGGATGTATACATGCTCATGTTATGGCTACGTGGAGAGTCCATTCAGCATAGGCTACCAGAACATAGAATTCCCCTTCCGCTTTCAAGAGTAATTTACAGGATAGGATTCTTGGCATATTTTCAGGGACTCCAGTCTCGCTTCGACAAGTTCGAAGAGAATCTCGGCAATACTTGCGTGAACATCGAACGGATTGCTAACACATTCTGCAAAGATGACAGCCTATTTGAAAAAAGGATGTCTTTGTTTGACGAGCTGAGCTCGTTCGAAGAGCTGTCCCGTCAGCAAGTTCTCCAAGCAACTAGGAAGCTGATGAATGATGATGGTGAAGCTGCAACGTACTTCAGGATGCGAACTGAGGCGGAGAAGGTCAAGTACATTCTCTTCATGCTGCAGTGAGGTTGTGAATGAAACAAGTGATCGGACCTGCTGTTTCTTCTTACAAGACCAGCCTTTATTTTGGGTTACGAGGTCCAATGGATGCGTGTAGTACTATTAGGATGTAGCTGGTAGGACGTAACTTGTGGAATGTAGCTGGTAGGACTTAGGAATTATGGGATATAGCTGGTAGGACTATGGACGTATGGTATGTCTTTGTATACGTATTATGAATGGTTTGTTCTGATATTCTGGTGAATACAATTTTGGTGAAGGTGTGCTAAGAACGCACCTAATGACCCTATTATCGGCAGTGCTTATGTTTATATGTAATCGAAGTTGTTGTTTCATTTGTGTTTGTTTATGTTCACACACTTACATGGCAAGAGTTTACACCTTAAACTGAATTGACAATGGACTGATCCATTATGAATAACAGGTTCAGCAGCCACAAAATATGGACAGAATAGGGGTAGAATGACTACTGCATATAAGAAAATATTAAGAGAGGCGCTTCAGACTTGAACTATGAAGTTGTTCTTTACATCTATGGGCCAATTAAATGAAGATCTCTGCATACATAAATTGCCACCTGCACTAATATATGCAAATTATGTTGCCTCAAACCGATTACATCCATTCCTGGAAATAAACAACTATCACTCCATTTTTTGAATCATCTCGAAGTTCATCGTGTGCCACAATTCCCAATTTCTTCGACCTCAACTTCAAGCCGTTTGAGGTGAATAGATAGATCTTCCACCTTCAGAGCGTCAAGGAGTTGCTTCCGGTCCTCCTCCATGGCCTTGGCTTTTTCCTCTAGAGCTGCAACTTGGAATCGTAGCCTTGTGTTCTCTTGTTTCAGCTTCGCGTTTTCAGCAACCACATCGTCTACACCTCCCTCCATTTCGACAGCAACATCGAGCCACTTGAAGAAGCCACAACCTGCGTCCTTCGCCTGCCATGAAACGAGCCAACAAATCCCTTAAGGTAAAATTGAGAACAGCGAGTATTAAATTTAGCAATACCTGTTTCTTCCAATTTGGGCACCCGAAGAATGGGCGATTAGGGTTCGTTGATGTATGGGATATTCGAATGGCAGCCCTAATTCCACAACGACAGAAAGTAGCAGACTGTTCTTCACTCTTCTTCATTGGATAGCAGCTGCCTTTCGCGGGAGAAAGATGAGATGTCTTCTAGTAGGTTTAAGAATGGGTAAGCAGAGGGCATTTAAGTATTTTACCTAACTGGCAAAAGTTAATCAAAAACAAAATTCTCATTTCATTCTCAGTACCAAACACATGCTTTATATTACACCTTGTTTCACATATTCCATGGATGATTTTAACATATACATGATATTGAAGAAATGCTGAACCAAACGACCCCTAAGAAGTTTCCTTCTTGAAAAAACACGTGCGATTTTAATGTCCTAATCCAACTTTGTCATCTCCTGAAACTTGAACATTAGACATGCATGTTGATGAATGGATTGGTATGGGTTCTTTAATATTTGAACAACACTGTGAGAATCAGATTGAATTGCCAATTTCTGAATCTCTTCACTCCATGTCAGTCGCATTCCCTTAAAAACTCCACGCAACTCTGCACAGGTGATTGAACAGTGCCCAACATTGATGGAGTATGCCTTGATTACTTCGGCCATGGAAGTCTGAATGACACCTCCTGTCGTTGCTAACCTCTCCCGATTGACTGAACCATCGGAATTCAAAGGCTCCCAGCAATCTGTCTGACTTCTTTGACTGTGGAAGAAATGTTTCTACTGCTAGCAGCCTCCGCCACAAATACCAGGACAGTATCTTTCCATAACCGAATTTGATCCATGATGTCGCTAATGGATTGGGTAGAGTTGTTGAAGGTTCTTTCATTCTGGTTTTCCTACAGCAGCCAACAAACAAAACCAAAATCCAGTCCACTTAACGATGACAGTAGTTATATATTTCATATTAGTAGTATGGTTTTTTTACGAACACGTGGTGGGAGACACATGGACACCGAACTTGAAGAGGTGGTGGTGGAAGAAGAGATGGTCACAAAGATGGAAAAGATGTTGACTCTCATGGAGAACCACTTTCCTCGCTTTATTTATAATAAGATTAAGAAGAATAGCAATACCTCAAAAAATAGCAATAAATCTGATGATCACAAGCGTTTTGTTTTGCTATCGGAGTTTTGCCCTTCCGTGAATGGGTATGAGTACAACATGGAGGAGAATATTACTAATTAAGTTCATGGACGGACTTCATTCCGTTTACGTCGTTACAATATTGATTCTTTTGATGATGAATCTCTGCCAACTCATCATCAATTCAATCTCCTCAAATAAATAATCTAATTAAGTCTTGCCCACAATTAGTTTATTTACTCGAGGAGATTGAATTGATGATGAGTTGGCAGAGATTCATCATCAAAAGGATCAATATTGTTAACGACGTAAACGGAACAAAGTTCGTCCATAAACTTAGTAATATTCTCCTCCATGTTGGACTCATACCCATCCATCGATGGGCAAATCTCTGATAGCAAAACAAATCCCTAGTGATCATCAGATTTATTGTTATTCTTCTTAATCTTATTATAAATAAAGCGAGGGAAGTGGTTCTTAGAGTCAACCTCTCTTCCATCTTGGTGCACATCCCTTCTTCCACTATCAACACCTCTTCATCATCCACGCACACCCAACCCATGCCATCATCTTGGTCGCCGACAAATAAAGTAGAAGGGTAGCCTTCGGGAATGGTGGAGAGGCTGGTCCATGTTGAAGGGGATGCCTTGATGATCCTGTTGGAAGTTTGTCGTCCTAGAATGGTTGAGAGGAGTGAATTTTTCAGAGGATGAGGTCATATTGTTGTTTTTGCTGTTGTTGGAAAAACAGAGAGAGGCAACGATGACTGGTAGTAGTGAGTACAATTATTTAGATTTTGAAAGAGTGGTCTCTAGACTACTTGACCACCTACTTATAAACTTACTCTACATACATGCTCTTTTTAGGTTTTGGGTAAAAATATTAATATTATTGCTTATTGCAATATATGAACAAGTATCATTAACGAGGGTGCTCTCTTCCTCCCTACATACATGTCACGTTGGTTCAACTAGGAGTTATTGCATTCAATGCTCATTTTTTTGTAGTTTTTTTTATTTTTTGATATGTTAAACTTTAAAAAGACTTTTTATTTATTTTATTTTTAAGGAAAATTTTATTTGATGACATTAAAATCCTTTGACATTTTTGTAAAACGTGATAGAGACTATTAATTTGTAATTACTAAAATGTTAAGAATCGGAAAATTGTTGTAAAAATGGCACATTTAGTGATAATTGCAAAGATTTTATATGTTATCAATAACATCTCAAATACACATCAACTCGCCTCAATTTCATTGTACTCCTTTCTTTTATTGTCACTTTGTCTTCACTTAAATACACACGTTTTAAGAGAATACTATAATCACCATATTTCTCTATTACAAAGTGTTAGATGAAAATGGGGCCATTTTTCAATCCTTTAATCCACTCATTTAGTCGGGGGTGGTGCCCCCAACAATAAGGTCCCCGACAGTGACATAGTTTTTTCAAGGCTAGGCTCTTGACAAAACTGCCATCGACTATATTTTTCAGGGGCTATACTCCCCTGACCATTATTGGACAACCCCTGACTAAAATTATAGGGGGCATTTGGCCCCCGACTATTTAATGTGTTTGTTGTAGTGCCAAAACGATAAAAACCAAGATTGAACTGACATTTCACAGTCATATAACTGAAATGTAAATGACACCCATAAACGGAATGGAAACATGCATCCGATTGAGCCATAACCAGATATAACATGCAAAGAGTAAACATAATAGCGGTTGGCCTTCAAAGTCATCGTCAGAGTCAGTGATCAAAGCTCTTTTAGCCTTCTTTGTCGTCCTCTGCTCTTGCAGGCACTTGGAAGATCTAGGAGTTTGGGCTTTAGGGGGAGAGGCTTTCATGGGAGAAGTGTCCCGCTTCTTTGAGGGAACCTTTGACTTTGTTTTGGTCATTGCCGTGCACACAACACTAGTCTTGAGGAAGCCAGAAAAATAAACAACTACATACATTTGGTATTCTGAACCCTAATTTTTTTTGCATTTATACGTAAAGCCCAGACAGTTACATCTTTAAGATATAACTGTGAGAAATCGAAGGTTTCAATAGGAAGTAACTAATTAACCAAGATATCGCGACAATATGAATATGGAAGTAGATATAACTGCGACGGTTTAATCCAGAAGTTGAAATCGGCGGTGTCAGATAGCAGTTGCAAACGACAGTTTAAATACGTGATTTGAAGTTGACGGTTAAAGTCCCTTGCTTATCGCCGACGGAACTCGGATGGGAGAGATAGAGAGAGAAAGAGAAAAAGCAAAATAGATGGTGACTTCTAAGATGGAAGAGAGAAAGCATTTGAGATCTGAGAGAGAAAGACAAAGGTGAGACAGACGCTATCTATCCAAAACCCAAAAGCATAATCATTGTTTTTTAAATAAAAGAAAAAAAAATAAAGTCATACTAAAAGTTCCCCTGCTTAAGCCCCATTAGTCAGATGAACAAGTAATCTCAGATAGAATCTCCATCATAGGATTCACGTCTCAACTGGAGCTGAGATAAAAAGGCATTTGCCCTTTAGCGAAATTGAGTTTTTCCATCCAAACTCTTTTAAGTATGGTGATTGTGCATTCCACACTAGCTTTTTCGCCCACGCAGACAACTTGGTTGATGAGAAAATAGACTAATTAGTTTTAGATTTTCTTTTTATTCTAATTAGGTTTTGGTTTAGTCAAAATCCTAGTCAACAAACAAAAAATTTGACCACGTGGGAGGAGAAGCTGACATGACATGTACAATCACTTTGGATGAAAAAACTAATTGAAGGATACATTTGTTAAAAAGTGTCGTAGTAGAAGGTGTTAACTCAGTTGGATAATAGTGGTGGAGTGACATATTTGTTAACTTTGCAATGTAGAGGGGTAAAATGGGGTTGATTATATAAAGAGTTACTGAACTTTGGCCAAATAACCCAAAAGTCATTGAATTAAAAAAATTCTGCTAACTTTACTAGACTTTGACTCATTATCCAAAAGGTCATTATTAGCTACGAACATCCATTATTTCATCCATTCGCCTATGTGGAGTTTCCAAATCCATGCCACGTGCACGATTATTCCTAAGATGCCCAATCATCTGACTAGAGTGCCCAAACCAATATCTAACCCAACTCCCCACCTAAACTAATTAATCAAATCATACCCAATCAAAAAATCCAAGTCATCCCTTCTTCCTCCCTCCTCCTCCCCTACCCCTGCATCCTCCATCATTAGCTATAATGGGATCCCTCCATGAAGCTGATTGAACCAGAGCTTCAAATCATGAAGCTTCCTCAAAGATCCTAAGCTTGCAGGAATTGTTCCTGTCAAGAGATTGAAGCTCTGACATAGAGATGTGAGCTTTGAACAATTGCTTAGAGCAGCAGAAATTCTCCCAGTAAACCGATTGTTCTGAAGGTAGATCTCTTTGAAGACTCCGTTAGGGTTTTGATGGTTTCCGTTATGGTTTTGACTGATTCTGTTAGGGATTTTTCTGATGAGATTGTTGGAACTCAGATCCAGAGACTCCAAATTCGCCATCGATGATGGAATCAAATAACCCACCGATAAAATTGTTGTAAGAAAGGACGATTCTCTTCAGGCTTACCATTTTCAGTAGAATCGGAATCAAGATCTCGCTGGAGAACGTTTGTCTTCAGAAGATATGTTTATAGTGACGTGCAAGCGGCGAGCTAAGGTGGGACCTCGTCGGAGAGATTGTTGGATGAGAGATCGAGCGTGATGAGAGTCGGGCATGCTGATTCGATTATCTGCGTAGGAATTAATCTGTGGAAGTCGTTGCCAGCTAAGGAGGGGAATTGTAACCTCGCGGCCGAGAGCTTCGTCGGAATCTTGCCGGAAAAGAGATTGGCAAAGGCGTTGAGGAAGCTGAGCTTGGAGTAGGGGAAATTCGACCGGCCGAGGTCGCCGAAGAATTTGTTGCTGGAGATGTCGAGATTGGGTTTATTTTGGGTGGGGACTTGGGTTGGGAGAAGGAGGATGCATGGGAGGAGGAAGGAAGAAGAAGGGACGACTTGGGTTTTCCGATTGGATATGATTTGGTTAATTAGTTTGAGTGGGGAATTGGGTTAGATACCAGTTTGCCCACTCCAGTCAGATGATTGAGCATCTTAGGAAAGACGTGACATACTTAAATGATGTGGCAGTAGAGTTGGTAAGTCTACACAGGCGGATGGACAAAATAATGAATATCGTAGCTAACAATGACCTTTTGGATAATGAGTCAAAGTATGGTAATGTCGGACGATTTTTTTTTAATTCAGTGTCTTCCGAGTCATTTAGACTAAGTTCAGTGACTTTTTATATAATCAACCGGGTAAAAATGAGTATAAACTCTAAAAAATATGACTTTTATAAAAAATTGGGGAAAAAATAATTATTTTATGAGAAAAATTTGAAAATAAAATAATAGAATGAAATTAAACTTACCTAAATCACCCCTCCCCTACTCGGATTTTTTCCGAAAAGAGGGTTAACCCCAAAATCTATTCTCAGAATGGGGCAATGCCCCAATCAATTCCCAAATAGGGTTGTTTTGCTAATTGGATTATGATATCGCCAACAGGAGTGGCGATCTATTTACCACCAGAATTAAATTGCTGAAAAAGTGTCAGACACCACAAAACGCCAACAAGTTTGGCGATCTAGTCTTTATGTGTCCATAAATAAAGCTTTTTAATGGGTAGTTTAATTTTTGGCCAAAAACAAATTTGTAGTCAAACCTTTCCAGTAAATGTCAAACATAGCCAAAACTATTGGTAATCTCAAAATTGGCAATGTTTTGTTTTCCGTTAGTTTTTCCGTCCAAGTTAACGGAAATTTAACCCTCAGAGTGATGTGTCAGCTGATGTGTCATTATTTTTAATTAAAAATTATTAAAAACAAAAAAATTAAAATTAAAATTAAAATTAAAAACCCTAATCTCCATGTCGCCTAATCTCTCTGCCGCCTCATCTCCTCTTCCTCAGTTTTCCACCACCGCCGTCGCTTCTTGGGATTGGGTTACGGGGTGTCGGATCTGGAGAAAGGGCGACGACGGCAGTAAGGGAATCGACGGCAGTAAGGGGAATCGACGGCAATAAGGGTAATCAAGGAGATTGGTGTTTGTCTTGATGTTGGTCGTGAGGAGGAGATGGAGCGGCGGTGGTAGTGGTGTTGAGGTGCGACGGCGGCGGTGATGGAGGTGCAGTGATGGTGGTGGTGGAGGTACGGCGGCGGCCGTAGTGGTGGAGGTGCGGCTTCGAAGCAGAACTCCCTCTACCCAGAAATCGACACCACAAACCAGAAAAACCCAACTCTTCCACTTCGCCATCCATCTACCCGACGGTCGACGTCTCAGATCTTGCTGAGAAGCTCTTCTCGGAGTGATAGTCCATCTGATTGAGAAAGACCGCAGCGTGGAGCTTGCTTGTGGGGATCTGGACATCTGATTGAGTATATGGTCGGGGAATCAGGAGTATGGTGAGATGAGGGGAATTGGGGGTGTCAGTGAATGATTCTGCTGCAAAATTGTGATGGCTGGAGCGACGGCGGTTTGGTGGTGAACTGTGACGGTGGCCGTGGTTGGAGCGCCAGCGGCGGTGGCTGGTGGTGGTGGGTGGAACGACCGGCGGCCGTAGACGAAGACATCGTGGAAGCAGGGGTCGGAGGAAGAAGAATATTTTTTTTTCATTTTTCATTTTATTTTTTTCTCAATTAATTAATTTTTAAATAATGACAGGGCATCTGACGTGGCATATAGTTGACCGGTCAAGTGGATGCCACGTCAGCTCCGTTTGCACTGTCACTAACGGTGTTAAAATTTTAACGGATGTCGGCTACATTTGTCGTAAAAAATAAAAATTTGGTCAAAATAGTGTGACACAAATAGTTTTGGCTATGTTTGACATTCTCTAGAAAGGTTTGGCTACAAATTTGTTTTTGGCCTTAATTTTTTTACGCTCTTGGCTCTTGGCTTGAGCAATAGGTTAGTATACATCAGCTTGGGGAAATTATATATTTTACTTTAAATTGGGTTTTTTATTTATCTTATTCATTATTTTAGGTTTGATCATTAGTATTTATTTTTAGGTTTGATCATTAGTATTGAAGGATCCAGATACTACGTATTCATTACCACACCGTTTATTAAATGGTATTACTTATATCCATCCCACGAGATTAAACGGGTACAAAATTGAAACCACCTCGCCCTGAAATGGGTATCTGGTAAACCCGCTACCCATTGGGTGAACCTCAAATCTCTCTGCATCTAGATTGCAAAGAGATTTTCGAGATTGAGCTACGATTTTCAGAGCATTAGGGTTTCGAGAGGGAATGACAGACTGCTCGATGGATGAGTTGAAGTGAAAAACTGAATGACTGAAGGAGAAACTGGGTCTGATCCAACGTCATTTCACACTGTGGTCGGGTTGGGTATGAGGCTAATACCTTCAGACCCAACCCTACTTGTTTACTCGCTCTAACTGAGTACCGGGTCTTCCAATACCTGTCAACTTTACATGGTCAATGAATAATTCCAGTCTAAGTTTATCGTATTTCGGGTGAATAGCCGATTTCTGGATACCATAAAATTCTCTAATTTATATATAATAATCTTCTTTGGTCCTTTACCTTTTCTGACTTGTAGTGCAGACTAATATATTTCAAAGAAATTGGTCTATGGTTTAAAAAATATAAACTAGTCAAAGTTAAAAAGTCCAGACTTGCATATATCTTCCTTGGTGCTTTATATTTGTCTGACATTTTTCCAGTAAAATCGCCAATCTTTTTGGCGATTTAATCATACAATCCTACATGGCAACTACATTTTGGCGGTGTACATAGATCGCCACTCCTGTTGGCGATATCATAGTCCAGTCAGCTAAAACAGCCTTACTTTGGAAATTAATTGGGGCATTGCCCTATTGTGAGAATAGATTTTGAGGTTAACCTTCTTTTCGGAAAAAATCCCTCCTACTCTTACTATATTGAAGGAAAATCTTTGCTGACTGGATGCCAGGATTAGTGATAGCTCATAGGGATAGTGAGCTACTGCTACAGTGCAAGAAAAGGATAGATTTTCATTGTTGAGCTCACTTATAATTATTTTTTTCCTTCTTGAAACAGGAAGGGATCAGCGTCCAATGAGAATTGAAAAAGGGTTTTGGAAAGTTCCCAATCATCATTTGGGAAGTCCAGATTTCTTAACAGTAGCAAATTCATGAATAAATTCTTAGAATAAAATTTGGTATCTGTATTATGACTCCATTAACTACAACAATATATTTGAGTACGAGTTTCCAAGACTTTTCCAAGGGACCTAATTTTGGAAAGTTAACCATCAACCTTTTATTTACTATTACCATAATTCATTGTAACATTTAGGACTTTTCACATATCTTTAATTTATATATTTTATTATTATTTTTTATTAAATATGTTTTTATGTTAATGGTTCACTGTCCGCAACACCTATCGCCGACGACTTTTCCGGCGATCATCATCATCGACGGTTTTTTGGCGATTGTTGTCGGTGATTTTTTCGGTGACTTTTTTCAACGAGGACAAGTTAACTAGTTAACCTGATTTTTACTATTAACTTATTAGCATGAATTTTTAACATGTTTTCGGTGACTTTTTCGACGAGACTCCGAAGACCGACCAAACTCCGGTGACTTTTTGGCGAGGACAAGTTAACTAGTTAACCGGGTTTTTACTAATAACTTGTTAACAAGATTTTTTTATTTTGATAACTAGTTAACCTGAGTTTTATAGTTAACTAGTTACCAAGTTGTTAACTAGTTATTTAATCGAGTTAACTGATGATCCAAATTTTACTCAACTTGTTATCAACATTATGTAACTAGTTAGCCAAGTTAGTTAACTAGTTATCAAATCAAGTTAACTAGTTATCTAATCGAGTTAACTAGTTATCTAATCGAGTTAATCAGTTAACCCGTCGAGTTAACTAGTTAACCAATCGCGTTAACTAGTTAACCAGTCGAGTTAACTAGTTAACCAGTCGAGTTAACTAGTTAACCAATCGAGTTAATAGTTACAAGTACTAGTTAACCAATCGAGTTAACTAATTACCAAGTTGTTAACTAGTTAACCAATCGAGTTAACTAGTTAACCAATTCTAAACAAATAGAGATATTTTCTATGAACCAGTTATCGTAGCTTTCTTTCCCTTACCCACCGCTACAATTCTTATTACTATGTATTACTAGCTAGTCAAATCTCAATTAACCTCAATCTTAAATGCAAAAGATTCAGATTATGAGATTACATAATAGCTTTACTCATGATAGATAACATATATACATACATAAAATGGACAAGCATACATTGTAGGGAAAACACATACATACATAATATGAACAAACATACATTGTAGGGAAAACACATCTGCAATAGATAATGGGATCTTCTTCCACACATCAAACAAGGTGTGTTCCTCCCAATTTGACCAAACTCACCGACTTGCAGCAGAGTCACTGCTGGGCTCGTATGGAGTTTGAAGGGCGAAGATCGATTCCTCGACGAACATCATCTAAAGAGACTGGATAGCTTGGCACTTTTTTCCCACGTCTCGAGTCCTCCGTCTCCTACCTTCCGTTTCTCCATCAATTAATCCACTTCTCCTCGCCGGTAGATCCACGTAGCACATCGCCTCGCTTCCAACTCTATCAAATGGTGGTGAGGCAAGGGTTATTGAAAGAAAATATAGAAGAAGAGGGTAGGCTGGCGTTAGAGCTAAGGTGGAGGAGGAATCGTGCTCCGTCGGCCGCCGATTTCCGAGTTCCGACTTGATCTTGCGGCGCCGCTACTCTGCCCCGCTGACCAGCCGTCCGATGCCGGATCTGCTCTGGCTCGGATCGAAACCACTCAAAACGACCCTTGCTCCCTCTCACCCAATAGATGTATGCCCTCTGAGTCGGTCGGCGGCGATGGATTTGTAGGTGGCGTGTTGATGTGTGTTGAGGACGATGCTGCGTCGATTCCTAATCCGGCGAGGAAGACGTCGTTAGAGCTTCGTATGGGCTGTCGATCCGGAGATTTTCGGCGTCTCATCTAGAAAGAAAGTGAAAAGAATAAGGACGACAACTGTTTCCAATTTAGGAATAGGGTTTTTTGTTTTCTTTTTAAATGACCAGAATGCCCCTCCGAATTTGGGTTTGGAATTGTTCCAAACTTAAAATCCTGGACGCAGATTCGAAGCCTCTTGAAACACTTATTTAGTTATTAAAATTTTTTTTTTGGTGGAAATTATTTTAATTATGATATTATATTATTAGTATTTATTACTATAATTTATCAAGTTGCATAAGCAGCAGAATAGCAAAAGAAAAACCTTGTCCAAATTACTCCCCTGCCCTGCCTCGAAGACCACCCAACACAACCTCCATTAAATTTCCTTCCTTTTTCAAAATAAATTCACCATTCTTCTCTCTGTTAGTATCACCATTTTTAACTATTCTTCATCCCAGTAACTTTAAGCCTTAAGCACATCCATACTTGCCGCTTGCTTGTGTTTTCTTTTCACTTGTCTACTACTGATACTGCCTAGTAGTACTTTCTCTCCTTGTGTTTTTTTCTTTCCCTATTTTAATGACGGCATGTCTGTCCTGAGCTTCTCTACTTTCAAGATTCTCCTCGAACTTGGCCAACCCAAACCCAAACCCAAGAGCAAAATCCCTCAACTTCTCTTCTTTTTTTAGCACCATTCTGTATATATCTCCAGAGCTCTCCTTCAATGTTTAATCTTCTTATGGAGAAGAAGAAAAACGCTGCTACTTTCCTCTTGGGATATATACTTTTGTAGATCAGCTCTTTCATCCTCTCTTCTTCACTTGCCCTCTTACTTTTTCCTTTTCTTTCCTAACTGGATTTCAACTGCTAATACTTATCTATCTGGTTTTCCTTTACCTTTTTCCTTCTTTCCCTCACCACTATCCTCTAACTTGTTTTTCTTCTATCCCCTTTTTCCTTCTTGACTTGGTTGATTTCTCCTTTTCGTCTCACACCCATTTGAGCTCTCCTCTTTTGCTATAAAACCCAGTTTTCTTACTTTGCCAACTCTACTGGTTTTATATCCAAGTTCCTTCCTGTATTTCTTTTTATTCTTTTTGGTGTAGAATGGGGTTAGCATCTTTGTTTGTGGGATTAGTTTCATTGGTGTCATTGTTCACCGTGGGGAGTGGAATAGGTGCTAACTGGGGCACACAAGCAACCCACCCTCTGGACCCTGACATTGTGGTGAGGCTTCTCAAGGATAATGGGATCCAAAAGGTTAAGCTTTTTGATGCAGATTATGACACCCTTAGAGCTCTTGGCAAGTCTGGGATTGAAGTCATGGTTGGCATCCCAAATGATATGCTTGCTACTATGGCTGCCAAGGTGAAAAATGCCGAGGAATGGGTCTCCCAAAATGTCTCCAAGCATATCACTACTGATAGTGTCAACATCAGGTCATTTCTTTGCAGCATCTTCTTCTTTTCTCTTGTTAATCGCTTTGCCTACTTAAAGGGAAAGTTGGATCCCTTGT
Source organism: Linum lewisii (assembly GCA_034768395.1). Classification (NCBI taxonomy): domain Eukaryota; kingdom Viridiplantae; phylum Streptophyta; class Magnoliopsida; order Malpighiales; family Linaceae; genus Linum; species Linum lewisii. The sequence goes on from CM068297.1 coordinate 12,130,586, forward strand.
TTGATGAATACGAGGTTGACTGCTAGGCTTATAGTGCCGCCATGATCATCATTTTGAAGAGTTTTCAGTCTCTTTTTGTTTAACTATATTGTTTCATGATGTTGATTTCATCTACTTAAACCTGGGAGATATGATTGATGTATCCACTAGCTGCCTATGTTCCTTGACCATTGAAATAATATGATTATGACACTTAAGAAAGTGGATATGATTCAGTTAGTACTTAGAAGGTTGCATTGCTTATCTATTTGACAGAGACGGGCTTCTTAAAAGCAAGGATGATATTTATTTACATGTGCATTTATGAAAGTTGTCAAAGTGAATAAATTGGTTACTGGACTTAATTTTGGTTATGTGGTGCGTCTTAGGTTCTTCATCTAAATTCTGTCTCAAGATTTGGAGTCGTATCCTTGAGCTTATGTACCGGATAAATCTCTCTCAAACTTGTTGAACAAGTGTATTTGAACTTCTTACTAAAAATCTTTGTCCAAGATCTCTGAGTTTAGCCTTTCTTGTCCTTTGAAATCCTGTTCTGTCTTACCATAAGCTAGTTTTCAAGAACAGAAGCACGTTTTGAACTGGTTACTTAAGCTCTAGAACATAGAAGCTAAGTTTTTGCTAACTGGTTTCTGGTTCTCTTTGCTTCCCTTGACATCTTAGGACTGAACACTTGCAATACATAATGGTGTATTCAATTTTAGCCTTATTTTACCCCCACATAAACTGCATTCATATTAGGATTCCTTATGTTATGCTCTCTTTGTATCTGCTGGCCAAAGTAATAGTTTACATTTTTAACAGTTGCTACAATCTCTGAAACTTTCGTTGTTGCAAGTTTGCTTACAGTTTCTGTCAGATCCCTTGATAACGTCTAGTGTAGCCTTTGGAAGTTTGTGATGAGTGCAATCCAGTTCTTAATTTCTAGTTTCCTTTCTGCCTAGAGAACGTGCATCATCTTTGTAGATGTATCAAAAGTGCGGTCTTACCCCCTTGCCTTCTGTATTATTAAAACATTTGTATTAGTCGGTTTGTTATTATGTAATGTGTACTAAAACCACATGGCTGAATTCTGGTTCCAGATATGTTGCTGTTGGAAATGAGCCTTTCCTGCAAACATACAATGGAAGCTTTCTCAGGACAACCTTTCCTGCTCTCCGGAATGTTCAATCAGCCCTCATAAAGGCTGGGCTTGCTAACCAAGTGAAGGTCACTTGCCCGCTGAATGCTGATGTCTATGAAAGTGCAAGTGGCCTTCCGTCTGGAGGTGACTTTCGTCAAGATATCCATGGTTATATGCTTGAAATTGTCAAATTCCTTAGTGAAACTGGTTCACCATTCACTGTGAACATCTATCCTTTCATAAGCCTGTACATTGATTCCAACTTCCCTGCTGAATATGCTTTCTTTGATGGAGATTCATCGCCTTTGAATGACGGTGGAATGTCCTACAACAACATGTTTGATGCCAACCATGACACTCTTGTGCATGCCTTACAGAAGAATGGGTTCGGTAACATGCCCATAATCATTGGAGAGATTGGGTGGCCAACTGATGGTGACCGGAATGCTAATGTAGAATTAGCCCGCCGATTCAACCAAGGTTTTATGTCACGTATTTCAGGCGGGAGAGGAAGCCCAATGAGGCCTGGTCCCATTGATGCCTATTTGTTCAGCCTGATCGACGAGGATGCAAAAAGTATTGATCCAGGAAACTTCGAACGGCACTGGGGAATATTTACATTTGATGGACAACCAAAGTATCTCCTCAACCTTGGGACCACGAATACTGGACGTCTAATCGCAGCAAAAGGTCTTACCTATCAGGAGAGGAAATGGTGTGTAATGAGACCATCTGCCAGGCTTGATGATCCTCAAGTACCGCTAAGTGTTAGCTATGCTTGTAGTCTTGCTGACTGCACTAAACTTGGTTATGGTACATCCTGCGGTAACTTGGATGCTAGGGGGAACATCTCTTATGCATTCAACAGTTACTTTCAGATCCAAGATCAAAAGGATGAAGCTTGCAAGTTTCCAAATCTATCGACAATTGTCAAAACAGACCCATCACAAGGAACGTGCAAGTTTGACATAATGGTCCAGCCATACTATGGAGGTGCAGCAAGACTGCAGAAACAACTCCGCTTCGCTGCAGTCTTTGCTTTTATTTCACTATTGTTTCTGTGAATTTAGAGGCTCCTACTTTCATAAGGTAACTTCTCTCACTCGTGACTCTTTTGTTTTCAAGAAGTGGTGTAGTGCAATATCATTTGTTACAAGAAAAGAAACTATCTCTTTTAGTGGTAAATGCGGTAGCTTATATATGGTAAACATGCTTGATGCTAGCACAGTAACATATGCAGAATACGGTTGCGCCTAGAAGCCTTGAATTAGATTGTGAAAGCTGGAGACGTGGATGGCCGCAAAGAAATGAAAATTGCTAGCTTTGGGAGTGTTGCATAATGCAATGGACGTTGGTCAAAATCAATTGCACCTTTAGCTGCTATAGTTGTTTAGTCTGCTGTCTTAATGATTTATGTGCTTATTTCCCCCATTTGTAACATTTCTTCTCTTCATTCCGGGAGTTCATCTTTCCTGAAAGGAAGGATAGTACCTTCACTTCCATGACTTGCAGTAGTAGCGTTGCTTAGTGAATTAGCTTGTGAATCTGTATTATTTTGGTTCAGATTATATGCACAAATGATGAAAAATCAGTCTTGGCAATTTTGAAGTGCTTATCTTATTTGATGTTGTTAGGAACTAGTCATTGGTAGAGCATGCTGTTTTTTTCATGCAGATGTTTCTGTTTTCTCATGAAAATATTTGTAGCAATACTGTGTTTTTGAAGATCAGAAATCCTTCTTCTATAGGTCTGCTGATAGTCACAATGATGAACACAACACAAGCACAGACTATTTCTTCTTTTACACTATTATTCTTCACAAGTTTCCTAGACTCTATAGATGTTGCATGCCATCAAGGTCTAGTGTAGTATTGCTGTTTCACATTATTATTAACTTCAAGACTTCCCAGCTTAGCTACAGTTAAGAATCTGGATACCATGGACTAAGTTTAGGCTTCCTAACATTCTTGAGAGCCTTCCAGACGACACTGTTACACTTGAAACCAGAACCAAAAGCAATTTGCCATATCCTGTCTCCTCTCTTAACACGGGAGTTTGCTTCCAGATAACCTAGCTCGTACCAGACGCTACTGCTGGAAGTGTTCCCAAAGCGCTCAAGAGTCTTCCTTGATGCCTCCATGTACTCCTCGGTGAGTTCCAGGTTGTTCTGCAATTCGTTGAGCACTTTCTTGCTTGATGCCAAGATGCATATGTGCTCGAAGGCAAGCTTGTAGTCAGGAATATAAGGCTTGGTTTTCTTCTTGAATAGCAAGTTGGTAAAGAAATGGAATTGCTCTGATACAGGAAGAACTAGGGGGCCTAAGGTTGTAATGTTAGCCTTAAGTGCAAGGCCTCCTATTTCAATCACATCTTTGCTCACTGAGATGCCTTTCTTCCCTTCTGCATCTTCCTTTATATGGATGCTTCTGAAACTCCTATTCTCCATGCCTTTGTGTGTTCTGACGATCTGCAGCAATGCATAACTCATCATGTTTGCATAATCTGAATGTGAAATTTATGAATGAATTTCAATCCAATTTCTGCAAAATTCATCTTTTACCTGCTTGAGTTCATATTTAGAGCGCCATCTGTCGAGACGGCAGCTGGATAGAAGCATAGTTGCAGCTCCCATTCTGAAGAAGCAGTTGGGAAGGAGCATATCAGTCTCATTCCCATTGTACCATGTGAAGCTCACAGCTTCTGTACTCACGACAAGAGCATGAGAACCCGGATAGGCAGTCAGAAGATCCCTTGCTAGATCGATGGCTGCGATTCCAGCAGCACACCCCATCCCACCAAGGCTGAAGCTGTTGATGTTGTGCTTCAGCTTGTAATGGTTTATCAACATGGCTGCTAGGGAGGGTGTGGTGTTGAGAACCCCACAGTTGACCACAAGGATCTTGATGTCTTTAGGCTGGATTTTCGTTGCAGCAAGGAGGTCATCCACCGCACCAAACATCACCATGGCAGCTTCTTCCCTGCCATCCTTCAGGGTGATCTTGTCATCGGAGCGGAAAACTGATCTAGGCATGTAAGTTTCGTCTCCAAGGCCAGAGTTCTTCAATCCCCGGTGCTGGAACTCGATGGAAGCATCGTTAAAATGGCCAGATTCCTTGGCCAGACGAATGAACTCCTCCTTTGATATCTGCAGCAGGTAAAAGAAGAAACCTTTTTCAAACACAGCTGCTGCCATTCATGAAATAGTAAGATGTGTGTGAAAGAAGGTGGTACCTTTAGTTCATTTGGCGGACGGTAACAAGAAAAATCGACGAGATAAACAGAACGAGGAGCCAAGTCAAAGTAGATATAAATAACAGAAAGAAACAGTCCGGAGATGCAGAGAGCATCAAGAGGTTGAGAGTTGGGTATGAGATCTTGCCATGGGAGCTTCCCAAGTTGGGAACTGAAGATGGCAAGCAGAAATGGGGGAAGCAAGAAGTAAAGGCCATGATTGAGAAGGTAAGTATATCCAAGCTTGACATACTTCAAGTTGACTGAGCTGAGAAAGTCGGGGAGCCTGCGTCGGACCTTGACAGAGAAGCTCTGGGAACCTGCATAGGGACCTGAATCCTGGACTCCATGGTTGACGATTTCAGTGGCGAGACGGTCTTGCTCCCTTGACATGGTGAGAGTGTGAGTAGTAGTTAAGATAAGAGAGGTCAGAGATATGAGATTAGTGAGATTGGTTAGGGGAAAAACAGTTTATAGATGAATTTAGGATGAAAATGAGGGGGTTTAACAACAACAGAATGAGGGGAGGTTCTTTGTGCATGGAGACATGAGATGTGCTGGTTTATAGCTTCATATACAATTCGTGTGTCTGATGCAATCTGAGATGTTAGTTCATGACATGGATTCTGTAATTAAAATGATACATATTTTATTTTCTTACCAACTCAAAATATACAGTGAAATGTGAATGTAGGTTAGATGAATAAAAGAGTAGTGTGTTTATTTAAATGATCGATAAAAAAGAATATAATGTTCTTCTTTGATCCTTTACTCCTTCAACTCTAATTAGTTCATCGACCCATCTGGTTCATGATGGTTATCATCGATATATCAACCGATCTCCTTGCCAGGATTATCCATACAATCACTCTATATGTTGATGGAGAAAGGGCTAAGAGGTCGTTTGGGTTGAGAATTTGAGTAGGTGATTTGAAAGTGATTCGGGGTCAAATCACTTTGGTAGAGATTTGGTTCCAAATCTATTGTTTGGACAAGAAAAAGAATTTGGAGGTGATTTCAAATAGCAAGGTGGGCTCGGAGTGAATTTGAAGGTTATTTCAGATCACCTTAAGAGTGTAGAGATTTGAGAGGATGAGGAGGAGATTTGAAAGATAAAGTAAAAAACACCCTTCACCTTGTTCTTATAATTACATGGCATTGTGTACATGTCTCCTACTTTTCTCATGCAACTCATAGTATGATTTTGGTTTGACGGCAGTCATGATAGACTGTGATTTAATAAGATTATTCTGGATGTTTCTATGTCATTCAATTTAAGTGGATGTTGGTTATGAATTTGGTTTCTATTTGATTTGATGATATTACGTTGATTTATATGGTTGTGTTATATGTTTTCCCCTAGTTTTATGTACAAAATGTCTACTTCATATTCAACGGATATGAAGCACAAAAAATATTGAACACGTAGACATGAGAAGGAAAATAATGAGGACATTTTAGAACTATTCTTTTACTTATTTTATTTCAATTTCTTAATGTCTATATAAATTCACTCCAAAGCACCTCTAAATCACCAACTCAAATAGTCCATTTTGAAAATAGCAACACCACCCAAATCTCTTCTATTTCAAATCTCTAGCTATTTCAAATCTCCAACCCAAACAACCTCTAAACATCTTGTAAGCCGGCGAGATTGATCTAAAAAATACCAAATCTACCTTTTCCAAGTGGGAAGTGAAAAGCAGGGTGGGTGTAACTCGTATTTGACGGTGAATTAGTACCATAGCAGTTGGCGAGTATTATAAATTTTCGTGTGCATCTCCCTTTTTGGCGACAACTCTTCTCTTTGTGATATAGTAAAAGCATGTACCTCTAGCTCCAATCACTCTGGTTCATGAGATTAGCAACATCTGATTTTGGTCGTCATTTCTGAACATGGGGTTGTGGAATGGAATCCTCTGAGAACTTCCGTTTCGTTTCCTCATACTCGTAGACATAAATGCATGTTTTCCTTTGATCGTTGTCAGCTACGACGTATAATCTTTCTGAGTCCATCTTGAGTGTTTACATTTCTTTGGGATATCCTTCGGTTGGTTTCTAACATCAACAACGGGCAACATTGGGTCAATTGTCTGCTTTTTGTTCGATAGACAAAGTCTTTCTCCTCCACAACTTCCCTTCTTTACTTTTATCATTAATAATTTAACACCAACCCTAGAAGACACCAGTTGAACCATTAGTTCAACCCATACATATGCTACTCGGGGTTACTCAACCAATCAACACGAATATCATACACATTTAACCCAATTGATAAAAAAACTGAACTTTGCATAAACCAACCAATAATCAATGAGTGGAATTTAACAGCCCAAATTGGGAAACTAATGAATCATATGCTCAAACCAATGGTCTAATGATAAACTTCAGAAATACTTAAACAGTACTATCTAATGAAATCCCCATATCCTAAGTGAAAAAAAAAATCTAAAATGGATTCAATCCTCGAAGTTGTATCTAGCATGAACCGACTCATCGATATATGCTGTCCAACTCGTCCTAGTTCTTTTAGGTAGCACGGTGACCTGCTCATTATACCCAATACCAATGCACAACATGAAAAAACTGGGGTTAGTGGAAAACACTAGGTGAACTAGCCAAATGATTATAGAACCAACATAAGAGCATAACTCTTCAAAACATGTCTTCGAGTGTGTATGGTTCACTGAAATTGAGTTGGTGATGAATATGAGCTAATAACTCTGTTTTCCAATCAAATTAAGATAAAAATCCCGTAAGAGTTAGAGCATAGAGCACGACGTGCTTTTGGAAGAGAACGACGTGCTACCTTGATTTGTTAAAATCCTTTAGTTGAGTAGTGAATGGAGTACAATCGTGCTTTTCTTGTAGCACGGCATGCTCCATGCAAATTCTAGCAAAGCCCGGTTGTTTTGATCATTTTCGCTTCATTTCACCTCTGATTTAGTCCCTTTCAAAGCACTGAAATTGTAATTGAGTCCTCTTTAAGATGATGACCTAAGAGCTCATCAAAATAACTCAAAACCAAAGTAAAACATCCAAATATCACCAATAATGTGGATTTAGACCAAAGAGATATATATATATATATATAAGCAAAACTACTCAATTATGGAAAAAAATGCCACAAAAATATCATGCAAGGAGAGACTGATAACACCAATAATTAGGTGTATTAGCATCCTTCTTCACTACTATCGTGTTTGGGGTAACAATGGTGTTGAAATCCTTCACAAATCTTCGACAGAAGCTAACTAACCTATGAAAACTCTTAACTTCCATAATGTGCGTGGGGATCGACCAAGACTTGCCCTTGTTTGTTACAAAATTGGTGTACCTTGGATGATTTTACCATTATTTTGACGGGATGAGCCAGGTTCGTCCTTTTTTTGGCTGATTTGGCATACATGGTTTAGATGTATCAGTGGTAGCATTATTCTTTTTGAAACCATATTTGAGTTTTCGCTCCACCCTAATCACCAATTGCACTAAGTCATCATAGTCCATGTAATTCTGCAAGTTCACTTGGTGAGAAATCTCTCGATGAAGTCCATTGATGAACCTCTCTTCGTGTAGATCAAGTCTAGACATCATAATTTCAATCTCTTTTTGGTAATCCTCTATCCGTGGTAGCAGTTGTAGTCTCTCCTTTTTCTCAGTTTTCTCCACCTCTTTCTCTAGACTGTTCCCGTTTTATCAATCTACACTCTCTCCTCAAGTGTCGGGTTGATTGCAATGATAACATATCATTTCTCATTTAGGTCTTGAGACTGATTTTTACCTTTCTCTAGGTTAACTCGACTCTTACTTCAATCTCGATAGTTCTAGAAATTGGGATTGCAATTTTTACCTCTTCCACGATTTTCAGATTTGTCTGCTACGAAAGCATGTGAATGCTAAGAGATCCCCAATTCTTTTCCTTGTCTCTTCATTTAACATGCTATATCATTGACAATGTCCATTGTCAACTTGCCATTAGGTGCTGAGTTGCTAAGTGAAACCACCAAAGTCTCCCAACTATCCGGCAATGAACTAGGAAACAACAACACTTGCACCTCGTCATCGAGATTCAACTTCATTGTGGTTAGTTGGTTCACAAGCCCTTGAAAATCACTCAGATGCTGTGAGACACTATGTCCGTCCTTGTACTTCAAATTCACAATCCTTCGATTTAGCAAGTCCTCTATTCTTGGCTTCCAAATTGAGTAGTTCGACGAAGTTAACTTGATCATCCCTCCGTTTAACTCCTCCATTCTCGCCATACACCCGAACAACCCCAATCAACCAGGCTCTGATACCTCTGTTGGGAAATGGGGCAGAAATATATAAAGCAAGAATGAGAGACGACACAAAATGATTTTTACTAGAAAACCAAAATCGGGAAAACCACGGGACCGAAGTCCAAGCAACAACTCCATTATACTTTGGTGGGATTACAAGCCCTCTTTAGGCAAGACAGAGGATTACAAAACACCTCAAGAACTGAGTTCTTGGATCACCAATCAACAACAATTGATACTGACCAACACGGTGGATAACAAGAGCAAAGCAACAACACGAAGAGTGAAAACTCGGAGACCAAACCAAACTCGTAACCCTCTGTCCAGCAACTATTCCAGTCGAACCAGGCCTCCAAACAAAGATTCCAACGGTCAAGACGTATCCCTACCACTCCTAAATACTCACACAAAATTTGAGGATAAACCAACGGTGTGATCTCCCAAGATCGTATCTTCAATGGGATGACCTGCTGCAGTGACAAAAAATTCTGCAACTTTTCGGTTCTCTTTTCTCTACTTTGTTTGCTATATCACTTGACAGAAACATTAACTCTCAATTCAATAATAGAGTCTTCTAGAGTAAGCCATTTAAGCTCCCCAATGAGCCCAAAATGCCACACAAATAATTAACACATTTCTCTAGAAAATCAGTTAACTCAACCACCATATGTGGCTGTACAAACCCAACGTAACGTATTGATGGAAGGTGCACATATTGCCTGATCGAATTACCTTTCTCACAGCTGGGCCTGGGAATGAGAAAACTGGGATATGTACCAGATACATGATTCGTTTTACACGATATGCCAAAAGGAACATGCACTTGCTACTCCTAGTGAGAAGACTTGCATGTTCTTGCAGAAATGACTGTTAGTAAACTAAAACGCGAGTCGAAGCAACAACATTTATTCACTTTAAATTATACAATTTTTTTTTATTCTTCCACCCAATCTTTTTACTGCTCATTTTATGACAAAAGATCTCACCAGAAACTGGAAAAAGATATAAAATCAACACCAGTTGCAGACTGAAGCCTATGAAAATACGAAAGCTAGATTGATATTGCTTGCTTGTGAAGTTGCAGCTGTTGTTAATCAATCAAATAACATCACTATAAGAGCTTTCAGACCAGACTCTTTTCATGATCCTCCAACCACAAAGAAATCATTCAAACTCTCTAAAGGGTATCTACCCACTCAAGGTCCAGCCTCAGGAACTCGTCCATTGTCAGTTCATCAAGTGAGTCTGATGCTGTGTCTGCTAATTCCGGCACAGCAGACACCTTCTCTTCCGACGATACATCCACACTAGAATCTGTTTTCAAACACCCCAAATGTGGTCCTGATGTGCTACTACCACCACCTAATGAGAAAGCAAATCTATGAGCAATAGCCTTTATCTCCGACTCTGACAGTGAACCAATTGGAACCTTGTGGAGTTGTGGTCTCCTGTCACCTGGAAAATTGAATTTCCCACTTTCACCACGAACACAATACAGAGCAGCATCATATGCTCTGGCTGCCTTCTCTGATGCATCAAACGATCCCAACCACAACCTTTTTCCTATTCTTGGAACAGTAATTTCAGCTGCCCACTTACCCAGTGCCCTCATACGGACACCCTTGTAACCTCCCATCTGTTTCCGCTTTTGAATGGTCTTCTTAGGAGCCGCTGGATCCATAATTAGGACACAAATCAACAACCTACTCCTCACTATATACTATCTAGTGTTAAAAAAGGAGTAGGTAACAGCATTAATCACATAGATTGGCTGTCAAACAGGTAAACAATGGAGCTCATGCACAGCACAGGTGGAGCAGACACAACACACAGAAAGGAAGAAAACAATGCACGTGGAAGCGTAGCTACTATCACATAAACAAACTCAGATAGTAGAACTGAGTTTCCAGTAGCAAACGGTGCCAATTGTCAACATATGAATCAAATGTGCAGTTCTGTTTGGATATTTAATGAGAAACCAAAAGTTAACTTCTTTGATAAGAAAGCCAGAAAAGATTAAGGTTACTAAAAGGAATTTATTGGAGAATCTAGTCAATATATCACACAGAAAGGGCGATTTAAATACTGAATCCCTCTTCTTTTCAAGTTCAGGAAACAACAAGGCCTATAAATCCTATTAGAACTACAGAAAAATGCAAAGAACAGTCCTTAGACTAGGAAATCTTCACTGCTAACAAACTATGAGATTGTGTCATCCAAATGCGATTCTTCGATGCCTTTCACATGTCCTGGACAATATATTCCCTGCTACCAAAAATAACGGCATAATGGTTCAATATGAGACTGAAATAATGTTCAGAAAAACTAGGGACAGACTGAAGATTTATGAATTATCTCAACAGGTTAGTAACAAAGTAGAGAAAAGAATAATAACAGATCAGAGGGAGCCAGATGTTAAGCGAATAACATAAAAAATTAAAAGAAATCAAAGAAGACGTGCCAATACAACACACTGAATATGCACACCCACATCACCTAAGATCCCCATAGATCCATTATATCCAGTGCAGAAAAATGCACCAAACAGTTTTAAGCATTAAGGTTTTCTAGCATACAAGCGCAGGAGCAATAGTTTTTAGCCCCTAGCAATCTTGCAGAATATGGCAACTGTTGCAGTTGATAAGTCATCAAAAAATGCAAGAACCCTACTACACTCTTTCTTTCTTATTAGCTACGGTCATAACTAGCTAGGCAATGTATTATTCTTATAGGATAAGAGAATAACACATAAACAGACCCAGTGTGAAGGAAATCCAAGATGGAATTCATAGGGGTAGTTTGGATAGGAGAATTGGTAACTGGACTTACGAAACTAGAGCTCAATTCCCATGAACAATTTTCTAATCCAAACAACCCGATAGTTCTCTCACCTTAAGAGCTTGATGGTGTTGGCAATTCAGATGCAGTTGCATCGGCAGAAGGAGGGACATAAATCCGTGCTTTCTTCAGAATGTCAGCAACAATCCAACGCTTATGCTTACTCAACGGCCTTGAAGGATCCAACTTCACCTGAACACAGCATTGGAATAAAGTGGAATCCAAGTCAATAAACAATACCCCAAATGCAATCAGAGAGCTTTATCAATTTCCAAACGAAGATAGGGAGGACGTTGAGTTGTTACAAGAATCGTCGGAAATTTTACAAAATTAAACTGGAAAAATAAGAGCTTAAATCGTTACTCGATCTCCAATGTTACAGGCGTCGTTCTCGTCGTGGGCCATGAACTTTGATGTGCGTTTGACGTAGCGATTGTAGAGCTTGTTGTGGAAGAGTCTATCGACGGCCACCACCACCGATTTCTGCATCTTGTTGGAGACGACGACTCCCACCACAGACTTCATCTTCTACGGCTTCAGGGCGATTCTCCGTTGCTTCGTCTGTTCTTTCACTGTCAAAGCCCTAAACCCTCTCCCTGAAAAGAAATCTTCAGGTTAATTACACAGACAGTCACGTGTTACTGAATACTGACTGGACGGTCACAAAATTTTTTAAAAATAACATTTTAGTAACCAAGGCCCAATATTTGCTACATTATTCCATAATAAACCAGTCACTTTGCCCAAAACCCAAACCCAAACCCAGACCCAACTTGTCCCTTCATTTCGTTCATCATGTGCCAAACAACAAGATGTGATGGGAGGAAGAATGGAAGATGATATCATTTATGGTCTATGGATGAGTATAGAGAGTCATTTCTGAGTATTAAAGCAATGTTGGAAGATTGAAGAAACTGGCATGGAGTTATTAAGGACGGGATTGAACCCAATTCCAAACGCGTAATTCAATTCTACTTAAACAAAAATAGTATGGTTCAATTTTGCCAAAATTCGAGGCCAATTCCAAATGCTAAATTCCATTCTAATCTAGACAGAAATACCAGTTCCAGCCAATCCTGACTTGAATATGAATTTCAACGAAATTGGTAATTTTGACCAAAATTAGTCCAAATTAAACGAAAAATGGTGCATTAATGTTCAAATTCGAAGACATGAAGTAGTTTTTAACCTTGGACAATAGAGCATGATGTTGAGCCGGGAAGAAGAGAGACGCAAAGAAGGAACTATCCAACTCTTTTAAATTAGAGTTGGTGTAGAAAAATGTTTTGGTAAGCCTCTTGACACCGTTTTAAGGTTAAACTCGATGTTTAAGGTTCATCGAATATCACAAAGGAGTTGATAATATATTTCTAAGGAGATACGCATTCTATGCAACTTTTGTCGTTGTCAAAATCTTGTCATCGGTGACCAAGAGTATTGTTGCTAACGACGTGGTTCAAGGACGGGTTTTCTGAAAATCATTCCCTGCCAACAAAATATCGGGTTCCCATTCTGCACTCGCCCGCCACCATGACGTTCTTGGGGTTTCAACAGTTTCTCCATCGTGGATGATCACTATGGTTTCTTTATATCTTTTCTTTCCTCCCTAGGCGTCTTCTTACCCATTGGGATCACCTGTGCTATCAAAAACATTTTCTCTTCGTTCATTACCGATTTTATCTCGGCTTTAAGTTTCTTGAGAACACTCTCCTTCCTTATCTTCGGGTCCACACGCCTTTTCTGGTGTTTAGGACTCTCTGAGCTCTAGTTAAGGGGTTATATTTTTAGGTTTTTTTAAAAAATATTTAAGTATCATTTATGATTTACAATCCATGTATGCTTTAAGATAAGTATAATAAGCATTCATAAACCATTTTAGATATTCAATAGAATATCAATGAATACAAAAACATGATTTATAATGAAATAATAAGTCACTAGCTATCCACAAGACTTATGTTCATGCTCCCCAAATTGGGAATTACAATCACGGTTAAACTCATGCTAATGCTCCCTATATGTAGGAAATCACGATAATACTCCCCCGATTGGGAATTCATTATATATGTACGCTAGCTAGGAGAGTTAGGCCCTAACAAACCAAGTTTAAATGAGGACGAACGAATGACCACAAGCCATTATCAGTTAAGCTATGCTAGAAAATAATTAAGTTATATTAAGTAAGCTACTCAATAATGTATTTAATAGTATATTTAGTTATATTATAAGTCTGATAACATAACATATCCTCACTCTGTAAAAACAAGGATGAACAACTGAGTCTAAATCACAACTAAATCGTGTAGGATCGATAATTTAGACCGCGTATGAAATAGAAAATAATTAAATTCTCACTTGTTATTTCAATAATTATATCTAAAAAAAATTATCTAACCAAATTTGTTAAAACCAAACCAAGTAATCGAGAGATTCAATCAAAGTCAAACCTCTAAAAACTAATTCAAAAAACCATTCATATTGATGCTTTACAAAAAATTAAGTATTTACATAATTGCTATAGCAAACTAACACTCAATGTTGGGTCAGGTTGCTAAGGAGCAATCACACTCGTGTTTTTCGAAAGTTTTGTTTGAGTTGTTGGGATTGCAAGACTGATCGGAATGGCGTCGGTTGGCGCTTCAGCTGACCAACCGGTGTCAGGTTCAAGGATGGGACGGCAACGCGAGGCAATGTGTCTTTCAGAAACACGTTGATGGCCAACCTACAGATCGACCAAGTAATCTTCGTCGGAGTTTAACATCAATGAAAGCACGCAAAATTGATCGTTACTAAGTATTCAAATGGGAACCCCTTGTGACCTATGCTTCGATTCCCAGAAAGCATAAGGAAAGTTTGGTAAGAAGCTTGGGAGCATGCTATTGTACTTAAAGTATATGACAGGAATGTGGGATTTTACTGCCCGCTGAATCGACTGAACTTATTGTGGCGTGGTAAGAAGTTTGTGTTGTGGTCTTGCAGGTCACCCATCAGAGGCATGTACCAAATTCTCAATCCCAGAAGATACCTCATCGACCATTGAGAGAAATATAGTTAATAATGCAGATCTTTCTACCTTAGCTAGAGATGGTTTTGGAGAGTGGGTGATGGTCCTGAAGCGAACATTCAGCCAGGAAAAAAATGCTCAAAAACCTGATGAGAGTGGCTCATATAATTTGGAGGCAAAGTGATGACACTCGATTTGACGTGATTATCAGCCTCATTTAAGCAACATTTTCTTGCTTAAGACATGGTTTTTAGGGTAGAATAACGAATATTCAATCGATTGCCCTATCTCGTGCCATTTGTGTTACCTTGGCCCGTTTCGGGTCTATTTGATGGTTTTCTAGTGTTTTTACGTTAGCACAGGTTTTTGCCATCGAATAAGTAGCCAAAGACGTGTCTAAGGCGTTGGAACCTCGAGGGATTGCACCAGAATCAATCAAAAGAGCCAATCAAGTTCAAGCAAATTCCTGCCCGGTTTACAAAGGAGTTTTCGCCGAAAATAACCCTTTATTTTCGGCGAAAATATCAGCACAAATCAACTAAGGCCAACTGAAGGATATTTTCGGCGAAAACATATAGCTTTCGGACCGAGAACTTATTCGGCGAAAATCACAGGAGAATCAGCCGGAGGACCCGTCCATTTGTACCAACATTTTCAGCGAAAATAACAGAAGGAATCCGGCGACTTAGGGTTTAAGTATAAATACTTAAACCGGCGGCCCAGGAAAGATTCATTGATCATAATTCATATTTTCACAAATCAGACTTTTGAGAGTCAGCCGACTCTAGGGTCGATAGATAGAGTTTAGAGAGTTCGAAGATCCGTGGAGAGATCGTGACGCCATCCTTCACCTCGGAGAACTCGGAGCTTAAAGTTGAAGTTCCAGGAGATTGAAGCTTCGCGGGAGTCGTCAGAATTAGGTTTTTCAGTTCTTATCTGTTCTTCCTCTGTATGATGATCTTCATTGTTGCCTTTGATTCTCTTGTTTCTGATATGAGTAACTGAACTTGTAGAGCTTAGATTAGATGAACCCTAAGTGACCTAGGGCTTTAAAGCGGTCACGGATCGACGGTGATTAGATTCGAAGTTCAATCAGTTCTTTTTCATGTTTGGTTTGTTCTTCCTTGTTCATGTTTCTTGTCTGGATTGATCACCTAGATTAGATTCTGGTTAAGCTAAGGATTTAAGCGAACGCTCGCCTTACTTTAGAACATCGAATTGAACAATTAACCTTATAACTGGAGTGTGCCTTTCGTAGGAACCGGTTAGGGTTAATTCACTGCAAGAGTAACTCATTAATCATTAGTAATTGCACCAGTTAATTAAGTCGTTGCGAGAGGCGACCGTACCCGGGCGGCTAGTTAATCTTGGTAGTTAGAACGGATAGAGCGAACGTTCGCCGGTCTTAAACCTAAGGGTAAGGAGTTATGGTGGTGTCTTAGTAATTGATTGAATGAGAATTGAAATCCGCTGGTCTTGTGATTGCCGTTGCTCTGGTGATCTAAGGGGGATTCGAAATCTAAGTTCGTCTATCTTCTCGATAGTCAACCTTTTACTTTTCTGTCTTTTATTTTCCTTTGTTCATTAGATTAGAAGTCGTGGAACTCACACCACGCACTACGTGTTCAAACCTGAATAAATTGCCAGCTTCTTTGAGTAGTCAAGAAGAAGAAACCTCGAGTCGAATACGATCTAGTCTGCCTTGGTAGATTAGTTATTTGATACCGCTAAAACTGCAGCATCACAAAGACAAATAACCTATTAACAAATAGATTAATCTCTTTGATGGATGAGGGTATAATTCAGGAAGTGGGAAGAAAGGAGAGAATGAACAACACATTGAGAAGGCTATTGCAGCTCATCATGTAGTTCCACAACGATTATGATAGTCGGAGGATGTGTTAAATCAAAGAAAGAGGTGAAAAAAAATGTGAGGTGAAAAGATATGCAGGTGGAAGCGAATAATGCAAAGGACGTGGCGCTTGATAATTCTAATTTTGATATATCAGTTGAGCAACCTTCGATCCAAATTGGTGAGTCGAGTCATACAATTGAATTAAGTTAGGAGCTTACACCTGGTGTCACTCACATTTTAGACTCCAACTGAGAGGGTCGGAGTAGAAATAATGATTAAACTAAGGCCGCTCATAAAGAGAAACCCCTAGATAAAACAGTCATAGCCTCGACATGATAAACCAAGTACCAACCTGACTAAAGAGGTAACCCATAAAAACTTGACGTCCAACCGGACTGCCCCGTTGAAATGTCATTCTAAGCCAGGGGAAAGCATAGGCATAAGCCCTGATAGCACCTTAGAGAAAAGACGAGGATTACACACTACAAGAAAAAGAAGGTTTAACAGCGGATTTTTATTTAGTCTAACAGCGGATAGGCCGCTGTTAGCATTCCTAACGGCGGATACGTATCCGCTGTTAGGTTGACTAACGTAAGGATATCTAACAGCGGATACTCGGCCGCTGTTAAACCTAACAGCGGATATCTCTATATCCGCTGTTAAATGTAACAGCAGATTAAAATTATAACAGCGATGTTATCCGCTGTTAGAGTTCCGATCAGAATTAAAAAAAAATTGCAGAAACCTGCTCGCCGGAGCAGGTTTCTGCCGATCTGCCTCTCTTCTTTCTTCTTCTTCTTTTTGCTTCTTCTTCTTTCTTCTCCTTCCTTCCTTCTTCTCCTTCTTCTTCTTCTTTCTCTATTCCAGATCTTGATTAATCTTCTTCTTCTTCTTCTTCTTCTTCCTCCTTTTCCTTCTCATCTTCTGCCATTCTTCTTCTTCCTCCTGCTGTTCTTCTTCTTCTTCCTTCTGCCATTCTTCTTCTTCTTCTTCCTTCGCCGTTCTTCTTCTTTCCTTCCTTCCTTCTTCTTGTTCGTTTTTCTTCTTCTTCTTCTTCTTCTTCTTCTTTCTTTTCTTCTGCTTCTCTGTTCTTCTTCCTTCCTTCTCCTTCCTTCTCCCTTCTTTCTCTTTCTCCTTCCTTCCTTCTCCCTTCTTCTTCTCCTCCTCCTTATTTTTTCTTCTTCTTCTCCCTCCCTCCAATTAGGTTTCCTGCATAATTAGGCAGAAAAAATGAAAAATAAAATATAATAAGTAAATAAAATAACAAAACACACGGATTGGCTGGGGGTGGGCACACAGATTGCCACATCATCAATCCTTAATGGCGGACATGCTAACAGCGGATAGTATCCGCTGTTAGGTGTCCCTCCAAAATTTCACATTCCCACCGAGGCGAGATTTTTTGGCGCCTGCCCAAATTTCATTTTAACAGCGGATAGCCGTCCGCTGTTAGCTAACAACGGATTTTTAAATATCCGCTGTTAGGCAGTATAATCTAACAGCGGATTATTGTCCGCTGTTAGACTTTCGATGTTAAACCTACTTTTTCTTATAGTGACATAGCACCAAGACCCTGCCTAGCCATCGTCTGTGAGGCAGGATTTCTGCTGCTCCTTTTCTCTTTCGAATTTTATGATGGAAATTAATATTATATTTTGGAATGTGAAGGGTGCTGGTAACCGTAATTTTATTAGTAATTTTTTTAGATTTACATCATTCTCATAAGCCAGACATTGCCATCCTGATGGAAACTAAAGTGGATGATGAAAGAGCCAACGGGGTTATTCCGCAATTGGATTTTGATCACCATGAGAAAGCAGTTACAGTAGGTCGAGCTGTGGTATTTGGGTGTTTTGGTCGGGGGTCAACTTCACAGTTCATATCCTGAACAAGATAGAGCAAGTTATACATATGTTACAGTTGAATCCCAAGGGGAAGCGAGCTGGATTCTCTCGGCAATTTATGCAAGTTCATTGTCGGGTCAACGAAGTTTGTTGTGGGAGCAGTTAAAGGGCTTCGCTGAGATTTCAATGAAATCTCAAGTACTCCAGAACGAAAAAGTGGGACTCCAAACAGTCATAGAAACTTCCCCCTCATGAGACATGTTAACGAATGTCAGCTGGTTGACTTGGGATTCAAGGGGTCGAGTTTCACTTGGTTTCACAATGATTCAAGATATGGGATTTTACAGGAACGTTTCGACAAGCGTGTGGCCAATCTACCTCGGCGTAGTCAGTTTCCCGAAGCCTCGATTATCCATCTTCCCTTAACTTACTTAGACCACCGCCCACTCCTCCTCATGACAAAAAGGGTTGTGGCAATCCCAATCCACTGGCCTTTTCATCTTGATGCAATGTGGTTTTTGGAGGTGGTGTATGCATGGGTGTTAGAAGAGGTGTTTGACCACAATACCCTACCAATGCCCAACTTGTTGAGTAAGGTGAAAGAGGTAGCTAGAAGACCTTCAAAAGACATGTGACATCTACAACATGAGTTGAGAGTGGAATTTAATAAACTCCTATGTATAGAAGAAACGATATGCCTATGGCGTAAAAAATCGAGAATTCAGTGGTTAAAGGATAGGGATAGATACACATCTTTTTCCACGCTACAACTCGCATTCAAAGGAAATAGGATCAAAGAATTCAAATTAGAGAACGGGGAGTGGTGTTTCGATCCTCTAAGGCTCAAGGAAGCTACACTTGCGCACTTTCGAAATCTCTTCACCGCTAAAGTAGATCGACCACCTAATATGGTGTTTGGCCAAGACAACAACATCTAGGTTGTCTGAGAGGGCTCATATCGTGTTAATGAAGCTTGTTTCAAAGGAAGAAGTTTGGCGGGTAATCCAATTTATAAGCCGCTAAAGTCATCGAGACCAGAGGGCTCCCTCCTCTCTTCTATAGAAAATGTACATGGGTACATGGGATAGTATATATTAAAGATAAGGTTCTAGAATTAGTGCAAAATGCGTTTGAATGTGGGAATTTTGACACAGATATGGCAAAAGTTCAACTGATTGTAATCCCCAAGGTGAATAACCCTACTTCTCTCCCCCAATTCAGACCAATTTCGCTTTGCAATGTCCTTTTCAAGATCCTAACAAAGGTGCTCACGTTGAGGTTACGTCCCTTCTTGACGCTATTGTTGGTCCCCAGCAAAGTATCTTCGTACCCAGAAGATCAACGCAAGATATAAATTTTTTTGGTGGTACAGAAAGTTATTTACAACATTACGAATCGAAGAGGAAGATGAGCTGGTATCGTTGCCAAAATTGACCTGGAAAAGGCTTATGATAGCTGTGATTTCTTAGAAGACACCTTACGAGTTTTCCGTTTTCCAGATAACTAGATTCGTCTCATCACACTACAAGAAAAAGATAATTTAACAGCATAAGTGGCCAGAATTTTGCCGCTGTTAAATTAAAAAAAATCGGGAAATTTAATAGCGGCTTAGTGGCCGCTGTTAAATTAGATAGTTTAACAGCGGCCACTAAGCTACTGCTAAAATACTAACCCTGATTGTCTGAAATAGATGGATGCGGATAGCTCCCAATATTTTTTGAACCGTTGATTTAATCTCAATAGTTCTTGTTCTTCTTCCCAAGACCCTAATCAGTCTCTCTCTCCATCTCCGTGATTCTCAACTCCATGTCGCTGCCGGTCCCAACACTACAAAAAATTTACCTTTAGCTACTGCAAAATTACAACGGCATAAAAATGCAGTAGCAAATAGGTGATGTTTACTACAACAATCACTATTTCATGTAGTAATTTGCAGTAGCAAATACTATTTGCCACACCACTATTTGCTACACTCAGCATCCCCATCGCAAATAGTGGTGTGGCAAATAGTATTTGCTACTGCAAATTACTACATGAAATAGTGATTGCCATAGCAAATATCAACTATTTGCTACTGCATTTTCATGCCGTTGTAAATTTGGAGTAGCTAAAGACAAATTTTTTTGTAGTGCAAAAACCCTAATTCTTCTTCTTCTTCTCTCCATAATCGTCGTCAGTCCCAAAAACTCTTCTTCTTCTTCTAAAACCCCCATCACTGCTTCTTACACTACAAAAAAACTCCTTTTAGCGTCGGTTGATACGTAGGAATTTAGCGTCGGTCGGTCAACAACCGACGCTAACAAGTTGACCTCGCGTTTTTAGCGTCGGTTGATTGACGACCGACGCTAAAATGGGCCTAATAGCCGACGCTATTACTCGTTTCTGGTTTGATTTTTGGTTGACCGGACGGGTAGATCGGCGTCGGTCAGAAGAAACGAATTAGCGTCGGTCCTGACCGATGCTAAAACACGTGTAGATAGCATCGGTTGACACGCGTTTTAGCGTCGGTCATCGACCGACGCTAAATACCGAAAATATAAATACCCCCAGCCCAGCGTTAGAAGTCATTTTGCACTTCTCCCCACAGCTTCAAATTCTCTGAAATCGCCGGCATTCGGGCTAGGAGCTGCTGTGACGCTGTTCTCATCACCCGTGCTTTCTTCACATCTCCTCCTGTGTATCGGTGTAAGTTATTTAATTTTTTAATTTCTAGATTGTAATTTAAATTTCGTTTATTTTGTAGAGAATTAGAATTGTATATGTTCTGATTAGTAGGATTGTAGAGAATTATAATTGTATATGTTGTGATTATTAGAATTGTAGTGAATTGAAATTGATGTGACTCCTAGAATAGTATTGAATTGCAGATTGTAATTTAAATTTCGTTTAGTTTCTAATTGTATTGTATGTGTCATTAGCATTGTAGTGAATTGAAATAGTTATTCTGATTAGTTCTAATTGTATATGTTGTGGTTATTTTCTCAGTGCCCGTATCGACTAGTTGTTCTGTCTTTTGCCTTTTTGTCACTCACCTTGGTGTAAGGTATGCATTTCTTAGCCTTTTTTTTTACACTTAAATTAATTGATTGTAATATGCATGTCTCATAAAAATGATTAAACTAGTATAGTAATATGTATGTTGTCAAGATTAATCTAATTCATAGTAATATGTATGTTTTCACTATGATCAGTTATAATTTGTTTTTATGGTTTAATGCGAATAAAAGTATATGATTAGTGTGTTATGTGTTTTCAGTACGAATTATGTGGTAGTTATAATTTATTTTTAAAATGAGATTAATTAGTAGAATTGTTTGTTATTTGTAATTAATTGTTAGAATGTGATTAATTTTAGAATTCATTGGTTGAGTTAGAGTTTGTTTTTAAGTTAACTAAACTCAGTAGCATATTGCTAGCTACTTCATGGTAATTTTGTACAAACACTAGTTACTAGTATATTATTTGCTACTACATGATTCCAAATTAATGTTATAACATCTTAGCATTTTACCTAAGTTAACTTATATATAGATTATGATCTCCACTATTGAGAATCTATTCCCTACACTAAATTAGGTATCTCCTAATGGATAAATCTTGGATTAACACCCCAAGATTATCACCGGAGTACGTTACTGGCTTAGAAAGTTTTCTGAATTTTGCTTTCTCCAACAACAACGACGGAGAGCAAATAGTCTGTCCATGTCCAAAATGTGGATTCAAGAAGTGGCTGTGTAGAGATGATGTCTACGAGCATTTACTCCGCAAGCCATTTCCGCCAGGATATACTGTTTGAGATCGACATGAAGAGCGTCTCTATGGATCTTCTTCTAGGACTGCATATACAATAGTGCATGGAAGTGATCATATTAGATCACTTCGTTCAATGGTTAATGATGCTTTTGGTGTCGTTACTGAGGAGGTCCGCGAGACTACTACTGAAGTACTTGCTAATGAAGATGTTAATGAGGAAGGTCAAATGAATGAAGAAATTGCTATGAGCGAAGATAATGACACTAGCATCCCTGAGCCAATAAAGAGCCGGTTGATGATGACAATGTAAATTTGAGGGATTTACTATAAGATGGAGAAACAGTACTTTACGAAGGATGTAAGAAGTTCTCCAAATTATCTTTCATTCTGAGACTTTATCATATCAAGGGGATGCATAACATCAGCGATAAAGCAATATCAATGATTATTGAGTTGCTGCATGAAGCTTTTGAGTTTGCCAACATACCGCCAACAGAATATAGTGCAAAGAAAATGATCAAATGGCTTGGACTGGGATACACGAAAATTCATGCATGTGTGAACGATTGTATGTTGTACTGGGGTAATGACATAGATGAGACGAGTTGCAGGATTTGCAAGCAGTCTAGATACAAGGATGGTGGAGTTGATGATGACGTAGTTGATGGAAGCAAAGAGAAGAAACTTAAGGCATTGAAAATATATCGATACTTTCCAATAATTCCAAGGTTGCAAAGATTGTTCATGTGCCCTAGAACAGCTGAGAGTATGGTGTGGCATTCTACAGAAAGAACTATTGATGGAATGTCGCGGTATCCATGAGATGGTCAAGCGTGGGTTGACTTTGACACTAGGTATCCTGGGTTTGCTTCAGATCCGAGAAATGTTAGGCTATGTGATGTGATGTTATTTGGTGCATTTTAAGCCTTTGATTAGCCTAAGGATCTCCCATGTTTGATCTCATTTTGCTATGATTTATATGCTTTTATTGAAGTTTTATGCAAAGTGCTATTTTGTTGTCCGGTTGCCACTTTGAGGCCAATTCTGTATCTATTGGAGTTATTTTCTTTGCATTTTCAGGATTTGGCATTGAAGTACTGGTGACAAGGAGCACTTAGGATCAAACGGGAGGTCAATCGGAGCTAGGACGGAGGAGTTATGGCCGATGCAAGATTGGAGAAAATGCACCATTTCTAAAGGAATTTTCGGCGAGAACTCTAAGTTCTCGCCGAAAACTAGCGCCCGTTGCAAACAGAAGGTGGAGGCTTGATTTTCAAAGAGATTTTCGGTGAAAACTTTCAGAGTTTTCGCCGAAAACATATGAAGGAAATGAAGAGCTGGCCATAGGTTTTCAAAGCAATTTTCGGCGAAAACTTCATAGGTTTTCGCCGAAAACTTCAGGCAAAAACTGCAGTCCTATTTAAGTTGATTATTGGACGGGAAAAAGGGGATGGTCATTAATTCAGATTTCAGCCTTCAACAAAAACACCTCTCACCCTTTTCTCTCAACTTCTCAAATACTTTCTCCTCAACTCCAATCCACAACCCTAGAGCAAGGTGCAAATCAAAGTAGAGGAGCTTGGATTGAAGCCCACAACCTTGGGAGAAGAGCTTGCAAGAAGAGGATTGCCATGGAGCTCTTGGTGACCATCTCTCTTTCTTTCTCTTTTGTTCCCTTGGCCATGTGTGGCTGATTTCCTAGGTTTTCTTGGATTGATAGATGGTTGTGCTAGGATAGAGGTGGATTGTACAAATATGCCATGATTGATCTTGGATTGTAAGAGGAT
Source organism: Linum lewisii (assembly GCA_034768395.1). NCBI lineage: Eukaryota > Viridiplantae > Streptophyta > Magnoliopsida > Malpighiales > Linaceae > Linum > Linum lewisii. The sequence continues at coordinate 12,154,298 of CM068297.1, forward strand.
GGTCTCTAGACTTGTTGTTAATTCCAAATTGTGTTATGGCTTGATTTGGTCTATCATTTGTGATGTAATGCATGAGAGTGCTTAGATTACTTGGTTTGTAGGTCTAGGGATTGAAGGGAGTGTGTTCTAAGAGATTAGATCATCTCAATTCAACCATAGTTGCATGATTTCTCTCATGTGCATTTTATCGAACACTTGGTGTGCATTAGGTTTTTCATTCAATTGAACTTTGATTAGTCTTTTGATGATTCTCTTAGTGTTAGGACATTGACATGAGAGTGTGGTGTCTAGCCTAGTGGTCATAGAGTCATAGGAGAGGGTTTTGTAACTTGGCATTTCATCAAACACCTTTAATGCATCCTTAGTCACTTAGCTTGAGAGCGAGAGCCTAGGTTGAGTGGTTCTAGGATAGGGATTTAGTGCGACGAGAGTGCATTGAGTCTATAGAAGGGATTTGCATGGTCATTCGATTGCATCCTCGATCATGTTTGGCTTGTTTGTGCATTTGTTCCTCTTGAGCATGATGAAGCTATCTTTCCAAGTGAACCTCCTTTATCTTTGTTTTGCACCACTTTGTTTGTTTGTTTAGTTTCTTTATGTTTTCTTTTGTTTCTTTTTCAAACCAAACTCATTTTAAATGAATAGACCGTCCATGAACCGTGTGAGTATTAGCTTTTGAGAGAGCCCTCGTGGAATACGACCTTGATAGTTGTGAGTTAAATCTCGCACATCACTCGTCCTTGCTACTGATGGCTTTAATCCTTTTGGGAATATGAGCCTTAGTCACAGCACATGGCCAATTGTACTAATGCCATACAACACGCCTCCGTGGGAATGCATGAAGTCAACATGTATGATATTGTCTGGTAATCATTCCGGGAAAGAAAGCTCCTGGAAATGATATCGATGTCTACCTACAACCTTGCTGAAAATGTTATGGGAAGGTGTAGAAGCATACGATTCAGTGAAGAAAGAATCATTCACGTTGAGGGCAGCGCTAATGTGGACAATTAGTGATTTTCCTGGACTGAGTTTATTATCTGGGTGGAACACTTATACAGGACAAGCTTCCCCCACTTGTAATCTAGACCAGGAGCCATTGCGTTTGGCGGGGAGTGGGAAGAATTGTTTCATAGGAAGTCGACGTTTCTTACCTGCAGAACATCCTTGGAGATTACAAAAATCCAAATTCAATGGTGATGTTGATTTAAGAGAGGCAACCAAACTCTTATCTGGCTCTGAAATTTTACAGTAGGTTGACAACATCAATGTTACTTTTGGGAAGACGAAGGAGAGTGAACCGCCAAGGAAGAAAGCAAGAGGTGATGGAGGAAACAAAAAAAAAAGCAGAACAATGGAAGAAGAAGAGTTGTTTCTTTCAGTTACCTTATTGGGAGTTCAATAAGTTACGACACAATCTGGATGTTATGCACATAGAGAAGAATGTGTGCGATAATATCATGTACACTTTGATAAACGCGAAAGATCGAAGTAAGGATCACCTGAAAGCAAGGATGGATTTGAAAATGATGAAAATCAGAAGAGAGCTTTGGCCAAGACCAGATGGGAAAACTTGTCCAGCAGCAATATACACAATGGGTAAACGAGATATTCAAACAATGCTAGAAACCTTGAAAGACATTGTTGTACCAGATGGATACTCAAGCAACATATCTCGTTGTGTTGATGTAGGAGAACCGAAAGATATTAGGGTTGAAACTCATGATTGTCATATATTAATGCATGAACTTCTACCATTGTCCATCCGAAATGTGTTGGCTGCACAGGTCTCATCTGTGTTAGTGGAATTCTGTTCATGCCTGAAGCAATTATGCTCGGAGATGGAGTTGAAACTCGTTTCAACCGTGGGTCTTGACTCCATGATCAAGTGAGAGATGAATCCCTTGGCATATCCAAGTTCCCTTCAATTGGACGTCATGTTCGTGGCGAACACCCCTATAAGTTAAATGACATGGAGTGGTTACAAGCACACCGACATGTCCTTATAGGGGCTAACGAAGTCAGTCCTTTCCTACAGTAAGTACATTACTAAACTGCACTTATGGTGTGACTATTATTCTATTTTAATTCTTCTATTTTATGTTAATGGGGAATTACTAGGGAGTTCTAAGCAATCACAAAACATCGATTACGAGGAAGATCAGCCGCTGAAGTTGAAAAAGCTGTACATAGAGACTTTGTGCAATGGTTTAGGAGTCGTGTAAGTATACTATGAGTTTCATTAACCTTTGCATGATGACAACTTTCCATCATTTAGTTTGTGATACAGTATTATTTTTACTGTCATTTCACAGATACTAGATGATACCCAAGTAGTACATTCGAATAATCTAAGATTGTTGGCACGAGGACCTTCTCGACAAGCTTATCAGTTTACTGGTTACGACGTGAATGGTTATCGTTTCCGTACAGTTGGTCGTGATAAGGGTCTCAGTACTCAGAATAGTGGTGTGTACGGCAGCTATGAAACTCATAGTTATTCTAGCTCAGTGGACAATCGACCTCAAACAAGCGAACTCGCGTACTATGGAAATTAGAAGACATAATTGAGCTGAATTATTATGGAGATTTCCGTGTGGTATTATTCAAGTGTAAATGGGCTAACACTCACAATCCAAGGTATGTGAAGAAAGATAGGTTGGGGTTCACACAACTTAATTTCTCACACTTGCTATACACGGGAAGTCGCTTAGATGACGAGCCATTTATTGAAGCAAAGGTGGCCCGAATGGTCTACTATGTGGAAGATAAGGTGGATAAGGGCTGGTGTATTCCTGTACATATCAAACCCAGAGATGTCTACAACATGGGTGATGAGGAAGGCAACTTAGTGCATGAGAGTGAGATGATTATGAATCCAGAGTTGTCTGATTTTGATAATTCCACTGATCTACCCCTAGCCAGGCCTGGAATTGCAGAGTTCGATGATTAACTAGTGTTTGGTAAAATCAGTTTGAGCTAAGTGTTATTGTTTTATATTCAATACTCGAATGTTTGACATAAATATTTGGATTTGGATTTGCAGATATGGCTCCTCGTTCAGGTCCTTGGATGGTAGAGCTCATCGATCCAGCAGGAGTTAGGACTCAAGAGCTTGTGGCCAGTAGCCAGATTTTGAGCCTTCGCGATGGCAAGAAGGTCATCATGCCTTGGGGGACCTCTAGGGCCTACGGCTGCGGGCCCCGCCGCTCTGTTGGGCCAGTTCACCGGTTTGCTGGGTAATGACCAGAACCTCCTCCCACTACAGTATGAGGAGTGGCCCAACGTGACGGACGGAGAGAAGAATGATTTGAAGGCTACTGTGTTTGTAAGTATTCAAATATGAAATTCATTCCTGTGTTATGTGAATTTAATAGTAAGTAATAATTTATAATCATTGAATTTGATGCAGCGTTGTATCGTGATTGAGCCACCAGAGATGACAGACCTTGCGACTAAGTACATCATGGAGGATATTGGCAGGAAGTGGAAGGACTGCAAAACCCGCCTATGGAGAAATTATGTGGTTAACACATACAAGGAGAAATTGAAGAAGGAAGCTGAAGAAGCGGGCTAGGACTTTGACTGGGAGGAGTTTGTGGAGCCCCCTAGGGCGTGGGCAATACAACACAAGTCGGGCATGATCTCTATGCCTATGTGGGCACAGTTTGTGGATATCAGACTGAGACCCGATATGGTGGTAAGTCGATTACAAATTAGGCATTATGTGAATATATTATATCAACTTAAATCATTTAAATGAATAACATTTTGTAGGAGAAATCTCGCAAGAATTCAGCCTCCCGGAGGAGTTACACCTCACCCCACACTGGAGGGTCAAAGAAGTTGCGAGTTAGAGGACTGGAGTTGGTAATAATTAAGTTCAAATTGCTAATAATTTTTTGTATTAGTACCTTTTAGAAAGTGTATTGATATTGTTTAGTTCGTACACCTATAGGCAGCTGAAAGGGGAGGAAATGCGCCCAGTAGAGGTGAGTTGTATGCTATCACTCACACAAAGAAGGATCAGACTTACATTGATCCTAATGTGGTAAGTACTTGATCACCTATTCCAATCTAACAAAACAATCTAACAAAACAATCTCCAATAGTGCCTATTTAATTAACTTTGGTTTGTGAAACCCATTTTTGTCATCAATGTGCAGCCTCAGATTCTGGAGCTGACCCGTGATCCCACAGTCCCGACATTTCCTTCTGCGAACGATGCACTCGGACTTGTCTATCTGAAGGAGCACAGTGGTAGAGTTCGCGGTATGGGATCTGGCGTGACCCCCTCCAAGGTAATGTAATGTAGTATACGATATATGTAAATTTAAAATAGCCAAATTCTAATTATTTGTTGTCTTTGTCTATTCAGGTTAATATGAGTAGGAGGCGTGGTGGAGCAGCTGGTGGATCCAGTTAGGGTAGTAGTTCAGCTACTACCACTCACGTCTTCGGCCATTGTCCTGCCGAGGATCGAGTCAGGGTGTTAGAGGCAGAGGTTCAGCGCCTGAGCCATCTGGAGGAGGAGGTTCAGCGGCTCAGCCAGTTGGTGGGGGGTTCATCTTCTAAGGGAAAAGGGAGGATGCCCCCGGATACGGATGTCGAGGAGCTGGACTCGTACGATGAAGAGGAGGATGAGTAGGTAGCTGAAAAGTTTAGGTGGATGTTGTAGGTGCATGTGTTAGGAGGATGTTTTCGACATCTATATATTATGTAGTGCAATTCAGTATGTTTATTGATTGGAAAAGTGAATTGTGAAAAGTGAAATCGATGTATGCAGAAAAATTTATGCAGGTATTGGCGCTAGAAGAGTATGAGAATAGGAAAAAAATTGAGCAGAATTCTGCCCACTGGAACACAAAATAGCGTCGGTTGACCTATAATAGCGTCGGTCACAACCGACGCTAAATGCCACCACAGGTCAACGCGTTGTTGACCAGCCAAACGCGTTTTAGCGTCGGTCTGGTAATTTAGCGTCGGTCACCCAAATCGACCGACGCTAAATGCTGACCACTGAACCGGTTGGTGGTTCGACCAGAACAAATTAGAGTCGGTTGGCACGCATTTTAGCGTCGGTTGACCAAACGATCGACGCTAACATTTAGCATCACCGAATCTGGCGTCGGTCTTTCCGACCGACGCTATTTCTTTTGGCGTCGGTCATGACCGACGCTAAAACGCGTGTATGACCGACGCCAAATAGCATTTTTTTTGTAGTGTTATCTTTTTCTTCTAGAACCCCCGCCACTTCTTCTTCTCTTCTTCTTCTTCTTGTCTCCATAATCGATCTATCCCAAAAACCCTAGAACCCCCGCCACTCCTGGCTCGAGCTCCCTTTCCTTTGAACTACAAATTGGGCCAAGTCTCGATTACTCCCTCAATCTTGACAGGTACTTCAATCCATCCTTCTCTCTCGGTTTTATTTTTGTTTTCCGGTTAGATCTATGGAGATTGGACTATGGAGTTGTTAGCTAGGGTTCTTGGCCGACATGCTGATTTCGTTTTCGTTGGATTGAAGATTCATTTTTGTTGGATGGATTGCTGATTTCGTTTTCGTTGGATTGAAGCTTTGGGAAGTGGATGCACAAGTTGGCTATTGTGGCAAGCCGATTTGAGATTCGTGTTCATCTGGAAACTAACGATTTTGGCTATTATCATCGCCAGAGAATCAGTTGCCGGAGTAGAATCAATATAAAAAATCGTCGGATTTTTGGCTATTATCGTCGGAGCTCCGTCTATTAATATAATCATCAAACTGATTTAACAGCGGTCGTAGCTGCTGTTAAAATATATAGTTTAACAGCGGCCACTTTTTGCCACTGTTAATTTGTTTTAACATTGGTCAATTTAACAACGGCCATTTCTGCCGCTGTTAAATACTCAGTTTCCTATAGTGTCAAGCTACCAAAGTCTCAATCTTGTTTAATGATGAACCGATAGAGAAATTTGCTCCAACGAGAGGGTTGTGACAAGGGGATCCACTCTCACCACACATGTTCACTTTGTGTATGGAACGACTTTCAAATAAGATTTTGAGGCAAGTGATCGAGGAGGAATGGTGTTCAGTCAAATTTAGTCGCCAAGGACCATCGTTATTACACCTTTTCTTTGCTCTTATGAATTTTGGTAAGGCTTCCAGGAAGCAAGCGATGATGATGAAAGAGATGTTGGGGTCCTTTTGTGTGACTTCGGGAAAATGAGGGAATGTGGGGAAGTCTGTTCTGTTTATCTCCAAAGGTACGTCCCCCACAATAAAGGAGATGCTCACCGCGATCACGGGGTTTAAGATTACAAATGATCTAGGTAATATATGTGAACACCTCTGATACATGATGGGAGAGTATCAAAGAATACCTACTTTCCAATCTGGAAAAAGTTCAACAAAGACTGACGAGTTGGAAAGCTAAGTTGCTTTCTGCAGCAAGAACATAAACACTTGTCCATACCACTTTATTGGTGTTACCTGTATACACGATTCAAAGTTCCTAGATCCCAATGAGTATATGTGAAAGGTTAGATCAGACCAACAAACGATTTTTATGGGCCGGTTCAGAAGAAGTTCCAAAATTAACTTTGGTCAAGTGGGCTACAGTGACTCGACCGAGAAAATAGGGTGGTCTAGCGACAAAGGAAGCGAGGTTAGCTAATACTTGGTAAAGTAGCATGGGTTTGATTTCGCAAAAGGATAACCTTTGGGTCAAGATCCTAACTGCCAAGTATGGTGACATAATTCTGGAGAGAAAATCTTCTAACGCTTCCTCGACCTAGTTCTCAATCCTTAAAGTAAATAAAGGAAAAACTAAGATGGCGCGTGGGTACTGGCGATAATATCTTTCTTTGTGATGAGGGGTGAAGTGTCGGAAATTTCTTCAAAGAGGAAGGAGTTACTCCAGATAATCCAACAATTGGAGCAGTTATAATTAACGAGCTTATCCCAGATGGATCATGACACTTGTCTATAATTCCCTTTCCCCTATTGGAGTCAACCAAGTTAAATGTTTGTTCAAAATATTCTCCCTACAAACTCAACCCTGAGGGATGCTTTGATTTGGAAGTCTACTACTTCGGGGATTTAATAGGCTCGATCGAATTTGCTAGTGGTTATATAACCAGGCTCATCCGCCTGGAAATCATAATGAGGTGTGGAGTTGGGTTTGGCACTTAAAATGCCTTCAAAAAGTGCGCTTTTTTATTTGGACAATCATTCATGCTAGTTTGCTGACTCAAGTCATGTTGGCAAAAACAGAGCAATCCCTAATGGCATGAAGGCATGTGTCCTTCCCTACTTCCCACCTGAAGCACCATACAAAGATGGGTTTGTGTCAAATCTCATTTCTAGCTAATTTCTTTGATTTGGAGTTGTGGGAGTGGCTACAAACAAACATGGAGGTCAAAGGTGATGTCGTCCACCGAGGTTATGAGTGGCGTAACTAGTTCCTCGCTATTCTTTTGTACTCTTGGAATCAAAGAAATAGAGAGCTCATAGAGAAACACCATGGCCGCAAGTGGCATTTGACCAAATATGTCAACAATTAGCCAGTGAATTGGTATCGTTATCAGGAGTATGTAGGACTCCTAGACTGACCACGTAGATTCCGTGGACTCAGCCACCAATTGATTGGGTAAAGCTTAATGTTGATGGTAGTGTGAGACAGGAAACCGCTTCGACATCCGTGGGTGGCGTTATCAGATCATAGAGAGGAGATTGGGTATTGGGATTTACAAGCTACATCAATTTCATTCCATCTTTGGTGGCAGAACTAGTCACTATCATAGATGGGTTATCACTTGTGTGGTCTTTCGGGTATCGGAGAGTGTTTTTGGAATCGGATTCGAAGCTGGCAACACAACTAATTGAGAATGCATATATGAAGTCGTGTTGGCTGCGATTATAAGTGATATTCGAGGTTGGCTTAATGCAGATTAGTTGTGTAAGATCACTCATATCCTCCGGGAAGCAAACTAAGTGGCAGATACATTGGTCAGCCATGGAGTTGGTAAGAGGTAAGTCTAGTTTGCCCAATCCCCCTATATGCGATATAAGAGAGCTATTTGACTCAAATGCGTTGGGAGTGACATACCAGCATCTAGGTCAAGCCTTTTCCATTCCATTTAATCTATATTTCCTTTTCATCTACTCTACCAACAAAAAAACACCAAATGATTAGTTAACTTATTATGATTCATATTCTTGAGTTTTAAACAAGTCACCATTTTACTTTTGAGTTGAGTATATTAACCACAAAACTAACGTAATAGGATGAATTATTTTGAGTTTAAATAATTATTATGACACCTGACCAATCTGACAAAATACTTCAAATATTTTAATTAGACCAAACAATCCAAGAAACACTCCTCATGCCTCTTAAAACTTAAAAATAAAAGAATTGAAATTGTCATTGTTCTAAGAAAACTGAAAATGTCTTTGTTAGAAAGAGAATATTTGTAATAGTCAGAATGTTATTGAACGAAAATTATATAATCTTACAAGTTTCTCAGATAATTGGGACTTTCATTCTCAGCTTAAAGTAACACAATGCCATAGGCCAAAATTCATGTGTGCAAGAATTACAATACATCTGGAGAAGCTACCAAAGTTGCAGCAGCTTGGTCCTTTAATGTCTTCCTTGCTCGCCAATGTACAGCATTCGCCGTCTCTGGCGTTCCCAGCTGGTTCCACAATTACCCAACATATATGCATCTCAGTACTTTAACCACAGACTTCTTAATATAGTAAAGCAGAGCTGGGTAATTAATTACCTTAATCTCCATTGAATAGAAATCTCGCCATAAACTCAAGTTCTGATCATACGTTGATAGTGCAGATTCATACAACTTTCGAGCAATTACAAGACATTCCTTGTTGCCAACAGAGGCGAGACTCTGTTCCAATTCAATGCACCTTGTATACAAAGAAAGACCTGGACGGGGAAGGGCAAGAAATCTGCACATCGACATCGACCGTTAGAGTTTACATTCCCTGTGAAATAAACAACAACGAAATACGCAACAAACTGAAAGAAAGCATGGGCGGCGAGGAATTAAATCATTCAAATTCTTCAATGGTAATAGTCTTGTAACCTTGCATTAGTAACTTGATCAACAAGTTGTAACGATATTAGTTAAAAAAATTGCCAAATATCCGTTAAGTGAATAATTAACCATACCTCTCATACAACTTTCTAGCATTCTGAATACCGTCTTTATGAAGGATAAAATTTACTACAGCAGAAGAGAGGGCGAATCCACAATCACTTCCTCCACTTTTAGCTACTGCAGTAATAGACATCTCAACCAGCTTATCAAAATAATCCTTTTCCAGAACAAAGAACTTCAGCGCCTGCATTACAAACGAAAAAAATAGAATGAGTGCACCGATTACAGAGGTAGAGCTGAATGTGTAGCTTCTTCACCGAAACACACAAGTTGTCAATGAAAGGATGAAGTTTCCGACGGATAAACTAGGAGCCATTTGGGAGATGGGAATCATGATTTCTAAGAATGTTAAGTTGAGGTAAGTAAAAGTAAGTTGAGTTGGGGTTGGGTTGTAGGAGCTAGTTGAGTTAGGGATAAAAAAGGATTATTAGGAATGTTAAATTTTATATTGAGTAGCTATGAAAACACCCATCCCACTTGGGTTGAGAATCTTACTTATCATCAAAATATGTGGAAAGTTTAGTTTCTAGTCCGGACCAAACAATAGGATAGATTCCCGCCGAACATTCCGCCTCACAAATGGCTCCTAACAGTCTAGGGATTAGTAAGAAAAAACTAATAGTCTAGGGTCACTTCAATTTCAAGCATTAAAATGTCTTACATGCTGAGTTCAGTGACATCTCAAATAGCTATAAAAATAACCATAAACTGAATGTGATTTGCAAATCAGAAAAGGAATAGAAGCATACCATGAGCCACAGTTCCTCTGATTCTGATAATGGCACTTTGCTCAATGCTTCTCTCATGAGTCCAAAAACGGAATCCAAACTGGCCTTGGTTTGTGAAAGAATATTCTCTGTGACGCATCTAATTTCCATGGAGGCCCTTAAGCACCATAACTTAGCTGAATTTGAAAGCTCCCCGCAGCAAAGCTTTCCTGCTAGCTGTCGGGCTTTATCAAACTTCCCCAGGTGCAAATAGAATGAAACATAATCACAAGCAAGATCCTCTGACATGGAACCTATAAGCTCGGCCTTCTCATACACTGCCAAAAGGCGTGAAATCCAATCTTGGGTGCAAGCAGACAACTGGGTGTTTTCATCTTTGGGGACAACAATATCCATCAAGAATTTTGTGTACAGGTTAAACATTACTGGAGAAGGCAGAACTTCTAATGCTTCCTCATAGACCTGCACAGATCAATTATCCACTGTAATTTCTTGAAGACAATAGAGATCAAAACCCAATACACATCTCTATACACACTTGTAATGTTTAACTCGTCAGATATAATAGAGCTTACAAATACAGGTTGACAGTCAGCGAATATACTTTTATAGCTCTAATTTTACTTCGTTCAAAACAGTAGGGAATTAATACCTTAGCTGCCTTTTGTAGTTGCTCCAACATGGCATCATCGATTAAACCCTGGTTGCTTTTGGAATTGCTAACCTCGAGTCTAGCAAGCCATTCCCAATATTTGGGATCTTTGGAGAAGTCTCTTTTCATATCACATAGGATCTGTTCACGCATGTCTTCTGAATGTGCCAAGTCTGTTGCTTCCAATATCTCAAGTAACCGCAGTCTAAGGCTAAAACTTGATGGCAAGGCTTCCACTGCGCCACTATAAACTGCCCGGAGAATGTTCAGACCTTGCTCCCTAAACAGATCTACTTTTTTCTCCGAGTCATCATTGTCAGTGTTTGATTCATCGTGGTTTTTTTCTTCATCATCATCGAGTGACATAAATAAATCCTTGTTCTCATCTCTCCACTGTTTTTCACCATCATCTCCATCTTGACGAACCAGAGTTCCCTTGTCCTCTCCAAGAGCAACTTTTCGTGCTTTCAACTTGTTGAGGTATGTCAGCTCCATCCGGAGGTACTCCACCCAGAGATCCTCTGATGTTGGGCATACCCTCAAACCGCTTTGCATAAGAGCACGAGCTGCTTCAACATTTAAATTTTGGTCAAATTCCCAAGCTGCAGCATAAATCCAAACTCCAGGGACCTTTGGATGAAACCTAATTAGTTGAGCTAGGACCTGCAAACAGCAAAAGTACACAACTTGAATGAAAATGAGAACTCCAAAGAACAACAATCAATTTCAAAACCCAGAGAATTTGGTCGATCCCGAATAAGAGATGAACTTGAAAATAAATTAAACAAACAGTTGTTACCTTCTTCATCCTCCCGTTCTTCCGCTCCCTACAGAACTCCAAATAGCGAATCCAGAGATCAACATCTCCCTTGTATCTCATCACGGCAAGTCTATATATCTCCATGATCCTCGAAACTCCAGTGAAGTCGGAGACGGAGAGTTTCATCTTCTTGTTTTCCTTCTTGTCGCGAGCCATCGACTTCTTCCGGAGGCGGCGAAGCGTGTCAACTTGAGTTTCGTATTCTATGTAGGTCAGATAGTCCTGCTTTAGAGGACTCGGCCGCTTTAATCTGTATTCAAACTTCCGTCTCTGCTTCACAATCTCTCTAATCTCTGGGCGGGTGAACAGTCCACGGCGCTCTAGGTCATCGAGCTCCTCGACCATGCGCTCCAGGCGGTATTGCACGGTGTCCGCCATTGTTTGAGTTCGGAGAGGGCAGCCAGCTAAACTTGGTGACGGAGGCAGGAGATAATAGGGCTTATGCAGAAACAAAATGTCCCACTAGGGTTTTAGCGGGGACTCGCTTTACGGGTATGAATCTAAAAATGACCCACCAAGGCTAAGATGCTAAGCTAAGGGTAATTCCTAACTGTTAACAACTTATAAACTAGGGGTGTTCATAGGGGTATTCATGAGCCGAGCTTTTGCTAGAATTGAGCTCAGCTCGATGAGGTATGTCCTCGGTTCGGGCTCAGCTCAAATTCGACTCGAGCTTTTGTATTCAAGATCAAGGTCGGTTCGATAAAAAAAATAAAGTTCGGGTTCAGCTCGAAAAAAAAAAATTTGGATTCGGCTCGGCTCGGCTCGAGCTTAGCTAGTTTACATCAGTAACGAGCTTCGCTCGTGAGCCTTAACGAATTTTGCTCGATAACCATATTTTTGTGCTTATTTTAGAAAAAAATAAAATCACCATTCACTAATAAAAACATCAATTCACCAATAATAATGTCCAAAGTATTCATAAAAAAACGTCCAAAGGAAGAAAATGTTCATAATCCTAACTTATTAACTTCTTTGGTATGTATTTTTGGTAAAGAAAATAGTAGGGGAAGACAATGTGACCAATTCTTCTATTTGGGGAAGTCATAATTTCTGATAAAAGTAGAAATTGTCATAATACAAATTTTGGAGGCAATAAAAAACTTTGGATATCTGAAATATAACAACCCAGCTCCATTAGACAGTAAGTAAACAAACAAGGATATCTCATAATACATAGTTTCTAAGAAACACAGCTGAATTTCTGCAAACGTAAATAAATTGGATGACATGGATACATAAAACATTGACATGAATGTATCGAGTGTTAACTCTAAACTATTACCCTTACACCCTAAACTCTATTAATTGTAACTTATAGAGCCTAAACCTTAATCTCTATAAAGTAAATCAAAGCAATTATTCTTAAATCATAAATATTTTTTTAAGGAAAATCATCACATACCGTTAATGCTCAATGTTATGACAAACACAACTCAAGGCATTCTCCAACCAACTCGGAGAGGCTTCACCCAGAGTAGGTGTCGCATAGAAGTAAGATTTCCTAACTAGTAGGTGTGCTACCTCGTTTCTACCTCTCCTAACATAAGCTACAGTATACAAGCTGGGTAAATAATTTTGGCATTGACATATGATATCTCTTAGGGCCGGCCCAGAGGGTGTGCCGGCCTGTTTCCGTCACGGCGCCCCAAAATTTCGGGGGCCTCAGAATTTCGGGTGAAAAACATGAGATACATAATTATTAATAAATAATAAGTAAACTTCAAACTGAAATATTATCATTGTTGAGTATGTGGTGTAGTTGTTAAAAGGTGGGAAAAAAGTTTATTAATTGTTTTAGGTCACATGTTCAATTCACGGAGATGTTATTTTTATTTGTTATTTTACTCTTTTATCTATCGGGCATATGGACCCTTTTTTTATTAAATAATTCATATCCTTAATCTAGAATCTAGATGATGTTTTTATTAGTTATTTTTCTCATTCATCTATTGGGCATGGAGGCTTCTTTTTTATTAAATAATTAATCTCATTTATCCGTCAAGGCATGCGCCTTTTATTTTTGTTAAATAAGTATGGACTCATATATGAGCTTTACAGAAATATCCCCGATTATAATTCCGAAGAAAATATACTTGAGAATAAATAAATAAATTATTTATGGTTATAGAGTGTTATCTTTCGAATAATATAAAATTGAATACTCATATATCTATTACCCAACAATGTTGTATTTGTATGAAATATAATAATACTCATTCAAATGTAAAATGTGAATTTTTATTTTGATATACTTAAAAATTATTTTGTCAAAATGTGTAATAATAGGCCACATCTTTATTATATCACAGGGCCTCTGAAGTTCATGGGACGGCCATGATATCTCTCCAAAATCCGTTCGGTCCTCTTCTTCACTATGTAGCCTAGACTGTTACCTGGCTATCTATTTCGATGATCACCTCTATTATGCCATCATTGACCAACTGTTGGATGGTTGTAAGCATCGCCATCTGGTGCGCAAATTAATGCACACTAGTTTTACTCAATGGATTTCTCCAAAGAGATCATTTTTCCCTAGGGTCTTTCTTTTCCTATTACTCAGAAATGTGTGTTGAAGCTAATCGAGGTTTCATTTTGGGTTTGAATTGGTTTAAGAATGAACTAAGTAAACTAAGAATGCAAATTAAACAAGCAAACAAGTAAAGTAGATTGGAGATTTGAATATAGACTAAGGCGTTTGTCCAAACTCGAATCCGCTCTAGCTCGATTAAGACAGATGATGCAATGCAATTTCAGTTTATCAGACTTGAAGACTCGACACTTCCTTGGGTAATCTCTGCTCCATGGTCAGGACGCAGAGAAACTATCCTATCAAACCTACAAGTTTCTATGGTCAAGATAACTCGCAAATCGTCAAGAACGCACGAAGAACAGTGAAATGCCACACAGATATGCAAGGAGATTAATTTCACCGGCCCTATGGTCAAGACACCTGCAACCCTAACGACCTCCTAAACTCTAGAATGATCTACGTCCATGGTCAGAACCGCAAATCAAAGATGAAGCAAAACCCTACGATATGGTCAATCAACGGATTCTTAGAGCTTCAAATTAGGGTTTAAGAGAAAACTCATCGCATGCCTGAATAAACCTCAATTAACATTAACGGGTTAAAAACCCGACATCATCCATACAAAATCTCACTAGAGTTTCATCTAATCTGAACAAACTAGAAGAGTTTAGCTCGACATCATCATAGAAGAAATCGCAGAAACAAAGAAGAAGAAAATCAGAGAAGAAGACATCTTACTCCGAGAAAACCTAATCCTGATGAATCCTAGAAACTCCTGAGTTAATCCTCGCTTCTCCTCGCTTAATCGTCACTTCAAAGCTTCAAAAATCCTCCTCCGAGATAGTCTGGTTCGTCGAAATCAAAATGAAGTATGAAGTTTGTCCGTCTATCCCTTGAAAACCCTATTTTCCTCTCCGAAAATCCGTCCTAGGAAAAAGTGCGCCCGGCGGCACTTAAAAAGTGCGCTGGCGCACTTTTCCATGAAAATGGCGCACTTTTCGTGGCCGATGAAAAATTTCCAGAACGACGAAATAAAAGTGCGCCTGGCAGTACCAGAAAAGTGCGCCGGCGCACTTTTCATGGGTTTAGGCGCAGTTTTGCCCCTGGCATCGACCTTCAGCTCCTTCGATGATTCCCGCTCCTTTTGAACTCCGAATTGATCCCCGTTTGAAGTGCCGAGCTCATAGAAAGGTCCTCCATAATGTGAAAACCTAAAATTTCATCAAAACAACTCAAAAACACATCAAACGACCCAAAAGAGGGCCAATGGGGAATAAAACACATTTTCCATAAATACATTCGAAATCAAAACAATTCAGAGTCAAACAAGAGAAATGTCGTTCAAATGTGGCTAGATGAACGCGATAAATCTAACGTCATCAAATCACCCCACACTTGAACTTTTGTTTGTCCTCAAACAAATAGAATTTTTTAATCTCGCCCTAATTCACAAATGACAAGATCAACTACACCGAAGTTCAATCTCTAACAATTTAACCTAAACTGTATCATTCAGAAAACGCAACCCACGCATTAAAGAAAATCTACCAAACAAATCCAAGTCTCACTATCATCTGCACACATCAAGTAACAAGCACCAATCAAGCACGAATCCGACCTAACCGACCAGACTTCCTCACACATAAAATATAGTAATAGGGAACTCTCACGCTCTGTGTTTAGGGACGTGTTTAAGCTCTCAATCACTTTCATTGACCGAATTATGTTATATGTTTGCATTTCGACCACCATATCAACCACTGTGACAACACAAGTAACTAGTCAAGAAGGTCTTCCCTGCTAGGGACTGTAATGATTCTATACTACAAGGGCTTATGATGAATGGATGAAGGGATGAATGATGATGTAAGGTAAGGTGCGGTGCAGAAATCGACTAACTTCCCTCAAATCAAAATCTAAGGATTCCTACCGTCTAACCAGATACGGGTGGAATAATGTACGCTCGTCCTATGATACCCTCAAGCAACTTAGCACTTTATTTATTTATTTATATTTTTTAATGATTTTTTTTCTTTTTTTCCGTTCTTCCATATGTGGGGAGAAGAACGTTTAAATCTATCGAACTACTACTTTGACTTGAACTTTACTTGGACTTTTGATTTGATTTTTTTTTAGTGCTAAATTTTTTAGTTGCTAGAGGGGTTTACACGTCTGGACATACTAGCTAAGACCACTGGTTTACTGGCTAGAGGCAAGTTACCACAGACCAACTTCCGGTTAGCTAATCTCAGGCCACTACCACAAGGGATCAACGGGGTGAACAAAAACATTGGAATAAGCTGTAACGTAATATCGAACCGAAAGAACAGGCCAAGCTCAAAGGTTTACGCCTAGGGGAATTAATAGCAGGACGACTTCTGGCTTAGGTAGCTATTCTAGGTGCCCCTATCATTCTAGTACTCGTGTCATCATGTGGTTTCAAATAGGTCTCATGCAAATTCTAACGCATTCAAGTACAAGAAAGCCACTAAAAAAGAAACAGGTTGCGAGCTTACGCGCAACGGATCAAAAGCTCACCAAAAGCAGCTAGTCGGGTTCGAATCATTTTCGTGCAATTCAAAGTGAAGCTACAAGAGTGATTCTTAAATATGTTCTGACTGGATTCATTTAATTTCAATTCAAACATGCTGGTAACAGGTTCTAGATAAGACAGTCTAAGCATCATTGCGAAAGATTTTAAATCGGTTAAGCATAGCAAGTCAAGAACAGAACAAGATTCAATCATGGAAGACATACCGAAATCGCAGCAAAGCAACCCTAAAAAATAAACACCCCACCCCACACTTAAATTCAGACATTGTCCTCAATGTACCACACAAAACAATGTAGAAAAGTGAAAAGGGGTACCGGGAGACAGAGCATGAAGGTGCAAGATACGACATGAGTGAGCAATCAGAGTGCATTTCTTGATCAGAGCCGGAGTCACAGAAAGTGGAACAATAAACCTGAAGATAGGGGAAAGAGAAAAACATAACACGATTAGAGCATTCAGAATACAAGGGTTTAACTGACTCGACCCACAGAACAGTTTAACAAAGACTCAAACTCAAACCCACTCAAAATCAGACACAAATGAAAAGAAAGTACAAGTCTGAAAGTAGAAAAATAAAGAAGTCCTGAAGAAAATCCTGATCCCTAGCCCCGTCGTCCGCGGCCTCGCTGAGCCCGCTGTCGAGCCGTAAGGGGCAGCTGGCGATCCAGGAGCTGTTGTAGTAACACCATCTGTTCCTCGTGTTGCTCCTGGTACAAGTTATGATGAGCGTTCTGCTGCACTCTCCACTCCGTCTCCCTAGTGTGCCAGATACGCTGCTCATCCTGATGGCGGATCACCTCCTGCTGCCAAGAAAGAGATCCCTGACCAAAATCTGTAAGCCATGCGTCCCAGGTCGCCAACCTGTCATCGACGCGTCGCTACCACGGGTGTCCTCCCTCGTTGAAAGTTGCCTGCCACTGCTCCATCCGCAAGACAGATCTCTGTAAGTCGAAAGGCTGCGAGGGGTCACCAAAGACAGGGGTCTGTGGTGGATCTGCCGCTTGTGACCGGGGTGGCTCTGCAGCTGAGGGAGCGGGCAAGGCTCCATCATCAACCGGTCGGGTATACCTAGCTCTCATGGGCAACACTGGTCGTGGTACTAGTCCACGGGAGATCAAATAGCGAACGTCAAAAATCTTGGGGGAACAACATCAACAAATACCTCAGGTGCCCAACGGTCGGCCAATCCAGCCGTTGCAATGATCCTCGAAACGTACCACCCACTCGGGAGAGAACGTGGAATGGTCGATCTCTCAACTCGTCTCCCAAAGAAGGTGGCGATCACATAACCCGAATGGAGTCCAACGTCGGAACTCATAACCTTGAATAGCTGCAGCTCTTCATTATAGAAGTGGTGGGCTCCCGTACTCCTGTGACAGAATGTGCGCCGGAGCACCATATGCAGAAATCTCCACACCGACACTCAATGGAGCGATATCTGGATAAACTGGTCTCAACCCTCCTTCGATCCAGTCAGCTCAAACCACATCTCTTCGTTCGTTCTTTGCCTACTCCCTGATGGCTCATAAAGTCCCGTACGTCGCACCTGGCCGTCGGGTGGGAAACCGAGGAGAGTGTCAAATGAGTCGTAAGACTCATTGAACCACTGTACTCCCAAAGAGAAATGTATATGTTGTACGGTGGCAACGTTGACGCTAGCATTCCAACTAAAAGTCGACCAGAATTCATGAAGTGGAAGAAGAGGTGCAGCATCTACAATCTGAGCAATACCGAGGAGGTTTCCCCGCCGCAATCTGTACACCAACCTGTTGCAGAACTCGGGAAAGGCTTCCCGAATTTCGTCAAAGTCTATAAGGGCTCCAACAGTCGGGGTAAGATGGTGTATCTTCTGAAAGCGTGCCAATGCTCCTCAGAAAGCTGGAGAATGAACCGGTGGAGATAGTCCGGTCGGCCGGCAGCAGCAGGAATATACGACTGTATAGGTAAAACTTCATCCCTATCTGAATCTCTCTCATCATCAGCCGGTTGAGGGTCAGTGTGTGGTGGTGCAGAAGACGAATCTCATTCTTCATAATTCGATTGCATCACAACCTTGCCCTGTCCATAATCTGCAACTTAGCAACAACTCAATTAGACTCACAAAACCCCACCCCACACTTAAAACTTAAAGTAAGGGCTAAGGGGGGATAAGGCAAAAACAGAGCAAATTCTGGCAGCATAACAGCAGATAAAGGGCGTTCAGGACAAAGCAAACACGCTAAAATATTCAAGCCACCATACAACACAGCACATAAGTCCACCCAATCATTGAAATCAATTCATGCTTAAAACGGTTCAAACAAATAGCCACGATATCAAGTTGAGCAATTTACCAAAGGGACAAAGAAACAATGCTACTGAATCAAAGAGATAATCTCAAAGAAAGCAATAGTCATGTATAAGTCAGCCAACTAATCCAGCATGGTAAAATCAAACAATTTAGAACCGGCCAAAAATGCACAAAGTGAGGTAAAGTCCTCGAGATAGCTCAATCAAGTCACAATTAATCCAAACCAATCCCTTTATTATGCCAAATCACATCCTAACATCATGCAAAACATCTCAAATCATCAGAATCCGTTCACAATAAAAAACCCCCCAATTTGTAGAAAATCGGTATAGGAAAGTAACCTATATCAAGCAATTCGTCAAGCAAACGAAGTCCAAACAACCCACGATTCAAACTGGAGCTATCCTAGATGATCAATTTCAATAATCCATGCTCAATTTAACCAAATCACAAACTTCAAAAATTAGGGTTCTTAGCTCAAAATTCACAAGTCCGAAAATTTCAACGAAATTCAGCAAGGAATAGTGCAAAAGAATCGTAGTGAAGTGTAGAGCAACTTACCTCAAAGGAGTGATGGCCAATTCGGAAGAAAAATGGACGAACGACTTGAAAATAAAAAAACTAGGTTTTAGCTAGGAGCTTGATGAAAACTCTGCCAAATCTCGTGAAACTTGGGTTGGGTAGGTCGTAGATGAGTGGGGAACTTGATTTGGTGTATGGGAATGGTGGACCGGTGAAAACCGGGTTGAAATCGAAGAGTTTGGTCCGAAAATTCGAAAAACCAAGTTCACTCTCTATTTCGTTCTAATGAAGAAGATGAAGAAAAGGAGTGTTTGATCTGAAATTTGGAAGAGAGGGGGGAAGATTGTGTTTGTGCATAAAAAGTGCGCCTGGCATTTTCAGAAAGTGCGCCAGCGCACTTTTGTTCAGAAAAGGCGCACTTTCTCGAAATCGACCAAAATTTACAGAACGCCAAAAATAAAGTGCGCCCGGCGGCACTTGAAAAGAAGTGCGCCGGCGCACTTTTTTAAAACTTAACAAAATTTCCAAGACGCTGAAAAAAAGTGCGCACGAAGGCACTTGAAAAGTTTGCCGACGCACTTTTGGGGTAAAAAGGAGCACTTTTTGACCTGCTACGAGACATAAATTTTTTTCTTAAAAATCCAAAATTCGTTTTAAAGACCAGGATCTCAAATTTGACGACGGTGACACAGAAAATAACCAGAAGAACACCAAGACTGACACACGACTCTATGACAGACTCGACTCAACGAAATTAAAAGACTCCAGACTCGGGTTGCCTCCCGAAAAGCGCTCTCGTTTAACGTCTTTGAGCTAGACGATACCTGATTTATGGTGCCTCGAGACTAGCCTTCTCCGTTACACCAATGAACGCACCAGCCACATATAGCTTCAAACGATGGATATTTACCTTAAAGGGTTCCTCTCCGGTCTTGAAAATTTCCACGGCCCCATGAGAAAAGGCTTTAGAAACCGTAAATGGACCCATCCAACGAGACTTAAGCTTGCCCGGGAAGAGATGCAGGCGTGAATTGTAGAGGAGGACCTGATCTCCTTCTTTAAACTCCTTGCTTCCCTTCAAGCGTGAGTCGTGGAGCTTCTTAGTACGCTCCTTATATACACTACAAGAAACTGTGCAGTTAACATCGGTAGAAATCAAGGTTAACAGCGGCTATGGCCGCTGTTAAATTATTTTAACCGCGGCCACGCGCCGCTGCTAAATTAGCCAATGCTAAAAAAAATTAACAGCGGCCAGAAGTGGCCGCGGTTAAACATGACGACCGCTGTTAATTTATTTTAGTTTAACAGCGGCCATAAGAAATTTAACAGCGGCTATGGCAGCTGTTAAATTGTTTCATCGGAAAAAATTAATGGTTGGAGCTCTGGCGATAGAGCTAGAACTCCGGCGAGATCCACCTCTCTCGATCGACAGCGCGTAGAAGAACTGACGCTCAAATCCTCCTCCGTGATGCTTCTCTCGGTGATGCTCCTCCTCCTCCGATTTGACGTGATGCTCCTCCTCCTCCAGTGATGAGCACCTCCCCTGCCAATTTTGTTCTTGAGCCTCCCCTGACGATTTCGTTCTCAGTGCTAGATCGAAGAAGAAAAGAAGAAGAAGAAAAAGAATATCGAAGAAGAATAAATCAAAGAAGAAGAAAATCGAAGAAGAAAAAGAAGAAGAAGAAGAAGAAGAAAAATCGAAGAGAAGAAGAAGAAAAATCGAAAGAAGAAGAAGAAGAAAATCAAAGAAGAAAGAGAAGAAAATCAAAGAAGAAAGAAGAAGAAACCTGGCGAGTATTGGAGACATCGACGGCGACTAATGGACACAACATCAATCAACGGCGGCCACTTATTAGGGTTTCAATCAATCGACGGCCGAGATTAATTCTGATCACCAATTGGTAATCCGCGTCTGGCAGTTTCAGCCAATCAGAGCACTTCATTATAACCGCGGCCATAGGCCGCTGTGAAATGTATGTGGCCGCTGTTAAATCGTGTAATTTAACAGCGGCTGCCAGCCGCTGTTAAAATACCGCTATTAAATGATTTTAACAGCAGCCACTTAAGTGGCCGCAGTTAAACTGTCGCCGTTAAATTAACAGTTTCTTGTAGTGATATCTTCGAGCTCTCATAAGCTCGGTTTTCTCCATTCCTCAAGCTCCAATACCTGTAATTTCCTTTCTTCACCTGCAAGACTAGCATCCAGGTTCAGTAGCTTAAGGGCCCAGTAGGCTCTATGCTCGAGCTCTACTGCCAGATGACACGCTTGCCCATATACCAAAAAATATGGGGAGGTCCCTATAGGCGTTTTAAACGTCGTCCTATATGTCCAAAGCGCATCATCTAGCTTGGTAGACCAATCATTCCGGGATTGATCGACGGTTTTCTCTAGGATCCGTTTCAATTCCCGGTTTGACCACTCGTTTGAGGGTGGTAAGCCGTGGACAAATGATGGGTAACACCAAACTTCTGGCACACCTTATCAAATTGACCCTGAAAATGAGTTCCACGGTCACTAATGATGGTTCTAGGTGCACCAAAACGAGAGAAAAGTTTCTTAAGGAACTTTCCAACAACTCGGGCATCGTTAGTGGGGAGAGCTTGAGCTTCTACCCACTTCGATACATAATCCACAGCCACGAGTATGTACTTGTTACCAAAAGACGGAGTGAAAGGACCCATAAAATCGATCCCCCACACATAAAAAATTTCAACGACCACATACACTTGTTGAGGCATTTCATCGTGTTTAGAGATCTTACCTGCCCGTTGGCATGCATCGCACGCGTTTATGAAATCCTGGCAATCCTTGAAGATGGTAGGCTAGAAGAATCCAGAAGCCAATATCTTTCGAGCAGTTTGGTTTGCTCCGTGATGGCCGCCGACAGGTCCAGAATGGCAATGCTCCATTATATCACTAGCCTCTGCTAGAGTTACGCACCTCCAGATGATGTCATCAGAGCCAATCCGAAACAAATAAGGATCATCCCATAAGTACTTCTTAACCTCTGTAAAGAACTTCCTCCTTTCTTGACGGGAGAAGTCCGTCCTTACTTCACCAGTGGCCAGATAATTAGCGAGGTCTGCAAACCAAGGACCCTCTGCCTCTTTTATCATTATAGCGAATAGGTGTTCTTCCGGGAAAGTTTCCCGGATCGCTAGATTATCACCAGAACTTTGCTCATGCTCCTCCAATCGTGACAAATGATCCACAACCACATTCTCCGACCCTTTCTTGTCTTGGATCTCAAAATCAAATTCTTGCAAGAGAAGAATCCATCGGATTAACCTTGGCTTAGCATCCACCTTGCTTATAATATGTCGGATAGCTGCATGATCTGTAAAGACAGTAATTTTAGCAAAAAGAAGATAGGAGCGAAACTTATCAAAGGCAAAGACTACCGCTAACATCTCCTTCTCGGTAGTTGTATAATTCGTTGAGCTTCATTCATTGTCTTGTTGGCATAGTAGATAGGTCTGAACCTCTTCTCAATCCGCTGCCCCAAGACCGCTCCAACGGCATAAATGCTCGCATCACACATAAGCTCGAAGGACAGATCCCAATTCGGAGCTACAACTACATGTGCTAAAACGAGCTTGTTCCTCAAGGTCTCGAAAGCTGTCATGCACTTCTCGTCAAAGAGGAAAGGAACCTCGTTCTCTAGTAATCGAGTCATAGGCAAGGTGATTTTAGAAAAATCCTTGATAAACCGCCTATAAAACCCTGCATGACCCAGAAAGCTTCTTTGATGACACTCGATTTGACGTGATTATCAGCCACATTTAAGCGACATTTCTTTGCTTAAAACATGGTTTTTAGGGTAGAATAACGAATATTCAATCGATTGCCCTATCTCGTGCCATTTGTGTTACCTTGGCCCGTTTCGGGTCTATTTGATGGTTTTCTAGTGTTTTTTATGTTAGCACAGGTTTTTACCGTCAAATAAAGTAGCCAAGGTCATGTCTAAGGCGTTGGAACCTCGAGGGATTGCACCGGAATCGATCAAAGGAGCCAATCAAGTTCAGAAAATTCCTGCCCGGTTTACAAAGGAATTTTCGCCGAAAATACACTAGGATTTTCGGCGAAAATATCAGCACAAATCAACTGATGTCCGGCTGAAGGAGTTTTCGGCGAAATCGTTGAGTTTTCGAACCGAAACAAAAATCACAGGAGAATTCAACCAAAGGGCCATCCATTTACACTAGGATTTTCGGTGAAAATACCTTGTTATTTTCGGTGAAAATATCAGGCAAATCCGGCCAATCTAGGGTTAAGTATAAATACTTAACCGGCGGCCCAACAACAAAAGATACATCATATTATACTTTTCGTAATCAGAATTCGAAGAATTCTCTGAAGTTCTGGAGCGAGGAGTTAGAGTTCGAAGAGCCGGAAAGAGACCGTGACGCCATCCCTTCCACCTCGGAGACTCGGAGCTAGGAGTGCGGTTTACTGAAGATCGAAGTCTGTCAAAGTCGTCTAAATTAGGTTTTTCATATTCTTTTCTGTTCTTCCTCTGGATGATGAACTCTTTCTTTGTCTTAGATTCTTTTGTGATAAACATGAGTAGCTAAACTCGATAGAGCTTAGACTAGATGAACCCTAAGTGACCCAGGGCTTTAAAGCGGTCACGGATCGGCGGTGATTAGATTCGAAATTCAATCAGTTTCTCTTTCATGTTTGATTTGTTCTTCATTGTTCATGTTTCTTGTCTGGATTGATCACCTAGATTAGATTCTTGTTAAGCTAAGGATAGAAGCGAACGCTCGCCTTACTTTAGAACATCGAATTGAACAATTAACCTTATAATTGGAGCGTGCCTTTCGTAGGAACCGGTTAGGGTTAATCCACTGCAAGAGTAACTCATAAATCGTTAGTAATTGCACCAATTAAGTTAAGTCGTTGCGAGAGGCGACCGTACCCGGGCGACTAATTAATCTTGGTAGTTAGAACGGATAGAGCGAACGTTCTCCGGTCTTAAACCTAAGGGTAAGGAGTTATGGTGGTGTCTTAGTAATTGATTGAATGAGAATCGAAATCCGCTGATCTGTTGATTGCCAATGCTCTGGGGAACGAAGGGGGATTCAAAGTCTAAGTTCGTCTGTCATCCTTGTTTTCAACCCTAATTTCCAATCTGCTTTAGTTTAATTTTTAAATTTCTCTGCATTTCATAGATTTAGAAGTCGTGGAACTCACACCACGCACAAAGTGCTTGCATTCGAGTATTTTGCTAGTTTTTGGAGTAGTCAATCTTAGAAGGCCCGTGGAATACGATCTACCCTAGCTTGTTAGCTTTGTTAGTTATTTGGTTGAACCCGAACAACGATCTGTAGGTTCACCAAATTGGCGCCGTTGCGGGGACTTCTTTGATTGTTTGAAAGAAGAACTGGCAATTTATTCTTCTATTCTCCATCTTTCACCTTTCCATCCACTTCGATTTTACGCCGGTATGTTTGCTTTTGTTGCTTGTAGGTTGTTCTACAGGTTTATGAACCGCTCGATCGCTCATTCTCAGTTTAAGCCGGGTAATTCTACTCCGCCGAAGAAACCGCGAGCTCAGAAGCAAGTCATAATCATTCCGCCCACACCACCTATCCCTAATAAGATTGAGGAGTTGAAGGAGAACTCCTCATCTTCATCCGTTTCATCCACTACTTCAGATTCACCACCACCTTCTCCTCCCGTACTAGCTGGTCAGCGCACCATGGCGGATTATTGTAGACAAATTGCGACTAACTTTCGAGCTAGCGTCGTTGTGCCGCACAACGATGACGACCCTGACTATGAGATCACAATTTCCTTTCTGAACATGGTCTCTAGGGATCTTCGATTCGAAGGGAAGCCGCAAGAAAACCCCTGCACACATTTGGCAAACTTTCTAACCATGTGCGAGACGTTTAAGAGCGGGAATCTCGGTAAGAACAATCTTTGCTTGCGAGTATTCCCATTCTCTCTTAAAGGGAACGCCAAGATATGGCTCAGCTCGAAACCACCTGGCTACTACACTAACTGGGATAATCTAGCTCAGGACTTCATAGAGGAATACTATCCCTCTTCGAGAACGACATTCTACAAGGATAGTATCGCTAGATTCTCTCAGAAGGAAGGAGTAAGCTTATACGATGCTTGGAACGAATTCCAAGAGCTTCTCTCTGGATGCCCTCATCATGGATTCAACTAGGGACAACTAGCCGAAATCTTTGCCCAAGGTATGAACGAAGAAACGGCCGAATGGGTCAACACTTTAGCGAATGGCAACTGCACAACACTTGAACCAGAAGCTGCTCTTCTTCACTTTGCAGACTGCGCATCTAAGTCCAGAAATTGGGAGAGACAGTTTGGAGCAGCCAAGAGTCAACCAAGCAGTGAAGATCAGATTAAGATTGAGGTACAGAAACATATGAAGGAGATCTTCGGTATAGCTAATAACTGGTCTAAAGAGGAAGTGAACTTCATTGATCAAGGTTTCACCAATGATCAAAGAGGCTACCCCGACTACCGTCGGTTCAGAACACCTCCTCAACAACAGGGAAGCTTCCCTGAGCGTCCTCCTTCCAACTTCGGATTCAACCGGAGTCAGAATCAATGCTGGGAAAATAGTTATCAAGATCCTCCCAGATTCGCCGGAGCACAGCAACCTCAGAATTTTACGTTTGATAACACTTGGGAGAGGAGAATGGCCTAGAAGTTTGATCTGATTGCAGCACGGCTTAATGATCACGAAGAAAAGTTTAAAGCCCAAGAAGCTTTTAACCAAGGACAGATCGCACAAGGACAGAGAATAGAGAGCATGATAAATAAAGTTGCTAGCTTGTTAGCCAACCTTCCTCTCTTCAATCAGGCGCCATCTCAAAACAACTCTTCCATGAAGAACGAGCATGCTAAAGTCATCACAACCAGGAGCAATGAGCAGAACAGCCTAGAGAAGAAGAAGGGAGCACTATCCGTTCTCTCTACAGGAGAGTGTTCGGCCATCGTCTCTCAATCACCACCCATACCTATCCCAGCTAAGTGCTCTGATCCTGGTCCTTTTACGTTACCTTTAATCATTAATGGCATTGAAATTGAGCGTAGTTTGGTTGATCTAGGTGCGTCTATAAATGTCATGCCTATGTGTTTATATAAGAAATTGAACCTAGGTGAATTACAACCGGCTAGCATGCATGTAGTGTTCGCCGACAGAACTCTAAAAGAACCTAGAGGAATAATCAAGGATGTAATCACTTGTTGTGACCCTTTCCGATTTTTTGCTAATTATGTAGTAATGGATACTCAAGAGACATATTCTACCCTTCTCTTAGGCCGGCCATTTATGGCGACAGCCGACATTAACATTAATGTTCCAAATGGTTCGTTTACATTAAGAGTTGGGAAGGATACTGCAACATTCCGTCTCAAGGATAATATGAAATACATTCCTAAGGGAGAATCACATTGTTTATCCGTAGAAACTGTGGAGTTGGCCTCGGTCAACTTCATTACTGACATCTCTTCTAGTGTTCCTAGCTCGATTGTGACTACAGGTGCTGGACAGGTTATCAAGCAGAAACCGAAATCTGTTCCTCCCAAGCCGTCAAAGAAGAAGGAACTGCAAGCCTCTTCTAAACCACCGAGCACAAAACCGAGCAGGCCTCGAGGAAAGAACAAGAAGACGAAGACTCAAATGGTCTGGCGACCAAAAGCTCCGCCGTCTTCTCCCGAGCCAGCTACACCACCAATTCGTTCTGAGCTACCGGCGCCGGAACAAGTATGGAGGGAGAAGCCAAAAGCATCTCCTAAGGAAATACTAACGATCACCGATCCTGGTGATATCAAGCCGGAGATTAAAAAGATGAAGCCGAAAGCTCTCATTCCGTCCACCGTCTTCCTCGTAGAAGATGATCCCTTGACAGAGCTGTTCGGACCGTTCAAATTCATTGACCACCTTCCCGACGGACGTACCAAGCTTTTGCATGCGAATGGGAAGAGATTCACGCTCACTGGAGAAGCCCCGAAGCTGTACTTTTTGAACTCCGACGCAAGCGTTAAGGAGAATCTGGGTTGGGATGTCTCCTAATACCGTCCAGGTATCGTCCAGCTCAAGGACGTTAATAAAAGAGCGCTTCGTGGGGGGCAACCCACGGCTGGAGTCCGTTTTTAATTTTTGTCGAACTTAGTGTTTTAGAGTCGGTTCGGGGGAGCCAAAAGTGTCAGTTTGTTTGTTTTCTTATTTTTCGTGTGTATTCTGTGTGTCATAGTGTCGTTTGCAAGTTGATTGAGGTTGTTCTGATTTTTGTGGATTTAACTGTGATTTTCTGAAGTTTGCCGGATTTGCAAAAATATTTTCACCCGAGCAGTTCAAAATTTTTGGCGAAATGAACCCCTATTTTCGGCGAAATCGCCTTTTCAATTTTCACTGAATTCCCCTGTTTCAAATTTTTGGCCGAAAAATTCATTGTGTTTTCGGCGAAATTATCTTTGAAAACCGGCAGTGCATTTGAACGTAAATTTTCGGTGAAAACTCCCTATTCTTTTCGCCGAAAATCCCTTTGAAAATCACCCAAATTCCCACTTTAAAATCCGGTCTTATCCTCTCTCTCTCCCCACCTTCCATTTTCGAACCAAAAAAAACGAAAAATTCCCCCTACTGTTTTTGAAACCACCGACCGCCGCCCTTTTAAAATCGCCGCCGCCGTCGCCGACCGCCGCCGCTCCCTTCTCCTCTCTTTTCCGATCCCGTTGAGCCCTAGAACGTTCGAATCAGAGCTCTACAGCTCTAGTTCACCGAAACCCTTGTTTTCAGAGTTTTTCACCGATTTCTCCCAAACCGTTCGTTTTTAGCATCTATGGCTTCAAGGTAAGTTGTAGAGCTTTTCATTTCGAATCTTTTGACATATTGATTGCTGAATTTCGTCGGGGTTGACTTTCGGTTGCTTTTTGGTTTGCCTCGATTTGCGTGCCAACTGATTTCGTGTGAACTAGGTTAGCTGAACTTGTTAAACTGTTCTAGCATGCTTAGGGAGTTTTGTGCTTAATTTTCATATCATTTGATCATGTGTTGCTATGCATACGATTGATTCTTTGTTATGTTGACTTGTGAGAAATGTCGGTTTGACCATGACCTGTTTTTGATCATTTGGCTGTCGTATGTGTTTATTCTCGTTCAGATTATCGTGTTTGCCATCTGAGATCATATTTTACCGTCGTTCTCCGCTTTGTGATAGTCTTGCCATGATTAGGGTTCATTATGCTATAGTGTTGACTTTCTGAATGTCGGTTTGACTCTTTGAACTCTGATTGTGCTTATCCAATTCTGGCTGTTCCTAAGCATGTATTCTACTGTCTATGGTTACCGGTTACTCTGCTTTGCTTACCCCCACTCGGTTTTCCTCATTTCTTTGTGAAATTGAGTTTTTCTACTAAGTGTGGGGTAGGGTTTTAAGTTTGACTGATCTGGTTTCATTCTGGTTTTAGGAACACCACTTATGAGCGCAGGACTAAGGCGCGACTTGATGCCGCCTCGAGCTCCAGAGCCCCCGCTCCCGTCACACCCGCCGTTCAGGGCCCTCCTTCAGCACTACCTCGCCGGGCTGGGTACCATCGCACCATCGCTCGTCTACCTGACTTCTACTTCGAGTGCTTCCAGAAGATCGAGCATGTTCGGGAGCTAAGGTACGCCCTCTTTCCATGGAGTCCCTCAGTGAGCACGACGAGGACTACCACCGGAACGTGCATGAAGCCCTAGCACCGGCCGGCCTCCTGGAGCTGACCACCATAGCTGCCGACTTCCCAGACATCGCCCTTCAGGAGTTTGGGGCGACCTTTGATCTAGATGAGCACAAGAGGAGGCAAGGCCAGAAGGTTGTTACTTTCTATCTGGGTGGAGTGTACAGGACGCTCACCTATGATGAGTTTGCTGCTCATCTAGGTATCCCCTACGAGCACTATCATGGCCATCACCTCGGCTGGGGCGACGATGATGATGAGGAGGCGTACCATGCACTCTGGAGCCACATGACAGGAGTGCCTGGCGACCGCCTTGGGGAGCATAACTCAGTTAAGTCGCTCTCTCATCCTCTCTTTAAATTTATTCATATGGTTTGGCGTAGATCGCTTTTATATGTTCCAGACAAGGATCGCCACCATATCCTCAAGGAGGAGCTTATGCTTCTCCGAGCCATCCGAGAGAGCTACCCCTTCACCCCGGATGGGTGCTTGCTCGCATCTTCCGCCAGAAGACCAAGAGGCGAACGCCACCTCGTGCACTCCTGGGAGGTAACTTCATAGGTCAGCTCATCATCTCCTTTGGCATCAGCCATGAATATGGCCCGCACATTCCCCGACACCAAGTTAGGACCGTTGGAGGAGACTTAGCGGTCGAATACGACCTAGAGCTGGACCTCAGTCCCCAGGTGGCAGCAGATCCTCCCCTCCAGCATGTATCCGAGTCGGAGGACGATGATGATACTGAGCAGCAACAGCCCCAGCCACAGCCAGGATTCCATGACTATATACCCTCGCCACATCATCAGGCAGGGTATGCACACCAGTCGCCACCGCACATTCAAGATCCATACCAGGCGTCTCACCCTCAGCACCGACCGCACCCCGCGAACATTGGTGAGCTGTATGAGCGACTGCAGGAGTGGCGCATCACCAACAACGCCACTCAAGAGGCGAGATGGACTATTATGTAGCAGCATATGCGTCGCGCCGACAGGCGGTATGAGGCACGGCTGGCGTGGCAACGCCAGCTCGGCGAGCACCTCCACTTTCCACCCCCCGACACCCCTGACCAGCCATGATCAGGTGGTGTCCTTTTCCTTGTCCTTTCTTTTTATTTATTCTTTTCGGATTTCGGTCCAACTTTTTTCTGTGTGGATCCGGGACACTTGTCCCGGTTTCCTTTTTATGTTTCATTTGTTTTTGTTTTGTAGGCAGTAGGGAGATTCCCTTTGCTTCGCTTTGGTAGATCGCCTCCGCTCCGAGGTCCCGTGCTCATCCCTACGCCAATCATCTCGGTCCAGGTTCTTCTACTTCACTCTGAACTCTAGAATTAGTCCTGTGAGGACACAGTCCGATTTAAGTGTGGGGTAGGATGCTAGAGAACCTTGCATGAACTTGATTGCCCTTGATTGTGTTGTATGTGTGCCTCGTGATTCCATTCCAGTCTCTCTAGCATTAGAATGGCTCAGTTCTTGATTTTTTATGTTAAGTTGTTGTTCAAACCTTCATAATGATGCTTAGACTGCTTAACCTAGAACTTGAGAACCAACTTGTGTACTTTGATGCTAAACTGCCTGGTCAGAACAGAATTTTTAAATCACACTTGTAGTTTGTAGCCTTGATTGCATGAAATGACCGAATCCGACTAGCAAACCAACTGTGAGCTTTTGATCCATTGCACGTAACTTGCAATTTTAATTCTTTCTGAGTGGTTTTCTGTTTGCTTGAATGAGTTATAATTTGCATGAGACCTACTCGAGACCACACGATGACACGAGTTCTAGAAGGATAGGGGCACCTAGATTCAGCTACTTAGCCAGATAGCCTACCAAACGATAAATCCATTAGGTTTAGACCCTTGAGCTTGGCCTGTTCTTTCGGTTCGATAATACATTACAACCATTTTCCATTTCTTTCATTCCCCGTTGATCCCCTGTGGTTGTAGTTCTAGATTGACCTACCGGAAGTCGGTTTGTGGTAACCTGCCTATAGCCATTAAACAGGTGGTCTTAGCTAATATGTCCAGACGTGTAAATCCCTCTAGCAACTAAAAGAAAGATTCGGCACAAAGAAAAAAAAAGAAAAAAAAGTCAAGTAAGAAAAGAAAGAAAATTTAAAAAAAAAAGAATGAAGAAAAGAAAAAATCAGAAAAATTAGAAAAGTTTCAAAGTTTCTAGTTCAATAAAACGTTCTTCTCCCCACAAATGGAAGAACGAAGTCAAAAGAAAAGTTGAAAAGAAAAAAAAATCGTGTAAAGAAAAAGAAAAAGTGCTAGGTTGCTTGAGGGTATCATAGGACGAGCGTTCATTATTCCACCCGTGTCTGGTTAGACGGTAGGAAGCCATAGATTAGATTCGAGGGAAGTTAGTCGAAAGCTACACCGCACAAAGCCATCATCATACATTCCCATCATCCATCGCATCATAAACCCAAGTAGTGTAGATTTCATTACGGTCCTAGCAGGGAAGTCCTTCTTGACTAGATACTCGTGTTGTCATAGTGGTGGAGATTGTGGTCGAATTGCAAACCTATGACAGAATTCAGTAACAGAAAATGATCGAGAGCAGAAACACGTCCTTAAACACAGAGAGCGAGAGTTCCTCATTTTACTAAATATTTCCTGTGTGAGGAGTCTGGTCGGTCAGGTCAAATTCGTGCATAATTGGTTGCTAATACTTGTTGTGTGCAGTTTACTAGTGAGACCAGGTTGTTTGGCTGATCTGTATACATGTCAGGTTTCTTGTTCTAGCAATTAGCTGTCTAATAATTCATTGTGTTTGATTGAGCTCCAATTTAATCGATCTTATCATTTATGAACATGAGCGTTTCTATTCAGTTTGCTTGAGGACAAGCAAAAGCTTAAGTGTGGGGTATTTGATGACACTCGATTTGATGTGATTATCAGCCTCATTTAAGCGACATTTCTTTGCTTAAGACATGGTTTTTAGGGTAGAATAACGAATATTCAATCGATTGCCCTATCTCGTGCCATTTGTGTTACCTTGGCCCGTTTCGGGTCTATTTGATGGTTTTCTAGTGTTTTTTATGTTAGCACAGGTTTTTGCCGTCAAATAAAGTAGCCAAGGTCATGTCTAAGGCGTTGGAACCTCGAGGGATTGCACCGGAATCGATCAAAGGAGCCAATCAAGTTCAGAAAATTCCTGCCCGGTTTACAAAGGAATTTTCGCCGAAAATACACTAGGATTTTCGGCGTAAATATCAGCACAAATCAACTGATGTCCGGCTGAAGGAGTTTTTGGAGAAATCGTTGAGTTTTTGAACCGAAACGAAAATCATAGGAGAATTCAACCGAAGGGCCATCCATTTACACTAGGATTTTCGGCGAAAATACCTTGTTATTTTCGGCGAAAATATCAGGCAAATCCGGCCAATCTAGGGTTAAGTATAAATACTTAACCGGCGGCCCAACAACAAAAGATACATCATATTATACTTTTCGTAATCAGAATTCGAAGAATTCTCTGAAGTTCTGGAGCGAGGAGTTAGAGTTCGAAGAGCCGGAAAGAGATCGTGACGCCATCCCTTCCACCTCGGAGACTCGGAGCTAGGAGTGCGGTTTACTGAAGATCGAAGTCTGTCAGAGTCGTCTAAATTAGGTTTTTCAGATTCTTTTCTGTTCTTCCTCTGGATGATGAACTCTTTCTTTGTCTTAGATTCTTTTGTGATAAACATGAGTAGCTAAACTCGATAGAGCTTAGACTAGATGAACCCTAAGTGATCCAGGGCTTTAAAGCGGTCACGGATCGGCAGTGATTAGATTCGAAATTCAATCAGTTTCTCTTTCATGTTTGATTTGTTCTTCATTGTTCATGTTTCTTGTCTGGATTGATCACCTAGATTAGATTCTTGTTAAGCTAAGGATAGAAGCGAACGCTCGCCTTACTTTAGAACATCGAATTGAACAATTAACCTTATAATTGGAGCGTGCCTTTCGTAGGAACTGGTTAGGGTTAATCCACTGCAAGAGTAACTCATAAATCGTTAGTAATTGCACCAATTAAGTTAAGTCGTTGCGAGAGGTGACCGTACCCGGGTGACTAATTAATCTTGGTAGTTAGAACAGATAGAGCGAACGTTCGCCGGTCTTAAACCTAAGGGTAAGGAGTTATGGTGGTGTCTTAGTAATTGATTGAATGAGAATCGAAATCCGCTGATCTGTTGATTGCCAATGCTCTGGGGAACGAAGGGGGATTCAAAGTCTAAGTTCGTCTGTCATCCTTGTTTTCAACCCTAATTTCCAATCTGCTTTAGTATAATTTTTAAATTTCTCCGCATTTCGTAGAATTAGAAGTCGTGGAACTCACACCACGCACAAAGTGCTTGCATTCGAGTATTTTGCTAGTTTTTGGAGTAGTCAATCATAGAAGGCCCGTGGAATACGATCTACCCTAGCTTGTTAGCTTTGTTAGTTATTTGGTTGAACCCGAACAACGATCTATAGGTTCACCATTCTTACTGCTCTGACGGAAGAGGAGGCGGCAGCTTGGCAATGGTGTTGATCTTCCCCGGATCAACCTCAATACCCTTCTTTGAAACTTTGTGCCCAAGCACGATGCCCTCCGTCACCATGAAATAGCTCTTCTCCCAGCTAAGAGCTAAATTTGTGGCTTCACATCTCTTAAGGACTCTCTCAAGGTTCTTCAAGCCATGTTCAAAAGAACGTCCGTAAACCGAGAAATCATCCATAAATACCTCCATAGCATCTCCAATGAGTTCATCAAAGATACCCATCATGCATCTCTGAAACGTAGCTGACGCGTTACAGAGTTCGAAAGGAATTATGCGGTAGGCAAAAGTACCGAACGGGCATGTGAAGGTAGTCTTTTCTTGATCATTCGGCGCGATGGGAATCTGAAAATACCCAGACATCCCATCCAGGAAATAGTAATACTCATGACCCGTCATGCGCTCCAACATCTGATCAATGAAAGGAAGGGGAATGGTCTTTCCTTGTAGCATCATTTAATCGTCTGTAATCAATACAGACTCTCCATCCATTAATTGTCCTCGTAGGGATGAGCTTCCCTGCTGCATTAGGAACCACGGTGATGCCTCCCTTCTTCGGTACACAATGAACTGGACTCACCCAGCTACTATCAGAGATGGGATAAATAATCCTAGCATCTAGAAGCTTGATCACCTCCTTCTTTACAACCTCCATCATGTTTGGATTAAGACGTCGTTGAGGTTGTCTAACAGGTCTTTGGTTCTCCTCGAGGAAGATGTGATGCATACAGTGAGAAGGATGAATTCCCTTTATATCTGTCACTCTCCAAGCAATAGCACGCACATGCCTCCTGAGCAACCGTATGAGCTCATCCTTCTGCGGTTGAGTGAGGGTCGAATTAATTATGACCGGAAGCTTAGAGCCCTCTCCCAGATATGCATACTCTAAGTTTGGAGTCAAAAGTCGACGTTTCGGTGGTGGTGTGAAAGCAGTTTGCGAAACTTGGTCCACATATTCCTCTTCTTCATAAATGCTCATAGATGCTACCTGTTCATCCCGGATTGCTCCTGCATCAACAAAATGACCAGAAACAATACACTTCTCTAGCGAGTCTTCACTCACTAGGTTAGTGAAAACAGAGGTAGAAAGCACAGTTACAGTTTCCTCTATAGCACACAAATCATCATAGTGGTGAGGGAATTGAATGCTATTATCTAATCGAAATGTGGCATGGTCTTTCCCTACCCTAAGAGTTATAGTGTCTCTATTAAAGAACCGGATGAAAACAAGAATGGACGACCAAGAATCAAAGGCATATCAGCATGGGCATCAATCACGACAAAATCAGTAGGAAACTTGAATGGACCAATCTCAAGTAGAACATCTTCTAAAATTCCCCTAGGCACAGTTGAGGATTTATCAGCTAACCTAACGTTCATGCGAGTTGGTTTAAAATCAAGCATTCCTATATCAGAAGCTAAGCTATATGACATGACATTGATGCTAGCTCCTAGATCCTCTAAACCACGTCCAACACGAAAAGTACCAATGCGACAAGGTAGAGTGAAAGAACCTGGATCGCGGCGCTTAATAGGAAGCTTGTTTAGCACAATGGTAGATACCTCCTCATTAAGCTCCAAGTCTTCAAATAGCTCCGGGAAGTTTGCTTGCTCTTCCTCCGTGAGAGCTAAAAGTTCTTGCAACTTCAACTTGTTGGTGGCTAGCATCTTCATGTACTTGGCAAACTTCGGCATTGTCACAATCATCTCCTTCATCGACATTTCAACGTGAACCCTGTTCAGCAACTTCAGGAATAGCTGGTATTGAGCATCGTAGAGATTCTTATTAAGCCTGGCAGGATAAGGTGCCCGCGGCTTGTAAGGGTTAGCCACCGGTATTGGAGATGAAGGAATAACCGGTGTCTTTTCCTCCTCCGGCTGCTGAATTTGTCCCTCTTCCGCCTCGTCCTCTTCTTCAATGAGATGAGGAGGAGGATTTAGAGTCGGCACTTGCTTCATGGGAATATCTGCCAGCTTCTTCCCGCTCCTGGTTTCCACAGCTCCCAAATGTTCATCCCGGTTAGGATTAGGGAGAGTGGTGCAAGGTAGAGACCCAATACCCTTCTCCTTAAGAAGATTTGTGATTCCTGCCACCTGATTTGCAAACTTCTGAAGAGAAGAGTCGGTGTGTGAGATGTCCTTCTTGTTTGATTGATTTTCAGCAAGAATCTTTTCCAACATGATATCAGAATAGCACTTAGGCGCAGAAGAGCTCGAACCACCGTTGTTGTTCTGATTGTTATTCCAGCCTCCTCTGTTCTGCCATTGGGAATTCTGATTCTGATTCCCATTATTCCTCTGATAACCCCTTGATTTCCTCCGTTAAACTGATTCTGATTCTGGTTGTTATTCCAGTTCCCTCTGCTCTGCCATTGGGAGTTTTGATTCTGGTAACCATTGGAATTTCTGAAATTGTTGTTCTGGTTTTGGAAATTCCCTTGGTTCTGTCCACCAATATAATCAACCTCCTCTTGTTGTTGGTCTGGGTTACCCTCAAACTTCCAAGTACAACTCTCTGTTGTATGATCTGGACCACCACAGTTTGAACACGGGGCGGTGACTGCTGCTACAGTCTCTGTCGTAGAGGCAGAAGGAAGAGTGCCTCTAGGAAGTACCTTGAACCCTGGCGGTGGAGCTGTAGGAACACCCAGTGAGGGAGCTATCTGAGCTCTTCCCAACTCATGCTTCAGCCTCTGTACTTTCAGCTCCAGAGTCGAGTTATCCAACTCCAATTGACTTCTAACAATATCCACTGGTGCAGGAACTGTGGGAACAGGGTATGATGAATCAACAGAGAACCTCTTCTTCTCTGGATGTCTACCGTCCATCTTCAATGGGTTAGCTTGCATGAGAGATTTGATTTTCATAGCAAAATTCTTGCAAGCTTCTAAGGCCGCGGTTGCGGTCATGTCGTTTAAGTCCATAGTCAGCTATAGAGAGAAATCATTTTTCTTCTCATAGTCTAGGCCACGGAAGAATGTAGAGAACTTGTTATAGTCATCCCATCCATGGTGAGGACAAGCCCGGAGAAGCCCTAGAAATCTCTGCCAAGCCTCATAGAATTTCTCCTCCGATCCACTCTCGAAACCCGCGATCTGTGCTCTAAGTGCATCTGTTCTAGAAGGGGAGAATAATTCTTCCAGGAATGCTTTAGCCAGACCATCCCACGTAGTGAAGTGATTCGTCGGGTGATCATACAACCACAGTTCTGCTTGACCCTTCAGAGTGAAAGGAAAAAGCTGAAGCTTGACCGCACTATGATCCGCTTCATTGTTGGAGGCTGTGTGAGCCAGCCTCAAGAAGTTCCTCATATGAGCATTCGGGTCCCCATTAACACCTCCAGAGAAAGTGTTCCCGTTTGCTTGAATCATGTTGATCAAGTGAGATGGGATGTGCAGATTCCGAGTTCCCGTGTTGGGAATCTGAATGCACGAAGCTGTCCCATCTATGGTCGGTCGATCATAATCCTTCAATGTCCTCTCTGCCATAATTTCTATCTCTGGTTGAATAGGAGGATCTGTGGGAGGATCTGTAGTAGCAATGGTGGATGGTGAAGGAGAAGATGTAGATGAAGATGTGAAAAGGGTCTTCCTTGCCTTAGGTGTCTTTGCAGGAGGAGGTACAGGAGTAGTGCCAAACTGAGTGTAGAAAATTCTGCCCTTGTCAGCTATGCGCTTACTCTGTCTTCTTTCTTCCGTACCTGCAATCTTGCCTGAAACACCAAAAACAAGAAATACCAAGTAGTATAAAAATGTGGGAGATAAGAGATGATAAAAAGAATGAATGAAAAGCTTAAACGCACAATGCCTTTCCTAGAAAAAGAAAAGGTCCCCGGCAACGGCGCCAAAAACTTGGTGCGCAAATTAATGCACACTAGTTTTACTCAATGGATTTCTCCAAAGCGATCATTTTTCCCTAGGGTCTTTCTTTTTCTATTACTCAGAAATGTGTGTTAAAGCTAATCGAGGTTTCGTTTTGGGTTTGAATTGGTTTAAGAATGAACTAAGTAAACTAAGAATGCAAATTAAACAAGCAAGCAAGTAAAGCAGATTGGAGATTTTAATATAGACTAAGGCGTTTGTCCAGACTCGAATCCGCTCTAGCTCGATTAAGACGGATGATGCAATGCAATTTCAGTTTATCAGACTTGAAGACTCGACACTTCCTTGGGTAATCTCTACTCCATGGTCAGGACGCAGAGATAATATCCTATCAAACCTACAAGTTCCTATGGTCAAGATAACTCGCAAATCGTCAAGAACGCACGAAGAACAGTGAAATGCCACACAGATATGCAAGGATATTAGTTTCACCGGCCCTATGGTCAAGACACCGACAACCCTAACGACCTCCTAAACTCTAGAATGATCTACGTCCATGGTCAGAACCGCAAATCAAAGATGAAGCAAAATCCTACGATATGGTCAATCAACGGATTCTTAGAGCTTCAAATTAGGGTTTAAGAGAAAACTCATCACATGCCTGAATAAACCTCAATTAACATTAACGGGTTAGAACCCGACATCATCCATACAAAATCTCACAAGAGTTTCATCTAATCTAAACAAACTAGAAGAGTTTAGCTCGACATCATCACAGAAGAAATCGTAGAAACAAAGAAGAAGAAAACCGGAGAAGAAGACATCTTACTCCGAGAAAACCTAATCGTGATGAATCCTAGAAACTCCTGAGTTAATCCTCGCTTCTCCTCGCTTAATCTTCACTTCAAAGCTTCAAAATCCTCCTCCAAGAGTGTCTGGTTCGTCGAAATCAGAATGAAGTATGAAGTCTGTCCGTCTGTCCCTTGAAAACCCTCTTTTCCTCTCCAAAAATCCGTCATGGGAAAAAGTGCGCCCGACGGCACTTAAAAAGTGCGCCGGCGCACTTTTCCATGAAAATGGCGCACTTTTCGTGGCCAATGAAAAATTTCCAGAACGACAAAATAAAAGTGCGCCTGGCAGCACCAGAAAAGTGCGCTGGCGCACTTTTCATGGGTTTAGGCGCAGATTTGCCCCTGGCATCGACCTTCAGCTCCTTCGATAATTTCCGCTCCGTTTGAACTCCGAATTGATCCCCGTTTGAAGTGCCGAGCTTGTAGAAAGGTCCTCCATAATGTGAAAACCTGAAATCTCATCAAAACAACTCGAAAACACATCAAATGACCCAAAAGAGGGCCAACGGGGAATAAAACACATTTTCCATAAAATACATTCGAAATCAAAACAATCCAGAATCAAACAAGAGAAATGTCGTTCAAATGTGGCGAGATGAACGCGATAAATCTAACGTCATCACCATCGCTTCACACCCCTTGGATTTCGAGCAGCCAACTTCGTATCTCATTAAACACTAGAGCAGCTCTCATGTGTTATTTCTAACCGCCATTCTCATTCCCCATCTATTCCTGTCAGCAAAAATGGCTCCATCAATGTTACACTTGAGTCTACCCACCGGTGGAGGGTGCCACTAGCTGCACGGAGCCGTTGTACTACTCCTTGGCGTGGTGGCTGGCTGCCTAGTCCATCCCCACTCTTCTAGCCCCTTCATGGCTAGCCGAGCAATCACTCTACGCGGTTTGGTCTCATTCCTCCACACCTTGTCGGTTCGTTCTCGCCATAAGCTCCACACTATGGCCATGATGGTATGTATTTGATCGGTCGAGGCCATTTTAATTGTGTCGGGCAGCCATTGGCCAAAGCCTTCTTTTTCCGCACTAGTCGTCTCGATAATGTTTAAAATCCCTACTTCCTCTCAGCACTCTTTTTCCACCACACACTACAAGGACAGATGCCACGTGTTTTCAATCTCATTATCACATAAGCCACACTCCCAAGGTATAGTTTTATGGCGGTTTTGAAGCATATCCCTCGTATGTACTACTTCCCTAGCCAATCGCCACGCCATCATATATGCATCTTTAGGGAAGTTGTAGTTCCCACTAATCCTACCAATCTCCCTCAATGTGGAGGTATGACGAATCTGTGATATGCTTTATAAGGAGTTTGTAACCCGAACGAACCGTATATTGCCCATGTTTTCTATATGGCCATATGATCGTATCCACCTCATATTGACTCCCCCTTAGTGGGATAGCTGTTATGGCTTCCAGGTCCTCGTTATCACAGATATCCCCAATGATTGGTTAATTTCATTGCTTAGTATTCTACATAATCACCTCACTCACATGTAGATCTACCCTCTCAGTATCTACTAGAGTTTACAACCAACGTCGTCCTTCCTCATGGATCCAAGAATCCTGTCACACTCTTATACTTAACGTCACCTATCCTCCACATATAACCTTCGATAATAATAATACGTGTTTTCTAAATGCTTTTCCACACCACACTCGGATTAAAGCCTTGCTCTGCCGACAAGAAATCTCCTCTAGGATAGTATTTAGCTTTGTAGATCCACGAAATTAAAACATAGTTGCAGTCTTTCTCAGTTGAAGGATTGACTAATAAAAGTAACTTCATAGTACAACTACAAAACATTAGGTTACATTGAAACTGAAACATGAAATTGACAACCACACATTTGAAATACAGATTATCAAACACAAACTACCAAACCCATAATACTAAAACATGTCATAGTGCAATTAACCGTTCCTTGTAGGGTTTGGATTTCTGCTGCTTCGCCTCGCACCATCTCGGCCCCTACCCTCTCGACCCCTACGCCGACCCTGTCCCCTCCAATGTGCCCCCAGCTCATGGCCTCCAGTAGCGCACATCCTCTGCGTAGGCTCTCGCCTCAGTCCATACCGATGCTGCCCGTCGGCGGGTGGAGTACCATCATCATCGAAAGATGCATCATATGTCACTACTGGTGGTGTGACATACTGAGACCCGGATGGACCGGCGTACGATGAGGAAGCACCCCACTGAGACCCGGATGGAGGGGCGTAAGATGTATAGCCTCCAGTGGGGACTGTAGGAGTGGGGTATGGCTGGGTCGGGTCCGGGTGCTGTGTAATCCTGATGCTGTGTGTAGTCCTCCGGCTGGGTGTAGTCCTGACTCCCCATATAATCGAAAGTCGCGTCGCCTCTAGTGTCGAATGGATAGTGCTCAGAGTATCGCGTCTGCTGGTGATGTGGATCCCACTGAGGCAATGTCGGCTCCCACAATCGCGGGACAGGGGGGACATCTACATGCTGTCGGACTCTTCGTGCAGAAGGAATCCTGGCGGCTGGCGGGTCAGGCACTGGGTAGTCAGCATGTCGTGGATGGGTGGCCTGCCGGGGTGCCCTCCTAGACTCAGACGTCCTATGGATCCCGCCTGAAGCATGCATCATTGACCTCAGTGTAGCATGCATCTCCTGCTGCTCCTGAGGCGTGATATGTGACTGGCCAGAAGTCACGTATAGCCTCTCCATGCCATCAAGCTACAACACATAATTAGAATGGTTAAACATGTAACTAGAAGTAGTTGTAATAATTATGACAGAACCTACGTATCAATGACTGGTCCACGGCTCCTCGGCGAGAAACTGTACGTCTAGTGATGCCATGATACCACTGGTTGATCTCGTCGTGGAAGTGGTAGGACTCCCTCTCCTCGCTCCGCAGCCACGGGCCTGAGGCGATGTGGTCAAGACGAGTGGACCACATGTCTCGATATCCAGCAAATCTAGCTACCACATCAGTACGATGCCATCCACGCTGTGTCAGCTCCAGGTTACTGATGACCTCACCTACTGGCTGATCCCATGTAGGGACAGGCTGGTCCATCCCAAACTGACGCAACACTCTATCAGGCCTATGCCACATAGCGCTGAAGAAGCAGATAAGCGGTGCGACGACACGATGGATGGGGAAAGTCCCTGGACTGTAATGCTCACGGTCCGCCGAGTAGGGACACCACTATATGAAACAAAGTGGAAAGTTACACAACTACGAAACCTAAACTGTAAGGGAAAAACATGATCTTCTTGTTAGAATACAATACCACGAATGGAGTCCCATCGTCAAACAGCTGGCGGTACCCCCCAACAAGGATGTATCTGGTCTTCGCGTGATACCATTCGGACCAGCTAAAAAAATGCAGAATGAACCACGTCATTCATACAACTTGATCAGATGGAATAAACTATGAAAATGGAAGAAGAAGTCGTAGCCCGAACCTAGTCATACGTGGAATGGGGGAGTGCGTCGGTGCAATCTGTCGACTCTTGTGGACTCGACGCGCAATGGACGTAAATCTCTCCAGGGCCCACGCCTGAACCAGTGCCGTCCAACCTCCAATGTCACCTACGTGGTCGCGGGACGGGTTGCTCTCTATGCGAAAAGCACACCGGCCAAGCTCCCTATATAGCCATGAAAGTGCGGCAGCCCCCCAAGCGTAGTCGCCTACCTGGCTCATGTCCTCGAGCAGTGGAAGGAAGAAGAGTGAGGCGTGTGATCCTGACCGATCAGCAAAGATGCTAGCTGCCGAAGAAGTCCAGAATGTATGCTCGACAGTGCTGCTCGATAGTCTCCTGATCGGCGTCATCCCTGATGGTGCCAAAGTGGTTACGCAACCACGTCATCTTCACTCTGCCAGCAGAAAGGTCAGCGGTAGATGGTTTCTTCCCAAGAAGGCGCTCAACGTAAAGCTGCAGATCAGAATCCACAGTCGGAATGCGCCTCTGCGACTCCACAAGCACACCATCGATGCTCAGACCAGTGAGAAAGTGCACGTCCTCGAGTGTTATGGTTGCCTCACCGTGGTACAAGTGAAAAGTGCTCGTCTCGGGACGCCATCTCTCGACCAATGCGGTGATCAGCTCAGAATCGGGGGTAAAATCCAGGCAGGCACGCAACTGATCTAGACCTATGGGGGCAAGGTATGTCTCGAACCTAGGATCGTACTTCACGATCTTCTTAGAGAAGTGACACTTAAGCGTCATATGTGGGTCCTAATAGTTGGGGGAAGAAGATGTAACAAAATTAATAACTAGTACTCAATTTCTGAGTGCACCCTAAACATTTAAATGTAATTAACATTCAAATATAATTAACATTCAAATATAACTAACATTTACATATAACATTTCAAATTTGATCCTAATATTACAATATAAGTAATTAAATTATGAATATTATTAAAATAAATGCAACATTCAAACATAAATACCTTGTAAAAATAAATAACATTTCAGATGTACCAACCTGAGCTTCAAAAATTCCCGCCGCTCGATGTCGGTCAGCATCACCCCATAAAATCGACGGGTCCTCGGGACTACCACTTCGTACCCCAACCGGCACCTCTCCAAACATGTAATCCATCTACAATTTCATATCCACAAACAATGTTAAATACATATAAAATCGTAAAACACAATTTAATTACCATATAATTTATAGCATGATACCTTTTGAGGGAGGGTTCAGGCCTTCTTCAAACGAAATTTCCTCGCCGGACAATTGCTATGAACCTACAAATAAAATACGTCATTAGCGTACAATAATAATAACAAAAAATTTATGAGAAACACAAACAAACTATCAAAAATACCTTAGAGAGTATGTGAGGAGGTGTGAAAGTATGAGAGGAGGTGTGAAAGTATGAGAGGAGTGTGAAGATGGTATGTGGGGTAGGGGGTATTTATACCAAAAAAAAACGGTAATATTGATCCCAGGTAGCGCTGCGCCACCCAGCCAGCGCAGCGCTGTCTGGGATCAACACTACCGTTACTTAACGGCTCTTTTGTAACGGCTCTGTTGCCAGCTGGCGCAGCGCTGCAACGGCACAATTTTGATAAGGCAGCCAGCGCTGCGCTGGCTGGGTGGCGCAGCGCCATCTGGCTGGCGCAGCGCTGGCTGCCAGTCAGATTGTGCTATTTCTGGACATTTTTACGCATTTGGCTACTGACGGTACATATTTTTTACAATTGTGCTACAAAATTCCAATTCCCCATCTCCACTGCTATCTTTATCATTCACCAACCATCTATTCTCGATGTCGTGCTGTGTTTTGCGAAGAGGTGCTCTCAGATGTTCGTCCCACAGACAGATGATATTCTCTTCTGGGATCCTGAACCTAACCTCACATTGACGCACTACAAGAAACTGGTAATTTAACAGCAACAGCTTAACATCAGCCACTTTTTGGCCGCTGTTAAATTACTAAATACGCATAATTTAACAGCGGCCAAGTGGCCGCTGTTAAAATTACGCGATCTAATTGGTTGAAACAGCTACACGCGGATTACACCAAATCTAATCTTAACCATTGATTTAATCGTGGTTAATCTCTACCGTTGATTTAAAAAAAAACCCTAATAACTCTTTTCTTCTAATTTTGGAGCCGCCTCTTTCTTCTTCGTCGGAGTTGCACCTTCTTCGCCGATCTTCCTCATCTTCTTCTTCTTCGCCAATCTTCCTCATCTTCTTCTTCTTCTTCATCTTCTTCTTTTTCATCTTCTTCTTCTTCATCATTGATCCTCTTCTTCTTCTTCTTCTTCTTCTTCTTCTTCTTCACCGATACCCTTTTCTTCTTATTCTTCTTCTTCGATCTTCTTTTCTTCTTCTCATCTAGCGTTTGTTCAATAGGCAACGTCGACGGAGAAGGCAGAGATCTCTGCAGATCTTCTTCTTCTTCTTCTCGATCTTCTTCTTCTCCTTTGTCTTCTCTTTCTAGATCTCCACTTGTTTCCGCCGGAGGAGAGCAAAATTGACGGAAGGAGGAGAGCATAATCGACGAAAGAAGGAGGAAGAAGGAACCTTCGCCGTGTATCTGGATTGTCGCCGGAGTTCCGGTTTTATCGCCGGAGCTCCGGCTATCAATTTAATCATCGCCACTGTTAAAATATATGGTTTAACGGCGGCCACTTTTTTCCGCTGTTAAATATATTTTACATTGACACATTTAACAGCGGCGCGTGGCCGCTGTTAAATTATTTTAACAGCGGCCATGGCCGCTATTAAATTCAATTTATGCCGCTGTTAAATTACCAGTTTCTTGTAGTGACGGTCCAGGTGACCTATATTCCCACAGATATAACAAAACATGGGTAATCGGTCATACTTGAATTCCCCGACTA
The DNA here is from genome assembly GCA_034768395.1 of Linum lewisii. Classification (NCBI taxonomy): domain Eukaryota; kingdom Viridiplantae; phylum Streptophyta; class Magnoliopsida; order Malpighiales; family Linaceae; genus Linum; species Linum lewisii. Next base: position 12,198,822 of record CM068297.1, read on the forward strand.
TCTATGATTCTCCGGGAAACCGCAACTTTTTCTCACGTTTGAGGGGTTTGGTGACACCCAGGCGGATACGGACCCTCATATACGGGTTGGTACACACAACCACGTTCCGATCATTGTATCTCACAAACTCCCCCACAAAGTCGACTAGGATACATGTTATTGGCTCCAAGAAAAATTCTGGGGTTAAGCTGTGAACCTACATCCATAATTCTGTTAAGTACTTGAGAGGAACCATGAGAGGATTTTCTCCCAGCGCTAGCTTGTGGAGCAATAACAGATACCCATTGAACGTCCATGGTGCATATCGATGACGTGGAAAAATCGAAAGAGCACCAACCGATTACCTAGGTCACAGATCTGAATATCTCTGCTTGGTTGCCAAATCTCTGCAAGCCTCGTTCTCATAGTGTTGAAGTTGTAGCTTCTCGTAGTTAAGAACGTCCCGACCGTGCTGATTTCATAGTCACCTCTCGGCGTGACAGGTTGGACTCCTACTATCTCAAACCCTTCATCTTCCTCTCCATTGATATCAATGTTTTCGAACTGATTTTCCATATTCGCACTCATTGCCAGAAGCCTTACGTTACAAGAAATTAACCTCTACTCTTTCCCTAGAAGTGTCAACCACGTTTCTGTGTCCGTCTTCCAGGGGCTTCACCGCCTACCTGTAACACATGGAGGTTATGAGCGAGGAGGTCTGTCTTCCAGTAACGCACAAAGCTCCACCGAAGTCGAACGAAGCTAACGATGACGACGAAGCCCTATAATACCGTCGACGCAAAAAGTAGCTAAAACCCTCAACAAGGTTAAGAAAACTCTCCAGTCGGGAGAGAGAGAGAAAAACTTAAATGGAGTATTATCATAAAATCTTATTAAGCTAAATATATTGAATGCAAACCTTAAACCCCCCGTTAACCCTTAAAATCATCGAGCCACTATTAAGCTAGTTCACAAGGCCCCAATTGAGTCTTTAAAGAACCAACTCGTGAGATATCTATCTCGAGCCATAAATGAGCGGACTCGGGAGCTAGGCTCAAGTTCTCAACGAGCTTACAAGTTCAAGCTTGTCAAGCCGAGTCATGGTAGGCTCAGCTCAGCTCGTTTACTGTCAAATTATTCGAGTCGACTTCCGAGCAGTTGACGAGCAAACAAGCCTACTTGTAGTGAAAATAATTAGGTCTGGAAGTTGTCCCGCCGGGTAGTGGGTACCTGCGAGCCCGACCCGTTTCTTAATGGGTAGTGGGTACCCATTACCCGAATGGGTTCGGGCTACGGGATGGCTTTTCAGACATATGAGTACCCACTACCCGAATGGGTAATACCCGTGGGTACCCATTAAGCCTGTTTGGCCCGAACTATTAAATTTATTATTATTATTAAAAAATAAAATCCCTAACTAATAAACTAAAATACTAAATCCATTAAGTTTTTGCTCACATGTCACATTGTAACCGTTACACCACATTTGGGTCCACTGTTGTAAGAACAATTCATTTAAATACCCAGAAGCATCTTTGGTTACCTTCTTTCTTCTCTGCATTCATCATTTACTTTTGTTTGGTGTATGGTATTGTGTTGTTCCTCATCCGAGATGGAATTTATTTTATTTATTTGGTGGACGTAGTGACCTGTTTGTAATTACACATCAAAGAGAAAATTTGAATGTTTTTCTTCTTATTACTTTTCAAACAAAGTGGCTGGTGTGCAATTTGGTTAGTGCAATTAGTTGGAACTTGGAAGGTATTTAATCTACTTCTACTATCTACTATTTATCTATTATCTATCTATCTATTATTATTATTATGCAAATATAATCAAGCCTCCTTTTATTCATTCTCTTCTTAACTCTAGCTATACAACCAATAGAAAATTACTTATTTATTTAATTTTCTTTAAAATTTCTATTTTCCTTAACATTCTCTTTCCCACGTTTTCAACTGAAAAAATAAACTTCTTATTTGAACTTCTTTTATTCATTAATCACCAGTGTTGTTAGAACCGGACCGGTCCGGCCGGTTCAACCGGTAAAATCGGGAATCGGTCCCCAAACCGGTCCGATTCAAGATATAATGACCAACGGGCTAATAGGGTTACTTTTCGGGTCGACCCGGTAAACCCGGTACAACCGTTCAACCCGGAAACGACGGTTTTACCCGGTTTTGCTTTGCAAAACCAAAGTCCAGCCTCGCCACCGTCCCGCCTCGTCGTCTGCTGTTTATCCGTCCAACCTTGTTATCCGAGCCTTCCGGCCGATAGTCCAAGCGTTTCCATTTGATATCCTACCTCTCGCCTTTTTTTCCCGTTATTGGTGCTGGATATATTATTATATTTAGATCCTCAAATCAATAAAGAGGAGAGTTTGTTGGAAGAAGAAGAAAGGAGTTTGTAGAAGAAAATTAGAAAAGAGAGAGGCGGCTCCGCAGAAAAGAATGAGACTGTGAGAGAGGGGAATAGGGTTTCTCTATTTCTATAAATGTAATTATTGTATTTGATACCTACACATATTTTATTTTGGACTAAATACCTATAGTATCTCAAAGTAACATAATGATACATATATATTTAAAAGAATACAAAGTCCGGTTTTTTACACCGGTTTTTACGGTTTGATCCCGGTTGAACCTTTAACCCTCAAACCTCTCGTTTGGCCGGTTCAATGACCGGTCTGGTCCTGACAACATGGTTAATCACTTACTCTTAATTCTTATCACGTATTAGTTACTTTAGTAGTATTATTTATATTTTAGGTTTACTATTAGTTTCTTTATTTTGATCTGGATGATCAATTAACAACCATGACAAGATTGTTCCATTACAATATGATAAACTATATTTTCCGGCAACTATTACCTTAAATATGTATCTAATCATTAATTAATTAATTACTTTTAATACTATCCTCTACAATAAGGACTAATCAAACTTTTTTTTTCGAGTATATGTAAAAAACATCTTCAACTAAGACTTCAACAATAATATTAAGAGTTTTCAAATTCATATATGACAAATGGTTTAATGTGTTAGATCATGAATCATTTATCAATGCAATTTTGATAAAATTATAGTTTAATCACGATTCGCCAAAAAATTATAGAAATTTGAGAGGTTGCACCAAAATTAGACTTACGGGTTTGATTATTTGCTACAATTATGAAATCTGTCCATATATTATTAAGCAAATATAACAAACACCCCTTTCCTGTTAAAATAATAAGTAATAAAAAATAATTACATTTTATTCTCTTTCTATAGCTTCCCATGTTTTATGGGATGCTACACGTTTATTATTGTCAAAAAAAATACTACCCACGTTTATATGTATTGAGTTTAGTTTAGAATTTCATTAAAATTTCAATTAACTTATAATAACTATTTATTGATTTTAATTTTAATTAAGTATTTCCTTCATCTAGACTCTAATCCAATTAAAAGGTATGTTTTTAATAAATAAAATTGCATTTAACATTCTTGATAATTGTCTCTTTGATATGAAAGGTTCATTTTCAGTTTATTTTACGTATTATATATAAACTGGAAAAAAAATTTTAATTTTTCTTTCACAACTATCTGTCTTCCACAATAAAATTTTCCTCTCAAATTTATAAAAAAAATTATTCTCTTTTGAGAAGTTTTGAATCACAAATATATGAAATCTTTTATTGAGTCATATATTTTTTCCTATTGCACCGACAATTAATTGAAATGAGTTAGTCACTAGGAAAAAGAAATTGAACTAGAATCATTATAAAAATATAAATGAAGTTTTAATTAACAAATGTGAAAAAATTATAACATTTATGTAACTTTAGTAGATTTGACCTCTTCTCATAACTTTAGCGGATCAATCAATCAACTATTTTTATTTTATTTATTCTTTTAAAATTTAAATTTTCTATTGATTAATAATTTTTTTGACGATTAGAGACTTCAATAATAGACTTTATAATAATTTTTAGGGATTTAAAATAATTAATAAATTTATCCTAATTTCTTTCAATTTTAAAATAATACTCAACACAGTTCATTAGAAAAAAAAACAAATCTCACTCTATAATTATGCAAATTGCCTGACATCTACTCTAATGTATTTCGATTTGAGCTTTCAGTTATCCTTAAGTCCTAGACCCGGTGAATGGGTTGTAATCCATTTATTCAACATCCAATCCTCAACTACTACTCCAATTTACTTGACTCTCACCCCAACCTTCTTAGATTGCAATTCTACTCCCATTCAAGTAGAATTGGTCTTCCAATATAATTCCTCATTAGTGGTGGTTTTCAAACTTCACTTCTGCAACTTAAAGTTTATTTTATTTTATCAAACATAATGAGGTGACCGCACACTATACAAACCCAAGTACATATACCCTTCTTTTAACCTCAATTTCACTTTCCTTTTTAAAGAAAATTTATTTACCGCAATAGTTAGTGGTTTGAGTGCTAATAAAGTCATGAGTATGAAATTAATCTATTTATTTTAACTCTAATATTTGAAATGAGGATCAAAATGATATGAACTCCTTATAATGTCTTCCCATATGCAATATAAGCTATTTTTTTGGTGTAAAATTCAAACTATTCAATGAGATGTTGCAAATCTTAGCTAGAAGAATACATTTTTTTACTATATAATAATATTCCTACTACGAATAAACTTAAAGTCTACAAAATAGGTTATTCTACAAATTCATAAAAAACCTATTCTACAAAAAGGTTGCTCTCCAACTTTAAGTCTTTATGGACTTCATCAAACCTAACTACGTGTGGAGCTCTCAAACGGGCAGACAGGCTCATCGAGTTGGAGGTTTATCAGGTCATTTATTCATTATATCATGAGTAAATTGTATCACAATTTGCTTAGTTTGAAGATTTTTAAGATATTAAAATTGGGCTAGCTCTGAAATGTTGGCTTTAAGTCAATTTATTTATTTTGGTTAAATTGAATCAGGGTGTACAACTATACCCACTCATCTCCTACATGAATGCACAATAATCTCTACTATATATAAAGCAAATTAGGGTCAACCTTTTGTCTAGGGGTGGAAGTTTGGGTTTGGGATTGGGGAATTCCCCTTCCCAAATTATTTAGGGAATTGGGAACCCATATACCAAAATTAAAATTGAAAATTGGGTTTGGGTTTAAGAAATGGGAATGGGAAATTAAGTTTGGGTCTGGGAAAGCCCAAATACCAAACTAACCCATCAAACAAAGTCTAATCCGTAAGAACATTTTGTTTGGGATTTAACCCGTCAAACTTTTTGCTGGTAAAGTTTGAATAAAAAAATATGTTGCCATAAATTATACTTGCATAATTCAATTGTCAAGATTATACCGTCAAAATCCTTTTAACATTTGGGATTCTGCCGTCAAAATTTTGCTATTGAATTCCACCAATTAGGGTTTAGGGTATTATCGCTAAATTTTTGTCGATATCGACGAAAATTTGGCGGCAAAGAAATTCTGATGACGTCGATGAAAATATGAAGGCAGAATTCTGGTGACATAGACGGAAATTCGGCGACATCTGTGAAAATCTGACGACAAAAATCTGGCGGCGGAGAAAGTCCGGCAACTTAGATGGAATTTGACGGCAGAATTTCGGCGACATCGATGAAAATTATTCGGCGGAAGTTCGGCGACATTTGCGAAAGTTTGGCGGCGAAGTTTAGCAGTGGTGATGAAAATCTGGCGTCGGAGAAAGTATGGCGACATCAATGGAAATTTGGCGGAAAAATTCCTGCGACGTCGTTGAAAATTCGTTAGCAAAATTTCAGAGTCATGTGCGGAAGTCCAATGACAAAAATCTGCAGCGAAAGTTTGGCGGTGGTGAAAAAATTCCAACAGCAAAAATCCGATGACGTCAACAGAAATTCGGCGGCGGATGTTCGGTGACATTGTTAAATTCTAACGAAGGAAATTCAGCGCCGAAACTTTGGCGGTGGTGATGGAAATATGGCGGCGGGGAAAGTACGGTGACATCAATGGAAATTTGACGGCAAAATTTTAGCGACAATACCTTCATGAAAATTTGGCGGCGGAAGTTCGACGGCATCTGCGAATGTCCGACGACAAAAATTTGGCGGCGAAAGTTTTGTGGTGTTGACGAAAATCTGGCGGCAGAAGTTTGGCGACATTTTGGAAAGTACGACAATAGAAATTTGTTGGCAAAAGTTTGGCGGTAGTGACAGTAATCCGTCGGCGGAGATATTTCGGCGACCTAGATGAAAATTCGTCGGCAAAAGTTCGGCGACATATGCAGAAGTCCGAAGATGAAAATCCGATTACAAAGTTTTGGCCAAATTTGGAAAAGATTCCATGTGTTAATTTGAATTTGGGACTTTGGGATCCCGATTCCCAAATTAGAATTCTCGTTCCCGAATAAAAATTCTCAAATTAAATTCGGGATTGGGAATGGGAACTCTAATTTGTGATTTGGGAATTGAGATTTTGGAAATATGGGAATGGGCCTCCCATTCCTCCCAATTTCCACTCCTACTTTTGTCACATCAGCTTCTACCCCTCCCTTAATTTGAGGAATCTAACCAACCAAAGAATTTTTTTTACAAATAAAAATGCAAAAAACTACCTCACTTTTCTTCATTAATATATTATTTTCTTTATAATACCATTTCAAAATAAATTAATTCCTTAAAAATAGTTAGTGCAATAGAAATTAAATTATTATATTTAATAATATTTTAAATTCAATATATTAATTAATAAATAAATGTCAAATTCATATTATTAAATATTGTCATAATTCTTCATTATCTGTTGGACATCTTGGCAAATCAGCGATCATTTGATTGAGCTAGACGAGAAGATTAAAAAACTTTAAAGTAGTCACTTAATTTATGCAAAGACCCTCCTGAACTGTCTCTAAACTCTTAAAATTCGGCGGTTATATGAAACACTTGAATGGTTTTCTTAATGGATTTTAACAATTCGAACAATTTATTTTATGAATAGTTGGTTACCTTTGCAATTGGTTTAATTTGAATGTCTAGGTATACATGAGTGCTACTTGAAGTTAACACAATAATTTTCTATATTATGTGAATTTAACGAAGTAAGTGATATTGAATCAAAGTGGTATAGATTTTAGTAAAAGCTTATTAGTTGTGACTGTATGATTATTAGTAAAAGTTTATTTTAAATGATTCATATCAAAACAAAAAATTTCAATACAACAAAGATAAAAATTTAAAGAATTTAACTACTAGCCCAACAATTTAAAAACATTATTTTATATTATAATCTATATATGTATCTGATATCTATGATACATATAATCAATCTCTTTTTATAACTATGATTTATATGCTCACTTAAGCCAACCATTATCGTCAAAACTAAATGAGAATTTTAACGAACTTATATATAAAGAATTAAATTATCCATTAATCTAAAATGTTATTAGAAATAATACACATGGGTTATAATAGTAAAAAACGTTTCATAGACTAAAAGGGAAGAAAAGGTCTATTCTATAATTCAACAATACAAATCGGTTAAACTGGTTTTACATAAATGCAATCTGTTTTCTATATAAATATTATCTTATGAGAACACATTCATTATTATAAAAAAAATTAATTTCAATAATCATCATAAAAGTGGCCCATAAAACTATCATCCTAAATATATAATAATAGAGCTAAGATAAAAAAAATAATTAAAATGAGGCAGATAAAGAAAATGGAGATTACTATGATTACAATGAAAATTGTAGACTTAGAACTGATAGAAAATATTTATTATTACTTTAATACTGTTTTTTTAGGTGACTTTAATACTAAAATAAATCTATAATATATATAAATAATATATATATATTATATATATATATATATATATATATGATATATATATATATATAAACTCTTTAATAACTATGATTCATATATTCAAAAACAACTATGATTCATATATTCTATTTTAACCAATAAATATAGTTAAAATAGAATGTGCATCCAAACAAATTTAGATATAACTCAACCTATGAAAAGGTAAATAATAAAATGACACAAAAAAATAAAAAAAATATCTTTGTATATTGATACTACGTATAGTACATGATAAGTGAAGTTAATTGAGACTCATGTAGTCATGTATACGATTTCTAAATTAACTACAAATATTGTTAACAACATGATAGTTTGAGGACGGTCAATGCGAAATCATTCCCTACCCGGCAACATTTTGAATTTTCCCATCTTCATACCAACCATTAAAATGAATATAAATTTCATATCGTCAATTGAATTTCATGTAGAAAACTAATAAAAACTACCAATTGGAAATCTTAATAATGTTATCTCACTAATAAAAACTACCAATTTTGCCAACTACCGTCTATTCATATGGTTGATTGAAAATTTTAGTGCAATTAAATATTTAAATAGTCATTGTTTTTATATGAGCTTTTTGAAATTATAAATTATTAATTAATTGAGAATGTAAAAAGTTTATCTCATAAATCCATTCCAAAGTCTCCCATTATCTTTTTTATTGTGTAGTGTATGCCTTTCTACATATTTTTATTGGTTCCATTTGTATAGAGAAACTTTAACGAGTGAATATTTTCACCATGCCGTTTATTGTTAGTTAATAAATTTATTTATTTTTAATGAATATTTTTATTGTAAAAAAAATAAAAATTTATATATTTTACTATTTTTTATGATTACATGACCTTAGTGATACTAAAATATTAGTATTTGACAGTATACTAAATGATACATTGAGATTTATGTGCATTAAGCTAACTATTTTCAAAAATTTAATGTACTTAAGTGTTACTAAGATTTTATTATTTGTTTACAAGAAGTTTTGAACTTTTAGTATTTGATAGTTTGTTAAATGATACATTAAGATCTATGTGCATTAAGCTACATGATTCCATCATTTTGGTTTTTAAAAGTTGAATTCTAGACACAACACTCTCTTTAATAACTTAATGGTAGAGATCATGGAAATACATTAACATCACTTAAACAAAATTATCATCGGCTTATTGACCGATTTTTTGTTTATTTTTTTTTTTTGTGAAAATAATGTATTGTGTTTCTTGAGTTTGATTACTTAGATATATAGTTAAATTTTTCTGAACGACATTATTTAACTTTTTAAATATTTAGTTGGTTTTTTTATCAAAATTAATCTCTATTTTAATTATAATTTATTATAATAAAAAGGCATGGAGAATTAAATTACTATGTTGATAAAAAAGTTAAAAAAATTTGTTAGCTTTTGTGGGCAGTACGACATTGTAATAACGTTTTTTCAACTACATAATCCCATTTTTTTATATATTATATTCTAGGTACTTATATTTTTATTTAATTTATATCACTTTTATATATGTTATTTCCTATTTAATTTCATCATATCAATTAAGGATTTAAACATATTTAGACTTTAAAGAGTTTAGAGTTTTATCCTTCATAGCCTTCTTATGTTTAGAAATTAAGTACTTAAAGAGTTAATTTTGAGCGTGTAATTAATTAGTCTTTTTAAAACCAAACGGATTTTTGATATTAAAACCAAATAGATAACTATTTGTTGTTCTTGAAGCAACATGCTTAATTTGAATGAGTATTCGTAAAACATAGAGTTTATAACTACATTTTTAAAATACTATGTGAATTTAACAAATTTAAGAACGTTGAGATTAAAGTATTATAAATTATGAATGCGAAAGATGATTTTCCTAATAAGAATGTAGCTCTTCTCTCTCAATTCTGTATTCTTCCCTCAAAATAAAGTTCAAAATTATATATTGCAAGGTTGCGGCCCGCCAACGGGCGGGCAAAAAAACTAGTTATTATTATTATTATGCAAATATAAAAAACCCCCTTTTATTCTTCTTCTCCTTGAGTTTAGGGATTCTACCAATTATCATTAAGTAATTAATTAATATTAAATTATGTCAAAAATAAAAAAATTATAAATAATTAAAATAATGCAATGAAAAACCACCCACGTTTTTTTTTTTTTTGCAAAATTAATAAAAATAAACTTTTATGTTCCATGATCTTAGGATTATCTCTCCTTTCACAATAACATCCTTTCTTTTGTTTTCTCTTATTTAAAAACCTCAAAAGTTTACATCCCCGTTTAATTTTAGTATTTCAATAAAATTAATTAATTTTTCATACAAAATAATTTTAATTTCCACGTTTACTCTATAAAATAATCATATGCATTTTTCATTTTCAATCAATCAAAGATCTTATCTTCATTTTTTCTTTTTATTTTTTTTAAGTTGTGACTGTATGAATATTAGTAAAAGCTTATTCTAAATGATTCATATCAAAATGAAATTTTCAATGCAAGAAAGATAAAAATTTAAAGAATTTAAACACTAGACCAATAATTTAAAAACATTATTTTATACTATAATCTATATATGTATCCAATATCTACGATACATATAATGAATCTCTTTTTATAAATATGATTTATATGTTCACTTAAGCCAACCATTATCGTCAAAACTAAATGAGAATTTTAACGAACTTATATATAAAGAATTAAATTATCCATTAATCTAAAATGTTATTTGAAAGAATATACAAAATAAATTCAATTTTATTAAAAGAGGGTTCAAACATGGGTTATAATAGTAAAAAAAAAACGTTTCATTGTCTTAAAAGGGAGAAAAGGTCTATTCTATAATTCTACAATACAAGTCAGTTAAACGGTTTCTAGATAAATGCAATCAGTTTTCTATATAAATATTATCTTATGAGAACACATTCATTATTACAAAAAAAAATTAATTTCAATAATCATCATAAAATTGGCCCATAAAACTATCATCCTAAATATATAATAATAGAGCTAAGATAAAAAATAATTAAAATGAGGTAGATAAAGAAAATAGAGATTACTATGATTACAATGAAAACTATAGACTTAGAACTGATAGAAAATATTTATTATTACTTTAATACTAAAATAAATCTATAATATACATAAAATATATATGTATAACTCCTTTTAATAACTATGATTCATATCTTTCAAAAACAACTATGATTCATATATTCTATTTTAAACCAAAAAATATAGTTAAAATAGAATGTGCATCCAAACTAATTTAGATATAACTCAACCTATGAAAAGGTAAATAATAAAATGACACAAAAAAAATAAAAATAAATATCACTGTATATTGATACTACGTGCAGTACATGATAAGTGAAGTTAATTGAGACTCATGTAATCATGTATACGATTTCTAAAATAACTAGAAATATTTTTAACAACATGATAGTTTGAGTACGGTCAATGCGATATCATTCCTTACCCAACAACATTTTGAATTTCCCCATCTCCATACCAACCATTAAAATGAATATAAATTTCATATCGTCATTTGAATTTCATGTAGACTCACATTAATCTGGGTTTTCCACATATAAGACTTTTAGTAATATAACAAAAATAAACCTTGAAATAAAGTTCAATTATTATTAATTTAAAAGCATTATATTTAAAAATAGGAATTTAAAATTTATAACAATCTAGAAAGAAAAACAACAACCAAAATATTCGAAGAAACCAACATAAGCAAACTCATACATTATAAAATTTTGAATTCCTACTTCTCCCTTGCAGAAACTACCAGTTGAGAATCTTAATAATGTTATCTCACTAATAAAAACTATTAGTTTTTCCAACTACCGTCTATTCACATGGTTGATTAAAAAAATTAGTGAAATTAAATATTTAAATAATTATTTTATTTATTTAAGATTTTTGAAATTATAAATTATTACTTAATTGAGAATGTAAAAAGTTTATTTCATAAATCCATTCCAAAGTTTCCCGCTATCTTTTTATTGTCTATTTTATGCCTTTCTAGATATTTTTATTGGTTCCATTTGTATAGAGAAACTTTAAGGAGTAAATATTTTCACCATGCAATTTATTGTTAGTTCATAAATTTATTTATTTTCAGTTAATATTGTTATTGTAAAAAAATCAAAGTTTATATATTTTACTATTTTTTATGATTACATGACCTCAGTGATACTAAAATTTTAGTATTTGACAGTATACTAAATGATACATTGAGATTTGTGTGCATTAAGCTAACTATTTTCAAAAAATTAATGTAGTTAAGTGTTACTAAGATTTTAGTATTTGTTTACAAGAAGTAATGAACTTTTAGTATTTGATTTTTTTAAGTAATGAACTCCCTGCCCACCCTACTCATATGTAACTAACTCCACCGAACCTACAAATCTCACTCATGTTTTTAATTATTGCAAGGTAGGCTCCTATAAAGCTAACAATATAGCGATTTATTTTTGTATTAATTTATTTAATTATTATCCATAAAATTTTTATTATCGATAAAGGCTTCTCATCTTATTTTTTTTATTATTCGATTCAATTATTCTACTTTAAATTGATACATTATTTTTTAATCTAAAAATTACGTAATATAAACTATTTAGTTCCATTTAATTAGTTCATAATTATTTTTATAACTTGGTAATTTAACTTCACTCATTCCATTTTTTAATTTTTATGCAAATATTAAGTTTATTATTAAAAATAAATAGATATGTAAGTCTATGATGAATGATACAATAAGAGAATGTTTCTTAGGCATTCAAAATAAGTTTGCATTTTTAGTACGATATGAAAAAATATTAAATTTCAAAATATAATTATAATTTTTCAATATAAAACGGGCTTATAACAGGGTGTGTCAAGGTGAGCATAACTATAAGAAAGATTCTTACGACACCATGTCCATTGTGAGTCAGGTGTAACCACCTCAAAAGAGGTCGAACTAGATAGATCCAAGAGGACTGAGTCTAACTTTTTATTCTTAATTTATTGTCTTCTATTTTACTCATTTCTCCAACCACTTTTCACTCAATTTACATGTAAAACACTTATAATTTCTCATTTATACTTCATTTGTCATTAATTTTGGGGCTCAATATTGTAATTTTTTTATCATGTTCAATTTCAATGTAGACTTTGTTGTTGTATTTATTTTACATGTTGGTATGGAATTTGTTAGACTTATTAAAACTAAACTATTTTAGTTGTGTAGAGTTATCATTAGGATTACACATAATTTATATACACGAGTTAATGATATTATGTGTTTTATTCAACTAAATATAGTTACTATAAATTTTTAATAATTGTTTATCTTCCTTTTTTCTTATCACGATCATGTTGGTTTCACCATTTCTGGTCCTCCCTATAAAATACAAAAAAATATGTTTATTTTCATAGGTTTACAAGTGAAACTTTTGTTGCATGAAAAGAGGGGGAAGTGAGTACCAAAGCAATTTTGGAAAACCAAACAACATTAGTTTTTAAGTGAATTAGTTTAATAAATAGCCCCACAACAAAGAGATTTACATGAGTTCACCGAGTTAACACAAAAGAGAGTTCATCAACAAACATTATAATTAATTTTACTCACTATGAGTAATTTTATTCAACATACATCATATTTGAAAAAACACTACGTAAAAGATGCATTCATAAATATACATAGATCTATACTAATTCAAATAAAGAAATAACAAATTATCAATCAAAATATTGATCATTATACATTCAAGTTACTTGGTATGTTGAAGTAATTTCTATTTATATTAATCTAAGTTTGAGAACCAAACAACAACTAATATTAATTAAACTAATTTTAGGAAATTCAGAGTATTAAGACTTCGATGGTGTTGTAAGTTATGATGATTGAGGTAATTGATCTTAATAATAATGATTTTGTTCCATATTATTTATTATTTTCTATAAAATTTAGAATTATATATTATCTGGAGCTTGAACCCCGCCGACGGGCGGGCAAAATACTAGTTTATTTAATAATGGAATTCATCAAGTAATTAAAACTAAGTAATTATTCAAAGTAAATTTTAATTATATATATATTTTTATATAGTGGGTTTTAGTGGGTTTAGTGGGGGTTTTCACTTAAATAAAAAAAATATATATTAACCTAAATAAATGCCATTCAAAACTATTGATATTTGTAAATATAAACGCCCCAGACCTAGGCGATATCGCCTAGGCCCAAGGCGATATCGCCGCTACCCCTGTTATTTCCGATCCACCCGATCCAAATCTGCCCAACCACCAATTAAATGCTGTCTGGCTGGACCCCAGGCGATCTCACCCCAACCATAGGCGATCTCGCCCAGACTACAGACGATCTCGCCCGAGGCCTAGGGATTGGGCAAACTCGCCCCAACCCTTATAAATACCTCATTTTCAACCCCACCATTCCCCACACCACTCTTTAACCCCCTAAGGCAAAGGTAAGTCCCATTTCTCCCTATTTTTTTTAAATTACATTATTTAGTAGGTTTTAGGTTAGAGAATTAGTTTAGGGTTTTAGGTTAGAGAATTAGTTTAAGGTTTTAGGTTAGAGAATTAGTTTAGGTTTTTAGGTTAGAGAATTAGTTTAGGGTTATTATGGTAGATAATTTTTTTCAAAGTGATTTATTAACACTGTCATATTGACGTTGTAGGATTTTTATAAAACGGAGAGGACCTTTTTTTGCACCGTTACACAAGGTACGTAGTACATACATTATTTATTGTTCTTATGTCATTGTGAACCATGTCATTATTTATGGATAGGTTAGAGAATTAGGTGAGAGAATTAGTATGATTTTGAGGTTAGCGAATTAATATAATATTGAAGTTAGACAATTAGTATAATTTTGAGGTTAGAGAACTAGTATCCTTTTGAGGTTAGAGAATTAGTCTAACTTAGTTTTCCTAACAATTTACTATACAATAGATGTCGAACTATGGATGGGATGAACCGTTGGTGGATCGGATTCCCGAGAGCGTTAGGCCTCAACCTGGTGATTGTTCTCTATTGTGGGGGGAGAACAAGCATAGGGCTACTTTAGTGTGGCGTGACCCTCATGCGTGCAAGGCGCTGAAGTTGCGACAACGTAGTTCTTGCTTGGAGTGGAGTTCAGAGTACGAGGCATTCTTGAGAGAGTGTCGACTCCTCCCTGTTGTTCGTTTACTCGGTTCCACACCGTGTAAGGAGCTCGTCACAGCATTGATTGAGAGGTGGCGGCCAGAGACGAACACATTCCACCTGATACATGGCGAGGCGACGATCACTTTGGAGGACGTTGAAGTACTTACGGGTCTTCCTAGCGATGGAGTTTCGGTTACTGTAGCGGTGGACAGACGCCCTCCGAGTGGTATATGTGAGGAGTTGTTGGGTGTCCAACCCCCAGCTGGGAGTATTACGGGTCAGTCAGTGAAGATCTCGTGGGTGAAGGGAATGTTTGATCGTCTACCGGTTGGTGCTCCAGCAGATGTTGTTATCCGCTACGCACGAGCCTACACTTGGGTTCTTCTTGGCGCCATTCTACTAGCTGACCGGACTGGAGACTTGATACCGGTTCATCTACTCCGGCTTATTGGGGACTCTCGGGTTGCATCCACGTTCAATTGGGGTAGTGCGGTACTAGCTTGGCTGTATAAGGCCATGGGGAGGGCGGCCTTCTTCACGGCTGGGAGTCAGAGGGGTACAGGTGACTTGGGAGGCTTCACCTTGCTGGTCCAGCTCTGGGCCTTGGAGAGATTCCCGATCATAGCCGATCGCTACGTAGCAGGTGGTGACCCACCAGATGCTGACACCGTTCCTCGTGGTCTGCGATGGATGTCTGTCATCCGGCGCCATCAGCATCGCGTGGCTATGAAGCTCGAGGAAATACGCTACGCACTTGACCGGGCCACGAAGTTCTTGGTTAGGAATCTTAACCTCTTGTACATACTCTCTCTGATTTTCTTAATTCTTCCTTATAACATATTTATTAATTCTCCAGTGGATGTCGAGGATTATCAGTTGGAGGACGATGTGTTGTGGCGTGCTGTTTGCCCCATGCTGTGCATAGACTGTGTCGCATGGCACCACCCCGACCGTTGCATGCGTCAGTTCAGACATGGTCAGCGTATCCCACAGGACGTCGAGCCTGCTGCTCACGTCGAGGAGTTGCTGGGACTAGACTTCAGAGCGCCAATACATGATTGGGGTGCTAGGTACCTACAGTACTTACGTCTCTGGGAGCAGCGGGATCAGCACATTGCCTAGGGCGAGGTGAGAGCAGATCCATTGAGCCACCACTTCCATGATGAGTACGACGAGTGGTACAGGAGACGGACACGCCTGGCCTTATCTCACGATGGTGCACAGTTTCAGGGGATGGTTAGTGGCCAACTACTTGAGTAACTGTAGGCAATTTAGTATTCACTTCTAGTACACTGACATAATTTTTTTGCCTTTCAAATAGCCTCGTTGGAGCAGGCTACCATTTTGAGTGGTACGGGTGATTCTCACATGAGTCATGTGCTCCGATCTGGACTGGCTATGAGTGGAGCATATGAGCGTCTTCCCGATCGAGGACCACACAGCCCACGTGCAGCCTCACGCCTGCCGACATACCCTCCCTATGATGGCTATCCCATCCCACAGAGAGGTCATAGTACAGGGTTGGATGATGTCGATTACGGCGGTATTGCGCACCATGATGTGGGATACGCACCTCCACCCTACTATGTGTGGAACGAGGATTTTGCTGACGGGCGGACTTACAGTTTCGATGACCCTCCTCAGTACCAGTCGACGGCGCCTCAGTACCAGTCAACGAGGCCTCAGTACCAGTCGACGGCGCCACAGTACCAGGATCCAGTTCCACAGTTCGAGCATCCGGGTCGAGGACATCCAGGTGCTTCGAGTAGCCAGCCGTATGGACCCACCAGCCAGCCAGTTGATCAGGGCCATCCGGTCGGCTCCCAGGGTTTCTCGGACGACAATGGGTTCGAGGACTGGGCCCAGCGACCTGATTTAGTACCGCAGGCCACCCAGACACCACCGTACACTCACATGTTACGTGATCGGACTACATTGCGTCCACCGGATTGCTACACGGACGAGCAGCGGCAGAGACGCCAGAGGGGTCGGAGGCATTGATTAGTTTCACTTTTTCGTTACTGGTTTTATGTTATGGTTTACTGTTTTTATTTGTCGTACTATGGTGATCGATTGTACTTGTTTCGACAGATGTAGTATTTATATTCGATGTAGTATTTTCAGCAGTTGTATTATTTTACTGATTTGCACTTTCATGTCATTTTCGCTGTTAATGTTTTTGCAATGAAATTCAAACATTTCGATATATAGTTGGATGGAACACTACTTCGCCACATTTTATTATAACAAGATTCAATACGAAAATTACATAAACAACAGTAGCAACACGGTTCAGGTCCGAGGGTTTCTCATAATGAAATTCATAAGCTCTTGTTGTTCTTTGATTTTCTGGTTCAGGCGTCGAATAATCTCGTCCTTCTCCCTAACGACCCTTTGGTTCTCCCTCTTAGCTCGATCAAGTTCTTTGTCCTTCGCCTGAATTATATTGTCCTTCTCCCTTCTGATCTTGTCCACAGCCTCCCGAACCACCAATGTTTCGAAATAACCACAACCCTTGTTCTTTAAAAAATGGCAACGAAACATGCGGGTTAGGAAATATTAACGGGATAGGTGACAAAGTAAGAAAATCATGCCAGTCTTTATACCTCCCTCTCAAGCGGACACCCAAAATAGGGTTCGAGATCCTTCAGTCGAATGGATCTTGTTGCCCTCAAATCACACCAGCAATTCACCTCACTTAGCTCATACTCGAACAGGTCTTCCTCAGGCTTCTTCATCTTGTACATTATACGATCAACTTCTGAAATTACATGACAATACCAATTGTAATTAGTGCACAACGTGAAGTAAATGGGGCAAACGAGGCTTGTTTTTTTACCTTTATCGCAAGCTCGACTTCTTTCCCCATGTGTGAACACCATAGTGTGACCGCGTTTGATGGATGATGATTATTGGAAAGTGAATGCGTAGCTAGAGAGTAGTGGTGTGTGTTTGGATCATGGTGAGAGTAGGGTTTTATGGTGGATACTGCCCCCTGTTGTGGCACAGGCGAGATCGCCCATGGCAAGAGTGACGGCCAGTGTTTGTATTACCTAAATGGCTTGGAATATGTGAAATCAAATAAACAAAATTGGTGACATTGATAACATTTATTTACTGAACGAACCGAGATGAAAACGTTACAGATACATTATTTTATTTCACGCTTGATTACTAGAAGACGCCCCAACACTGTCCCTTCTCCTTGCACATGTCCTTGCATTATGTCCCACACGACCGCATGTCCTGCACTTACTTGGTCGACCCTCCTCACGCCAATCCATCTCGTTTCTGATTCGAGAGTGTCGTGGACGACCCTGTCCACGAAGAAGATGAGGTTGCAGGATCACTGGTAGACCCGTGTGTGGGATCCAGTCTTTAGGACCCAGTATTGGTTGGAAGGACTGGGCATACACTAGCCGGGTCTTGGATACCAGGTAGAAGGGGCTGACGTAGTTTCGCCAGTTAGCACCAGCGAATGTGCAACAAGCTACAGCATGGGAGCACGGTACCTTGTAGCCCTGGAACTTTCCGCACGTGCACGTCCCCTTACGATTTGACTGCCTATCAAACCGAACAACGTAGCTGTTATTACCGCTACGGTTCTGATTGTTGGGACCAGACTTCACCTCGTAAACCCCGTTAGCCGCATCGTACGGTAGCACATAGTGTTTGACGGAACTTGACGTAGATTCTGTGGTTAATTTCTGACAGTACTTGGTATACGCGTTCCCTTCTGCCAACATCCCCTGATATTCCCCACGTCGCCTATGCCAATACTTGACCATACGGTGGAATGTGTGCTCGATCACAGAAGACATCGACAAACGTCGCACGCCCTTAAGTACTCCGTTGACGCATTCTTGCGCGTTGGTCGTCATGGTTCCCCACCGAGCACCGCCTCCCTCAGTGTTGTCATGGTTCCCCACCGAGCACCGCCTTCCCTCAGAACTGTATGTCGGCATTCTCCAGACAAATGACTGGATTATCTGATCCGCTCCAAGACCCATTTTCCGCCGAAACACGGTAACCACACTATCATAGGTCGCTCGCTTGGTCATCTTCAGACGGACATTATTTCCCCCTTCGTAGGATAAGCCGGTCCAATCCTGGACGATACGCCCCCCCAGAAAACTTGGATCCGGAATTCTCGTGACAAAATGTGGTCGGCCATTCTAGAATTGTAATACTTTTGGTCTGGTGACTCTCCCCCGAAACTAACAAGGATTTAAAGGCTCGTTAGTTGCCCAGGCTTAAGGCGATATCGCCCAGACCATAGGCGAGATCGCCCAGGTCTTAGGCGAGATCGCCTAAATCTTGGCTATTTTCAGACCCGTGACTCTGACACTGGTCGGAAATCTAATCACGGGTGGCTTTTACAGGGGTTGGGGCGATATCGCCTAGTCCTTGGGCGATTATATTTACAAAAATCAATAGTTTTGAATGACATTTATTTAGGTTAATAGTTAATTTTTTTTATTTATTTTAGTGAAAAGCCCGGGTTTAGTGGGTACCCCGGCCCGATCCCATTATCATTAATGGGTACAACTACCCGAACGGGTTCGGGCTACGGGATGAGTTTCGAGACTAATGGGTACCCACTACCCGTTCCTTAATGGGTATGGGTACCCGAGCCCGTCTCATTAGCCAGCACTTTAAATAATTAATTAGTCGAATCTAATGGGTTTGTTTATTAAAGGCTCACATTTAGGGGTGGCTTGTTCGGTTTCGGTTTTCGGTTAAACCGATTTCAGACTGATTTCAAATCGGTTTCGGTCACCGATTAACTTAATTCGGGAATTCGAAATCGGCTGCGGTTATAGGATTCAACCCATCGGTTACATGCCTCTAATTCGGTCATTGACCGAATTAGCCGATTTGACCGAATTGATTGTTGCCTGCCGATTCCTAGGCTGCTGCTTCGACTCTTCTTCTTCCTTCTTCCTTCTTCTTCTTCTCAGATTGGAACCAGACCAGATTTTCTTCCCTTCTTCTTCTTCCTCCCTTCTTCTTCTTTACTTCTTCTCATATTTGAACCAGACCAAATCTGCTTCTTCCCTTCTTCTTCTTCCCTTCTTACTCATCCGGCTTGAGCCCCCTGCCGCTGGTCCAGAACGAGACTCCATGCCGCTTCATCACCAGCTCCTCCCCGACTGGGTCCCACTCTAGTGTGAACGTACCTGGAGCCGGCTTGGAATCGCTGACCCAAGACGTTAGGAAATCGAAGCTTTGCCCAAGCCGTCCGCCGATCTAACCCTAATTTCATACCTGGTGGTAGCCATGAATCCGTTGGAAAATCGAAGCTCTGCCATTGCGTCTGAGATGCTGAGAGCAGAGCGAAGAGCAAGATCTATTTCCCTTCTTCTTCTTCTTCTCTGGGGAGGCGGAAGAACCTTCAGCCGGATCTATTTCCCTTCTTCTTCTTCTCCGGCAGCTCCTTCAGCCGCAGGGCCGGATGCAGGGGCGTCACCCGCGGGTGCTCCGGCGGTTTCGTTCTTCCCTCCGGCGGCGGTGGTCCCTATTCTTTCCTTCTTCTTCCTCTTCTTCTCTTCTTCCCACTTTTCTCAGATTCGAACCAGAGCCAGGCTATTCGGTTTGATTCGGTCAACTCGGTTGACCGTGACCGATTTGAATTCGGGCACGGTCAAACCGAATTCAAATCGGTCACGGTCCCAGGTTTCGGCCGAACTCGAAATCGGTGACCGACCGAATTCGGTTCGGTTTGACCGATTTAACCGAATAGC
The DNA here is from genome assembly GCA_034768395.1 of Linum lewisii. Lineage (NCBI taxonomy): Eukaryota > Viridiplantae > Streptophyta > Magnoliopsida > Malpighiales > Linaceae > Linum > Linum lewisii. Next base: position 12,219,568 of record CM068297.1, read on the forward strand.
CACCCCTACTCACATTGGCGGTAATGATTCAAGCCTAACACAAAGAGACGCAATCGTCTTCTCCTTATCCGTAAACAATACCCTTCGGCCTTCCTCCTTTTCCCCATTTCATTCATTCCCTTCTCCAATCCAACATAACATATTTTTTTTTGTCTTCAGCACAGCTTTTGCTTCAGTCTAAAGCCATAAATCCTCATTACTACTGTGCTCTCTCGCCGCCTCATTCTTGATCTGCTTGGTTTGCTTGAGCTTTGCATATTTTCTTTAATGAAAGTACTTAATAATGACCACTTCTGATGGCTTTGTTGGGTGTTCCTGACAGTCATTCCTTTTGGCTGTCCATCTAAATAAGATGTTGGTTCTTCTCATTCGAGCTCCAACTACTTGATGACCACTTCACTGCTTTTGTCCCAACATTTTCTACTCTTTAACCAATCCCTTCGTCGGAAGTCTGCTTCTTCGCTTGCTTCCTCCAGTTTCCCGTGCCGTAGGGGTTATTTAGGGAGGAACTATCGTGGGTTCATCCCGAATTGCAGTAAGAAGCATTCCAAGAAGAGGAAGACGAGTTGGTGGCAGAACTTGTTCTCTAACGAAGATGGGAATTGGTTTGGTTTGAAAGACGATGATATGGAGGAGGATGAGCAGCTGCTTACTGAAGAAGAAGAGGAAGGTTGGAGTGGTGAAAATGAGGAGTTGTCGGAAGCGGAGAAATTCGAAGCGTGGAAGAAGAGAGCTGAGGCTATTGTGGAGTTGAGAGAAGCTCAAGAGGATATGCTGAATGAGGAGAGTAGGAGGTGGGAGGATTGGATTGTAGATGAAGATGTCGCCAGGTCTGGTGATGGTTCTTGGTGGAGCTCGCCCAATTTGGACGGAAATGGTAGCTTTGGAGGTGGTTTCCCACCAGGGGACTTCGATCCTAATAATAATGGATTGGTGCCACAGAGTTTTGTTCAGTCTGTTAGTGATATTGTTCTTGGCAGCGAGGATGAAGATTTGCTGTACGAAGACCGCATTTTTCGATTTGCTTCTTTGAATTCTGTGAGTTGGAACGAACTTACATCCTGTTCCTCTTGTTTCCATCCATGTTTACCTGCCTGATCATGCTTCATGTCATATTGAGTTGTTGTTAGACCTTTCATTTCCAACCCATTGCTTGTGGTTCCTCTGAAACTATGTTGATCCATGAGTGTGAGACAATGCACCAGATATATCTTGCCAAATTGAAAAAGCGACTCAGCTTTGTCAAATTCGATACGTGGCCGGTGCTAATTCATCCAGTCTACCTTTGCTGTTGCAGGCAAAATATTTGGCAGTACTGATTATAGTACCCTGGACTCTGGACTTTCTGGTTCATGACTATGTCCTCATGCCCTTCCTGGAGAGGTAATTAATTCTGTTATACAGTTTTCTTAAGTGTGGCAATCAGCTTTTGCTGTCGGGTGCAGTGGTCTAGTGGACATCGCTCTGTTAGTATTACCTTTACCTTGTATGTGTGTGTATTTTTAGCAATACTTGGGATGGATTCCCATTTGTACCGGTTGCAATAGGACCTGGCCTTCTGGATGCCGCCTTCAACTTCTACTGTATTGATATGTTGCCTACACAGATACGTGAATACTGTGCCACTTGCGGCACAGATGCTTGATGTCAGAAAAGATCAAAAACTTCAGATGGTGAAGGACTTAAATATGGAAAAAGCCAGATTGCGACTAGAGGTAGACATGGGTGTAGCCCCGCCACTGTCAGATGGTGAAGTTTGGTTGGAGTTACGTCACAAGGCGTGAGTTATTCTCTTTCTATTATTCTGTTTTAGATTGAAAGCAAGCGAAGGTGCACAGCAGTATAATCTGTTATGGTCCTTTGTTGATAGCAGCAGTTTTGTCTTATGAACAGGTTAGAGTTACAAGATGAGTGGAGGTTAGAAAATCGTAAAGCATTCGCAAACATATGGTCGGATACGGTGTTTGGGATATCATTGTTCTTGCTTTTGTACTTCAATCAGAATAAAGTGAGTACCTAACCTACTATCTCTGCTTGAAGCCTTATAACTTGATGTTCAATGTTTAATGTCTATATCTTCTATCAAATTGCCACTGTGAGGAAGATTTCTTTGTGATTGCTGATGAACACCAGCTAGATACTTCAAAGCTGCTGCTCTTTTCTTTAGACCCATAAAGAAGATACATATCACTCCTGTCCTTATTTTTCTTCCCTTTGTTTCTTGTGCAGGTAGCTTTGTTGAAGTTCACAGGATACAAATTAATAAATAATATTACGGATGCAGGGAAAGCATTTACAATTATACTCATCAGCGATATTCTTTTAGGGTAATAATCTCTTCATATTTGGATTTTGCTGAGCAGTGGATTCAAATTATGCAGCTTTTTTTTTATGGAAGATGACATTATCAATGTGTGATGAGTACAAGTAGTGCACAAAGAGGACAAATATAATCCTGAGAAAACTAAGAAAAAAGCAATGCTGCATGCAATTGTTAGACATGTTGACTGTCGAGATAAAGCTTTTTTAATTCATCAACTCTGCATGTCCAGAGCAAATCTTTTGTGTCGTTTCTGTTTCTGACATCATGTGGTGCGAGTAATTACTTGCGGTCCAGCTTATTAATATATTCAATCTTATTTCCCTAGTTTGTTTATCTTGCTCTTTGGCCCCACACCTCAATAGTGTTTGCCATTGTCTAATCAGACTGACTATTACTCTTGTCTGCTTGCCCTATCATCACTTCAGGTACCATTCTGAACATGGCTGGGAATCACTTTTGGAGGTAGTAGTTGAACACTACGGGGTACAAGTTGATCCGTCGCTCATTACCATTTTTGTGTGCATTGTTCCTGTTACGGCTGATGCATTCATAAAGCTTTGGGTAAGCTCTATTCTCGTTATTTCTTACTGTTGATCCTTTCCTTCATTCCTTGCCTGGTGGTCGCTAGTTTCTATCTTAAAACCAATTGAAGTTGTTGTATACAAGTATGCCATTCTTATGATCACAGTGGTGTTCGTGGTTTTATTTATTATGATCACACTGAGTGTGTTCGTGCTTTAGTTATCACGACGTGGACACTTTGTAGTCGAAGTCAGTAAATTGATGGATGTGTTTAGTGCAATATTTCTGCATGCTACTATTATGAAAATTGGAGCAGGAATGTAGTGTAAACGCAGCAATGGTATTGCCTATTGTTTTAGTGAATGGTTTTCTCACATTACATAATGCAGCCAGTTTTCATACTGTATGAACACCCTTTCTGTAAAAGAATAAGATATCTAATTGAAGACTCAGTAGCGTAGGGCATTATCTATATTCATTTGGACTCTTAGTTGATGAGCAAAATCATACAGCAAATTGGGATGTACCAAATAACAGGGTTGTTCTTGCTGCTGATGTTCTGAAACTGAAACTATCTAATTAAAGATTTATTAGTGGGTTTGACAGTCAACAAGTAGATAAAAAGAACCACCCTGATCTCTTGGTTGAAGATACCCACTTGTTCTTGAATACTAGAATCATAGCTCGACAGACGATCATTTCATTTCCTGATGAATTGAATATGAATATGGTTGTCTTGCAGATGTTCAAGTTCCTGCCAAGATTATCACCTCAGGTGGCAGAAATAGTGAACGAAATGACACGTCATTAGGGAAAATATATTGATTGGTTGGTCTCCTCCGCGGCAATCAGTGATGCAGGAAAATGAAGGTGGACCTGAAACATGAACTGGTTTGCTCCTTTTTACCTAATTTGATAGGGTAATACTGATACATAATAATCTCCACCAGTACATACATATGCATTTCTTGTCCAAACACCAAAACTATATATCTGGTCACCAGATGATGATTAGAATGTTTGTCTAATGTTTTGGGATAGCATCAGCAAGATTATACAACTATCATTATATGATATGAACTGATTGATTAATTGTATTCTCCTATCTGATTATCTGTCTGTTTGGAAGTGATAGTGTGATTCTGTGAGTTGGTTGTTGGTTGTGATTGTGTGCATGGGAATAAGTTCTTCAACCCCTACGAAACCCAATTTTATGTAGCATTTGCCAACAAGAAACAAGTTATAGATTGGTTGAGTTGAGCCCCTTCCAAATGACCGCCTACTGTAGAGTCAAGTCAATAACCTGCAACTGTCAGAACTGAATGGCATTCACTTTCAATATTTCCAATACTTGTTGTAAACTCCTACAGTTATAATGACTTGGATTTAGTAGGTTCCATCACGCAAGAGATAACTTATGTTACGTAAAGTTTACATAACAATAACTATCTTACGTAACAGTTATAAACGATTATTACGTATGACTTACGCAATAGCCTTTGATCTTACGTAACGGTGTTAAGTTTACGTGTTACGTAAAAACTATCCTTCATTATGTAAGGCTTACGTAACAATTGATTATCTTACGTAACAGTTATAAATGGTTGTTACGTATGACTTACGTAATGACATGTTGACTTATGTAACAAGGTTAATTTTATAGGTTATGTAAGAAATAACTTTGTTACGTACTTCTTACGTAATAGCCTCTGGTCGTGCGTAACAAGTTTAATTTGACATGTTACGTAAGAAATATTCTTCATTACGTAAGGTTAACGTATCATATAATTATCTTACTTAACATGCTTAATTTGACATGTTACATCACAAATGGGTTAAATACTTTTGCAGTCACTTAAGTTTGCATGTTGTGTCAACTCGGTCACTTAACTTTGTACTCAGTCGAATTGGTACCTTTTGTTTAAACTTTGTTACAGCATGGTCACTTGGTCCGATTTTATGATGATTTTCGTTCAAAGTGCCACATAGACATAACATGTCATCCATTTTATTCGTTTTATATTTAAATCAAACCAGGAAACAAGCCCAATAATCGAAAGAGTTTTATCTGTCACATTTTATTCGAGTAAAGGAGGGAAGTGAATCGACTTGTTTAGTTTAGGTGGTTGGTTTTGTGGTTTGATTTTACCTAAAAACAAATATAATGGATGACATGACATGTCTACGTGTCACTTTGAACGAAAATCATCACAAAATTGGACAAAGTGATCACGTTGTAACAAAGTTAAAACATAAGTTACCAATTGGACTGAGTTCAAAATTAAGTGACCGAGTTGACACAACATGCAAACTTGGGTTACTGCAAAAGTATTTGACCCCATAACAAATATTTTTCATTTCATAAGGCTTACGTAACAGACTTAATTTGACATGTTACGTAAGAAATACTCTTTAATACGTAAGGCTTGCATAACAGATGATTATTTTACGTAACAAAATTTCAAGTTATCTTACTTGAAGTTAAGTCAAGTTACTGTAGGAGATCCCCATACTTGCTTAGTTGAGTTAATAACTTAATATTGCAATATAATTTTATTTCTTCCCAACATGTTAAATTTGCATTGTAAGATTCACTGCCTATCGACAATACCTTTCAACACCAGAGCATTCATCAAATGAGAACGTGATTCGAGGTTTGAAGGTAAAACTGAAATCTAATTTTTTTTATAAAGATGGATGATTTTATAAAGGGTTATTATTTTTAAAATGCACTAACTTTGGCGATTTATTTTAAAAATGTACTAAGTTTCGGAAACCCCAAATCTATCACAGAGTTAACACCGTTAGTCCTGCTTTGTAAAGTTTTAAACATTTTGAACCAAGTTACTAACGGAATTAATTTTTAAGTTATTTGTCTTCTAAAATTAGTAACCCAAGTTTTCCGAAATGCATTTTAGACCCTCATCAATTCAATCCCCTTACAAATCCTCTCAAACCCTTCCTCTTCTTCGACTCCAACCAACTCCCGCCGCCGGCTTCCACCGACGCACCTGACCGCCGCCGCCAACCAACCCGTGCCGCCAACCGACCCCGCCGCCAACCGCCGCCCGACTCCAACCGCTTCAACAAAACCCCAGTAACTAAGTAACCAAACACAAACCTCGCCGATCCCCATGAAAGCACGGACAACGAGCAGGAAAGGCAATCCAAGTTTAGCAGCAATTGGAGTAAGCACAGTAGCAACAGACCACCAAACCACCCCAAAACCTAGAAACTTTTTGCCTCCGATCGTGTCAGCCAATATCCCACCAACAATCTTTTAGACAAGACGAGATATGAATTAATCACGATGCAACAGAAAACTTCAATGCATACAACTAAATCAGAAACCCTAATATTTTTCCAGTTTTGGTCACCTGGGTTAGAAGATATCCCCAGAAGAAAGAAGACTGTATAATACCAACTGTAGTAGGACTCCAGTTGTTCTCAGCAGCCATGGGAAGAATTGCGATGCTCATATTAACCTGAAAAAACAAGGAAGAATGAAGAATCTACTCAATTTCACTGAAGAAGCTCTATATTAAGAAAACCCCCAATTTCTGAAGAAGAGACAATACCCTGTCCATATTACAAAGGAGGAAAGCTGAGAAGCACATAATAACGATCGTCCACCGCTTCGGAAACTCTTCCCACCACGAAACAGAGGAAGCAGAAGTATCCAATTCAACATCTCGCAATACGGCGCCGTTCTTCAATTTCACCGGCTCCGTTACCGGGGCTCCGTACATCGATGCTGGTTGGAGTCGGGTGGCGGGGGTCGGTTGGCGGCGCGGGTTGGTTGGCGGCGGCGGTCAGGTGCTTGGGTGGAAGCCGGCGGCGGGAATTGATTGGAGTCGAAGAAGAGGAAGGGTTTGGGATGATTTGTAAGGGATTGAATTGATGAGGGTCTAAAATGCATTTCGAAAAATTTGGGTTACTAATTTTAGAAGATAAATAACTTAAAAATTAATTCTGTTAGCAACTTGGTTCAAAATGTTTAAAACTTTACAAAGCAGGACTAACGGTGTTAACTCTGGGATAGATTTGGGTTTTCCGAAACTTAGTGCATTTTTAAAATAAATCGCCAAAGTTAGTACATTTTAAAAATAATAACCCATTTATAAACCAGTAGAACATGCAAAAGAATTATTCACCAAGTACATGATAGGGAGGAACTTCTCTCTCCCGACCTTCCGGTGACAACCCTAGCCACCTGTCGCCGAAAACAGATGGCATTTTCGTCGGGGATCTCTTAGGCTTAGATAGTGGTAGATGTTAAGTCGAAGTTGTGCTTTGTGGCTAAATCAGGTGAGGTAGTGGAGGACAAAATTCTCTGTATTCCTAAGGAGATTATCGCGATTGGGGAAAAGAAGTTTGGAAGTGCGATTGTTGCTTAGTTCCTAGATACAGTCTCGCCGTTGAAGGTTATTAGGAGTATGCTCAATAGAGTGTGGGGTTTTGAAGGTGAGGTTATTATTTTGGTGCTTTCTGATGGAATTTTTTTTTCATTGAGATAGCATTTGTGAAGCTATGTGATTCAATTTTGGCTCGCTCTTGGCACGTTCACCATTCCGTGATGATTCTCCGGTGTTGGCAGAAAGGTATTGAGCCGATTGACTTCACCCTAAAGGAGTTGCAGATGTGGATTACACTCTGTGAACTTTCTCCCACTCTGATCACTCCCCAAGGTGTGAGCTGGGTTGCAAGTCAAGTAGGACAACCTATTAACAAATTCGTTCGTGATGGTTTGGATATTAAGGTTTGCGTCACTCGTGATGAAACTGAAAAGCCTATTTCTTCTATATCTGTGGCTTTAGAAGATGACGAGTTAGTAGAGATTAAGGTGAATTATCCTGAAGTAAGGACGTATAAAAAGAAGCTTGCTTCTGTTTGGGTGGTAAAGGCGGGTGACCCCCAATCTTCTTGCAGTAGAGGCTAGCTCTTCAGGCAATGACCTTGAACCATCTTTTGGTGGGGAGAGGGCACCTGAAACTGACCCTTTGTTACAGATTGGAGGGAAAGTTTTGAGCCCTAATATCGTCTCAGTAACGGCTGAAGGTATGTTAGTCAGCGATGACGAAGTAGATGAGGATTTTGAAGTTGAAAAACCTGATGGCAACCCTGCTATTTCAGTTGGTGCTGGGATTCCAAAACCGACTTCTACCAGGGGTATTGACAAGGATCTAATTGCAGTGAGGGATGATGGTAAGAGAGTCCAATTGGCAAAAGCAACTATACTGGATTTTATGAGTAAAGGTCGGATGGTCTCCCCCAAAGGGGTAATTACCCAACCTAGAACAAGAAAAAGATGAAGGTTTGGGTTTGGAACATGCATGGGTTTAACAAAAAGCCCAGGTTTCTATGTAAAAGTTTCTGCAATTTGTGATGTTTCTGTTGAATCTGTATCCTCTATCGCAGTGGCTTTGGATGATGACTGAGTTAGTTGTGATTGAGATTGCTTTTTCCTGAAGTTAGGTCTTTGATGACACGCTTTTGGCGTGTTTTCTCAAATAACTAATCTACAGAAGTAGACTAGATCGAATCTCTCGAGGTTTCTTCAAATTGACTACTCAAAGAAGTTGACAAATTACTCAGGTTTAAACACAAGTTGTGCATGATGTGAGTTCAACGACTTCTAATCTAAAATGCAAGGGAACTGAAAAGGAAAATAAAAGCAGAAATATTAAAGGTTTGACTAACAAGAAGATAGACAAGCTTAGATTTCGAATCCCCCTAAGATCACCAGAGCATTGGCAATCACAAGACTAGCGGTTTTCAATTCTAATTCATTCAGTTCTCAGACACTACCATAGCTCCTTACCCTTAGGTTTAAGACTGACAAACGTTTGCTCTATCCGATCTAACTACCACGATTAATTAACCGTCCATGCGTTCACTTCTGCAACGGAGAACTAACTGGTGCAATTGATTAAGTTTGGTGAGTTACTCTTGAAGCGGATTAACCCTAACTGGTTCCTACGAAAGGCACACTCCAATGAATAGGTTAATTGGTTGAATTGATGTTCTAAAAAGGCGAACGTATTGCTTTCTTACAGAGACTAATCTAGTGAACAAAAGACTAGTTAATGGTTTAAAGCAAGGAAGCTGGCTGGCGATAACTACCTAACCATTAACTAGAGATAAGAGGAAACCAGGACCGAATCATCCTAGCCGCAACCTAGCAGGAATCATAAACCAATTGAAGAAAAAAGGAACCTGCAGAGAGAACTATCTGACTATAATCCTAATTAACCGCCAATACAAACAGCTTTAAATCCAGGTTCATTTGGTATCAATTCAAAGCCTACAGTTCGTCATTTGAACAGACAGCATGCAACACATAGAGATCACATAGCAAAAGAATAATAGATAGGAACTAAAAACTAATATTGAGCGAACTAATGCATCAAGCGATTCGTAAGCTCATTCAGTGACATCTCAACTTCCTAGCTCAGTTCTCCATGTAAGATCCATGATCTCTCAAGAACTCTGAGGAAGTCTAAACCATTACACCCTAATCGTGGCGACTCTAAAAGACTAACTTGCAGGTCTAATAATTCCTTTATACCCCATTGATCCGACTGCTGGATTAAATAGGTAATTAAGGTTTCCATCCCTGTCACGAAAAGGTAAAGTTTTGACGAACTATTGCAAGTTCCAAACCTTCATGAAAACCTGCCAATTCTTCCTTCCTGTGGTTTTGTTCGCTTTTCGGAAAAATACTAATAACTTTTAGCTTTTCAACTCAAGGAAAAACTTATGTTCAATCTCGGAATTTGAAGCTGTATCAAATGGTATTCCTTAAGGCTTTTAGTTCTTCCTAGTCTTCTTCGGCTACGATTTGACATCAAAGACACTGTGCTCATAGACCGAAAACCATAAATACCCAAAGGTCATGTAACAAAGAGGCAAAAAGTCGTTGATGAAAACCCTAAACAACTAAAATCGGTCTCAGCAGAAGTAAATGAGCAAAACGTTAAATTGGTGCAAGAATCTTGGCAGAGTACTCAAAAATTTATCCAACTACACAAACCACCATGGTGAATACAAAAGTTTGATTTCTATACAAGTCTAAATAATTCATAGTTTAGGCAAGAAAGTCACTTCTGAACTTCCAAACTTCAAGAAAGCTTAAAGGCCATCAAATTATTTATAATCATTTACACATTGTTAAATCTTATAGGGTTAGCCAGTTATACCCTTAACATAGTGGAGATACCATTAGATCAAACCATACATCATAGCGAACCACACACTCGATTGCTCTAGCATGTATGATTATTAGATTGCGAGACAGTGATGCATCTGAATTCACTAACGAGTATCACGTTCGCTTCACTCATCATGTTGAGCAAAGACTTTAAATTTTGACTAGTAATACCTTTTCTGTCGTTAACGACTCACCCAAGATATTGGTGAACCCGAAATCGCGTTACTCAAATCGTCCTTAACTACTTCTTAGCTTAACCTACATTTGCTTTGAGGAATCAAAAACATTAACATGTTTTAAAGCAAGGAAGCTGTCTGGCGACTAACCCTAACCTAACACAAACCTAATCTAGACGATCAACCAGAAAAGAAACACAGGAACGACGAATCTAATCTAAGCGTCAACTAGACAAGAAACACATAAAACAATGAAGAACAAAACAACCATGCAAGAGAAACTATCTGAATCTAAATCTAATTACCGCCAATTCGTGACCGCTTTAAAGCCCTGGGTCACTTAGAGTTCATCTAATCTAAAGCTCTACGAGTTCAGCTACTCATATTCGATACAAGAGAATCAAAGACAACATAGGAGATCATCATGCAAAGGAATAATAGATAGGAACTGAAAAACCTAATTATGGCGACTGATGCTGGCGATTTCTGTGAAGCTTCAATCTCTGGCGATCTTCAACTCCTAGCTCCGAGCTCTCCGAGGTGGAAGGATGGCGTCATGATCTCTCCAAGAACTCTGAGGAAGCTCTCTAAACTCTATCTATCAACCCTAGAGTCGTGGCGACTCTAAAAGTCTAATTGTGTGTGTGAATGAATTCCTTTATGATCCCCCTTTGATGTGCCGACTGCTGTGCTTAAATAGGGTAGTTAGGGTTTCCATCCCTGTCTCGGAAAAGGGTAAAGTTCTTGACGAAAACTTGTGAAGTTCTCGGCGAAAACTTCAGTAAAAAACCTGGCTCAATTCTTCTATCTTCTGCTGTGTAGTTTCTGCATTAGTTTTCGGCGAAGACTATAGAACTTTTCGCCGAAGACTTTGTGCTGGGCATGGAAACTTGGTTCTTCACTCGGTTTGACTTCTGGTATCAATTTCGGGTCATTCCTTAAGGTTTCTTTGCTTCCCGAGCTCGTCCGTGGCTACGTATTTGACAACAAAAAACCTGTGAACTCATAGAGACACTAGAAAACATATAAAATAGACCCAAAAGGGTCAAAGTAACCAAATCGGTAGGAAAAAAGAGCAGTTGAGTGAAAACACTCTAAACTACCCCTAAAATCGTGTCTCAAGCAAGGAAATGTCGCTTAAATGAGGCTGATAATCACGTTAAATCTAGTGTCATCAAGTAGACAAGGCAAGAGAACTCTACAAACTACCTTTCCAACTCACAACATAACCACCAATGGTGAATACAAAACTTGTGAGTGATCTTCTACTATCCAAGTCTCTACCATAATCTGCATCAACATAGCCAACAAGTCCACTTCTGAACTTCCCAAACTTCAAGCAAGCATTAGAAGTACCACACAAACATTTGAAAATCCACTACACAACTTGTTAATGATCTCTACTAGGGTTAGCCATGTATCTACTAACCACGCTTAAAACATGTGATAAATCAGGACGAAAAAACCCATAACATTGAGGGAACCAACAACACTAGAATATGAAACTCTAGACATGTATGCAATATCATCATTAGATTGCGGAGAACCAAGTGATGACAATCTGAAATGTCCAGCTAAACGAGTATTCACCGGTTTCGCTTCAACTTCATTCATGTTGAAGCGACGAAGAACCTTTTTAATATATTGTTGACTAATGTATAGATAACCAACTTTTCTGTCTCTAATGATCTCAACTCCAAGAATATTCTTTGCTGAACCCAAATCCTTCATCTCAAACTCGTTCCTTAACTACTTCTTCAGCTTAGAAATTTCTACTTTGTCTTTTGCAGGAATCAACATATCATTAACATAAAGCAGCAAGTAGGTGAACCATTAACAAACTTCAAGTAAACACAACTATCATAATCAAATCTCTTAAAGTTTTGAGAGATCATAAAGAAATCAAACCTTTTGTACCACTGCCTATGAGACTACTTCAAACCAGAAAGAGACTTTTTCAATATGCAAACAAGGTTTTCTTTTCAGGAGCAATCAACCATTCAGGTTGATCCATATAGATATCTTCTTCCAAGTCACCATGTAAAAATGCAGTTTCCACATCTAACAGCTCAAGCTCATAATCATGCATCGCCACAATATTAAGAAGAGTACAAACAAAGCTATGCTTCATGACCAGAGAAAAAAAATCATTACAAATCGATACATAGAATTGAACTGTACCCTTTAGCGACTAGCCTTGCCTTGTACCTCGCCTCCTTAGTAGGTGAGATACATTCCTTTCTCTTGAATATCCACTTACAAGGGATCAACTTCTTCTCCTTAGACAACTTAAGAAGTTCCCAAGTACCATTCTTTGTCAAGTGACTCCATTTCTTCATGCATTGCATTCATCCACTTATTACAGTGGGGGAGATTTAACAGCTTTAGAATATGAAGTAGGTTTTGCTCAACCTTCAATCTCCCGAGCCATACTCAATGCATAAGTAGCAACATTCACTTCTTGTATTAACCGCTTAGCAGGACGAACTTCCCTCCTAGGCCTATCAGCTGCTTTAGACTGTGGTGGTGGAGGGGCCACAATATAAGGAGGATGTTCAACAGTAGAGGTATCAACAATATTCATAACATCCACAACTTTATTTTCTGATTCTTCACCAAAATCAATAGATTTCTCCACCTGCACAGTTGATTCTTGCTCAATCGCTACATGATCATTAATAGATTTCTTGTCAAATATTCACCGAAGACAACATTCCTACTATGATCACCACCTTTCGCATTTCTAGATTCCACAATTTGTAACATTTGACACCAGATTTAAAACCAAGAGAGATGCACTTAACTACTCTAGGCTCTAACTTTCCATTATCAACATGAGCATAAGCAGTCCAACCGAATACTCTCAAAATAGAATAATCAGCCGAAGAACTAGACCATACCTCAATAAGAGTCTTCTTGTCAATCATAATAAAGGAAGAGCGATTAATTAGATAACAAGCTGTGGAAGCAGCTTTTAAACAGAAACGTTTAGACAACCCATCATTGGATATGCAGTGAGCTTTTGGAAATGATGGTCCTGTTAATTCGCTTCGCTACACCATTCTGTGGAGGGGGTATGAGGAACAATGCAATATCGCACAATACCTTCAGATTTGCAATAAGTTTGGAATTCGTCGGAATAGAACTCCATTCCATTATCAGTGTTAAGCTTCTTCACCTTCTTCTCCGTTTTCCTCTCAACCATAGTATTCCACTCCATACAAGCTGAGAATGCATCTAATTTGTGCTTCAAGAAATAATACCACACTTGTCAAGAGTAGTCATCAATAATTATTATCATATATCAAACACCACCTAAAGATGGTTCTCGGGGTGGACCCTACAAATTAGAATGCACATAATCAAGAATACCTTCAGTAGCATGAACTGAAGTTATACATTCACCCTCTTATGCTTACCAAAAACGTAATGCTCACAGAACTCCAGATTACTAGCATTGCATCCTACTCAACTTTGTCATACCAACTTCACTCATATGCCCAAGACGCATATGCAAAAGATTAGTAGCATCAGAATTAGATAAGGAATTTGAAACTGTAGCAACTTTACCTGCAACTGTGTTACCTCTCAGATGATACAGATTTGCAGCTTTCATGTCACCTTTCATGACCATAAGAGACCCCTTTGAAACCTTCAAAACTCCACCTTCACCTTTGTATTTATACCCTTTCGAATCAAGAGTACTCAACAAAATTAGGTTCCTCTTCAAATCTGGTATGTGTCTGACATCTGTCAAAGTTCTAACTGCACCATCAAGCATCTTAATCTGAACAGATCCAATCCCTGAAACCTTACAGGATGAGTTATCACCCAACAAAATAGTTTCACCAACATCAAAAGATTCATAACTTCAAAGAAAACCAATCCATGTTAGGGCACATATCACTACAACAAAGTTGTTGTTTACCAGCAGACATTTAACAAACCCCTGTTAAACTAACTAAAGTTTAACACCGGTTAAGCTCCAAACTGTGCATGTTTAACAGGGGTTTAATAACCCATGTCAAACGTTTAAAGTTTAACAACAGTTTGGAGCTTAACCCCTGCTACCTCGAAGGTATAATCATCATCGCTTACCTAAAAAAAAAGCATCATCTCTTCCTCATAACATCCCAGAAGACTAAACACATTGGACTTCTCCTCACAGAACTCCATCGCCAAAGCAGGAGCATCAACTCCTCTTCCTCAGCCAAAAAATAATCCTCCTCTTCCTTCTTAAACCACTCTCGCCTTTCTCAGAAGAACAACAACGCCCTCATCTCTTCATCCACCAAAGCCTAAAAACCAATGACCTACCTCTCTCTTCCCGCCGCCGCAACAGCACCTCGTCCACCAAACTCTTGTCGTGCCGGTGATACGGTCTTCCTCCAGTTTTTCCTTCTATATATGTCTTCGAAGAAGGGAATCTGGCGTGTGAACTCAAAATCCCTAATCTCCTATGGATTTTGTTTCTCATTTGTTTCTTCTTCTTTACCTCCTCTTCCTACAATCACAGAAACTTCCAGATATATTTTCCATGAAATACGATGATAGACAGTGCTAAGTATTCCTTTGGCCTCAAGAAAGAATCTGGAGTGCAGATATATTTTCCAGATATATTTGCCATGCCAGCATCGATCTTCCTCTTGGTGGTACTGGCCGTCATAATGGAGCTGGTGCGTTACAATTATCTCTGATGAACTTGTTCCCTCTTGTTTGGCTTTCTGAATTTCAGGATTAGTTACCTTCTTCTTCTTCTTCTTCTTCTTCTTCTTCTTCTTCTTCTTCTTCGTGTTCTGACTTTGGGGAAAAATTCTTGATGAAACTACTGGCGTTATGGAGCACAAGGAGTTTGCTGATAGGAAGAGAACCTATGAAGTTCAAGGGGGAATATGACCGGATTTTTCATTGGTATAAAATCTCTGATATTTGTTAAACTTTGATGACTTTTACTAACCCCTGTACATGTTTAATAGGAAGAGGAGGGGATGATCATCAAGGTTTGGTAGCAGCTAAAAGGTTCAATTTGATGATTTTTATCTAAGGTATGGTGCTACTTTGCTTTGATTCTATGAATTAGGGCACTTACTTTAATCTGTGTTGATAATGCGAGTAGGTATGGTAAAGCAAACATATATATTTTGATTTTAATCACAAGCTTAATTTGTGCATTTTGTATATGTTAGTAGTAGTGATGAGTTTGATTGTTAAAAACTGCATTTTGAGGACCCGATGAAGAGATATGGTAACCTGATCATTGTTCTTAACTTAATCAAGGTACTTAAAGCTCTTGTTGACTAGTGTCACTGAAGATGTATTGTCTAACCCTCCATTAGTGTTATAGAAAGAGAAATCCTCAGTTTTTGTTTAATTCCATTAGTGTGTGCAACTTTTTGACCAGTTCGCCAATCGCCTCGGTATTCTCCTTGTCAATTGCTAATAAATTGATAGTCTATCAGTTAACGCCATATATCTGCAACTATAGATGCCTAGGGAAGAACTTATTAAAAAATTCATTACACTACAAGAAAATGTTAGTTTAACAGCGACAGTTTAACGGCGGCCATTTTTTGGCCGCTGTTAAATTACTAAATTTGTGTAATTTAACAGCGGCCACTTAGCTGCTGTTAAATTAGACAGTTTAACAGCGGCCACGTCTAATTTAACAGCGGACCGTGGCCGCTGTTAAAATAAAACGTTCTGATTGGTTGAAACCGCTAGACGCGGATAACCCTAAATCTAATCTCATCCGTTCATTTACTCACGGTCAATCTCAGCCGTCGATTTACTAAAAACCCTAATCAGCTCCAATCTTATTTCGGAGCCGCCGCCGCCGGAGTTCGAAAACAGAACTCGCCGATCGTCCGGAGTTCTTCTTTGTTGATTATTTTTCTTCTTCGTTTCTTCTTCTTCTTCTTCTTCTTTGCTAACAGCGGCCGGACTTCGAGAATCAAAGGGGTTCCTCCCCCATAGCCGTCACCGTCACTGGTTTCATCCAGAGGAAGAAGAAGAATCGCCGGAGCTCGCCAGAACAAAAGGAAGAGGAAGAAGAATCGTCGGAGCTCGCCGAAACAAAAGGAAGAGGAAGAAGAAGTAGTGACGGACGGAGGGGGAAGAAGAAGCAGCGACGGAAGGAGGAGGAGCTCGCCGCGTTCCGGAGTTCCTGGGACTGGGGGATCTGGACTATCGCCGGAGTTCCGGCTCAATCGCCGGAGCTCCGGCTATTGCTTTAATCGGTGGAAGAAGAAGCAGCAACGGAAGGAGGAGGAGCTCGCCGCGTTCCGGAGTTCCTAGGACTGGGGGATCTGGACTATCGCCGGAGTTCCGGCTCAATCGCCGGAGCTCCGGCTATTGCTTTAATCGGCGGAGTAATTTAACAGCGGCTATAGGCCGCTGTTAAATAAATCAATTTAACCGCGGCCTATTTAAAGGCGACAGTCGCGCTATTAAATTGTTTTAGCATTGGTCATTTTAACAGCGGCCACGACCACTGTTAAACGTTGTTTCTGCCGCTGTTAAATGCAGCGTTTTTTGTAGGTTTCACTGATTCTCTTCAGCTTCATTTGTTAACTAAACTTGGACATGATAGCTATCTGCAATCTGCGTCTCAAACTTGCTTCAATTAGTCTCGTTTTCAAATATGTCATGAGCATGAAAATTCGGTTGAATTCATTCCTTGTCAAAACTCAATTAACAAGCCACACATTTAGAAGCTTAAATAGTGCATTCTGTATTAAGATATATGTTGGTAGTGTTGTTCTGCTGCAAAGAACTCTCGAGAATTGTTGGCTTATTTGGATTAAAGAAACTTGTTTCTTGTTCATACATTTTATTTATAATTTTATCTGGTAAATTTTTAATTTAGCAGTTTGAGGTGGGCTCTGGAATCGATGCTGTATTTTTCTATATATCTGTGTATCTGACTTTGTATATGTTCTTGGAAAATCAGCTATATTATTTATTTTCTTTTGCTTGAAAGCCAGTATTAGAGGACAGTGGGCTAGTCTCATGTATCCTAGCTTCTATTTTCATCATAAAATGGGAATTTGAAATGATGAAAATGACTTAATATGCTACTAATGATGAATCATATGAGAAGATGATTGGGAGGGAAGTTTGTCAATTAGCTCATGATCTTTGTCTTAAAGAAAAGGACGCACTCTGTGAAATCCTCTTGGGGAACATTCGAATGAAGCTGGGAATGTTCTGGTTCATTATTTTAGGTTGGTCATTCTTAAGGAACTTAAGGTTATTGCTAGCATGCTTACTCTTTGTGATACTATTGGATAGGTGAACTCTTTGCTCTCTGTGCCTTGATGCAACAGAGGAATAGACTTTACTTGACCAGCTGCTAATGGCAGTAAAACTTCAGTCTAAAGTTATGCCTTTCTGCCTTTTATGCGTACATCACTATCAGTCATGTTTCTTATTCGGATCTGTTCAATATGTGATGTTTCATAGTTCTTCATATGATTGGTTGATGAACTTTGCACTGATTTAGGTTTTGAATTTTTTCTATGGCAGGTGATTAGTTAATGAGCTTCTGAAACAACTTTTGCTCTGAAATAAGTAAGGTTTCAGAAACTTCGGGAGAAACAAGTTTCAGGAAAAGTAGGATAAACAAGATCAAGAACTATTAAGCAGGCATAAAAGTAGCGGAGTATGAAGGCGGCCTGTTGTCTATATTTATGCATCTTAACTCTTAAGTTCTTGTGTGCACCCTCAAGTGTTTAACCACATAATTCACTGTTGTAACTTGTAAGGATTTAGATTATTATGTTCATAAATTTAATGTGAAGAACCATTCAGTACATGTGTTTTTTACTTTTAAGTTCTTGTTTTTGTTCATTAATATATGTATTTTTTTGTTAAATTGTTTCAGTTTAACAGGGGTTTTAAACTCCTACTAAATGGCTTCAGTTTAACAGGGGTTTCGAACCCCTCCTAAACGGTTGCTGTTTAGGAGGGGTTTGAAATCCCTATTAAACTGCTATTTTACCAGCGTTTTTTCAAACCCCTGCTAATCTGTTTAGCAACGGACAGAATAACAACGGTTTCTAAACCGCTGGTAAACAGTTTAATAGTGGTTTAAACCCCTGTTAAATGGCTTTTTAAACCCCTCCTAAACAGCAGTTATGTTATAGTATATGAAAGGTGCAGGCAAAATCAAGAATCTATTCATCACCAATTCTAGTACAACCAACAAACACCACCAGAATTTCACCATAAGAACTGTCCTTAGGCACAACAGAGGTCTTACCTCCATCTTCTGATTTACCTTGATCTCTCATTTCTTTATATTGAAGGCCACAACATTCAAATATGTTGACCTTTTCTCTTGCAATATCTGCACGACTTAGACTTTGGTATGGATTTTGGGTTACCTTTTGTAATTACTTGAACTTTGGCCTCCGGCCCATGACTAGAAGTAAAACCTTTTGTCTTTCGCGAGTTTATAAGCCATCTCCATGGGAGCTAGAACTCTCACCAATCATCTGTCTCATTGTCTCCTTAGACTTTGAAGCATCATAAACTTCTTCAAGGCCCAAAGGTGAGAGTATCTCTACTATAAAAAATCGTATCTTGAAAATTTATATATGAACTCGGTAGAGAATACAAAAGAATAAGAGCCAAATCTTTAGTGTCATATTTTACTTCCATGGATGCTAGGTCAGCCACAATTTCTTTGAATTTAGAGATGTGCTCCTAAACTTTTTCTTCATCATGCAGTTTGTGTGAGAATTATTTTTGTTTGAGAATCATCTTGCTCGTTGCCACCACAATCCAACAACAATATTATCTTTCATCACCTCCTAAAAAATATTATTAGATAAGTGAAGTTCAAATTGTGAGAGGGGATTTCCGGTCGTTCTTCTTCTCTTCTACGAATGCTTTGCTAAATCCTTTCAACGCCTCCTCCATATCTATTGGATAAAACAACTCACATCTTCACTTTCCAAGAGAAAATCGTGTGTTGTCTCAAAAAGTGGAAGGTCATATTTTAGAGAAGCCATGTGGATGAAACCATGATTTCATGAAACCAAGAACTTTGATATCATTTGTTAAAAATCAACAAGCAATAAACGAAAATAGAAATATGATCGAGAGAGACGACAACATTATCCTACGTGAAAAACCGTTTACGGGAAAAAAAACCATGGGCACATGACGGCGACGAAAGCTCCACTATAATCAAAGAGTACAAAGTATAGGGATTTTACAAAGTGCGGCTTAAGTTTCTCTACTACTAACAAGAGGTATAAACAAGGATGGAGGCACAAAATCACAATAGGGTTAATAACGTAATGGGCCTAAAGTGTTAGGCTCATAAGTTAGGGAATTTGGATATCCAAACTTTAACAGGCTGGATGAAGGTATGGCGACTTTTTGAAGCCTAGACGAAAAGAGTCTTGTGCACGATTCCACATACCAAAGTCAACTCTCAGTCTAGTTGCAATTTCGTTAAGTTGTACATTATCATTTTTAAACACCACGTCATTCCTGCATTTGCACAAGCACCACATAGTAAAACAAATCAGGGTCACTCTCTTCTCTTGCATCATATGTAGAGTAAGGAACCAACTCTTCATGGGATATTTTTATATGGACAATCAAAGGAAGACATCACTGCACTCCATAGGTCATTCGAAACTCCACAAAAAAATTTGGAGAGTGACGCGGGCGCCCCCTTATGTTGGGCGCACTCTAATTTCTGTCCGTAGGTGCCTCCTTCGATTGAGCACACCAGGAGCCTCAGACCTCCAGGGCATCGTTCGAACCCGTGGCTTCCTTGTTCAACACTCTATAGTGGCTCAATCCCGCGTCTCATCAAAATAAACTAAAATACCTAGACTCTTTTGTCTTATCAATAGGGGTTCATGGTCGAGGCCCTAATAAGTACGAAGTGGTAATGACACTAGAAATATCATGTTTATCAACCCTAATTAAGTGACATTTCAAACCCATTGATGCAATTTTGATGAGTATTTGGTGTAAATGTGTTAACTACCTGATTCTCGGCTCCAAGTGCATACATTGTCCATATATTGGCTATTTTTACCTTGGTTGTGAGTTTTTTTGGTGTACCTCCAGGTTACCATATTGTAGAGGACTCTCTCACGAGTCCAGTGCTTCAAACGGGGGCCAAATCGGAGTTCAAACTGAGCGGAAATCATCGAAACAACGAGGGGAAGTAAATCTGCTCAGCACTGAAGTTCTCGCGAGAACCTGTTCACAAATTAATTCCAATTCTCGGCGAAATTGATCCACAGTTTACAAAGAAGTGCTCGCGAGAACCTGTAAAGAAATTTGGGACTGCATTGCTGTCTCTGAAATACTTTTCAAAGAAGTTCTCGGCGAGAACTTGACCATTTCTAGATCCAACGCAGGCAAGGATCAGTTTTAGCCCTATTTAAGCAACCCTTCAGCCCTGATTCAAAAAAGATTATGATTTTCAGACTTCCATAGCGAGAGGATAGAGTTTAGAGCATATTATAGAGTTCTCAAAGAGATTTTAACACGATCTTTCCATCCCGGAGGTGCTCGGAGCTAGGAGTGAAGATTTCTCGAGATTGAAGCTTCGCGGAATCGTCAGAATTAGGTTTTTCATATTTCCTCTGTTCTTCCTTTGTATGATGAATTCTCTTGTTGTTTTCAATTCTCTTACTTCAAGCATGAGTAGCTAAACTCGTTAAGCTTAGATTAGATGAACCCTAAGTGACCCGGGGCTTTAAAGCAGTCACGGATCGGTGGTAATTAGATCTTAATTCAGACAGTTTCTTATTCATAATTGATTTGTTCTTAATATGTGTTTCTTATCTAACTTGATCACCTAGATTAGTTTCCTGTTCAAATAAGGATAGTTTGCGAACGTCCACCTTGTTTTATAACTTCAAATCAATTAATTAACTTATTCAATGGATTATGTCTTTCGTAGGAACCATTTAGGGTTAATCTGTTTCAAGAACAGCTCATTTAAATCAATCAGGTGCACCAATTAGTTATCCGTTGCAGAAGTGAATGCACGAACCATTAATTAATCTTGGTAGCTAGTTCGATAGAGCGAACGTTCGGGGACTTAGACCTAAGGGTAAGGAGCTGTGACGGTGTCTAAGAACTAAATGAATTAGGATTGAAAGTAGTCGGTTTTGTGATCACCCATGCCTTGGTAATCTTAGGGGGATTCGAGTCTAAGCTTTTGTCTGTCAATCATTTCAAAACCCAATCAATCAATTTGTCTTTTAATTCAATTTCATTTCCTTTGCATATTAGTTTAGAAAGTCGTGGAATTCACACCACGCAACTTGATTAAAACCTGAATTTTTGCCTACTTCTTTGAGTAAACAGTTAGAAAAAACCCGTGGAATACAATCTATCCTACTTTAGTGAGATAGTATTTGATACCCTGTTTTATATGCTATCAAGTGGCCGACCACCTTTTTGGAGACCGTGTTATCCTAAACCTCGCCCGCGCCAGGGTGGCCTGCGAAGAAGAATGTCACTCTGAAACTTCCCTTTGGGACTAAGCGCAGGCACTTATGCTAGCTCGCGGTGAACCTCAACCAATCACCACCTACACACGTCTACCACTCAAATTTTTAGACTCAAAGGCCTTTTTAAACACGCATTTTGAAACCTAATCCTAGACTCGGTCTTTGCATCTACTAGGGAGGTCAGGAAAGACAAGACAGACTACGTTTAAAAAAAAATAATTGACACAAACCTAGCGAGTTCATTGTCCAGAAATCAAACAAAAGCTGGTTTTTGAATTACTAGAAAGCAAGAGACGCGAGGGTGCAATCAAACACAGGAATTCCAACAATCTCATTTCAAGACTCGACTAACACATCATACTCACCGAAAGACCAATCACTAGACTTGCTCAAATCGAATTTAAAACATCTCGGAGAGTTTAAAAGCACAAGAGAACAAGCACCAATTCTAGCCCACAATCAAAAGACACAAAAATACACCAAGGTAAGCACAAAAAATGGGAACTCCAAAGATCTACCTCCAACCAATCACCACACCCTAGTAACACTTGAACAAAATGCGGTAACCCCAACATATGAATTTATCCACCCAAAAATTAAATGGAACAATGTCCTCATTGGACCAAGAATGGGAAATGAAAGCCGACAAGATGTTACCTAACGACAAAGGAAGCAAAGAGTATGAAGATAAAAGACATGCCAAAACAAAAGACAAAAGCAAGCAAAATGGAGAGTTCACTAAGCTACGATACGCAATGGGGTGCCTTCCAAGAGCGCTATTTCTTTTATGTCTTTGAGCTAGAAAATACCTAGAACGGGGGAAGGTTAGAAATCACCATCCCATCCTAGGTGCTCCTTATAGTTCATGTTTTCATCTTGCTTGATTGGGAGATGATCCGTTAAATTCATATGAATGCTTCTCTAAAGAGGATGAGTGACATCGATGGAGCCGGCAGGAGTGGGGTGAATCAAAGCCACGTCTCCCATATTCCTTTGCTCGACCACCTTCAACTCTTGGCGACACCACTTCCTCTTCCTCCTACTAAAGCATTTTGTAGGTGGCTTAGTAGAGGTCGTATCGCTTGTGTACATCTCATCCAAGGTATTGAGAGGATCTTCCTTAAGGGCCTTGGGAATCACCACAACCGCCGGTGCCTTGAATGGGATTGGGCCACTCTTGATCAAAGTAAGAGTTGAGGCGATTGCACAAAGTGTCTCATCCTTCGAGTTCCAAAATTCTCCTTCTTCCGAGCGTGGATGGAAGGGTAGTCCCTTAGTAGTACATTCGAGTGCTTCATCGGCCTCCTAAAGCTCCTTGCTTTGATCTTCAACGGTCTTCTTGGTCAACTTGGTCTCCAAATCCCACAACCCATCACTAAGCTCTTTGATGGAGTTAGACAAGCGCTCAAAAGCTTTGTTTTGCTTGTCCAACCTCTTCTCCATCTCATGGTTCTTGGCTTGCAATCGCGCCTCCATTTTGTCAAATGTTGAATTAGTGTTGGCTTCTAGAGATTGGAATCTCTTCTCAATCATGTTAGCCAAGCCACTAAGCAAATCTTCCATACTCGACACCTTTTTCAGAGTTGGAGGAGCTTGCTCAAAGGAGTTATGGTCTTTATGTTGGGTGAAGTGAGATGTGTCACTTCTCCTCCTTTAGGTTTGCTAGGAGGTATGTGAACATCTCCTCCTTCCTATTGAGAGCATCTCCATCGACATTGAGAGTGGCCTCAAAGACAAATATCCTCTCATCCATCTTCTTCTCTTGTTCGTCCAAGTTAGCAATGATTTGGCCCATGTCTACAGCGTTCTCATAACCCAAATGATCTTGAAAACTTGGTGAGTCTTGGTAGTAGGTAGGTTGATAAGAGTCATCATGAAGAAATGAAGAGGACCTATGAGCATTTTGGCCCATCCAATGGTTGCTTTCTCTATAGTTTCGCATGGTAATACCAACAAGGAACTATTAAAGTAGACTGCTCAATGAAAGAGGAAAAGAGGGACAAGTACGGAATGCACGAAATGAAAGACTCAAAACAAAAGCAAAGAGAAGCAAACACGCAAAAAAGTGAGCAAAACTGAAAACGGGGGTCAAAGGACAACCATTCTACCCAATCTTTCACACTCAACTTCAGAGTCCCGACAACGGCGCCAAAATTTGATCAGCACCAAAGGGGTGTCTTAAAGATAGCTAGCTTTATGGGCTAGGTCGTATTTGTCCAAGGGTCTCTAAGTTAAGGGTACTTAACTAGGTAGAGGGTTGTCGAAGGTTTTGTGTGGTTGAGGTAACGCAAAGAATGCAAAATTAATCAAGAAACAAAAGTCAACTCATGGTCAACTATACACAAATGGTCAACCGAGCTCAATGAGCGAGGAAAAGGGTGGAAACGATCAAAGACACTTTAAACAACACTAAAATGATGAAAGAGAGTGAAAGAAATGAGAAAGGTTGGGCAAAGACAAGTATCCCCTTAAGGATCATGACCAATCTATCAAGTATGTGGATCTAGGATGAACAAAACTCATTACAATGCTTTGCAACCAATTAGACATAGTAAATACGGGTCCTAAGAGTCTATTCAAACATTAGGCAAAGGCCAAACACTAACAATAGGGCTAACACCACTAAAAGGTCAAATGTAAAATGCACACAAAGTGTTCGACAAAATGTCTAAGAGGAAAAACAACTCAAAAGGATTCAAATCTCACCCCTCTCTCAAGTGGAAAGGAGAAACAAACAAATACTCTCAAGCCCTGCAATCTAAACATCCTTTTGGGACCATTCAAGCCAAACATTCAGTCTACAATCAAGCTTATGGCAAAAATGTACACAAGAAGAACAAGAGCATACATTGCAAAAGCATCCATAAATATAGTTCATCATCATACAACACACAATACAAGACCAATCGATCAATCCCCTTAGGGCTATACAAGTCCAAAACCTTCGAAGAGCCTGCTACACATGAATAAATAAAGAAGGAAACAACCTAAGAATGGAGGATTTGACATTCCTCAAGCTCCTTGATTGCTCCAATGATCTTCCATTATGCTCTAAGGGTGTTGGTAATGATTGAAGAGGTGGTGAGGGTTGATGGTGTTTGGGAGGTGCTCAGGGGAGCGAGAGAGTCCCTCCCTTCGTCAAAATGTATTTGGAGAAGTCCCCAAGTCGGCCTCCCTTAAAAAACCCCTAATTTCAACTATTTATAGTATGTCGCCCAACGCTGGGTGTGGGCACTTGTTGCCGTGCGTGATCACACTGGTGCTGGACGGGGGCGCGGGCTCCTCAATCTCCAATTTTCCTCAAAATATTGGCTAAGAATGCATTTAATTACCCAAATCATGCTCAACGCGAGTTTGGAAAGTAACCCGGGCGCGCCCCCTTGTGCTGGGCGCACTCTACTTTCTGTTTGCAGGTGCCTCCTTTGATCGAGCACACTGGGAGCCTCATACCTCCGATTAAGGCATCATTCGAACTAGTGACTTCCTTATTCATCACTCTATAGTGGCTCAATCATGCATCTCATTAAAACCAACTAAAATACCATGAAAATAGACCATAAAGGTCCCTTGTTCACGCAAATGACAAAGTTGCTAAAAACATGAGATTGACCACTAAAAGAGCAAGGATGAGACATAAACATACACAAAAAGATGCTAAGTATGGGGGGAATGTTATATAAAATCCACGCATCATGTACCGACATATTGGCTATTTCTTTGGTTGTTTTATGAGTATGGTACATGGCTATGCACTGGAGTATTTAGATATGTGATGGGTTGTTAAAAAGTGGAGGTGTAAGGTCAATGTAGTTGTTTTGCATAATATGATGAAGGTTGATTTGGGTTTGGTTTTGATCATGAGTCTGATTATAGTAGGAATGTCTGTAAGGGATTTAGTTACCATGGCAGATTTGGGTGATGAAAGGTGAGGTCAAGGTGTTTTCGATCGATTTGGTTGGGGATATGTTGCGAGGTCGTATATATTGTTAACATCCCTCAAATGTGTGATATGGACTACTTCCACTACTTGTGCTCCCCTTAAACAATCCCCACCTTCCATGCACTTCCCATGTTATCGTCCCTTCTCTTCTTTCCTTCTCATGGGTTTTTCCTCAAATCCCAATTTCTAGGAACCTCAATACGCATATGATTCCCATATTATGTCAAATTCATTCCAAAAAAGCTTGCATTCCCATCCATAATTTCACAATATGAGATAGTGTGACCCATAAGCCCACAACAATAACATAATCCATAATTTCGTAAATGAACTCACACTTGTGAAAACAACCCTCTTCATTTGGGCATTGGAAGCGACTCGAGAGTGGGTTTTTTATGACTACCCCCACCTTAAGCCTTATATAGTTCCTCCATTCACCTTTCGTTTCATCAGTCGGGTCTTCACTATCGATTAGGCTGTGAAATAGTGATGCAACCACATGTTCATTCACACTACCCCTCAGGTCAGAAGACAACCCTACCATCCTCACCCAAACCTCTGTTTCTTTGTTTCACACTTGCTATGGGGCTTTATAGTCCTCTCGGATTCTCTACACCAGATGGAATTTAAGGACTAACCATAGGCTCCCTTCCTAGACTTTCATCTTGTCCTCTTCGTCGGATAAGGTATAAACCTTTAACCCGTACATAACCTTTCACTACAACAAAACCCACAAATAGTTGGGGGCCACTTGTCGGGGTCCAAATGCCCCCGACAATTATAGTCGGTGGCTGGCCAACAATGGTCGGGGGCCTATAGCCCCCGACAAATATAGTCGGGGGTGTATGTGTAATTAAATATAATATATTATTTAGTCGGGGGCGTGGCCCCAGACAATAAAGCCCCCGACAAAAATAGTCGGGGGCTTTATTGTCGGGGGCCGCGCCCCCCACTAAATAATCATTTAATGGGGGTGCGGCCCCCGACAATAATGCCCCTGACTATTTTAGTCGGGGGCTTTATTGTCGGGGCCACACCCCTGACTAAATACAATAATTAAATATAATATATTATTTAGGCTCCTGACAATAAAGTCCCCGACTAAAATAGTCGGGGGCCCCCCGACAATAATGCCCCTGACTATTTTAGTCGGGGGCTTTATTGTCTGGGCAATAATTAAATATAATATATTATTTAGTCGGAAGCTCACGACTAAAATAGTTAGGGGCCACGCCCCCGACAAAAAATGGCATTCCTCAAATTTTCTCATTATCCCCCTTCTCTTCATTTCTCCTCCCAATTTCTCCACTAACCAAAGCCGCCGCCGCTGTCCGCCGTTCGCCGTCCGTCGCCATCCTCCGTCTGTCCTTCGCCATCCACCATCCGCCGACATCCGCCGTCCGCCGCCGCCACCACCACCACCACCACTATCCACCGTCGCCGCCACCACCACTACAAACATCATCGTCGTCGCCGTCCACCACCACCACCACCACCACCGTCCACCACCACCTTCCACCGCCGCCACCACCACCACCATTGTCGTCCACCACCACCGTCGTCGTCGTCGTCCGACGACCATTAGTTAAAAAAATAAATATATATATATATATATATATATATATATATATATATATTATATATTTATTTATATAAATGTATATATTTATATTATATATAAATAAAATAAAATAAAATAAAATAATTATTCTATATTTATTATTTCATATTTCATAATTATTAAAATACAATAAAATAATTTAAATATATATTTATATATAAATAAATAAATAAATATATATATATATATATATAATTTTGTTGGGGGCGTGGCCCCCGACTAAATGGCCCCCCATTTTTGTCGGGGGCCATTTAGTCGGGGGCCACGCCCCCGACAAGATTTGTCAGGGGTGTGGCCCCCGACTAAATGCCCCCTATTTTTTGTCAGGGGCCACGCCCCGACTATTTTTTATTGGATTCCTTCGCCCCCGACAAAATATCCCTAGTCAGGGACACTTTAGTGGGTTGCAAGGGTGAATTTAGGGGGGGCAACGCCCCCGACTAAATTAATTAGGGGGGAGGGCTTGCTCCCCTCTATTTTCACTTCCCCTATTTGATGTGTTTGTTGTAGTGTTTCAACTTCCAAAACCGAATAACGTTATTCTTGATTGAGTTCACTGAGCAAGCTCTAGCACTAATGAAGCATCCCACACTCGATTTATTTTCCAACGCCTTCTTTTGATTTGTCTCTCGTACAAGGTGAAAAATCGTCTGCCCCTCGCAACAGATGAGCACCACCTGGTTGATGATCTCATTAATTTTATCATGTTGATTCATCGTTGTCAACGGAAAAACAAACCACAACAAGAGTATGTAGTTAGCGACAAGGAAGAAAATAGAGAAAAAAAAATTGAGAGATCAAAATTTATGAATCAAGACATGAATGAGAAAGAAACAAAATATGGGTTGATTAAATATTCGTTGGAGCAAGAGTAAATGCGAGAGGAAGCGGTTGAAAGAGTTAGATGCATGTGATAATGGTTGGCTTGACCCACATCGATGCCAGTATAAAGCCTGGGAGAAATAAAAAATAGTAGAGAAGGTGATGGTGGATAGGAACTCACACCCCTCCACACAAGAGATGCCTTGCGACAACACGCTTTATAAGGAGAGAAATTCGATTGAATATTGGAAGGGAAATCTATCTTTTGAACAACTGAAAATTGGGCACATGATTTATATAAATAATATATAATATTACAGTAACTAATCACTTTAGGGAAGTATATGATATTATTTACATGGTAAGTTTTTTTTGGTAATGTGATAACGTCAACACCCTTACGAAGTATTATTAATAATACGAGGTAAGCATATGCCAGTGAGGTTGTACCTTAACAAATACAAAAGAGTAGTATCCAGATACAAAAACACATGGGTGCCAATATCAAGCTCCTGGCCTAAATTAGCCAAGTAATCTGCAACGTTATTCGCTTCACGGTGAATGTGATGGATCGTGACTTCTCAGTCCCGATCCCTAAGAGAGTGAAACTGCTCAACAAGGCTAGCATGGCGATGCTCGAGATTATCCACACCATTTATAAGCGAGACTACTGCCATGGAGTTTGTTTGGATACAAAATCTCCTTATGCTCTTATCCCAAGCCAGTCACATTCCTTCGATGATGCCTCGCAGTTCTGCCCTCGTTATTGAGCACGAACCCAAATTCGCAGCATATGCAGCAATAAACCTTCCCTCAGAGTCACGCAGAAGACCACCCCCGGCCGCCTTACTTTTACGGCCATAGAGGGAACCATCAGAGTTACGGGAGCACCATCCCTCATCAGCCGGTGGCCATCCAATCAATTGGGTCTGCCAAGCTAAACCCGACGCTTCTCGGCCCAGTTGACCAACCTTCCAGCTCGACGATAAGATATGGACCCAAAACTTAGCCTGACTACTCACCTCTTCCTCGGACCAAGAGACATTATCGAAGATAAACTTGTTTCTTCTCTTCCAGATCAACCACGCCACAACACCGAACATTGGGTTAATATTAGGGTCACCAATATTTCCATCCCACCAATCCTGAAAATCTATTTGAATTTGTGCCGTAGACATCACCTCGGGAAGAAGAATCAACCAAATACTTTTAGCCACCCTGCACGAACGAAGAACGTGCTCAACATCCTCATGGCCTTGACCGCACACCTCGCAAGCATCCACGATCGAAAATGACGCATAGTTCTCTCCACATTAGTCATCAGCTTCCCTTGAGAAGCAGGCCACATAAAGTGACTAATCCTATTTGGCCCCTGCCAGAACATACATACTTTTTTACATGGTAAATACCAAAATGATACATATATATACTTTTTTTATCGGAACTCCGACTCAATTTTGTAAAAGATTGTGTCACCAAGGAAGGTTTCTCCCTACCTAGTGTGGTAATCAACCTACCTAGGAAGGTTGTGCTTGTTCATGGTGGTATTACTATGATTTCTACTTGTTCCAAATTCCAATGCTGATTATACTATGATTTCTGCTTGTTCGGAACAAAAATAATACCAATTTGTTCTCCTTATTTTTTGCGTTAATTGAACTGAATATAACTTATAACCTATGCACATTCAGTTAACGACAATGCCTTTATTTTTATGGTATCAAAGCTTGTTCGAACCTGCTCCCTCATATCGTCCCATATTTTATCATCATCTCTATATGATTCAACGATACTGTGATATTTGTGAATTTCATTTCCTTTTTTTATTGAGAGTAAAGAACTTTTTATGTATGTCGAAGGGACGACATCAAAGCTTGTTGATTGGGCCCCGAGGGATCTCTCAAAGATACCTAGTAAGAACTAGGGCTACTTCTCGGGGTTCCTTGGCCCGATGGTACTCAAATGGGAAGGAAGGGGTTTTGTGGTGTAGGTGCCATGGTAGGAAAAAGTCAAAGCAATCTTAGCAATCATCAAACATGAAAGTCAATGGAGAAGTCAACAAAGCCACCTAATTAGGCTCTATAAGCGCATATAGGGTTGGAAATCGAGTTGGACCAATAAAACAAAGCAATCGATACGAAGAAGGAAGAATCATGGACAGAAAAGGGTGGGTCGAGATCCTCCTAGGTAACTAGACTAGCCAACGAGAAACCGGGTAACTTAAATCATAGAAACAAGCCATCCAACCTACTATCAACCAAAGACATTCCATCTACACAATCTAGGGCCTCTTAAAAGTCCCTAGAACCATGCACGTGACAAGGTTGATCAATCGGTCAACCTAATCAACCAAAATTCCCGCGCCGCGTCAAGTGTTCGACGAAATGTCCAAGTGGGAAATCACTCAGATTGGGATCGAGTGTAATGTGTAAAAAAGCTTTCTAAATCTAACCAAGGATCCTAATATACATACAAGTATTCAAGGATCACAATCAACCACCAATTGGGTCAAAACGGGCCAAGTCTCACATCAGCACCATCAACGATCAATCTAGGTCAATCACAAGGTACAAATGTAAGAACTAAATAGAAAGATACATTAACTTGAAACTAATCAGTCATTACACCAATTAAATCCATAAGACTAGGATTTCCCTAGGCTATTCTCAACCCAACCCTAGGGATTTAGTGTGCCATGGTGGAAGAGAGGATACACACACTCAAATACAAGAAAGTAAGAGTAGAATGCATCCTTAGCTGCTTAAATGGAGTTGGAATCAAAGGAATGATGGTGGAAGCCCTTGGGATTGGTTGGAATGGTAGTGGAGAAGACTTCATTTTATCAAAATGCTCTCAAAGTTGCTCCAAACTCGAGCTCCCCTCTAATTTTCCAAAGTTGGGTATTTATACTCTGCTGAAACAGGGGGCGCAGGTGCATCATCGTGGTGGGCAAGGGCGCGCTAGGAGCAGTGGCCGCGACCTCCTCTAACTAATTAAATCTCCCCAACTCTCGGACAAAAGCGCGCCTTAATTCATAGATCATGGTCTACGCGGGTGACTTTGAGGGCATGGGCGCACCCTGCTGTCTGCTTCCAAGTGCCTCCTTTGATTGAGCACATTGAGAGCCTCACACCTCCGTTCAGGTCGTCGCTCGAAGCGATGTCTTCCTCGTTCAGCGCTCTTTAGTGGCTCAGTCCTACAATTCATTAAAAAAACAACTAAGACACCATAAAATTGGACCACGAAGGTCCCTAACTAGTGTAGATGGCAAAGTTGCTAACTTAATAGGATTAACCCCTTAATGAGCAAGGAATGGGCACAAATAATCACAAAACATGGCTAAGTATGGGTGGAAAGTGTGATATAAATCCAATGCATCACATGTCGTCGCAACTCCTACAACCGTGACAACAACATATAAGTTTACCTCCAATTAGACCTAACAATTTTGGACTCGACCCGTTGACTCGACTCGAGCCCGCCTGAAAGCTTAGGATTGGGTTTTCTATTTTGGCACTCGAACTAAAATAAACTATACCTGACAACCCGACACTTTTTGGGTGGGTTAGAGTCGACCTATTGACCCAAAAATTCGTACTAGTACCAATAAAAATTACTATTTTTAACGTCACTCGTGTGTTTTGGTTATTATTTAACCTTACCTATAATTTATTGTTTTTAATTTTATATTTTTTGTCATTTTATTTTCTTATTATGTAAGGCATAGTTAATAAATATCACATATAAAAAATATTATACCGAACATACACCATGCCAAATGCCACTAAAAATCATTGTTATTGTTACAAACAACATTATTGTTTGTAAAATCTTCACAAAACATATAATATGGTGCATATTTGGATATGAAATTATGTTCTAAAACTACTTTCGATATCCTTGTACATACTCATACATCATCAATTGTATTGTTTATAAGTTACATTTTTAATATGTGTTCTTATACATGTTTTTTCATCTAAAACCGTTATTCTATACCTATTTCTACATCTTAC
Organism: Linum lewisii; assembly: GCA_034768395.1. NCBI lineage: Eukaryota > Viridiplantae > Streptophyta > Magnoliopsida > Malpighiales > Linaceae > Linum > Linum lewisii. The sequence goes on from CM068297.1 coordinate 12,251,690, forward strand.
ATTCTTCATTTATTAGTTTAACCCGATTTAGCCAAATTTGAGTATACTTATTTTAATAATTTTGTGATAATGATACTTTTATAATTTTTTATGACTCAAAGTGCGTGTAACCCGAAATGACCCTCAGCCCAACCCTAAAGTTTAGGGTTAAGGTCAATTTTCAAATATAGCGACTTGTGACCCTTCCCGAAATAACCCGCAACTCGTAGTGACCTGTCTAAATTAACCTGACCCGCCCGATTAGCCATGGCTACCGCAACCGCAAAAATTTGGAACACATATAACGCCAAGGTGTTCTTGTTGTTGTTGGAGTCGATTGAACCGAATATAGCTCTTACCCTACACACATATACAAATTTGTTGCCAAAGTATGGAATCACTTGAAGAAAACTTATAGTTTGGTAAATTCCTCTAAAGTGATCGAGATTGAGTTCAAGATGCCAAAATAACTCAAGGAGATCTCAACATCCAGGCTTTCTTCTTGGCCATCCAGTGCGTTTGGACTGAACAAGATATGGCTATCTTGTCCATCTTCTTGTTGACATAAGTGTCGAGATGCGAACCGGGAGACAATGATCATGTGTTTTCAATTCTTGATGAAACTCCCCCTGAGTTTGAGGCAACACGATCTTAATTAATTTCTTCAAACACCACAAATTTTGATACCGTGCTAGGTGATATCGTTCGCGTTGAGACATGATTGAAGACCCAAGCTCAGATTGATCAACCAAGGTATGACTCCACGATTTGCCGACAATCCTTGATGAAACTCCACCTTGATTAATGTTTTTGCTGCCATAAATTTTAATCCTCTTTTTTTGTTAGCCATTGGGAGATCTTCATTGCCAACAATAGTGAATCAGGTCACACTCAGTTCAATTGTTGAAAAGGGAACTATTCTAATTACTGCATGTGGCCAGGGCATATAATCTCAAAATGTCGAAGCAACACACGCTAGGGGCGGACCCAGGATTGAATTATGCAATTAGCCGAAATTGAAGGAAAAATTTTCAAGTCACGACAACAAATTTGAATAACATAAAAAGTCTTCAAATCTATACCTACAACTTCAATTGTACACGACGATTTTTTAATTTTGAATATTCATGTATTATAGAATCTCTATCTAGCTTTCTAGCGTAATCCCTCTCAATAAACATCATCAAAGTATCAGCTAGAAACCCATCATCCATGTTGCTCCGTATATCCGTCTTAATGAATTTTATTGCTGAAAACGCTCTTTTTGAAGTTGCAGTTGATACTGGCAGCGTCAATACAAACGAATCATTCTGCATATCATCATGTATTGCTTTTCTAACCTTCTTGATGTGCAAGATTTAACTCACAACAATCAAGGTCGTATTCCACGAGGGCTCTCTCAAAAGCTAATACTCACACGGTTCATGGACGGTCTATTCATTTGAAAGGAGTTTTGGTTTGAAATAGGAACAAAAGAAAACATAAAGAAACTAAACAAACAAACAAAGCGGTGCAACGCAAAGATAAAGGAGGTTCACTTGGAAAGATAGCTTCATCATGCTCAAGAGGAACAAATGCACAAACAAGCCAAACATGATCGAGGTTGCAATCAAATGACCACACAAATCTCTTCTATAGACTCAATGCACTCTTGTCGCACTAAGTTCCTATCCTAGAACTACTCAACTTAGGCTCTCGCTCTCAAGCTAAGTGACTAAGGATGCATTAAAGGTGTTTGATGAAATCCCAAGCTACAAAACCCTCTCCTATGACTCTATGACCACTAGGCTAGACACCACACTCTCATGTCAATGTCCTAACACTAAGAGAATCACCAAAAGACTAATCAAAGTTCAATTGAATGAAAAACCTAATGCACACTAAGTGTTCGATAAAATGCACAAGAGAGAAATCATGCAACTATGGTTGAATTGAGATGATCTAATCTCTTAGAACACACTCTCTTCAATCCCTAGACCTACAAACCATGTAATCTAAGCACTCTCATGCATTACATCACAAAGGATACACCAAATCAAGCACATAACATAATTTGGAATTGAAAACAAGTCTAGAGATCATCTTCTTACAATCCAAGATCAATCATGGCATATTTGTACAATCAACCTCTATCCTAGCACAACTATCTATCAATCCAAGAAAACCTAAGAAATCAGCCACACATGGCCAAGGAAATGAAGGAAAGAGAAAGAAAGATGATCACCAAGAACACCATGGTAATCCTCCTCTTGCAAGCTCCTCTTCCAAGGTTGTGGACTTCAATCCAAGCTCCTCTACTTTGAGTTGCACCTTGCTCTAGGGTTGTGGATTGGAGATGAGAAGAAAGTAATTGAAAAGTTGAGAGAGAGGTTTTGTCGAAGGCTGTGTTGTTGAAAAGAATGAATTGTCTCTCCAAATTTCCACCGCCTCTCTCTTTAAATAATACCGCTGGAAATAGCCTGAATTTTCGGCGAAAACTATACAAGTTTTCACCGAAAATCTCTTTGAAAATCCCCGAGCTAGCCTTGCATTCCTTCATAGGTTTTCGGCGAAAACTCTGTAAGTTTTCGCCGAAAACTTCTTCACAAAACCAACGTCATATTTTCGGGCTCCTCCTGTTTGTGACAGGCCGATAGTTTTCGGCGAGAACATAGAGTTCTCGCCGAAAACTTCTTCAGTTTTGTTGTGCACTTTTCTCGATTTTGCAACGGTCATATCTCCTCCGTCCTAGCTCCGATTGACCTCCCGTTTGATCCTACGTGCTCCTTGTCACCTTATTTGGTGCATTTTAAGCCTTTGATTAGCCTAAGGATCTTCCATGTTTGATCTCATTTTGCTATGATTAATATGCTTTTATGGAAGTTTTATGCAAAGTGCTCTTTTGTTGTCCAAGTGCCACTTTGAGGGAAATTTCAGTGCCTATTGGAGTTTTATTTGTGCATTTTCAGGATTTGGCATTGAATTACTAGTGACAAGGAGCACGTAGGATCAAACGGGAGGTCAATCGGAGCTAGGATGGAGGAGATATGGCCGTTGCAAAATTGAGAAAAGTGCACGGTTTCATACTTGAGTTTTCGGCGAGAACCTCATAGTTCTCGCCGAAAAACCCTCGGGGTGCACAAACAGTGGATTTCCAGGAGGCTGATGTTCGATTTATGAAGAAGTTTTCGGTGAAAACTTCCAGAGTTTTCGCCGAAAACCTATGAAGAAATGCAAGGATGCCCGGGGTTTTTCAAAGAGATTTTCGACAAAAACTTGTACAGTTTTCGCCAAAAATTCCAGGTCTTTCCAGCGCAGTATATAAAGAGGAAGCGGGTGAAAATTGAAGGGAGATTTTTTTCATTAATTTACACACTCGACAGCCGAAACCCTTTCTCTCAACTTTCTTCCATCACCAATCCCTCATCAACCCTAGCTACTTATGGTGCAAATTGGAGTGAGGAGCTTGGATTGAAGCCCACAACCTTGGGGAGAGGAGCTTGCAAGAGTAGGATTGCCATGGAGCTCTTGGTGACCATTTCTCTTTCTTTCTCTTTTGTACCCTTGGCCATGTGTGGCTGATTTCCTAGGTTTCCTTGGATTGATAGATAGTTGTGCTATGATAGAGGTTGATTGTACAAATTTGCCATGATTGATCTTGGATTGTAAGAAGATGATCTCTAGACTTGTTTTCAATTCCAAATTATGTTATGTGCTTGATTTGGTCTATCCTTTGTGATGTAATGCATGAGAGTGCTTAGATTACATGGTTTGTAGGTCTAGGGATTGAAGAGAGTGTGTTCTAAGAGATTAGATATCCTCAATTCAACCATAGTTACATGATTTCTCTCTTGTGCATTTTATCGAACACTTGGTGTGCATTAGGTCTTTCATTCAATTGAACTTTGATTAGTCTTTTGATGATTCTCTTAGTGTTGGACATTGACATGAGAGTGTGGTGTCTAGCCTAGTGGTCATAGAGTCATAGGAGAGGGTTTTGTAGCTTGGCATTTCATCGAACACCTTTAATGCATCCTTAGTCACTTAGCTTGAGAGCGAGAGCCTAGGTTGAGTGGTTCTAGGATAGGGACTTAGTACGACGAGAGTGCATTGAGTTTATAGAAGGGATTTGCGTGGTCATTTGATTGCAACCTCGATCATGTTTAGCTTGTTTGTGCATTTGTTCCTCTTGAGCATGATGAAGCTATCTTTCCAAGTGAACCTCCTTTACCTTTGATTTGCACCGTTTTGTTTTGGTTTCTTGTTTAGTTTCCTTTATGTTTTTATTTCCTTTTCAAACTAAAACTCCTTTTAAATGAATAGACCGTCCATGAACCGTGTGAGTATTAGCTTTTGAGAGAGCCCTCGTGGAATACGACCTTGATTGTTGTGAGTTGAAATTCACACGTCAAGTTTTTGGCGCCATTGTCGGTGACTTTCTCAATCCTTTGAAAGCATTTAGTAGTGGACCGTTCTATTCACTCCCTTCCGTTTTAGTTTTGCTTCTTTGTTATTTGTTTTTGTGGTTTTGTGATCCCGCATTGTTGTACTACTTGGTTGTGTTTGTTGGTCCCTTATCCACCTATCCGTTCTCTACCTCACTTAGTTTATGGGAGCAAGGTTGCAAGTAAGATGAACTCGTGGAATGGAGGTAATGGTTATGGTACCTATCAAGGGTGGAATCCATCTCCTAACCCATACTATGGTCATCCTACTCCATCCAACTACTACCAAGGAACTTATGAGGGAGATAGCCAATGGTGGGATCAAGATCAACAAGCTTCAATGCCATTGTGAAATGAACAATGTCCCTATCCATCTCCACCCTACCATCAAGTCTTCCCGGAGTATTATCAAGAAGATTTCACAAGTCATGAACAACATTCTCCACCGCCTTCCATGCTAGAGGAGCTCTTTAAGATGGTTAAAGAAAGCAATCGTCCTCAAGAGGAGTTCACAAGCTATGAGCAACCCTCTCAACCTCCTTCTATGCTAGAGGAGCTCTTAAAAATGGTGAAGGAAAGTGAGCGTCCTCGAGAGGAGTTCGTAAGCTATGAGGAACCTCCTCCACCTCTTCCCACGCTTGAGGAAGCTTTGAAGATTGCGGAAGACAATGCGAACCAACTTAATCGCTTAGCATAAAGCATGGTGCACATCAATGGGATGCTTGAAAATGAACGTCAAACCCATAAGGTAGAGCAACACTCTTCCCCTCCATCCATGCTAGAGGAGTTCTCAAAGATTGCCGACGACAATGCGGCTCGGCTTAACCGCTTATCCCAAAGCATAGAGCTCGTCACGAAGATTCTTGAGAATGAACGACATCCCAATCATTTGGAGCATGTTTATGATGATGAAGATGACACTTGTGAATCCGAAGAGCTTGACACGGAAGAAGATTCGGTAGTGGAGGAGATTGAAGAACATGATCTTCCCGAGGACACACCAAGTAACGATGATATGGAGATAGAAGAACCAAGAAGACTTGAGGATGATGACACTTTAGAGGAGGTGAGACATGTTGTGAAGACTCTTCAAGAAGAGGTGGTACCGAGAGTGGAGCACGAAAGTGAACAACACCACCCTATTGTGGTGCCACCAAAGATTGTGAGTGCTCTTCAATCTTCTTGCTTGGTCATGAAGTATTTGTGCCAAGAGCCCAAGGACGCATGCATCTCTACCCCCCCTAAGGTGATAATGGAAGAGGAGTCGCCCATGTTTGAACCAGAAGACTCTTCGAGTGGCATCACCAACTTGGAGACGATGGAGCTCAATGGTGGCCCCCTACCATACTTTCTTCCTCAAGCTTCGAAACTCAAAGGTAGCAAGCCACCCCAAGGTACCAAGTGTTATACAAGCATCAATGTGCATTGGCTAGTCTACCATTCTCCCAAGATGTTTCTTGGAGCTCAATCTTCATCATGGAAGAAGCTATTTGACCTCAAAGAGGTACTAAGTTGGACACCATAACACAGGTATCATCGAGCTTAAGACGGTAACCAAGCGCTTCTTGGGAGGCACCCCATGTTATCTTTACTTTTTCACTTTTAATTGTTGTTTTAGGTTTTTGTGTTGTTTTAGCTTTTTGAATAAGGTTTGACAAGCATTTTTGATCACTCTTCACCAAGGATCATCATGGAACTCTTTCACCACTATTACGTCCTATGCTCCTCTCTACCAACCCGGTAACTTCGTTCCACCTTACCCTCTCTCTCTTGATCATTGAGGACAATGCTCCTGTTAGTCGTAGGGGAGTTTGAGGTTTGGTGTGATTATTTGTGGTAGAGATGTAATGTTATGCTTTGCTTGATTTGCATGATCTTGATTGTTTCCAAACTCCTCTATCTTAGAATCATTCAGTTCTTGACTTTTGGTGTTTAATTGACTTCAAGCTTTCACAATGACGTTTAGACTGTTCCACTTATAACCTATAACCAGCATGTTGGCACTAATATCAAATGAGTCTAGGCCAGAACAGAGATTTTATCACTCTTGTATGTTGGTTGATTGGTTTGATATGTGTTTTTTGTACCGCTCGATAACACCGGTCTAAGATGATAAAGGCAATTAAGATTTCACCACATTCAACCAAAAAACCCACCCGAATCAGTTTCCTATAGGAAAACCCGTTAAGCCTTGGCCTGTTTGTTGGATCATACACATTTTCACCATATTCCATGTTTTTCATCATCTTTTTGATCCCTCGTGATTGTGGCTTGAGATTAGACCGAGTCCTATTCGAAATCTTGTGTGGAAGTTGTAAGGGGCTAGGGATCAAGTGGCTAATTTGTGAAGAAAAGAAAAAAAAAAGAGAAAATGCTCAAAAGAAAAGAAAAGCTAGGCAAGCTCGGCACCTAAGTGAAGTGTCGGGTTGAGCATTAGCAAAGGCAAAGGCTGTGAGCTAAACAGGTTCAACACCTAAGTGAAGTGTTGGATCGAGCACTAGTATGCAGTAGAAAAGGAAAAAAAAAAGAGTTTTCAAAAGTGGCCTTTGTTGTAGTGATCCTAGCTTGAGCATGAAAAGTGCAGATCTAGAGGCGGATGAAGTCGAGTCGATAGCCACATCACGATCACTTACCACTTTCCAAAATTTTCCTACCCCCACCTAATCTGTTCCATTTCCCGAGTTCAAGTCCTTTTGATTAGAGTTGGTGTTGCCGTGGTCGATTTTTCTGTATCTCAATTAACCACTACTTGAAGTGTGCAGAAAATAGTGAGGTCTAGACTTGTTTTGTTGTCGTTCTTGCATGTGTAGGTTAAGTTTGTTCGTGGAACAGTTTAATCCAAATTGTTATTGCTTGAATCTCAGTGGGACCGATCTTGTCATTTGTGAACTTGGATGTTTTCTAATTCATTTGCTTGAGGACAAGCAAAGCTTAGTCGTAGGGGAATTTGATGTGACCTTATTTAGTGCATTTTAAGCCTTTGATTAGCCTAAGGATCTTCCATGTTTGATCTCATTTTGCTATGATTAATATGCTTTGAGGGCAATTTCAGTGCCTATTGGAGTTTTATTTGTGCATTTTCAGGATTTGGCATTGAAGTACTAGTGACAAGGAGCACGTAAGATCAAACGGGAGTCAATCGGAGCTAGGATGGAGGAGATATGGCCATTGCAAAATCGAGAAAAGTGCACGGTTTCATACTTGAGTTTTCGGCGAGAACCTCATAGTTCTCGCCGAAAACCCTCGGCGTGCACAAACAGTGGATTTCCAGGAGGCTGATGTTCGATTTGTGAAGAAGTTTTCGGCGAAAACTTCCAGAGTTTTCGCCGAAAACCTATGAAAATTCCAGGTCTTTCCAGCGCAGTATATAAAGAGGAAGCGGGCGAAAATTGAAGGGAGATTTTTTTCATTAATTTACACACTCGACAGCCGAAACCCTTTCTCTCATCTTTCTTCCATCACCAATCCCTCATCAACCCTAGCTAATTCTGGTGCAAATTGGAGTGAGGAGCTTGGATTGAAGCCCACAACCTTGGGGAGAGGAGCTTGCAAGAGAAGGATTGCCATGGAGCTCTTGGTGACCATTTCTCTTTCTTTCTCTTTTGTACCCTTGGCCATGTGTGGCTGATTTCCTAGGTTTCCTTGGATTGATAGATAGTTGTGCTATGATAGAGGTTGATTGTACAAATTTGCCATGATTGATCTTGGATTGTAAGAAGATGATCTCTAGACTTGTTTTCAATTCCAAATTATGTTATGTGCTTGATTTGGTCTATCCTTTGTGATGTAATGCATGAGAGTGCTTAGATTACATGGTTTGTAGGTCTAGGGATTGAAGAGAGTGTGTTCTAAGAGATTAGATATCCTCAATTCAACCATAGTTACATGATTTCTCTCTTGTGCATTTTATCGAACACTTGGTGTGCATTAGGTCTTTCATTCAATTGAACTTTGATTAGTCTTTTGATGATTCTCTTAGTGTTTGGACATTGACATGAGAGTGTGGTGTCTAGCCTAGTGGTCATAGAGTCATAGGAGAGGGTTTTGTAGCTTGGCATTTCATCGAACACCTTTAATGCATCCTTAGTCACTTAGCTTGAGAGCGAGAGCCTAGGTTGAGTGGTTCTAGGATAGGGACTTAGTGCGACGAGAGTGCATTGAGTCTATAGAAGGGATTTGTGTGGTCATTCAATTGCAACCTTGATCATGTTTGGCTTGTTTGTGCATTTGTTCCTCTTGAGCATGATGAAGCTATCTTTCCAAGTGAACCTCCTTTACCTTTGATTTGCACCGTTTTGTTTTGCTTTCGTATTTAGTTTCCTTTATGTTTTTATTTCCTTTTCAAACTAAAACTCCTTTTAAATGAATAGACCGTCCATGAACCGTGTGAGTATTAGCTTTTGAGAGAGCCCTCGTGGAATACGACCTTGATTGTTGTGAGTTGAAATTCACACGTCAAGTTTTTGCAAGGATGCATTAAAGGTGTTCGATGAAATGCCAAGCTACAAAACCCTCTCCTATGACTCTATGACCACTAGGCTAGACACCACACTCTCATGTCAATGTCCTAACACTAAGAGAATCACCAAAAGACTAATCAAAGTTCAATTGAATGAAAACCCTAATGCACACCAAGTGTTCGATAAAATGCACAAGAGAGAAATCATGCAACAATGGTTGAATTGAGATGATCTAATCTCTTAGAACACGCTCTCTTCAATCCCTAGACCTACAAACCATGTAATCTAAGCACTCTCATGCATTACATCACAAAAGATAGACCAAATCAAGCACATAACATAATTTGGAATTGAAAACAAGTCTAGAGATCATCTTCTTACAATCCAAGATCAATCATGGCATATTTGTACAATCAACCTCTATCCTAGCACAACTATCTATCAATCCAAGGAAACCTAAGAAATCAGCCACACATGGCCAAGGAAATGAAGGAAAGAGAAAGAAAGATGATCACCAAGAACACCATGGCAATCCTCCTCTTGCAAGCTCCTCTTCCAAGGTTGTGGACTTCAATCCAAGCTCCTCTACTTTGAGTTGCACCTTGCTCTAGGGTTGTGGATTGGAGATGAGAAGAAAGTAATTGAAAAGTTGAGAGAGAGGTTTTGTCGAAGGTTGTGTTGTTGAAAAGACTGAATTGTCTCTCCAAATTTCCACCGCCTCTCTCTTTAAATAGTACCTCTGGAAATAGCCTGAATTTTCGGCGAAAACTATACACGTTTTCGCCGAAAATCTCTTTGAAAATCCCTGAGCTGGCCTTGCATTCCTTCATAGGTTTTCGGCGAAAACTCTGTAAGTTTTTGCCGAAAAATTCTTCACAAAACCAACGTCATATTTCCTGGCTCCTCCTATTTGTGACAAGCCGATAGTTTTCGGCGAGAACATAGAGTTCTCGCCGAAAACTTCTTCAGTTTTGATGTGCACTTTTCTCGAGTTTGCAACGGCCATATCTCATCCGTCCTAGCTCTGATTGACCTCCCGTTTGATCGTACGTGCTCCTTGTCACCAGTACTATGACACCAAGGCCTGAAAATGCAAAGAAAACAACTTCAATAGATACGGAATTGGCCTCAAAGTGGCAACCGGACAACAAAAGATCACTTTGCATAAAACTTCAATAAAAGCATATTAATCATAGAAAAATGAGATCAAACATGGGAGATCCTTAGGCTAATCAAAGGCTTAAAATGCACCAAATAAAGTCATATCACTTCTTGTTACCGAAATCTCCATCAATTTGGCTAACGAAGAAACTTGAAAATCAGGACTATGAACGACACGCTCAACATAGTATGGTGACTCAGACCTCATAATAAGTCGTTCCTGATAATTAAAATCTTGATGATAGACCTCAATTGCAAGTTGATAGATATGGTCTTCAATGAATGACTTAAGAGAATCTTTCGGGTCCAAGGCAGTACTCAGTTGAAGCAATCGTATTGTTGTCTCACTGAACCTTGAGTTTAGTTCACTCAACTGATAATCTATGTATTGATTGAAGTATTGATAATGATATAAGTGTTCTAAAGACATTTCCTTCATACCACGATGACCTGGTTGGTTCAAATCGGGTTTATCTATGCCATGTTTCAAACAAAAAGAGCTTACCTCTTCAAGTAACAGTTCCCATCTGTCATCTCTTAATTTCTGTAGTAGAGTTTTTGAAGTTGAAACAATCCCAAGTGCTTCTAAGATGTCCATAGATTTCCTTTGAAAGGCTTGTGAAGGACACATAGTTTCCATCATAATCTTCCTCATCATGTGCAAACAAAAAGCAAACTTGAAGGTTGTAATTTCCTCCAGAGCGCCTTCAGCTTCAGCTCGAAGTTGACGTGATATATTATGCTCACTAACTTCTAAAAGCACCTCACATGTAGCAGCAAACATCTTTATCATACTATCAACTGAGAAGAAATGAGAACTCCAACGAGTAGCACCTGCACGTTGCAATGATGTACTTTGATTAGCTTCTTTTCTAGTCTCAATTTCACCACTTTCCAACATGTCCTCAATGTCTTTTTTTTGTGCGGCCAATAACTCAGTGCTACGCTTAGGAGATGATTTGACCAAGTTAGGGGTTGCTTGGTATGGGTGTTATTCGAAATATCATCGTTTTTCGTTGCTCCGAATAGCTAGCTATTGGGTGCTATATTGAATATCAATAGCACCCTTTAGATATTCACCTAAATAGGTGAATATCTAATACCCATCCCCAATATTATTCTATGTACCAATTTTACCCCTTACAATTAAACTCAATTACATGCCATTGGACCCACACAAATAATTACTTTTTCCTCCAATTTTTGTATAAAAGTCATATCTTTTACATACGAACTCGGAATTGGAAAATTTTTGTGTCAATGTCTTAGTTTTACGAAAATGAATCCAACAAGACCGCTCTCGATATATTTTCGATGATGATGTTTACATATGACTTTGATGAAAAATAAGGTCAAATGTGTAATTACATAAGAAAAACCATTTCCATTTCATATTCAATACCAAACAAGAATTTCACGTCGAATATTAATATCTTCCAATAACTAGATATCTCAAATAGCTAGCTATTTGAAATATCTCCATATCGTACCACAATTCTTTGCAGCAGCTACTAAGCTCAACTGCAACCTATAAGCAAAACATTGGACGAAATATGCATATGGACAATCTTGTAGAAACAAAGCCTTGAGTCCATTATATTGTCGTGACATATTACTAGCACCGTCATATCCCTAACCTCTCAATTTTTGAATCTGAATATTATGCTCCGGTAGCATTCCACATATAACCTCTTTAAGTGTTGCTGAAGTAGTATTAACAACACTCTTGATGCCAAAGAAGCGCTCTGTTAGAACACCAGATGAGTTAACAAATCTCAGAATGATAGCCATCTGCTCTCGTCCTGCAGCATATTGGGCTTCATCAACGAGAATATAAAAACTTGCATCTCCAACTTCCTCCCTTATTGCACAACGCACTTTATTTGCCATGATTGTCAATAACTCTTTCTGTATGAGGGGAGAAGTATATTTAGCATTGCCAGGAGCATTTTTCAAAACAACTGATTTCACATCTTCGCTACATTCTGCTAAATGTCCGAGCCATTCAATTAGATTGTCACGATTTAGGGAACTTTCAGACTCATCGTGACCTCTAAATGATGAACCTTGTATTGCTAGTGTTTGAAGAAATGAGATGATTGCCATTAGGCGTAATCGATGCTTCAAAAATTCATCTTTATTAACTCTCTCCATCACTCTATCAATATGAGCAGATGGCAGACTAAGAGAACTTGCACAAGCAACAACTTTATTATGAGGAGAAGAAGAAGATATATCTACATGAGTTAGAAACACACACTCCTTTCCTTTGCGAACCCTCTTTCAATTATCAAACCCGCCATTCACTAAGGCAGAAGAAGACGTCTCGTCAAAAAGGAAGCATGGAAAGCAATAAGCCTTATGAGTTGTTGGTGAGTACTCCAACCAAGTATATGTCTTGTACCAACTTTCTTGAAAGCGACGAGACTTATCTGGATATTCTCGAGCTTGATAGTCCTGCTTTGAAAGTTTCGGATGGTAGGCCCCTACTACGAAATATTTCCTTCTAACCTCATCCCTTAATTCAAGAGGCCAATCACATATTTTAATCCTTTTCCCAGGATCTCGTTCAACTTCATTAGCAGAAGAAGGAATAGGAGATGGAACATTGACAGGCAAAGACGGAGACGAAGATGGAGCTAGATCTTCTTCAACAATATCACTTTGTTTTGGTACAAAATATGAAAACAATGTGCTCTTCCCTTTTTTCTTTGGTCGCTCTTCAGAAGTCATATTGAATGATTGACTACTGTATGAAGTATAGACAATACATAAATAGATAAATCAATAATAAGCCAAGCCAACAAATGTAACAAATCAATTACTCAACCTTAATTGTCTTTGGCTAATTCCGCCATGCCCTTGACACATCAACTTTGAACTTTCTATTCTAAAATCTAAAGCATTAAGGCTTCAGCAATAAGCACAATTGATAAAGGCATAAAGCAAATAAGCAAGCAACAAACTCAAATTGTAAACACTAAACAATATGAATGCTACACAAACTGACAAACAAAACACTAAACGATATGAATGTTACACAAACTGACAAACAAATAGTAAGTTGTAAAGCTTAATTGATTAAAGAAAACTAATAGTTAATAAATTAAATACCTCAACAGCTCAACTCCAAGTCAGTGGAACTGCTGCAGTGTTGCTGAGATGGGAATTCGAGTGTGGGCCGGTGTGGGATAAGCCACCTGCCAGCTCCTGCTGCTGCCACAGAGTCAGAGGGGGACCGACAGAGGGGAAAACGGAACAGAGGTCAGAGGCAGAGAGATTGAGTCATTGAGAGAAGGAACGGAACAGTCAATAGAGGCAGAGAGAGTAAACTACTAAACCCTAAAAAGTGATCTCAAATTGTTAGTTTAATTTAATTCGAAACCAATTTTTATAATAATGGGCCTTGTCTCTTTCTATGTTAATATTGGTTAATTTTGGGAATAGATATAATTATGGGCTTCATATCTTGTTCTTATTTTACATTTTTAATTAATGGGCTATTGAGACTTGGATTTTAATTAATCAGTTTCAAAATTAAGACTAAAATTACTCAAAAATTGAGTCCGACTAATACAACACTGAGCCAATATTCAAACATGCACTGAGCCGAATTCAAAATACCCAAAAATATATACTCTATTTACACAGTTGGGACCGAAAGAGGGGTGAGTCAGGGCTCACTCGGGCCTCCCTAATTCCGCCCCTGACGCTCGCAGTGGTAGTTTTTGAGTAAATAAGGGACACAACTTGGTTGACTTTCATGTGTTCAGAAACTGGTTGGCTTTCATGGCTCAGGGAGTTCGATCGGCTACAACAACTCTTATGGCACTAGTTCTTTTTCTCCCCGTCCTACTACTTTTACACTTATCCTCATGCTTCCATACATCTTCCGTGGATCATCATCAATGTCAAACATTGACCAATTGGTTCAAGACACAATAAATCATGCTATTTTGACAACTTTACACTCGGCTTTTGCATCTCTTAATGTGTCTTGTAAGCATCTCAGTGGTTTGTTGATTCTGCTTCATTTAAGTATATGATCGGTAATTGACAATTGTTTAAGCCGTACTTTTCTGTTCATAACATGGCTATTGAGGTTGCTAATGGTCAACAAGTTTTTGTCGTAGGTGTTGGAGATATTTCCTTGTCAAACATCGATCTTCGTAACACATTGCATGTTCCATATATGTTGGACAACTCACATGCAATGGTTTGTTGTTTCGTTTCTCCTAATGGTTGTATGATGCATGGTCTGAGGACATATAAAGTAATCAAGAAGGGAAGTAAAGCTGGTCAAAAAGTTTACCCGACAGATTTGGTTGACTCCATGATGACATCAACATATCTAATATCAAATTCATATGCATCGATCTTTTCGGCTTCTCCTGCTATAGGACTTGTGATTTGTGGCATGCTGGATTAGGGCACCCTCATTTGATAGAATCAAATATATGTTATAGAATAATATATACATGTTTGGTTGCCATTGAAGAATATTATTTTGTCGAATCATTCTTGTATTTCTTGCATTGGTGCCTAAACATGTAAACTTCCCTTTGCGTCGAGCACTTCGACCATCACTGCACCCTTTGACCTTGTTCACTATGATATGCGGGGTCCTTCTTCGGTTACTTCTAGGCTTGGCTATCATTACTTTGTCTTCTTTATCGACCAAACCGCTCGTTATACATGGATTTACTTACTTTTTAAAAAAAAATCTTGCTTAGGTGGCTAAGGACTTCAGTAATATGGTTCAGACACAATTTTATAAAACCGTGAAGATTCTTTGATTTGACTCAGGTGGAGAGTACTCATCACACAACCTTCATGATTTCTTACTTTCCCGGGGCACCTTATATCAACACTCTTGCATGGGTGTCTCCAAACAAAACAATGTTGTGGAGACGAAGAACATATTTTAGAGCTTACACGTGCTATTATATTGCAATCGCTAGTTTCGTCCAAGTTCTAGCTAGAGCTTGTTACTGCAGTGGTCTAACTCATCAATCATCAGGTCACTCCAACAATTTATTCTCAGTCAATCTTGACGATTTTGCATGGAAAACAACTGTCCTATTCTGGTCTCCATGTGTTTGACAACACATGTTTTGTGCTTCTTCCATGCCATGAACGAACCAAACTCACTACTAAGACAACTAAGTGCGTGCTTATGGGGTTTACTAATTATCATAAGTGATATTTATGCTATGTGGTATTTCTAACGAATGTGTTCCATTATGTATAGTCTCAGCCACCACCACCATGTACTTCTTCAACTTCATCGTCTACAATGTTGATTGTAACGACCCGGTTGAACCTCGTTGGTTAAAACTTGGAAGAAGTTAATTCAAATTGAAATATAAATTCAAGGGTTTAATTTATTCATGTTGGCGGAAAAGAACCTTTCAAGTTAATAAATCTCAATTTTACAATCGGATTGAGGTCCTAAATCTTTTGGTCGAACCAAGTAGGCCCAACCCAAGAGGCATTTGACTTAAACAAGGGTTAAAACCTTGCTTATTAAGAAAAAGAGGGGTCGGTCGACTGGACTTAAGGCCCAATGTGTCATTCAACAGGGAGGAGAAGAGAGGCACGGGCCAGCATCTCGGTCCATTCAGCCCATGGGGTGGCCCCGTTTGTGTTTGTGTTCTACGGAAGTATAAGAAAGGAAGAAGGAGCGAGCTGGCCTAGCTTGGAAGGAACAAGGTCTTCGATCCGATGGTGTAAGAGCATCTGAAGGATTGGAGTTAACCGCATCCTCAAGATGCTACGATAAAGCTTGCTTCCGCTGAAAAATGTCACCAAATATATCTTTGTTCCATTTTCGGAGGCCGATAGAGAGATTCTGAAGGTTCTTAGTCGCTCCTCTTGCCCCCGGCCAATGAGCAGCAAACACTCTTGGAAAATCTAGATGTTCCATCCAGAGAACTAGGAATTGGAAAGGGTGGCGGATCCTGGAAGTGGCCTCCAAACTCTGAAGCATGAGAAGGATTGGACAGTGATCCGAGCGCAATCTGGGAATATGCTTGAAAAAACTCTTAGGAAAATATCTGCGCCAATTCACCGAGACAAGAGCTCAATCAATTCTTTCTCGCAACTGTCCTTTGAACCAAGTAAAGTGCGGACCGACATAGCTAAGATCAATAAAGCCACAATCAGCGATGCACTCTCTGAACGAATCAACTCGGTAGGGAGAAAACTGAGCTCTTCCCTTTTTCTCCTCAACAAAATCAATGTTGTTGAAGTCTCCGATCACACACCAAGGCAAATTTACCCTGTGAGACTAGTGTCAGAGCTCGTCCCAAAGAAGAGCCTGACTGGTAGGGTTGGGTCATGGGTAGACTACCAAAATCAAACAGAGGCGAGCATTAACCATTCCGAGTTCAGGTGAATAGTTTGGTCCGACCTCCCCCTTTCAGTAATTATAAACCCCACCTCATTTCACAAAATCCAAATGCCTCCCGAGAATTCTTTGGCCTCCATAATTAAATTCCGTTCAAATTTGAGTTTCTTAAGCACTTTATCCGCTTCCTCCCACTAATGTGAGGTTCAATAATGATAATAATGCTCGACTTGATAGTCTCCATATAATGTTTAAGAGTCGGGATGAGTTCAACATGTCTCGCTCCTCTGGAATTCCAATAGAACAACGATAATGGGAATTACAGAAAGAGGAAAAACTCCTTACTGATTCGGCGGATCAGAAGGTTTACCTACCTTCGGTTCTCTAACATTAGTGCAGGCCTCAATGATTTCCTTCTGAACTTTCGTAACAAACTTCCTGGTGGTTTTATACATTGTCTTCTTAACTTGGCTCATAACCTTCATACTTCCAATTCCTGGTCTGTATTTGGAGGAAACAATATTTTGCTTATGAATGAGAGTCTGGGGCTGAATGGCCAACTCCGGGGTTGACTGGAACACGGGGTTGTGATACGCAAATGGAACCGAAGCAAGAGGTTCTCCTCCAATCCCAACTGAGTTTGACTCATAGAAGCATTCTCTTTACCGACTGATTTCCGAAGATGGTTTTTGGCCTTGTGGGTGTTAGTTACATCCTTGAGGACTTTATTTATGGGTTTGGTCTTTTATTGGGAACCTCTGGGGTGTGTTCCCTAGGATAAAGCTGCTTCTAGAACCTACTTTAGTTTATCTGCGAGGTTGGGAACTTGACCATCCTCGGTTGACGTATTAGCAACCATTGCCACAGTTTCTTCCACCTTACCGACATCCTTAACATGAGTTTCATTCTCTAAATCCTTGAGAACATCACACCTTGATCCTAAACTCTTTCCATCCAAAACCTTGGCAGAAGATTTTGACCGACGAATCTTGTTTTGGAGGCAGACATTCATCCACTCGCCCGTGTATCCTTCAGGAGCAGAAGCTCCGCCGTTGTAACATGAACATTCTCTTTGGCTTGGTCTGTCTCCAACTTCAGGCAGCGATCCAACTTATGACTATAGGCCCCACAATTAAAGAATATGTTCTCCAAGCTCTCATACTCAATGTGGAGTACTCGAATATCAACAATGTACTTACCTAACAAAGGTTTAGTCAGATCGACTTCCACGGATACCCTTGCATACCGAGCTCTAGCTACTTTTGTTGTTGCCATATCCAAACAAAATTGTCTTCTCAATATAGTTCCCAATTCGGGTAACCACCAAGTGATTGAAAAAATGGACCAAGAGTTTGGGTAGTCGGACCCATGTCAGGATTTTCTTGATTGGTTCTTCCTCGTTGAACGACGGGAATCAGCGCGACACAGAGGTATAATAAGCATATATAGATCCTCCAAGGGCCACCAAAGACCGCCCTTTTATAGTCATTTGAATCAGAGAACCGGACAAGGAAGAAATCATTGGCCATGTCTGAAACTTGAATCCTTCCCGTCATAGCCCAGAGAGCTTCAAGTCTCCACTTTACTGTCAGGAAAGAAAATGTCTTCTCAAGGAATTTCACGACGATTACTTTCGACCAGGGTTTATAGAAGCTGTTGATTTCATCTTCGGAGAATAGTATCCTTTGGCACATGGGGTTTCTAGCCTCATCATCCTGCATGGCCATGGACGGTTTCTCCAAACTGCTTATATCCTCGTTTGTAATCTAGTCGGACAGCCCATGGGCTCTCCTATATGACTTTGGAACCTGACCGGGGGTAGAAGCTCCTGACAATGTCTTCGGAGTCTCTCCAACTTCGGAGTTCCGAGACAATTGCATGAAGTCAGAAGTTTGGCATATATGGTTTGACAGGTTTTCCCTTGCCCTTTTTCGAGGGGGAGACAAAGGATCAATAGCAGGTGATGAAGTCGTAACCGTGACGGCTGAGTTGAGGGGTGATTTGACAGTCGCTCAGTCGACGACGTACTAGGCGCCTTAGAATTTCCGTCCGAGAGTTCCAAAATTTCCATCGAGAGTTTTTTGGGGGAAATGTTGTAAAATTTTTAATTTGAATGTTTGAATTAAACGTAACATAGTTAAATTAGAATATACAACCTCAACAGGTCTATTTTTTTGGTAAATAACTCAATAGGTCTAAGAGGTTACCAAATTGGTAAGCTCCACCTAGAAATTAGTCAGGTGCTGACTCTTTATGGTGCTGAACCAAATCTCAGCCGTCCATGAGCTTGGCCCCACAAGATCAACAGCTATAATAAATGAGAGTGTCAGAAGGGTAAAATAGTAATCTCGTCAATGTGTTAAAGTGATGGAGAAAGTGACAGAAAAGTAGGAAAGAGAGTACTCAATTTTTCTATTCTCTTTCTTCTAATGATTCAAGTACAAATCATGATTCATATGGTTTTATAGCATGTTTCGTAATGTTTTGAGAACCATTTTCATATTGGGTTATAGCAAGTTTTGTATGGGTTTGGGATCATATTTCGTAACATTTGAGAATTACTTTCGTATTAGTTATATGGGCATAAATAGACTATTCTACTTGAAGTTCTAACCCTTGTCCATTTTTCTCCCCCTTATTTGCAAATCTCTCTCTCTTTCTCCCATAAACACAATGTAATACTTGGTACTTAATTCGTAACACTTGTTTTTCTTGAGAAAAAGAAAAAAAAGGAGAGAAAAAGAGAGGGAAATTAATGATTTTGAATTTTGAAAATGGAGGGAGAAACACATTCTCTTTCTTCTCCTTCCTTCTTCTTAAAAGAAAAATGAGAGAAAAAGAGAGGGAAATGAATGTATTACTTGGTACTTAATTCGTAACACTTGTTCATATGGTTTTATAGCATGTTTCGTAACGTTTTGAGAACCAATTTCGTATTGGTAGGGCTGTTAACGAACAGAGCCGCTCGGGATTCGCTCGGTGTTCGGCTCGGAAAAAATGCGTTCGTGACTTGATTCGGCTCGAAACGAACATGTTCGCGAACAAGTTCGTACATAAACGAGCAGAATCCGAGCCAAGTGGTGTTCGGCTCGGCTTGTTCGCGAACATGTTTGGTTCGGAAGCTCGACGAGCCATGTTCGCGAACAGGCTCATTTATTATTCGCGAACAGTTCGTTTAATGATATTCGCGAACATGTTCGTGTAACAGTTCGTGAACTGGTTCATTTATAAGCTCGTTAATTATATTCACGAACATGTTCGATAAGAGTTCGCGAACAAGCTCGTTAGTAACATTCGTGAACATGTTCGATAAGAGTTCGTGAAGTGATTCGTTTATATAGGTTTGTGAACAAGATTGTACGTATATATGTTCATGATTCATGAACGCATTGATAGAATTAAGGCTAATTAACATATTTGTAATAATATCCTTTAACTACTACAAAGGTTAATCGAACGATTCACAATTTTACCACTAAATTTGGATTATGTGTAGAATAGAACTTTTTGTCGAGCAAGACAATTAGACGTGATCAATATATAGTTGAGCTTTTGGTTTGTTGATATATTTAAATTATCTATTGCATATTTGGCATGCTAATATATCATAAAGTTCAATGAATTAGGGTTCATAACAAATGATAGAGTTTAGTGAATTGAGTTTTATAATAATACGTTATATAGTATAATGAATTAGAGTTTGACAATAACACGTTATAGACTTAGTTTAAAGGTTCGTGAATTGAGTTTTACAATAACACGTTATAGACTAATTTTAGGGTTTAGGGTGTAGGGTTTAAAGCTTAGGGTTTAGGGTTTAGGATTTAGGATTATGTTGATATGAATTGACAATATCACAAAAATACGTTATATGGTATAGTGATATAGGGTTTGACAATAACATGTTATAGACATAGGGGTCGTTTGGTACGTGATATCTCGAATATCATGATATTCGAGATATCATGATATTGGAGGGTGAATGGGTTTAGAGTGTAATTTTCTGTTTGTTTAGGGTGCTATTGGATTAGGGGGTAAGTTTAGGACATTTACAATGGTACCCTTCGTTTTGTCCTTTTCATATTACACTTACAAGCATACACTGAAAGCAAGATCCTATCAGGCTAAACCCTACACCCTAACAAGCAGTACTACTACTTACCTAATACAACACCAAGATCCTAGCGGACATGATCCTATAGGGCTCTATCACTTACCCTTCCCCCAAAGTGTTCCACCCCCAAAACATTAATCCACCACTTACCCTTTCCCACCTTCGTGACTGTCGTACTACTCTAGAACGGTAAGGATGAAGTCCTCCTTCATCTCGTCCGTCGGTAACATGCAGAACGTCTCCCAATCGGCAGGATCCTTCATGAGAATCCTAATGGCCTTCAAACCCTGTCGATATGAAATCCCTGGCAGCCTGTTGATCTCATCCACCAGGAATTGTCGTCTACTAGCGACATCCTCTGGCATACACCAATTATTGGTGAGACGCTCTATGTTACTCGTAGTCCTCGCAATACTCTCCTGGAAAGAAACCATTTGCTCATTGATTGCTGCAAGGTAGTTCTCGGTCGCCTGTTGACGGGACCGCTTCGAACCAGACGGCATACCCTTACCCTTGTCTGATACTCCCTTTGTCGCGGTATCTTCTTCGACGTCCTTAGTAGCGGTATCCTCTTCGACGTCTATCAATCCTTCAGCATTCATGTCATAGCCTTCATTTATGAGATCCTCCATCATTGGGGTTGTTTCAGCAGCGTAGGCATCAAACGATCTCTCACGTCTGATCTGACCCTCAAGGCGGCTTGCTGCATCCCTGGCGGTCATACTGTTGCTCCCATCCGCCCGTGTAACCTCGAATATCTTACAGAGCTCATCCCAATAAGGGAGACGAGTATTGTTCATCCCGGCAGCCTGCTTGTGACTCTGCAAAGCATGACATGAGAGACCCCATCAAATATGTCCACCATATCCGAACAAAGTAACATATGAACTTAGTATTATGTTGAATTGTTGATATGAATTGACATTACATCTTACTAGGTTTAGGGTTTCGGGTTTCGGGTTTAGGGTTTAGGGTTTAGGGTTTAGGGTTTAGGATTACGTGGATATGAATTGAAGTTATAACTTAATAATGTTGATTGTTAGGATGTAAATATTGATTTAGGGTCCATTAACATAGTTCATAACTATGTTAATCTATCAAACGTTTGACGTGTTATAAATTTTAGTGAATTAGGGTCTCACGATAACACGTTATACAGTTTAGTGAATTAGAGTTCGATAATAACACGTTATAGACTTAGTGTATATGAACTTATGGTTATATTGATATGAATTGACATTATAACTTAGGGCTCAGGGTTTAAGATTATGTTGATATGAATTGTCGCTATAAAGTATAGTAAGTTTTTTTTTAAATAAAAAATTTAGTAAGTTTATGTGTTCATTAATTATAATTTAGATTAGACTTTTATATTTAAAATATAATTTTTTGTGAGTCTATAAGTTTATTAATTATAAATTAGAATTAAAAAATAAATAAATAAGATCATACATTATTAATTATGGGAAATTTGAAAATATAAAATATATATATATAAAAATAGAATTAGGACATGAAACTAGCCGAACTATAAAAGAGCCTATTTTTTTAAACGAGCTCGAATTAGCACATGAAACAGGTCGGCTCGTTTAAAGGTTCGTTTATGAATTTTAACGAACGAACTCGAATCGAGCTCGAGCTCTAGCTCGTTTCAAGGTTCGGTTACTGACTTTAATGAACGAGCTCAAATCGAGCTCGAGCCGAGCCCGAATCGAGCAAATTCTAAACGAACCGAACTCAAACCCAATTATCGAAGCTCGATTCGAATCCGAGCCGAGCTCGAGCCGAGCAAAAATTAAACGAGCCGAACTCGAGCAGGGGGAAGTTCGGCTCGATTCGGCTCGTTTGCAGCCCTACGTATTGGGTTATAGCAAGTTTCGTATGGATTTGGGATCATGTTTCGTAACATTTGAGAATTACTTTCGTATTAGTTATGTGGACATAAAATAGAAAAAAAAAAGAAAAATGATAGAAAAAGAGAGGGAAATGAATGTAATACTTGGTACTTAATTCGTAACACTGTTTTTCTTGAGAAAAAGAGAGGGAAATGAATGATTTTGAATTTTGAAAATAGAGGGAGAAACACATTTTCTTCCTTCTTCTTCTTTCTTCTCCTTCCTTCTTCTTAAAAGAAAAAAGAGAGGAAAATGAATGTATTACTTGGTACTTAATTCGTAACACTTGTTCGTATGGTTTTATAGCATGTTTCATAACGTTTTGGGAACCAATTTCGTATTGGGTTATAACAAGTTTCGTATGGATTTGGGATCATATTTCGTAACATTTGAGAATTACTTTCGTATTAGTTATGTGGGCATAAAATAGAAAAAAAAAAGAGAGGGAAATGAATGTAATACTTGGTACTTAATTCGTAACACTTGTTTTTCTTGAGGAAAAGAAAAAAAGGAGAGGAAAAGAGAGGGAAATAAATGATTTTGAATTTTGAAAATGGAGGGAGAAACACATTCTCTTTCTTCTTTTTAAAAGAAAAAAGAGAGAAAAAGATAGGGAAATGAATGTAATACTTGGTACTTAATTCGTAACACTTGTTCGTATGGTTTTATAGCATGTTTCGTAACGTTTGAGAACCAATTTTGTATTGGGTTATAGCATGTTTCGTATGGATTTTGGATCATGTTTCGTAACATTTGAGAATTACTTTAATATTAGTTATGTGGGCATAAAATAGAAACAAAGAAAAAGGAGAGAAAAAGAGAGGGACATGAATGTAATATTTAATACTTAATTCGTAACACTTGTTTTTCTTGAGAAAAAGAAAAAAATGAGAGAAAAAAAGAGGGAAATGAATGATTTTGAATTTTGAAAATGGAGGGAGAAACACATTCTCTTTCTTCTTCTTCTTTCTTCTCTTTCCTTCTTTTTCTTCTTCTTCTTTCTCTATTCCAGATCTAGATTCTTCTTCTTCTTCTTCGTCTTCTCCTTCCTTCTTCTTCTCTTCTTATTTTTCTTCTTTTTTTCTCTATTCCATATCTAGAATCTTCTTCTTTCCTCTTCTTCTTCATTCCTTTTTCTTGTTTCTACGAAAACATTACGAAAACGAGAGAATGTGAGGGAGAAACAACACGAAAGTATTACGAAAGTAACATGAAGAGCACGAAAGTGTTACGAAACAGTTACGAAAGTATTTGAGAGAAAAAATGAGAGAGAAATAAAGGATTACGAAAGTAACATGAAGAGCACGAAAGTGTTACGAAACAGCTACGAAGTATTATGAAAATTGATAAAAAATATTACAAAAACTGATATTATAAAACAATAACGAAAGTATTACGAAAATGATTACAGACATTACGAAACCAACATATCTCAACCAAATGTTACGAAATCAATTTTTGGCACCCTCAAACAAGAAAAGAACATGAAGAACACAAAAAATATGAAAATACAAAGATTCATACACATTATGAGGGTTGTATGCACTCTCCCGACGTTTTCATGCGTAGATCCAACTCCGACGTGCTATTTCCCGACATAATGAACACACAAATCTCCTCTTTGTTCATGAAAATTTGAGAGAGAAAAAGGGGGAAGTAATGAAAATTTTTTATTTTTGAAAATGGAGAGAGAAACAATGGTGATTTCTTAATTATATAGTGATTTTTATGTTAGATTTGTACTGTTCACGTGTCAGATTCGTAATACATATTTTTACCAAAATACCCCTCGCGAATTGAGTTCAGCACGGTGCTGAATCACCCCATTCAGCATAATACCATTAGCCAAGCTCAACCTAGCTAGTTCCAATCCAAATCTCCATTAGAGAGGATTCGTGGCAGTGGCATTCTTGTAATAACTGATACTCTCAAGGGCAATCTGTAAAAGAAAATCAAACACGTGGCCGAAGCAGACCTCAATGACTGCACAAAAATTAAATACCTCTGTAATAATTATACATTTTTACTATAAATAGCAACGGATGAATGGCTATGGATTACTTTCCTCTCCTCTTCTCGTCTGCTCTGTCTCTCTCTTACCACTTATGGCAGCATCACAACTCGCCCCAGTCGACTCGGCCAGTACAGTCTTGGCTCGCTCTTCAACTCAGTTGATGTGCGACTGAATCAACTTGGCACCTGCTCCGCTGTAGTTTGGGAAAGTTGTAAGTTTCTGCAACTCCATTTATACATTCATATGGTCTGTCTAGTGGGTTTATTCATTCATGAATGAAAAGCACAAGCAGGAAAACAGCTTTGATAATGGTGGTGGGTCTTTCCCATTCCAATCAGTTTATTTCTTTCTTTCTTTCTTTCGCTCATAAGGTTCTGACATGGGTATCCTGTGATGTGAAATGGGTTTTTTCCTCTTTAAAAACCAATTCTCGAATTTCCTTCCTTCACTATCTCTTTGTTGCAAGGGAATAAGATTTTTCTAAACTTTCTCTTGAGTTACCCACTACGAAATTCTGTTGGAAGCTTAGCAAGTTCCAAGTTTTCCACGGTTACCAATGGGTTTACTTTGTTTTTTCCTCTTTTGTTTTCATAACTTCACATTTGCAAAACCCTCTAGTTTACTTTTCTATGTCGGTTTGGGTTGCATTATGTGAAAGTAAAGGTAGGAGACAGAGATGGGGATAAGTATGGGAGGAAGGGTTAGGATATGGGCCCTTTTATAGGTGAATTAAATAAATGGGATGATGGTACTAGTACATTTTTTAAGCAACTTTGGACGGTATGGTCATTCATTCATTCATCATTCATGGGATGTGTGTATGTCCAGCTTGGCTGATAATTGATCAGACCTCCTTTGGGAATATGGTATACGTGGTTGCTTGAGATAAAAAAAGGAAAACCTAAAAACGAATCATGTGGTTGAGGATGCATCTTCAACCACAGTCGTAGAAATGTTAAACTTCTTTAGAGATAGAGTTGTTTCTTTCAAAATGACATAATATTCTTTAACTGTCTTCTGGAATAAAGTGGGTTAAAGAAATCTTCTCTAGCTTATAGATGCCCAATGCTTACACGTGAAGGACTGTGTTATGTAATATAGAGATTCTTCTTTCATTTAGTATGCCTCAAATAATGAAATGAACTAGCCTTGTTATCTATGGCCGGCCGTGGAGCTGAAATATTGTAGAAGTTATATGCTCCAGCTCCTTAGAGTATTTGATGAGGAGGGTAAGGAAAAATGGCGTTTTGTGTTTAATTTTTGGAAGGGTTAGGCAAACAACTTTTGTAGCTTGACTATGTTTTCACACCTATACATCCATGGATTTCAACGATTCAGAAGCGGATGTGATGTGCCGGTTGCTATTACTTTCTACGAGTTTGGGACCAGTATATAATAAGGTGTTGCATGGTCCTATTCCTATATGAATGGACCAGACGAGTTATGGATGAAAATAATGCAAAGCTGCTTTCTGTTATTGTGTGTGGCTTTCAAACTTCGATGAATCTTTCAAGAGAGTGGTAGCCCTATTTATTTATTTATTTATATACTGTTAAGTTTCCTAGGAGGAAGGTAGATAAATTCAAATTCATTAATCCACAAGACATGTGGGTTTTCTCTCTCAGAAGTCCCAACTTCATTGGAGGAGAGCAATTAATAATTTTGAGTAGTGGTTGTTTGATAGTGAAGTGACAGAATTGATCACTCTGCATATGAGGTCCCCATGCTGTAAAATGTGCTCCTTTTAACTGCTCTCATGGGTAACTTGGTAGATGTTACAACTCTGGGACCAAAGTTGCTGGTTTCTGTTGCTAGGGATCTGAGCAGTTGTGCATGCTTGTTACGATAGGTTCAATTGTAATATTAAAATTTCCATTGGATGATGTGCTAAAGATGATTTATTATGAAATTGTTTTGCTAGGAACTCCTGTACTTTTCTGAAGTTTTGGAGTGTGAAGAAAAAATAGAGTTTCCCCTGAATTCCATGATTCCGATACAAATTATAGCAAGACTGCTGACTCAATTGATACCCTATTGAATGGAGAACGGTAAGAATCTGGTGATTAAAGTTGGATTGGCTGATATGGTATATTCTTTACTGATTCTGTTGCAATTCATTGGTGGTGTCTGAGTAGGATTCTGCTTTGTAAGTTGGATGGAGCCTAGGCATTGTATAGCCTATGCGTCTGCGGTGAATTTTGTGGCTGGTGGGGTATTGTAACCATTCAGTTGGCATGTGCTAAGTGTTATTGTCTTGGCCAAAATGGGAAGGATGAAGATCCACATGAAGACTTCTGACAAATTTAATTCCACTTGTTTGCTAGGTGGGAAAGGAGAGTAATAATCTATCTCTGCCTTGAAAGTGACATCTTTCTTGTGAGGAAGCTTTTCCTGTTTATTTCATCACCTTGAGTTTCTGTGGTACCTGAAGCTTCTTTAAAATCAAGAGAGGTTGGTAATCTGTTTTCTTGAAGGGGACATCAGAAGTTCTGCTTCATACTTTGTATCTCATCTCTCGACTCTGGGATCCGGAAGAAATCAGAAAAAAAAAAAAAAACTACAAACTTTGAAGGTTTTTGCTTCAAGTCAATCCCAACTTTCCTGAAATAAATATTTGTGATTACTTTACTACTGTTGTGCCTGTTTTTTATAATGGAGTTCCTTTGTACCTGTAGATTGAGCAAAGGCTTACACCTGGAAACATAGC
Source organism: Linum lewisii (assembly GCA_034768395.1). Classification (NCBI taxonomy): domain Eukaryota; kingdom Viridiplantae; phylum Streptophyta; class Magnoliopsida; order Malpighiales; family Linaceae; genus Linum; species Linum lewisii. The sequence continues at coordinate 12,278,793 of CM068297.1, forward strand.
AACCAAGGGTCTTTCCTTCCAGCCTCTCCAATATTTGCTGCTGCTTGTATAGAATTAGCTGTTTTGAAGCATGAGTGCTTAGTTATAGGAGTTGGTGGATCTGTGGAGATCAATGAGTCATACTGGAAGAGCAGCAACTCAAAATTCTCCTTCTTTGACTACTTCTGTTGCAATGGATTGGAACTTGAAGTCTGCATCTGAGTGGGACTGGGATAACTTATATGGGTTTAGCACCAAGACATGTGGCACTCAGAAACAAGTAAAGCACTTAAACCCTGATGCTGAAGGACATGGAGGAAACGATAGTGGATACATCTACTCACTTGGATGTGGTGGTTTTTCAGGCTCTGATTCTGGGTATGGATCTTCATCTAAGAGCTCTGTCTCAGCCTCTGGTTGTTCGTCATCAAAGGAAGGATTGCAGACGTGTAATACTGTGGAAGGACTTTCCAATGATTATGATATCAATGAGAAACATTTAAGCACAGTGGAAAATGTTGAGAACGTATCATCTGTGGATGCTTCAGCCAGCTCTGGGGAACATGTAATTGGTCTAAAGCTTGGTAAAAGGACATATTTTGGAGATGTATGCACAACCGGAAATGGCAAGTCTTCATCCTTTTCTGTGACTGCCAACTCCCCTATTGTAGTAACTAAGAGATCTAGGGCCTCTTGTCAAAGTGTACAGTCTCCTTGCTGTCAAGTTGAAGGATGCAACCTTGACCTCAAGTCAGCTAAAGATTACCATCGGAGGCATAGAATCTGTGAAAGCCATTCAAAAAGTCCCAAAGTTGTTGTTGCTGGCTTGGAACGCCGGTTTTGCCAGCAGTGCAGTAGGTATGTTTCCTTCATCTTTTACTTTCATTATTTGGCATAAAACATGCAGTTGCAACAGCTACTCTCATACCTAATTTCAGAATTTTACTTTACTGTGTGCTGATTTCAAACTTCTTCTGGTAAATTGGCAAAGGTTTCATCAGTTGTCAGAGTTTGATGACAAAAAGCGAAGCTGTCGTAGGCGGCTTTCTGATCACAATGCACGTCGCCGTAGGCCACAGCCCGAAGCAATCCAATTTGGTTCAACCCTGTCTACATCAATATATGGTGACAGTTCAAAACCTTTGGTTACTTTTTTCATGCTCTTAATTTTTCTTCTGCTATGCAGAACCAATATTTGCGTTATCATCCAGTACTGGCGCATAATGACCGTCTCTAATTCACATACTGTTGATGCGCCAATAGTGTGATTATTTTGTGATAACAAACGGCTTGAACGACTTGTAGCCTTAAGCTCTTCCCTTTTTCTCCGGAATGAACCCAAAAGACAGTGTAGTTTGGAAGAGGAGTTAGCTGTGTTCTGATGGATGTACATTTTTTTACTATTGCAGATAACAGACGGCAGATGAACGTTTTCTTGAATAGGGTCGCATTACCGGGTAAGAGTTTCAGCTGGCCAAGTGGATGTGGCTTTAAATTCACACAACCTGGAGATTCTTTTCTTAAATGTGTGAAATCAGAAGGCACGAGTAGGCAGATGAGCAACTTGTCTAATGATGTGCATGACTCAGCTTCTGAAGCACAGCTGATCTCAGACAAGGGCCTGTCTTTCAAAAGTAGTGCATCTCAGATGATTAGTGAAGGTTTCATTTGCTTATTCACTTGCTACTTGACTCTGCTTCCTTTTTCCGTAACGCAATGCTGACTACTTCGGTTTGACTGTTTCATATAGGCTTAGAGGGCTCTGCTTTAACTTCTAACCTGGAGATGAACCCTAATTTTGGGGGTGCTCTCTCTCTTCTGTCAACCACCTCATGGGGTTTGAATGAGCCTGATTCAGCAGCAGCTGCTCTGGATCAGCTGATGCTGGTCAATGATTCAAGCATGGCCCAACAGACATTGATGCATGCAGAACCTCAAAGCTGGTCACTCTCGCCATCAGCAACAAATGCTCCTATGGAGGAACCACCACAGGATTCCCGGGTGAACTCATTTGATTTACATGAGCATGGAAATGTCAGTTTCCAGCAGTTTCAGCACTGTAAAACACCTTATCAGCCTGGGTCCTTCTACTCCAACCAAATGGACTGACTGACTGAATGCGAATCATGTCTTTTATCACGACCTTAATACTAGCTAAGGTCAGTATACTCATCCATGACATGAATTTCTTGCCTTTACTTCCAATCTTCGTAATTTTGGTCTGCCATAAATCTTTCACTGAGACTATGACAATTTTTTGATGGCGAGTTCTTGATCAATTCCAGAATCTAGCTTTTCTGGGATTTCATTCACATCATCATTTATTATGTGGCCTTCGGTTTCCGCTGTGATTGCACATTAGTCTTAAACTGTTTGCAAGTCTCAGAAGCCCCCAAACATGATTAGTTCAGATATCTAGCAGCCATGACTTCCATCTAGTGCAATTCAAAAGGAACCAAAGAGTGCGAAAGCAAGTTCTGTGCTTATTTTTTTGTGTCAACTCTGTTCATACCAATTTGGTGTCATGTTGTATTTCAATCTTCCTTTGTTTTCCAGGTAATACCAAACTAGCAAGGTTACTCAACTTCAATCTGGAAAGCAAGAGATGAAGGTGGTGATGTAATAGGTACACGGTAGATAAGTCTCTTGAAGTAGAATGGTTGTGGGAATTTTATCAGCTATCAACCAGCCATTACTGAACTGAACTTATGTGCAGGCTCAAAGTGTAAAGCCATTATTGCAAAAATTAAGCTGGATTATTATTATTTAAAAATGAATATGTTTTTCTTTGATAATTCATGGGAGGTAGCATGAATTCGAGGTGGACCTCACTTGACAATTGATTCTTTTAGAAAACTGTAAGTATAATTGTAACAATAATGTCTACAATCGAATATTGAACCCACATGATTTGATCGAAATTCTTACTACATGATCATGTTAATAATTGTATTCATAAAAATAGAGTGAAAATAACCATACATAGAGTCCAAAATTATAACAACTCTTTCATCTTTTAGGCCATGAGCAAAAGTGATGATCTCAAGTTTGATGTCTTCAAATGTTTCTCCATGGACTCTTCCTTTCCTAGAAAAGACTCAATCCAAACCAAACTTAGCAAGGATCTCCAAATATGCTTCTTAGTATTTACTCTTGTAGAATAACTTATCTAGGTACAAGTAACTGTGCAGGCAACATCCCAAGTAACACCAGCTAACAATTCAAGGAACACCAGCTAACTCAGAGACTAACTTTCTTACAAATCTCAACAGTGTACTGTGTATGTACAAGTGAAGAAAAGGCGGTCTCTACTTTCATCCGCTCCTTACACAACAAGCATTTTATCCTGGTACTAATCATTAGGAGTGAAAATCGGTTAATTCAGTCATTAACTGATCAAGATTGGTTAACCTATGGTTAACCAACCTCTAAGAAGCTTTGACCAATCTGGACCGAAATAAAATCAGTAAAAAACGGACCAAAATTTGGTTAACCATAAATTGACCGATTTAACCTACATTTTTTCCCTTAAAATTCCTTGTAAATTGAGTAATATAATAAATTATACCCCATATAAATAAGCACTGGCATTAGAACTCATTATTTCATTATTGTTCCGGTCAAAGCCGGTCAGGGTCGGTTAACCGGTGGTTAACCACATTTTAACCATTGACCGACTTACTAAAACATGGTTAACCACTCCTTGACCGATCGATCAATCAATTAACAAATGTTTAACCAATTTCGATCAATCAATCAATTTTAACAATGAACCATAACCGAATTCCCTCCCCTATATACTAATCATGCTTGACATGACATGAATAGCCAAGAAACAATACATCTCCCTGGAATAATAAACAATCATTTATAACCTGAAAGCCCCTTTCACATCCCAAAAATTGGAAGCTTTGATTCTAATTCAAACTTTCAAAATAAATAACGTCACTTAAATTATATATAAGCCTAATGATATATTTTAAAGAATGATAATTTAAAGCGTATGAATGGGGATGAGATCAGGGTCCAATATTTTGTAGGTTTGGATCCCAAACCCTCCTCCAACCATTAGATCTAAGCTGACCCTTTGACCAATCTAATGGTTCATATTTATCAGGGGTATTTAGACTTTACACATATAATATAATTTAAATATTTTATTATTATATTTAATTTGTATATTTTATTATTATTTTTAATTTGAATATTATTATTATTATTTTTTATCGGTGATGCTTTTTTCCAGCCACCATCGTCACTGCCAGCCGGCCACCGGTTGCCGGTCGCCGGCGCCATCCACCGGCCGTCGACGCCGGTCACTTTTCCGATCACTTTTTCGGTCACTTTTTCGGTGACTTTTCCGGTTATTTTTCCCCAACGCCTTTTTTGACGACTATTCTTGCAACTTTTCTGACGAGGACAAGTTAACTAGTTAACCTAATTTTTACTATTAACTTATTAGCATGATTTTTTTATTCATAACTAGTTAACTTGGATTTTTACAGTTAACTAGTTAGTTAACATGTTTTCCGGTGAGGCTCCGGAGACCGACCAAACTCCGGTGACTTTTCCGATGAGGACAAGTTAATTAGTTAACTTGATTTTTACTATTAACTTATTAGCATGATTTTTTTATTCATAACTAGTTAACTTGAGGTTTTACAGTTAACTAGTTAGTTAACATGTTTTCCGGTGAGGCTCCGGAGACCGACCAAACTCCGGTGACTTTTCTGACGAGGACAAGTTAACTAGTTAACTCGTTAACTTATCAAGTTAACTAGTTAACATCATGATTTAGATAACGAGTTAACTAGTTAACCTGATTTTTTACTGATAACTAGTTAACAGGTTATTAGCAGATAACTAATTAACTTGTTTAACCTCATGATTTATCGAGTTAACTAGTTAACTCATTGAGTTAACTAGTTAACTTATCAAGTTAACTAGTTATCTACTCGAGTTAACTAGTTAACTTATCGAGTTAACTAGTTATCTACTCGAGTTAACTAGTTATCTACTCGAGTTAACTAGTTAACTTATCGAGTTAACTAGTTATCTACTCGAGTTAACTAGTTATCTACTCGAGTTAACTAGTTATCTACTCGAGTTAACTAGTTATCTACTCGAGTTAACTAGTTATCTACTCGAGTTAACTAGTTATCAAGTTGTTAACTAGTTATCTACTCGAGTTAACTAATTAACTTATCAAGTTATCTATTCGAGTTAACTAATTCTACAATTAAGTTACCACATTATTCGAAAACCACTTTATATAGTTCAAATATTATTCTAATAATATCAACAACTTAAAGTACAAGGACTAAAATTGTAATCCACCAGGTGCTTCGTCTTCATAAAAGTACATTTAGGTCACCGAGTAGGAAAATTATACTTTAGTCACCCATATCTTTATTGGTCAAATACACAAAACGTCCTGAAACTATGGGGCGTGTTACAAACTTATTCTAAAACTTTAATCCATTACAGAGTAGTCCTAATACTATGAAATGAGTTACAGAGTAGTCCTAATGACGTAATCGGTGTACTTTTCAAGCCATTTTGCCACGTCAACATTGACATGTCATCGAAAATATAATTTAAAATTCATCTTAAACTGATTCAAATTTAAAATTAAATCAATCCGATTCACTAGATTTAGTTTTGAACCAGATTTTATAAGTTAGATGAATTTAGATTTATATTTGAATTACATTGTTGAATTTTAAATTATATTTTCGATGACATGTCAATGTTGACGTGGCAAAATGGCTTGAAAAGTACACCGATGACGTCATTAGGTCTACTCTGTAACTCATTTCATAATATTAGGATCACTCTGTGACGGATTAAAATTTTAGGACGAGTTTGTAACACGTCCCATAGTTTCAGGACGTTTTGAGTATTTGACCCATATCTTTATCAATCTTCAATTTCCTACTTTCCTCTTCCATGGCCTTAGGTTATCTTCCATTTCTGCCATTTTCTTTCGATTTTCATTATCAGAATCTTCCGAAACTTCATATCTCTCTTTCCGAATTTAACCTAATGGGTTGATCCAAGTCCGACCCTAGCCGGAAAATCCAATGCTAACTCACCATCCTCCGCCGCTGCATTCCCCTGTGTATGCAACCAAATCCTCATGTGCTCCAAGCTGATCAAGTACGGAACCCGCTACCTCGATCGGTGATGGCGGCGACGACGAAATCTCGCTGCCTCGATCGGTGGTTGTTCGCAGCAACGGAGCCGGCGAATCGGATTTGGTTGCTTTGAAGATTAGCCTCCTCGGTGATAGCCAGATTTTGTTCCTTTATTTATTATTCCCCCTCTTTTGCTGATTCTTTTCGGTGAAGGGAAAGTACGGCGGCAACGGCGATGAATTGGAGGAAGGAGGAAGAACCTGTTGGCTGTTAGAGTTCAAAAGGGACTCCAAGCCGTAGGAAGCAGATGACGGCGGTGTGATATTTGGGAAAGGGGAGAAGACAGCTCATAGAATTTAATTTTTCTAAAATACCTATTTTACCCTCCTATTTTGGGTTTGGAACCAGTCCAAGTTTGGACGCAGATTCTGTCCCTGTAAAAGGAACTATAAAGAATTTGAGAAGAATAATTGGGATACAAAAATAATATTACATATCTCAAAGTATATTTTGCTCTCTAAACTAGTATTGTTTTTCTTAGTTGCAACTATGATTATTGATAAAAAGTTTTCTGCAAGTAATTTAAATAACCAACAAGCTTCACAACTGAGAAAAAAAAAATATGAATTATAAATGATTGTTTGGTGAGGTGTTTTATTAGCAATTTATACAAAGAATGTATCAACAATAGTTTTGGAATATACAAAATCCTTATAAAATAAAAATAATATAAAACAAAAAAAATTAAAACTAGAATTTTTTCTAGCCCGTTGGCCTATCTGTGATATTTCAATTGTTCGTTTAGTATAATTAATAAAGGAGTAACAATCTTGTATAATGATAGATGGCCAAAAAAAATTTTTAGTCAAACCTTTCCGACAAATGTCAAACATATTCAAAACTATTCGAGTCACAGTTTGTTGTCATAACTTTTTACGCGTTTGCCAACAATAGCCCGTTGACTCTGTTGACCGTCAGAATTTTAACACCACTAGTGACAGTTGAAACAAAACCAAGGTGGCATCTACTTGACCAGTCAACTAGATGTCATGTCATATATGTCATGTCATTATTAAATTTAAAAATTAAGGGGTCATTTTTCGCGCAGTTTTTGCACTAGGAATTCGGCCGAATTCCTGCTTAATTCGATTCCCTTGTTTTCCGAGAAAAATATGGTACACAAAATCGGGAATTTCAAATCTGTTATTAGCAAAGATTTATAGAGCAAAATATTATCCAAATTCGTCCTTAATGCAAGCTGGCAAAGGCTCGAACCCTTTGTGGGGTTGGAGAGGTATTCTTAAAGAAAGATATATTATTAAAGTTGGTCATAGGTGGCAGGTCGGAAACGGGATCCACATTAATCCTTTTCTTGATCATTGGATCCCCTCCTTTGCACCTTTCGCCCCAATTCTAAACTTGAGAGATTCAATAATTGATATCCCGTTCTTTGTGGAGGGACTCATTTCTAATGGTTGTTGGGATGAAAACAAACTTAGAAGTATCTTTAGAGAGGATTCGATCATCCAAATTCTCTCTATCCCGATCCCTAGGAGAGAAATAGAGGATAAAATAATTTGGCAATTTACGACCTCTAGGGAATATTCCGTCCAATCCGAGTATGATGTTGCGAAGGAAATTAATGCAGAGGCTCCACAATTTGAACCTCTCGATGGTAGATTCGAAAGTTTGGAGAGACATTTGGAAATTTGAAATTCAGCCTAAATTTCAATTTTCCCTCTGGAGAATACTACAAAGGTCTCTTCCGGTAAGAGCGAAGCTCAATCATAGAGGGCTTGAAATACCGACCTTTTGGCCGGTTTGTTGGGATGAGGAAGAAACAATTGAACACTTGTTTTTTTACTGTATTCTCGAACTCAAGGTGGCTAAGGTATGCAATTTGCCAATTCAGAGTTATAAAGGTCCCTCCTTTGTATGCATGGAGGAAAATTTCTAGGGAACATATGAGTTTAAGAGTATCTTTCATAATCTTCTGGTGGAGAGTGTGGAAATCTAGGAATTTGGTAGTATTCAAGATTACCCAGGACTTTCTGGAAAAGATTTCAGAACAATTCTTTTTGATGTTGAAAGAACAACTTGATAATTTCCCTCATTCCAATAAAACATGTGTGGATCAAACCATCCTCGTGGAGCACAAGAATAGACCATTGTGTAAAGGTGTGATGAATGCTAATGTTGTTTGGGTCCAAGTAGATGGTGCTACTACTCAGAACTTAGAAGGGGCAATTGGATTCATTATTAGAAATCTAAATGGGAGTGCACATCTTCTCTGGGGGTCGGTGCTTCGTTGGAATCACAGACCCCTTTACTATTGAATGTCTCTCGGTTAGAGAAGCCCTATTCTGGTGTTTGGAAACAAACCTCACAAGCGTAGTGATTGAAGGGGATGCAGAACATGTTAAAAATAAAATTGATCATGGTAAAGCCCTACACTCCTCGGCCGGAGCAATTGTTAATGAAATCAGGCAACTGATTGATGAGTTAAGTTATGTAGAATACAAAACTATTCTGAAAGCTCAAAATAACATTGCACACAATCTGGCCAAAGAGGTCTTGGTTTTTCTTCCAAATACTCTAGGTCTGATTAACTTAAAGCCACTTAGTTGATTAAATAGTAGGTGGATAAATTTCCACCCCAAATCCCCCCTCCCCTCCTCCTTTCCCCTTTTCCTTTTTCCTTTTTTCCTTTTCTTTCTTTTTTAGCTCCTAGGATGGCTCAAGGTCTACGATATCTCTTCTGGAGATGTCCTGGAAAAAAACTATATGATTATTGAGAAAAAGTTTTCTGCAAATAATTTAAATAACAAACAAGCTTCACAACTGAAAAAAAAGATGAATTATAATGATTGTTTGATGAGGTGTTTACTAGCAATTTATACAAAGAATATATCGACAATAGTTTTGGAATATAAAAAAATCCTTATAAAATAAAAATAATATAAAACAAAAAAAATTTAAAACTAGAATTTTTCTGGCCCGTTGGCCTATCTGTGATATTTCAATTGTTCGTTTAGTATAATTAATAAAGGAGTAACAATCTTGTATAATGATAGATGGCCAAAAAAAATTTTTTAGCCAAACCTTTCCGACAAATGTCAAACATATTCAAAACTATTCGAGTCACAGTTTGTTGTCCAGTGACAAGGCCCATCAACCTTTAAATGATGGGAATGACGCTCTCTCGGATGATAATTTTTCGAATGATTCTCTTCAATTAATAATTAATGATGCAGAGCTCAAGGAAGTAATTGAATCAAGTATTCTTCGTCCTGTTGATGGTTCCGAGCCTATTTTGGGGCACACAGCATCCGGTGCAAATATAGAAGATCTTATGGATGAGGAGTCGCTTTTAAGCCCAATTGATCAAGAGGAATATGAAGCCTTAATAGCGTCTTGTGAGGGACAACTTGATGATGACACTTCTTCAATACTATCCAAGGTGGAAGACGCACTACAACAGAAAGGTGATTTAGTGGCAGGCTTCGTCGAGGTTAGTGGCAGGCGGCCTGCCACTAAAACAGGAGCTTACTCGCAGGCGCCGCCTGCCACTAACCACATATGGGCCTGCGAGTAAAGCTGCTGCGAGGAAGCCCAACACGTGGCAGGCCCCGCCTGCGAGTAAGCTACTCGCAGGCAGATGGTTAGTGGCAGGCGCCTGCCACTAAGCTTAGTGGCAGGCGCCTGCCACTAACTTTGTGGCCTGCCACTGAGCTTAGTGGCAGGCGCCTGCCACTACCCACCTACCTGGGCCAGGCCGGTTGGGCTTGGTAGGCCGATTTGGGCGGGCTGGGCTGGTTGGTTTGACCAATTGGTTTGTTAGGCTGGACCGATTGGTTTGTTAGGCTGGACCGATTAAAATGACCACGATAACAAAATTAAAAACAATTTCAAATTATTCAACAAAAAACATTACGAAATATCAAATAATGATCGTACAATAGTAATAATAGATAATTCATACACACAGAGTACCAGATGATGCACGTACAATAATACAATAGTTAACAAACAGTACAATACAGTATAATAGTACAAATACATAACAAACTACACAATATCCCAAGGATGCACGTACGCACCATCACCATTACCACCACGGTTACCACCACCACCATTCTACACAGACAAAAACAGATATGTGTGAGAGATATAAAAACATTACATAAGTAATTACTGACTTTTGTACACATACCATAGCAAGCTGCTGGATAAAATCAGGTCCAACATCCGAGGCCTCAAACCAGTGGGAGATATCATCTACATTAGGCACAACTGGAGGCACAACTGGAGCAGATCCGCTAGCAGACTGGGGCTGAGTCTGAGACTGGCTCAGGAATTGTGACATCATCTGCTCCAGTGATGCCAGCCTGCGATTAGCATCAGCAAGCCCATCCTGTGTGGCAGTCAGCTCTGACCGAGTGGCCTCTAGCTCTGACCGAGTGTCAACCAGCTCCCGGTTCAGCTTATCATATGCTGCATCATGAGCACGAGCTGGTGTGGGCCGGGAAGAGATACTACCAGTGGCCGACGTAGATGACTCAGCACTTGTCCCAAAGACCTAAAAACATAAAAGTACTTGGTGAACAATACAATTAAATCATATTTCTAGTTTTAGTGTTTAAATATAATTACCTGACTCTTACTAGCATGCCGACCAAACATCCTTACGTGCCCTCGGTGTTCTGGCTTGTTAAGGGCTTGGGCAAATGCATCATTTGGGCCCCACTCCGTCGAGACACCGGCCGCCTCCAATTGGCGGATAGTCTCCTATAATTTCAAATCAAACCAACCAACATTAGTGAACACTCTAAAAGTTCCACTTATTAGAATAGTGGTTATTCAATTTTCTTACCATTATTGCGCCAGCATGAGCACTCTTTGGTTCTCCATTCGGCCAACTATAGTACTTGATAAAGATCTGCCCCCTTGAAGGTCGCTGACCAGTCTTCTCCGCCTCCTCCTCTATGTAGAGACCCCACGGTCTGGACCCTCCAGTGTGATTTTCTTCTTGGCATGCTCGATTAGCCTTGTTTCTTGCAACCGCATCCTAAACCAAAACAATGTGAACTATTCAATATTTAACAAATACGTGATTCACATTAACTTGGATAAATATGCATGTATTACCTTGAACTCCTTACTATCCACGTGTCTCATGTATGCCAACCAATCAGTTTCTGGACAGCCTGCAGGGGGGTTTTGCTTAACCCACTCGTACGGAAGGTTGTTTTCGGCAGCATACTTCTTCTTCGCCTTCCACGCGTCAAGCCTCGATCTAGCCCAAGCTAATGAGACTTTGTGATCCCAGTATGCTCGAGCAGTTGGTATGAGGGTTGTATCGCAGTGGAACTTCCCCTGAAACAAAAATCAAGAACTTGTACTTAAATTTTGAATTACAAAATTAGCCAGTAATTAATTGGCTAGTTTTTTCATATCTTACCAAAAAGAACTGCTCGAAGGCACGAGTCTTCACCGACTCTGACACATGCTTCCAAGTGGCTGGATAAATGGGATAGTAAGACCAAATCCTTGAACACTCTCCAACGTACATTCCCATGAATGATAACAATCGTCCACTTGGCTTAGCTCCCATGTTGCTCAGGTTGAACACGATCTTGTTTCCGTCGCTCGTGATACGACGGTGGTATTTGAACTTGAATTTCAGGACCTTCGTTAGACCGCCTCGATCTGCACAATTTTAATCCAAAAGCTAAGTATGGATAAAGACATTTTACCAACTAACTATTAGATGTATTGTTATGAACTGTTAATACTAACCGATGATAGTAAGCTCATGAGTGTATCGCTCCCTAGAAGAAGAGGAAGAAGAGTCGGTACCAAGGGGAGTCGGGGTAGGGATAGACCGGGTAGGAGAATGAGGCATGCCATCATCACTACCAGAAGCCATCACTAAGAGATGAAATAGGACAAGTTGTTATTACCAAATGACAAATTCTTTATATTCAATGTCTGCATAATTCATATAATTTGCAATCTCAAAATCTCAAAATCAATCCATTACCACACAAACATCACACAATTCTATTCAATCTCAAAATTAATTACACCACTTCCCACAATTTGCATATCGGGGATGGTGTCAGTTACAGGTAACTGTTGTTGAGCTAACGATAAGCAACACTCGTGCGAAATAGCTCCCTCTTCTCCCATCTCGTATGTATCTCTTGGCTTGCAGTGAACCGGTATACACCATTCAGGCTCAAGTGTGTCATTCACGTAGAAGACCATACGATGGACGTTGTTCAAATGCATCATTCACCATGTTCTGAAACAAGTCTGACTCAGATATTGGTATATCCTCAACCAGTAATGGAGGAATTGGTTCTTCATGAGCGACTGGTTCAGGTTCAACCATGGCAGTGAAGGCACCAAAATCTGTGATTAACTCTCCATGTAAATTCCATACATCGTATGACGAGGGAAACGCCTTTGCTAGCAAATGCTGATTAACTTCGTTCCGTGGCATCAACTTCTTGAAGTTGCATTTCGGACAAGGACAGAGTATATTCACTCCATCTACTGCATTGGAGATTGCAAAGTCGAGGAATTGTTGAACGCCAGCGTAATACTCATGAGTATGTCGCGGCTTTCGAATCCAAGACTTGTCCATCTATATATTAAGTGTTAATTAGTATCGATTTGTTTACTAGTCATGATAAAATGTACAAAATAATAATAGTCTATATAACTTAGCTTTAAGCTAAGTTTTCTTAATTATATTAAATACTAAAATATTATATTTACCAACTTAATTTGACATAAGTTGCTAAATATATTTTGTATTAATTAATATCATTTATTCATTTATCATTTATTCATTAATGTTTTTATTCAATTTTGTTTAATGATTGAATATTTTGTTAAATTTGCATAACTACTTAGTAGGCACATGCATATTCTTTTAAACAAATTTACATGCATATATTTATAATAAGTCAAACTCCTTAAAGCATAGTCAATTACATGCATATATTTATAATAAACAACAAATTAAGTACAAACAGATTGAGAACAAAAAGAGTTAGAACAATGAATATAATTCATTTCGTTCATGCAAAATCATAGACCGTAAAGTGCTGGTTACATGAACAAAACCTGTCTTTGCTAAATTTATTGATTCCGGGAACAGAGAGCTCAACAACGATTATGGGAACGGAGAGCTAAACAACGATCTGGATGAACACTGTGTTCTGAAACAAAAATAAGGTGTTTTTAAACAAATTGGCGTGGATGAACACTGTGTTTCAAGTATTTGATATGACTAGAACTGATAATATGAAATCAGAAGGCAATACCTAGTTACTGATTCGAATCAGTCCGGACGAGCAACCATGAACCACGAGCCTGTTGGGTTGAAATCTGTAACCCTAATATCAACAAGCAAACGATTAATAGAGAAGAGGCGAAACTCGGAGAAGAGATAATAAGGAATCAGTTCCTAACCAAATCAAACAGGAGAAACTCGGACAAGAAATTGGAGAAGGGAAGAGAGGAGAGAAATTGGAGAAATCAGAGCAAAAATGAATGGCGGAACTGACTTTGGGGTAGTCATCTGAAAGGCTAGTCGCAGGCGCAGAAGTTTCTCGCAGGCGGGCCTGCGAGTACAGGCTGGCAGTCAGTGGCTACTCGCAGGCGCGCCTGCGAGTAACAGCTGGCAGGCTGTGGCTACTCGCAGGCGCGCCTGCGAATAACAGCTGGCAGGCTGTGGCTACTCGCAGGCGCGCCTGCGAGTAACAGCTGGCAGGCTGTGGCTACTCGCAGGCGCGCCTGCGAGTAACAGCTGGCGGGCTGCTGTTACTAGCAGGCGGCCTGCGAGTAACAGCTGGCGGGCTGCTGTTACTAGCAGGCGGCCTGCGAGTAACTTCTTGCGGGCCCAACCTTACTCGCAGGCTATGAGCCCGCCTGCCACTAAGCCCAGCCCGCCTGCCACTAGCTTAGTGGCAGACAGCCCGGTCGCCTGCGAGTAAACACCTATTTTGTTGTAGTGACGAGGCCAACCTCAATCGGCCCGTCCCCTCACCATGAATGTGCTTGCATGGAACTGTCGGGGTTTGGGTGGAGACTCCACAGTTCGGGAGCTTAGTGACTTATTACGCATCCACCAACCTAAGTTTCTTTTCGTTTGTGAGACTCGTTTAGACTACGTAGATAGCTCTACTTTGTTTCCAAGACTTGGCTTTTCTAATTTTCATTATGAATGTGGTCTTACTAATGGAGGTGGTTTGACTTTAGCTTGGGATCCTACATTTCAATGTGTTGTAACCTTTTCTATGCATTATGCTATTTGTGTGTGTTGGGAATTTGAACTGGAGTGTTTTGCTTACTTAGTTGGTCTCAACGGACTACCAAACTCGATTATCTCAATTTGATCATTTAAATGAGTTATTATCTAATATTGATGGGCCTCTCCTATTAATGGGCGACTTTAATTGCATTGCCTATGCCTTTGAAAAAAGGGGTGGCCGGCCACCATCTATGACACGCTTAGAAGTGTTAAGGAATTTTATGGCAGATCTTACGCTATTAGACATTGGCTTCCATGGTGAACCATACACCTGGTCCAACCAACGGCAAGCTAGTGATTGCATTGATGAACTGTTGGATCGCTTCCTTCTTAGTAATGATTGGCTATCTCAATGGCCAGAATGTAAGGTAACTCACCTCTTGCCATTGGAGTCAGACCACTCCCCGATCCTTCTGGAACTAGTGGTTCCGCCGATCCCATTCGAAAAACTCTTTCGGTTTGATTGCCGTTGGGCGGACAATCCCGAGGTTAACTCACTTGTTCAACATTTTTGGCCTACCTTCATTACCCAAGGCACTGCTCAATTCCGACTCATGTTCAAACTCAAGAAGATGCGCCACACTTTGTTTGAATGGTCGTGTGCGGGTACTTCAAATTCTGCCAGATGGCTGCAAGACTTAAATCTTGCCCTACGTTCTGCCTTAGCCCAGCAACAAGTGGATTGGACTGAGGTCCGTCGATTAGAAGGTGATAGGGCACGTGCTAAAGCTCAGGAAGAAAAATATTGGAAACAAAAACACCGATCTAACTGGCTTCTTCTAGGCGATAAAAACACTAAGTTTTTTCATCGCTCTGTACGAGCTGGGCAGAAGCGTAAACGTATAGATTGTCTTGAACGACCTGATGGTTCCTTGGCCCTCTCAAAACCAGAAAAGGGTAGTATAGCTGTTGATTTTTACAAAACCCTATTCACGTCAGAAATTAATTCAAATATGGTTGATTTAAGACCCTTGCAAATTTCTCCATCAATCACAGCAGCTATGAACTCAATCCTGCTAAAAGATGTATCAGATTCCGAGATTCGCTCGGCCGTCTTTGCCATTAGCCCTACCAAAGCACCTGGACCTGATGGCTTCATCGGCTTATTTTTTCAAAAATATTGGGATATAATTCAGTCTGATGTCTCCCGAGCAATTCAGGATTTCTTCCGAACCAATCGTATGCTACCTGCCCTAAATCATACTTGGTTAACTTTAATACCCAAAACTTCTGATCCACGTTCAATGAAGGACTTACGTCCAATTGGGCTTTGTACGGTCATTTATAAGATAATATCTAAAATCATCACTTGCCGACTTTCCATAATTTTGCCGCACATCATAAATCCGTGGCAGAATGGATTTATCAAAGCTAGATCCATCACGGATAACATTCTCCTAGCACATGAATTACTTCACCATTTCAAATGCCACTCGGGCAACCAACACTACATGGCTTTTAAAATTGATATGGAAAAAGCTTATGACCGTGTCGAATGGACCTTCCTCCTGCCACTTTTAAGGGCACTAGGTTTTGCACCACGCTTCATCGGTCTCCTTCATGCTTGTCTTTCTTCAGCTACTATGAAAGCGCTAGTAAATGGCACCCCCTATGGTTTCTTCTCACCCACTAGAGGGGTGCGTCAAGGAGACCCACTCTCGCCATTGCTCTTTACCTTATGCTCAGAAGGACTATCCTTGCTCATCCAGCAGGCAATTCACACAAACTCTCTAAGTGGCATCAGATTAAATAGTCGATGTTCGAAGATCTCACACCTAATGTTTGCTGATGATACAATTCTTTTCTTAAAAGTGACCCGCTCCTCAATTCAGGTTCTGAAAAGACTCCTTCAAAACTATGAGGATATGAGTGGCCAAAGAGTTAGTCTTACTAAATCAGCAGCCCGTTTTAGCCATAACACCCCTGCAAATAAGCAAACAGAGTATCTAACAATGCTAGGGGTCACACTTTTTGACTCACGACAGCGATATCTTGGTCTTCCCTGCATCGTCCTTAGGTCAAAACAAGAGACATTCCAATTTTTGGAGGACCATGTATCTTTACGCCTGAGTAGTTGGAAGTGATAATGCTTGTCCCCTGCTGGCATTCACACATTACTAAAATCGGTAATTTTGGGGCTCCCTGTTTATGCAATGTCTTGCTATCGGTTACCGGACCAAACCTGTATTCGTTTGAATAGTCTTATGGCCAAATTTTGGTGGGGGCAAGTCGGCACTAGTAAGAAGCAACACTGGATTTCTTGGTCCCGTCTATCCTTACCTAAGCATCTGGGAGGATTAGATTTCAAAAAATTTATTTTGTTTAACCAAGCTCTGTTAGCCAAACAGTGTTGGAGAATCCTTCATGAGCCCGGCTTCTAATTTCACGTGTACTACGTGCCAAATATTTTGAAGGTCAAACCATCCTTCAAGCACGTGAAGGTTCTCGACCCTCCCCTGGATTTCAAGGACTGCTGCATGGTCTTGATTTACTCAAGCAAGGACTACGTTGGCAGGTCGGTTCTGGCTATCTCTTACATCCTTTACAAGTAAATTGGGTCCCGGGGACACATCCGCACCCAGCTATTCAAAGAGTAGACGGCCCTTACACGGGTCCTCCATCTGTTGCTGGCTTCATTTCTTCAGGGAGATGGAATCTCCCACTATTGCAATTACATTTTTCTGAATCTTCGGTTAAAAATATACTTGCATTGCCTCTTCCCTTGACGCCCTACCCAGACACCATAGTTTGGCACTTCTCAGGAACGGGGCATTATTCCACCTCTTCCGGTTATGATTTGGCTTACCGACTGAAAAAACCAAGCAAGCCACGTAAACTCTGTGTTGACACACAAGATGACGTCTTGTGGCTATCATCATGGGAACTCCCTATCCAACCAAAACTCCAATTTTTTCTTTGGCGTTTACTTCATAGGATTTTACCAACTTTGGAATGTTTGGCCTCTAGAGGTATGGAGCTGAATTTAACCTGCCCCGTTTGTCACTCAGCGGAAGAAACAATTGAGCATATGTTGTTTGAATGTCCAGTGTCCTTAGCTTTCTACAGGATGGCCCGTTTGACGCCACCAACTTTCCTTAATACTCACTTTGCAATTTACTGGAGGTCCATATACCAGCATCAACTTAACCTAGCACCTGTTTGGGTTCTTGCTTGGTGGAGGGTCTGGAAGAGCAGAAATCACGTTGTCTTTAATCATGCTCAATTTCGTATTGAATCCATGTTCGGGCAATTTGCCTCGCATTTATCTGAATTACCCCTTTCCTTCTTCCACCATCCTCTCAGCCCTCTCTCTCGCCGCTCCCCCTACTTCCCCGGCACCCCCGATGGTCCCCCCCGATGCACAACCGCCTAAAGGTAAACGTAGATGGTGCTGTCTGCTCCCCCCATGGTGGAGCCACAGGATGGGTTCTCCGGTCTCCTAATGGTATGGTTCTGCATGCTATAGGAACTCCTTACCCAGGTATTTTGGATCCTTTTACCCATGAACTTTTAGCATGTAGAGATGCGGTGGCTTGGTGTGTTTTTTCTGGCCTTTTTCAGGTTGATTTTGAAGGTGATGCAGAGATGGTTTCGAAAGCTGTCCGTGATCACGAAGGATTAAGATCCACTGGGGGGATTATCGTTCAAGAGATCCTTCGTCTGATGGGCTCCAGTCCAAGCTTCAGGCTGCTCACGGTCCGCCGTTCAGCAAATAGGGCCGCCCATTCTGTGGCACGTTTGGCTCTTAGACATCTCCCAGGGGTGTTGCCGGTAGTCCTCACTCCCTGGGTAGATTGTAGTTAATTTACTGATTACTACCTTGATTCTCCTCGCGGAGCTATCTAAGTAAAAAAAAAAAACTTTTTACGCGTTTTCCAACAATAGCCCGTTGACCGTCAAAATTTTAACACCACTAGTGACAGTTCAAACAAAACCAATGTGGCATCCACTTGACCGGTCAACTAGATGCCACGTCATATGTCATGTCATTATTAAATTTAAAAATTAAGGGGTCATTTTTCGCGCAGTTTTTGCACTAGGAATTCGGTCGAATTCCTGCTTGGTTTGATTCCCTTATTTTTTGAGCAAAATATGGTACAGAAAATCAGGAATTTCAAATCTAGGCCGGATTTCAAATGAGATCCGGTTGGGTTTTCAAAACCCTTTGAAAAGGGAAGGAAATGGTAGGTTTCTATTTTTTTCCTTGATTTTTCCAATACCTCCTTGTTCTATTTTCTAACGTGGAAGGACAGCTTTTTGGTTCATCATTTTTAAAAGACAAAACTTCTATACTATTTCAGTAGCTTAGATGGATTAACATTGAGCCACCATTGGTCATGAGATGCAGCTCAAATATTTTTTTATGAAGTTAGGGTGCCATATTATTCCATTTTCTTTGAATGTTTGAATAATTTTGATTATTTGAATATTGATGTTTGGTTGATGTAAATTTTTTTAATAATGTCAAGTTCGAATTTTATGAGTATTTTGTGTAAAAAAACATCATAAATGAGATGCATAAAGAATGTAAGGGTTGTTCGGATTGATAGGAAGGGTATTTCAACCATGTTAGGTGGTCCTTTGTTTGAAAACCATATAATCATGGTATAGTGGAAAACAAGGAATTAAAATCTGGAAGTCAATCGAATCCCTTCCGAATTTTAATTTCACTGAAATTCATTTCCGCGCGGAAAATTACCTCGAACTAATATACAATAAAATTGCTCTCCTTTGCGGCCTTAGAAATGAAAAATTAAAAAAAAATATTAGTTTTTTTTATTAGCTTCGAACCTCCTTCCCCATCATCTTGGCCTTCCTCCATCGCTGGCAGCACCACCACCCCACTTCAGCAGGTGATGAACCGTCGTTGTGCTGAGCAGGTTCGATCAAATAACTATCAAGCTCAAGAGCTAGGATAGATCGTATTCCACGGGCCTTCAATTGATTGGCTACTTCAGAACTAACAAATTACTCAAGGAAAAACACGTTGTGCGTGGTGTGAGTTCCACGACTTCTAATTCTAAGGAATGCAGAAAAATTAAAACAAATTAAGCTAAAGCAGATTGGGAATTTAGGGTTTGAAAACAAGAATGACAGACGAACTTAGACTTTGAATCCCCCTTCGTTCCCCAGAGCATTGGCAATCAACAGATCAGCGGATTTCGATTCTCATTCAATCAATTACTAAGACACCACCATAACTCCTTACCCATAGGTTTAAGACCGGCGAACGTTCGCTCTATCCGTTCTAACTACCAAGATTAACTAGCCGCCCGGGTACGGTCGCCTCTCGCAACGATATAATTAACTGGTGCAATTACTAATGATTAATGAGTTACTCTTGCAGTGAATTAACCCTAACCGGTTCCTACGAAAGGCACACTCCAATTATAAGGTTAATTGTTTAATTCGATGTTCTAAAGTAAGGCGAGCGTTCGCTTCTATCCTTAGTTTAACAAGAATCTAATATAGGTGATCAATCCATACAAGAAACATGAACAATGAAGAACGAATCAAACATGAAAAAGAACTGATTGAATTTCGAATCTAATCACCGCCGATCCGTGACCGCTTTAAAGCCCTGGGTCACTTAGGGTTCATCTAGTCTAAGCTCTAACGAGTTTAGCTACTCATGATCATTACAAAAGACACAAAGACAAGGAAAGAGTTCATCATTCAGAGGAAGAACAGAAAAGGATCTGAAAAACCTAATTCAGACGACTCTGACAGACTCCGATCTTCGGTAAGTTGCACTCCTAGCTCCGGTTCTCCGAGATGGAAGGGATGGCGTCACGATCTCTATCCGGCTCCTCGAACTCCCACTCTTCGCTCCTGAACTTCAGAGAAAACTGATCTCGAAAAGTTGTGTTTTTCGAATTATGATTTGTGTATCGTATATCTTTCTCTCCGGACCGCCGGATTAAGTATAAATACTTAACCCTAGTTGGGCCGGGCTGAGCTGATGTTTTCGCCGAAACCATAGGGATAGTTTCGGCGAAAACTCTTGTGTAAATGGCCATGATTTCTCTGCCTTGCATTTTCGGTCCGAAGAGCTTAATGGTTTCGCCGAAATCAGTCTTCACTTGGCATCAGCTGATTTGCATTGTTGATTTCGCCGAAACTGTGAGATCATTTTCGCCGAAGGTACAAGTGCATATGGGCAGATTTTTGGTTTGACTTGATTGGCTCCTTGGATCGATTCCGGTTTGATTCCTCGAGGTTCCTACGCCTTAGACACGTCCATGGCTGCTTTATTTGACGGCAAAAACCTGTGCTAACACAAAAACACTAGAAAACCATCAAATAGACCCGAAACGGGCCAAGGTAACACAAATGGCACGAGATAGGGCAATCGATTGAATATTCGTTATTCTACCCTAAAAACAATGTCTTAAGCAAAGAAATGTTGCTTAAATAAGGCTGATAATCACGTCAAATCGAGTGTCATCAAATACCCCACACTTAAGCTTTTGCTTGTCCTCAAGCAAACTGAATAGAAACGCTCATGTTCATAAATGATAAGATCGATTAAATTGGAGCTCAATCAAGCACAATGAATTATTGGACAGATCGATCCTAGAACAAGAAACCTAACATGCATACTGATCAGCCAAACTACCTGGTCTCACTAATAAACTGTACACGACAAGTAATTAGCAATCAATCATGCACGAATTTGACCTGACCGACCAGGCTCCTCACACAGGATATATTTAGTACAATGGGACTCTCACTCTCTGTGTTTAAGGACGTGTTTCTGCTCTCGATCATTTTCTGTTACCGAATTCTGTCATAGGTTTGTATTTCGACCACATCTCCACCACTGTGACAACACGAGTATCTAGTCAAGAAGGACTTCCCTGCTAGGACCGTAATGAATTCTACACTACTCGGGTTTATAATGAGATGGATGATGGGAATGAATGATGATGGCTTTGTGCGGTGTAGCTTTCGACTAACTTCCCTCGAATCTAATCTATGGTTTCCTACCGTCTAACCAAACACGGGTGGAATAATGAACGCTCGTCCTATGATATCCTCAAGCAACCTAGCACTTATTCTTTTTCTTTTGCATACACATTTTTCTTTTCAACTTTTCTTACGACTTCGTTCTTCCATTTGTAGGGAGAAGAACGTTTTATTTGAACTAAACTTTGAACTTTTTCTGATTTTCTTCTTTCTTCATTTTTTTCTGAAGCTTGCTTCTTTTCTTACTTTATTTTTTTTCTTTTCTTTTGTGCCAATTTTTCTTTTAGTTGCTAGAGGGATTTGCACGTCTGGACATATTAGCTAAGACCACCTGTTTAATGGCTATAGGTAGGTTACCACAAACCGACTTCCGGTAGGTCAATCTAGAACTACAACCACAGGGGATCAACGGGGAATGAAAGAAATGGGAAATGGCTGTAATGTATTATCGAACCGAAAGAACAGGCCAAGCTCAAGGGTCTAAACCTAGTGGATTTTATCGTTTGGTAGGCTATCTGGCTTAGTAGCTGAATCTAGGTGCCCCTATCCTTCTAGAACTCGTGTCATCGTGTGGTCTCGAGTAGGTCTCATGCAAATTCTAACTCATTCAAGTAAACAGAAAACCACTCAGAAAGAATTTAAATTGCAAGTTACGTGCAATGGATCAAAAGCTCACAGTTGGTTTGCTAGTCGGATTCGGTCATTTTCATGCAATCAAGGCTACAAACTACAAGTGTGATTTTAAAATTCTGTTCTGACCAGGCAATTTAGCATCAAAGCATACAAGTTGGTTCTCAAGTTCTAGGTTAAGCAGTCAAAGCATCATTATGAAAGTTTGAACAAGAACTTAACATCAAAAATCAAGAACTGAGCCATTCTAATGCTAGAGAGACTGGAATGGAATCACGAGGCACACAAAACACAATCAAGGGCAATCAAGTTCATGCAAGGTTCTCTAGCATCCTACCCCACACTTAAATCGGACTGTGTCCTCACAGGACTAATTCTAGAGTTCAGAGTGGAATGGAAGAACCTGGAAGGACGGTTGATTTCAGAGGGGAAGCACGGATCCTTGGAGCGGAGGGAAGTGTAACAGAACCTGAAGCAAAGGGAGTCTACCGATTGCCTACAAAACAAAAACAAATGAAACATAAAAAGGAAACCGGGACAAGTGCCCCGGATCCACACAGAAAAAAGTTGGACCGAAGTCCGAAAAGAATAAATAAAAAGAAAGGACAAGGAAAATGAGAGGGGATGAGAGAGGGGTACGAAATTTTAAAGGGAATAATTAAGTGATATTTCAAATCAGTTTCGGCGAAAGTAGGAGGGTGGTTTCGCCGAAACTACAAGTTAAAATGGATTGACCGATTTGAAAAGGCGGTTTCGCCGAAAATGGAAGCTCAGTTTCGCCGAAAATTTTAGTTGGGATGGTTTCGCCGAAATCAGAAAATTTTCGAACCGAAAATGAGGAACAGGAGAAACAGGTCCGAATTTTGAAAATCGGTATCGCCGAAAACAAGGGTGGTTTCGCCGAAAATTTTGAACTGTTCGGGTTTAAAATATTTTCGTAAATCAGGCCAACTTCAGAAAATCACAGTTAAATCCAAAAAAATCAGAACGACCTCAATCAAGCTTGCGAGTGACTCTATGACATGCAGACTCTACACGAAAAATAATAAATCAAACAAACTGACACTTTTGGCTCTCCCGAACCGACTCTAAAAGACCAAGGTTGAAACAAAACAAAACTGACTCCAGCCGTGGGTTGCCTCCCACGAAGCGCTCTTTTATTAACGTCCTTGAGCTAGACGATACCTCGACGGTATTAGGAGACATCCCAACTTAGATTCTCCTTCACGCTCGCGTTGGAGTTCATGAAGTACAGCTTTGGGACTTCTCCGGTAAGCGTGGATCTCTTCCCGTTTGCATGCAAAAGCTTGGTACGTCCGTCGGGAAGATGATCAACGAACTTGAATGGTCCGAACAGCTCTCCAGAGAGATCATCCTTATTGAGTGTGACGATGGAAGGAATAAGGACTGTCGGCTTCTCTTTTTCTTTCTTCTTCGGCTTGTTATCACCAGGATCGGTGATCATAAGTACTTCCTTAGGAGATGCTTTCGGCTTCTCCCTCCATACTTGTTCCGACGCCGGTTTCTCGGAACGTGTTGGTGGTGCAGCTGGCTCGGTGGAAGACGGCAGAATTTTTGGTCTCCAGACCATTTGGGTCTTTGTCTTCTTGTTCTTTCCTCGAGGTTTGCTCGGTGATTTAGAAGAGGCTTGCAGTTCCTTCTTCTTCTTCTTAAGCAGCTTCTGAACCGAAATTTCTGGTTTTTTTGTAGTGACCTGTTTAATACCTGTAGCAACAACTGATCTAGAGACACTGGAAGAAGCATTAGTAACGGAGTTGACCGGAGTCAACCCCACAGTTTCAACAGCAAGGCAGTGAGATTCTTCATTCCTAGAGTCATATTTCATGTCGTCTTTAAGACGGAACGTTTTCGTTTCTTTACCAACTCGTAAAGTCAAAGAACCATTAGGAACGTTAATATTCATTCCAGTAGTAGCCATGAAAGGTCGACCTATGTGAATAGTAGCGTCATCTGTACTAGTATCCATAATCACATAATCAGCTAAGAACGTGAACGGACCACATTTGGTGACAACGTCTTTAATCTCTCCCTTAGGGGTTTTAAGCGATCTATCAGCAAAGACGAGTTGCATACTGGGCGGTTCAAGTTCCCCTAGGTTTAACTTTTCATATAGACTCACAAGCATGACATTAACAGATGCTCCTAGATCAACTAAGCAACGTTCAATTTCAACATCATTGATGACCAAAGGCAAAGTAAAAGAACCAGGATCAGATAACTTAGCTGGATATGGAGAGACAGGTTTCTTAATACGAATGTCAGGGTATCCTTCCTTGTTCCCCTTCATGCCAGTCTCGATCCTTGCGTTTGGCAGCAGTGCTCTAGGAAAAAGAGGCTTCACGACGTACGGTGCAAGAGGAGGATCCTCCTTAGGCGCCGGTTCCTGTTCCTTCTTCCTCTTCTTCCGGAGTTTCAGCAATCCTGCGTAAAACAGAAAAAGCATCAGCAATTAAGTTCGGAAGTTTTCGAGCAGTTACCATCTTAGCCTGTTCTTTTCTCGGATTTGGCTCTGTCTGGCTTGGAAGCTGGCCAAATGGTCGACCAGATGCTAGCATGCTCGAGATGTTGTTCACGACTTGCTCAATCCGCTGTCCAGATGCTATTTGTTCTTGATTGATGAGAGCTTGAGCCTTGAGCTGACTCTCATGATCATCGAGTCTTGTGATGATCTAGCTGAGCTTCTTATCCAGGTCACTGACATTATTATCTCTTTGATGTTGCTGTCCTGGATAGGTATTGTTAAGATATTGATTCTGGCGATTGCCAGGAGCAGTTCCATAATTACCCGGATTGCGATGCGGCGGCTGGTAGACACCTGCCGGCGGATGGTTAGGCTTCTGATCCTGAACTTGACCAGCCGGGCGGTTATTCTGGTTCTGGTTATGATTGGTGCCAGCATTATAGGGAGGTATGTCTTGGTAGTTCCCTTGCTGTCTGAAGTTACGATAACCAGCATAACCATTCTGATTATTAACGAAGCCTTGTTGGATGAAATTTACCTCTTCGGCAGACCAGACTTCTGCCTTACCAAAATTCTGACAACGGCCTCCGTTATGTGAGCAAGCTCCACACCACTCGCAATCGGCAACATAGACAGAAGCTGCCGGTGGCTTGATTGGTGTGGTAGACTTCTTCAAATGCTTCTCTACCTCTGCTTTGATAGCTGCTTCGAAATCTAGCTTGCTCCTCGATCCTTCATATTGTCGCTCCCAGTTCCTTGACTTGGAGGCACAGTTTGCGAAGTGCAGAAGAGCAGCTTCAGGAGTGAGTGTAGTGCAATCCCCTTCAGCTAGAGAATTGACCCACTTGGCAGATTCTTCTCGAAGTCCTCGAGAGAAGGTTTCAGCTAACTGCCTCTGCTCGAATCCATGATGAGGGCAGGTATAGAGAAGTTCTTGGAATCGATTCCAAGTATCATATAAACTTTCTCCTTCTTTATGGGAGAATCTGGCGATGCTGTCCTTGATGGCGGTTGTCCTGGCCGGAGGGAAGTATTCTTCAACAAAGTCCTGAGCCAGAGTATCCCAGTTAGAGTAGTAGCCAGGTGGTTTGCCAGTAAGCCACCTCTTAGCAGCGCCTTTCAAAGAGAACGGGAAAGCTCTCAGACAAAGAGTGTTTTTGTCAAGGTTTCCGTTTTTAAGAGTATTGCAGAGATCAAGGAAGTCTGCAAGATGAGTGCACGGATTGTCTAGGGGCCTGCCTTCAAACTGTAAATCCCTAGAGATCATGGTTAAGAATGAAATCTTGATCTCATAGTCAGGATCTCCTTCAATGCGCGGAACGGCAATGGCAGATCGAACGCTAGTCGCGCTCGGCTTGTTATAGTCTGCTAGACTCTTCTGTGCAGGTGGGGGTGGCGGTGGTTGCTCGCTGTTTGGTGGTAATCTATCGGTCATGGTGGGAGATGGAGGGGGTGAAAGTGACTCGGTGTATGAAGCGGATGAAGAGTGCGGTGAAGACGGAGATGAGGAACTCTCCTTCGGTTCCTCGATCTTGATCGGAGTGATGAATGGATTGGATCTGCCTTCCTTCAGAATCTGTGATCGTAGAGGTGTAGCAGAACTGCCTGGATTCCCTGCAATCTTAGCCTGTTCGGTCTGAGAGCGAGTCCAAGGATGGTGAGGCATACACCTGTAAACCTACAGATAACAAAGACAAACAAAACCAGTGTAAAATCGAAGTGGATGGAAAAATGAAAGATGGAAAATAGAAGAATATATTGCCAGATCTTCTTTCAACAATCAAAAGAAGTCCCCGGCAACGACGCCAATTTGATGAACCGTCGTTGTGCTGAGCAGGTTCGATCAAATAACTATCAAGCTCAAGAGCTAGGATAGATCGTATTCCACGGGCCTTCAATTGATTGGCTACTTCAAAACTAACAAATTACTCAAGGAAAAACACGTTGTGCGTGGTGTGAGTTCCACGACTTCTAATTCTAAGGAATGCAGAAAAATTAAAACAAATTAAGCTAAAGCAGATTGGGAATTTAGGGTTTGAAAACAAGAATGACAGACGAACTTAGACTTTGAATCCCCCTTCGTTCCCCAGAGCATTGGCAATCAACAGATAAGCGGATTTCGATTCTCATTCAATCAGTTACTAAGACACCACCATAACTCCTTACCCTTAGGTTTAAGACCGGCGAACGTTCGCTCTATCCGTTCTAACTACCAAGATTAACTAGTCGCCCGGGTACGGTCGCCTCTCGCAACGACTTAATTAACTGGTGCAATTACTAATGATTAATGAGTTACTCTTGCAGTGAATTAACCCTAACCGGTTCCTACGAAAGGCACACTCCAATTATAAGGTTAATTGTTTAATTCGATGTTCTAAAGTAAGGCGAGCGTTCGCTTCTATCCTTAGCTTAACAAGAATCTAATCTAGGTGATCAATCCAGACAAGAAACATGAACAATGAAGAACGAATCAAACATGAAAAAGAACTGATTGAATTTCGAATCTAATCACCGCCGATCCGTGACCGCTTTAAAGCCCTGGGTCACTTAGGGTTCATCTAGTCTAAGCTCTAACGAGTTTAGCTACTCATGATCATTACAAAAGACACAAAGACAAGGAAAGAGTTCATCATTCAGAGGAAGAACAGAAAAGGATCTGAAAAACCTAATTCAGACGACTCTGACAGACTCCGATCTTCGGTAAGTTGCACTCGTAGCTCCGGTTCTCCGAGATGGAAGGGATGGCGTCACGATCTCTATCCGGCTCCTCGAACTCCCACTCTTCGCTCCCGAACTTCAGAGAAAACTGATCTCGAAAAGTTGTGTTTTTTGAATTATGATTTGTGTATCGTATATCTTTCTCTCCGGACCGCCGGATTAAGTATAAATACTTAACCCTAGTTGGGCCGGGCTGAGCTGATGTTTTCGCCGAAACCATAGGGATAGTTTCGGCGAAAACTCTTGTGTAAATGGCCATGATTTCTCTGCCTTGCATTTTCGGTCCGAAGAGCTTAATGGTTTCGCCGAAATCAGTCTTCACTTGGCATCAGCTGATTTGCATTGTTGATTTCGCCGAAACTGTGAGATCATTTTCGCCGAAGGTACAAGTGCATATGGGCAGATTTTCGGTTTGACTTGATTGGCTCCTTGGATCGATTCCGGTTTGATTCCTCGAGGTTCCTACGCCTTAGACACGTCCATGGCTGCTTTATTTGACGGCAAAAACCTGTGCTAACACAAAAACACTAGAAAACCATCAAATAGACCCGAAACGGGCCAAGGTAACACAAATGGCACGAGATAGGGCAATCGATTGAATATTCGTTATTCTACCCTAAAAACAATCTCTTAAGCAAAGAAATGTTGCTTAAATGAGGCTGATAATCACGTCAAATCGAGTGTCATCAGCAGGCCACCATTAAACAATTGAGAAAAACTCACATACCAATATTGGCCATGGAGTTGATTTATTTATATTGAAAAATAGGATACAGGAGTTAATTTACAGTAACTGAAAATATTTCCACAATCAATCATGCGGTAGCTATACAGCCGAGATTAAGGGAAAGGATAACTAAGAATCAAAAACAAATATTACATATTTAATTCTATTTCATTATTATTATCTATATTATTATTAACCGTCCCCCGACAACACTTTGCTCTGGCGGGCTAACCTCCCTGAAGGCACATCTCGACCCGATGTCCCCTCTCCTCGATCTAGGTCTGCATATGGATCTCTCCCACAATCACCTCACCGACGACCTGTAGCTCACCGGGATTCTAGGGAGGCGGATTTGTCCATTCCTTCCAGTTTCCCATCTTCATCCTCCCTTTCTTGTACCCAGCAACTCGAAATTGACCTTGCTTCACCCGATTTTGTCCTTGTTGGCCCATCTAAATCGTTGGTTGATCTCTAGCAGCTCGCTTTCGGATGACGAGGTAGATGAAGGACTATTGTCGTCCAAGACTCGACTAGCGATGAAGCAGAGTGGGACTAAGGAAGGGTCGATTGAGATGGATCAGAGATGAGCCTGGAAGTCGGAGAGGTAGGAGGAGGAGATTTGAGTGGAAGGGAGCTGGAAGAGTGAGGTGGGGTGGAGGTGTTGTGCGATTCCAATGCCAAAGAGGCTGAGTGCGGATGGCGGAGGTGGGGTTCTCGTAGAGGGGGTGTCCCACTTCCATGGGATAATGCGAACGTATGTTAGGTTGAAGGGGCGGGGAGATTGGTGGTGGTGTGGCGACGGAAGTTGACGGAGACGCTGAAGGTCGTAAGGAAGAAAAAAGGTTTAGGGAAATAGAGAAAAAAATATTTTTAATTTTAATGTCTGTTTATTTTTTATTTTTTGAATAATTTTTAATTAAAAAAATATTATGTAGCAAAAATTTGGACACATCACTTTGGTAATTAAATATCCGTTAACCTAAACGGAAAACTAAACATTGTCATTTTTGGATTACGAATAGTTTTGGATACGTTTGAAAGGTTTGGCTACAAATTTATTTTTGGCCATGATAGATTTAAAATTATGTTTAGCAAACTGTAAACCAACTAATTTTTTATGAATAATTAGATTTTCATTCAAAAAATACAATAAGCTTCGACACAAAGATTGATCAACAAAACTACAATCAAAATGAAAAATACCAAAATACTCATTCCCCTCTACAACATCAACAACTAGGATGACTAGCCAAAACAACATTGGCATCTTCTTTAATCAAGTCAGTAATCACTTTAACCTTCGAATTCTTACCTCATAAACACGCGAACAACATTCTCTCCAAATAGAAGTAACCATACAATTCCATTGGAGCCTCAAAATTTGGAAATTGTTCTTTTTACCTTTCCAACTACAAGTTGTCTGAAGGTTCATATCTCAAATCCTGCTCATACCTGGAAACAAAATGTTTTAGGACACTAGCAAACTATTCACACTAAAAAAATAAGTGCTTGCTATCAACGCCATCCTCACAGAGCCTACGCCCAATTCCAAACTGATCACCCATTCAACTACTTAATTCAGAGTCAAGATATGATTAATCACCACCAGCCACGAAATGAAGCAATTTATGGGCACTCTCAACCTAGTCCAGACAATAACATTGCAATTAACAGTAGAGGCTTTCAAACGAATAAAATCATAGACTACTTTGACACTAAATCTTTCCAAGACCTTACCATCCCAACACCACTCACTATCTCTAAGTTTAAGGATTCTCTTCCATAGCAAGAAATCATTATTAGAGGAAATATCAAACACATTCCTCCCTTTAATCTTTATATGATACATCCAGACAACCCACAAAATAACCTTCTTTAACGATTACGTTCCATAGATGTCTAACAATATTTTCCACGTTTTAGTAGTTATGACCCCCCAACCCTGCTCCTCCTTCATATTTAGGGTAGGTTAATATTTCCAAGCTGACTTAATTATTTCCCAACTCCACCCCCCCCCCCCCCCCAAAAAAAAATTACAAATAAACTCCACTTCCGTAATAATAGATTTAGGCAGAATAAACACCATCATCCAATATTGAATCATACAAGAAATAACTGAATACGACCAACTTACGAGAGATCTTTGGCTTTCTAGTTAGTTATCCTCTTAGTAATTCTATCGACCACCAACCTAGAGTTTTCCTTTCTCAACTTCCCAACATTCATAAGAACACCAAGGTAACGAAATGGTAACTTACCTTTTGAAAATCCAGTAGCATTGACTCAATATCTTCAAAATCTTCCTCCTTAATACCAACCAAATACACCCCACTCTTGTCAGGATTAAACTTCAACCCAGAGTAAGTATAAAACTCTTCCAACACTTTCGTTGCACCATTAACATCATCAACAAAGCATAAGTGGGATAGCTTTATTCCTTTACAGTGAGGATGATAAGAAAACCTTTTACCCTCCACAACTCTATCCAAAACATACAAAAAAGAACCTCCATTGCCAGCATAAACAAGTATGGAGAAATTGGAGCTCCCTAACGAAAACCTTTTAGCTAGAAAGTGACCCCTCAAAGTACCATTAAAGCAAATAGATATCATTGAAGAATCAAAACAGGTCTTGATCCGGTGAATAGAAATAAAAGGGATATTCATTACTTCCAAAACCTTAATAATGAAAGGTCACCCAACGCTATTGAAAGCCTTCATAAGGTCTATTTTCAAGGCATAATGAGGAGAAACATTCCTCATCTTATACAACTCATTTTCCAACAAAATATTATCACTGATCATACGCCCTTTCACAAAAGCAGCTAGAGAATGATCAATAAGACTAGGCGAAACAGAACTAAGCCTATTAGAAATGACCTTTGAGATAATCTTATAAATTAAATTACAAGGGACGATGGTCTTTTATTTCAGTTGCACTCACTCTCTTAGGTATCAAAGCTTAATAGATTGAATTCCCAAACTTAGGCAAGGAACCCGAATAAAAGAAATGAAACATAGGAGGACGAACATCCTTACCTACAATATCCCATCATCTCTTATAAAACGCCACAGTATATCTATCCGGTTGAGGCAATTCGTCATTAGACATTGAAAACAGGGCAGATTTAACTTCATCCGTACTCACAGGAGCTGCAAGCATCCTTTCCCGCTCATCCAAAACTTTAGACCTCAAAATCAAACTTAGATCAGTATCCTTAATGGGATTAGTGGTTCCCAAAAGCTTTGTGTAAAAGTTAACTATAATCTTAACCATCTCCTCATGATCATCCACCATAATCCCTAATCTGCCTAGCCTTAAAAAAATTGAAGAAATATTTTGAACTCTTATCTCCCTCGCCAATCCATAAGGTGATTCACAAATAATTGAACACCTCGTCTTACTCAATGGATTTCTCCAAAGAGATTGTATTGTCCAAGGGTATTTCTGGTTCTATTACACAGTAAGTGTGTAAAGCTATTCAGTGGGTTTTGTTCATTGGTTTGAATGTTGTTTGTGATCGATTTATACTAAGAATGCAAAGTAAACAAGTGATTGAGTTTGGGGTTTTGAAAGTTCATTTGGGAAGGTTGTCCAAACTCAAATCCACTCTAGTTTGGTTAAGATGGATAAATAGAATGCAATATTGGATAATCATAATTGATGACTCGACACTCCCGTACGTAATATCTACTCCTAGGTTAGGCTGTAGAGATACTATCCTATCTAATCCAAAGGCTCTTATGTTCAAGCTAACCTATGGATTTTCAAGAACGCATGCAAGGTGTTTGATGAAATGTCATAATGATAATGCAAAGAGATTAGGTCTACCGTTCTTTGGATCAAGCTACCTATAGAATCTAACGACTCCAAAATCCTAGAATGATTCACGTCCTAGGTTAGGCCCGCAAAATCAAAGATGAGAAAGAACCAATAAATCAAATTAGAGTTTTTAGGAAAATCGCATCAATGGTCTGAATAATCCCCAATAACAATCAATGGGTTAGAAACCTGACATCATCTATACAAAACTTCCGTAGAGTTCCATCTAATCTAAACAACACAAAAGACTTAGCTGCTCATAGTCGAGGTAACGAAACTGCAAAAGAAGATGAAACCAATGGAGATGACATCTTCCGCCGAGTTGATTTACTCTTCTCGTTAATAATTAACCTTCGACCAACCAGGAGCAATCCTAGCCTTCTCTCTTTGCTAATCGCTCCAAATATCCTCCAAGAAAGTCTAATCCTCGTTGAAAATGAAGTATGGAAGTATATCGATCCACCTAGGAAGAAAACTCCCCTTAACCTCTCACAATCTAGATTTTAACCTAAAGTGCGCTGTCACACTTTTTCTTCAATTGGTGCACTTCTCTTATAAATTCAGCACTTCTCCGAATATCATAACACAAAGTGTGCTCGTACACACATAAAAGTGTGTCAGATCACTTTTGATCACAAATATGGCACTTCTCGGAGATATGTTCTTCTTTTGTCGATTCACGCTCCATTTGAGCTCCAAATTTGTCCCCTCTTAAGTGTTGGACTCGTTATAAGGTCCTCCATAGAATGGTAACCTGCAATATCATTAAAACCCACTCAGAACAACATCAAACGGCCCTAAAGAGAACCAAGGGGCAATAAACACTCACTTTGCATAATTTAGGCGCCAAAAAGTTTATACCACACTACCCATGCCGGCCAGACGCACCCTCTCCCTTGAAGGGTCCAAGACTCATAATTTACCTTGAAGGATCCACGACCCATATTTAACAACAAAAACAACAACAATCATGTTCGTCCCTTGGAGACATGATCACACCACTCTCCCATGGAGAGGTGCTTAGCACCCACGGTGTAGCTTAGGGGTAGTGCATGCTCCTTCTGGTTCTAACAGTTCACAATCATAAACAACATCCAATTATCTCCATTTCACATCTCATTAGTTCCATCACATATTCATAAGTTCACAACATCACAACCATTTCCAACATTCCAATATCCATCCACATTTCACAAGATCACAATCACATCAAGGGTAAACAACTATCTTCATCGACCATCCCACCTACAAAAACAATGGAAACAAGGGTAGTCATGTCGTGAGGTCTAAGGCAGCCCTCTTGTTCGTCCTTCATAGGATGATCTTTCATTAGGATCATTCTCCTTTAAAACAACTAACAATCATAGAATTACATAATTCAAGATCAAAGTTCAATTCTTCCTATTACTCTCTTCTATCTAAAGTCTATTATCCTTACTAACCCATCATCACATTATAATGCACCACATTCAGTCAATCAACAATCACAAAACAGTGTCACCCAATTTTACTCTCTCTGATTTCATGCAATAACTCCTCACATTTCTAATCATCTCTCGTCGACGCTAAACCCTCGCCTAGAATAGAAGACGAGGCTCTCAAGTCTTCCAATCCCACTACAAAAAGTGATTTCCCTCTAAAAACGTGGCTTTTACACTACTGATCGACAACACACAACAACTCTACTCCTCCAATGAATTGTAACTTGAGATCTCTTCTCCTCGCCGCCAAGAATCCACAGGAAGAAACGGCAACTTAATCCTACCACTGTAGCTCCTGGAATCAAGGTTTGAAGATTGTTCTCTCTTGGTTCGTCAATGGAGTTTTCTGAACAAGAAAGAAGATGAAAAACCCCGTCAAAACTGGATTTAAGTAGTCAGGGGCTGATACACAGTGTGTATCAAGGACACATGGTTGTGCCCTTTTAAAATCCTCTCTTGGTCGTGGGTGACTTAATGGGGTACACGATCATGAATGATAGATACACGAAATGTACTTCAAGTACAAGGTTGTGTACTGTGCACCACCCTTGTTGCAACCTCAACTCAACTTACTTTAGGACGTCCTGAACTTCGATGGGACCTCAGTGGCATTCCAATACCTAAATCACCTGAACTCGAGTCTCGAACCATTCAGTTGGGTGAGGATGTTATAATTTCTTGTTATAAAAAGTGTTGGAATGTTATGAGTGATATCAAAGTCTCTTTTGGTACTCTCTTGAGTGAATGTGTGAATACCTCAACAATTGACTAATAATATAATATGAACACATGTAGGATATGTAAATTATACTATGATTTTTTGTTATGTTTAACTCCATCCAATTGATATGTCATCCTATCTTACCTAATTTTTTGAATGATATAAAAATATGTAATTAGCCTAAGTATTTCTAAAATACACAAACTTTTGTCCACATGAACCAACCTTACTCGCCAAAACAAACTCCACATTTGAATTGACCAAAAGTTACAATTCGTAGGACACCTAGCTCATGATTTGATACAATAAAAATTGATTGACTAATAATTTGACTAACTTGTGACCTAATTGACTTATAACTAAATTAGTGAAACTTATATCGAATCCAACTTGCTCTTTTGACAACTCTAATTAAAACTGGTATAATGGGAGCTAGTTATATGATTTATCGTTCTAAAATCCTACCCATCACTTGGATTACAATTGGTTAGGGGAATTGGGTGATGATGGGAATGAGCTCCAATTTTTCTACTACAATTTTCATCCTCGTGGGAATTAGACCACAATCACCATGACCAATTTTCTAATCCAAACAAAGGAATAATGGTTTGAGGGATATCAAGAGACAACATACCTACAAAGTATTTTTCAAAGGACAAAAATGTGTGTTAATAAATGTAAGGTCTTGTAGCTCAGTTGGTTAGAGCGTTGGTCTTATGAGCCGAAGGTCGCGGGTTCGAGCCCCGCCAGGACCAATTTCAATTTCTTTTCCTAATATCTTTGGTGGTTTTTTAATAAGATAGTTCCCGTATGAGATAAGGAGGAAGTCAGAGCACTAGAAATCATAGTGCACGGCGCGTCACAAAGTGGGCTAGGGCTGGCTAATGGGACGGGTATGGGTATCTGTTAAGAAATGGGTCAAATATTTAAGTAATCCTGAAACTTTGGGGCATGTTACAAATTCGTCTTCAAACTTTGTTTTGTTGTAGACTCGTCCCGTTAGTATGTACTCTATTACAACATGGTACTATTTACCATGTCATCTTGTCCACATCAATTAAATACTAATTAAATAATATGCCTGACCCAAATTGAACTAATTCATCCAATCGAACCGGTCAACTGAACTCAAAACCAAATATCCATCCAACCTATAGCTTCAATTCGTCAGATCTGGAGAAGTAATTCTTCTTCTTCCTCCTCCTTCTTCCTCCTTCATTGGCGTTTGCAGTTTCTTCTTCTTCCTCCTCTTTGAAGCTATTGACTCCCCCGAAATCGACTCGAACGACTAAAACACAAAGAACTGCCTCAACAGACTAAAAAATTACTCCAACCGTGGTTGCCTTCCACGAAGCACTCTTGTTTAACGTTCGTGAGTCGGACGATACCTGGATAAGGGTCAGGGAGGTGGCGTGATTTCATGTACGACGGGAAGAACTTGGAGGTACTTCTTGAGGTGATTACCGTTCACTATGAATGGTTCTTGATCAGTGCCTTTGATTTCCACAGCTCCAAATGGTGTCTGCCTAGCCATCGTGAAGGGACCAGACCACTGAGACTTCAACTTTCTCGGGAAGAGCTTCAAGCGTGATCTATAGAGCAGGACTTCATCACTAGGATAAAAAATTTCGTGTTCCGCAAGGTGAGAATCGTGAATGCGCTTGGTACACTCTTTCAGGGTCAAGGTGGGCGGCTTCTCATAAGTCGTAGTAATCCGACCCGGGTGTGCGTGATAGTTGGTGGCGCGGGATCCTCAAACGTGTCATCCACTCCTGAAACAAAACACAAGTCTAGCGGGTTGCTAGACAAGGCATGAGTAACGAGGTCGGCCGAGGTCGACTTCAAAGAATCAACAGACATACTTGAGTAGTCCCGAAACTTTGGGGCGAGTTTGTAACTACGCCAACAACGCCTTTCGCTACCAAGGACCACATGGGTTCACCGGAGGGCAACAACCCCATAAGACGGTGCAACATGATTCCAAAGAGAGCTAGATAGACAAGAAGCTCAATCAACTCATGGCTAGAATTGAAGACCACAACAGTCAGTTCAAGGCTCAAGCAGCCTTGAATAAAGGATAGAGGATGGAGAGCCAGCTCAACAACATCATCAACCTTCTCTCTAGTGGTCGCCCATTCGGTCAGTTGCCCAGAAAGATGAATCTGAATCCTAGGAATGAGCACGCCAAGGCCATGACAACGAGAAGTGGCAAACAACTAGCTAGTCCTACAGTCCCTGATATTACTCCGATTATGATTCCTGATGATATCGCCATTGACATGCTAGAGATCAAGGATATCACGGCTGATGAAGAAGAGAAGGAAGAAGAAGAAGAGGTGACTGCCCCACCTCCACCACCTTTAGTTCTTGCGCCTATTCTCCCTCCATATCAGCCTAGGATTCTGTTTCCTAAGGCCTTGAAGAATAAGACCCACGACACCCAGACAAGAAGTGGTACTCTGTTTTGAAGAACACGGAGCTCAAAATACCACTCACCGATGCCGTAGAGACGATGACACCACTCGAAAAATTCTTGAAGGATCTTATGAGGAACACGAAGAAGGGATATGTGTATTCTATCTCTCTCAATGATGAGTGCTCTGCCATCCTCTACCGCTCACCATCCCTACCCCCTCCAGCCAAGTGTCGCGATCCCACCTTTTTTACTTTACCGTGTATCATTAATGGTAGTAAGATTGAACGTTGCTTAGCTGACTTAGGTGCCTCTATTAATGTGATGCCTGCTAATATCAAAAGCTTAAGCTAGGAGAACTGAAACCTATTAATTTTCATCTTGTATAGTCGATAGATCTGTGAAGATACCTAGGCGAATAGTAGAGGATGTAGCTGTTCGTTGTGGCCCTTTTACCATTTTAACTGATTTCATTGTGCTAGATACCCGAGAGGTAGATGTAACTCTTCTCCTGGGCTGACCCTTTCTAGCAACGGCCGGTGCTAACATCGGTGTTAAGCATGATTTGTTGACTTTAAAGGTTGAAGAGGATAGTGTGACATTCCACCTCAAGGACGGTATGTGTAACATCCCAACCTTTTCTGACAATATATTGTCCGCTTTGGGTCTAAACCCTCACGGATTTATTTTTGGGCGTTGGTGGGATTCGAACTCATGAACTCCTCCTATCAAGGTCAATCCCCTACCACTACACCACAAAATGCGTCATGTTTGTTAAGGTTGAACTATTCCACATAGCCCATGGATCTCCCTCGTGCTTTGTCGATGTGGGATTTGCCTAGGATGTCACATACACCCCCCTCAAGTACTCAACGTCCTCGTTGAGGTTTGCCCCACCATCGTTCAAGAGGGACGGGGAGAGGCTCTGATACCACTTGTAACATCCTAACCTTTTCTGACAAGATATTGTCCGCTTGGGTCTAAACCCTCACGGATCTTGTCAGAAAATGTTATGATGTTACAAAGTGTAGCAGAGACTCTTCGCGTCCTTCTTGAACGATGGTGGGGCAAACCTCAACGAGGTCGTTGAGTCCCTTAGGAGGGGTGTATGTGACATCCTAGGCAAATCTCACATCGACAAAGCACGAGGGAGATCCATGGGCTATGTGGAATAGTTCAACCTTAACTGACATGACGCGTTTTGGGGCATAGTGGTGGGGGTTTGATCTTGAGAGGAGGATGTCATGGGTCGAATCCCATCAACGCCCAAAAACAAATCCGTGAGAGATGGGCCCAAAGCGGACAATATCTTGTCAGAAAAGGTTGGGATATTACAGTATGTAATATTCTGCAGCTCAAAATGATGACTGTCTATCTGTTGATTCTTTGAAGTCGGCCTCGGCCGACCACGCTACTCATGACTTGTCTAGCGACCCGCTAGAGTTGTGTTTTATTTCATCACTGGACGACACGTTCGAGGATCCCGCACCACCAACTATCGCACACACATTGGGTCGGATTACTACAGCTTATGAGAAGCCGCCCACCTTGACCCCGAAGGAGCATACCAAACGCATTCACGATTCTCACCTTGCAGAACACAACCAATTTTATCCCAGTGATGAAGTCATGCCCTATAGCTCATGCTTGTGAAGCTCTTCACGGGAAAGCTGAAGTCACAGTGGTCTGTTCCCTTCACGGTGGCTAGGTAGACACCATTTAGAGCTGTGGAAATCAAAGGCGACGATCAAGAACCATTCACAGTGAACGGTAATCGCTTCAAGAAGTACCTCCAAGGTATTCCCGTCATACATGACATCACGACACCTCCCTGACCCTTATCCAGGTATCATCCGACTCACAGACGTTAAACAAGAGCGATTCGTAGGAGGCAACCCACGACTGAAGTCAGTTTTAAGTCTGTTGAGTCAGTTTTTTGTGTTTTAGTCGTTCGAGTCGATTTCATGAGAGCCAAAAGTGTCGGTTTCATTTTTAATATTTTTTCCAAGTCTTAGGTTCTGGGGGAGAAGGTAATCACTTTCTCCTTGAATTTTCTGTCGCCCAACTTTTTGCATGATTTCTGAAGAGGTTCTCGCCGAGAACCTCTGAAGTTTTCGCCTAGAAGGCTGGTCGTTTTGTGTTCGTCCAGTTTTTTTTTCTGAAGAGGTTTGAGGTTCTCGGCGAGAAGGTGGGAAATTTTTGTTCGGGCCGATTTTTTAATAATTTATGAAGAGGTTTTCGCCAAGAACTTGGGTGTGAGACTTTTCAAAATCTCCCTAACCCTCTTCGTTTCGACTTTATTATGTGTGGATCTGGGACACTTGTCCTAATTTCCTTTTGATCTTTCTTTTGTTTTTGTTTGTGTAGGAATTTGTGGCTGCTTCGCTCCGCTGCGAGCTCTCCATCTCCATCGTAGACTTCCTCGACCGCACTCCAGGTATTTCGTGTCACTCTGACTCTCTCTGGTTCTGTGAGGGCAAAGTCCCGACTAAGTGTGGGGTTGGATGTTATTTATATGAGGGATTTGTGATTTATGTGTGACTTCTCCAATTGGAGTATGCTCGATTCTTGACTTGCAATGTTAAATTGACTTCAATTTTTCACAATGACGTTTAGACTGTTCCACTTAGAAATTGTAACCAGTGTGTCGGCACTGATACTAAATGAGTCTAGGTAAGAACAGATAGTAGATCACTCTTGTAGTTAAAGTATGAATTGATTGACTTGTGGCTTAATTCTTATTTCTAACTGCTCGATAACACCATCTTAAAATGAGAAAGGCACCTAGAGTTTCACCACTTTTACCCAAATAGCCTACATGACTTGTTTGTTGGTTTATACACATTTTCAGCTCCTTTTTTCATCCCCCCTTTGATCCCTTGTGATTGTGGCTTGACATTAGACTAAAATCCAATTCAAAATCTTATGTAAAAGTTATAACTAGCTAGGATCAAGTAGATAAATTTTTGAAGTTTTGGAGAAAAGTGTGCGATTTATTAAATGCATATCGATTGATTTTAACTGAATTAAGTGATGTAAAGAAAGTTAGGCAAGCCCAACACCTAAGTGAAGTGTTCAGGTTGAACACTAGTATATGCACAAATGTTGTGAGTTAGGCAAGTCCAACACCTAAGCGAAGTGTTTGGATTGAGCACTAATATGCAGTAATTAGGTGGAAGAAGTCGTAAACCTTGAAGAAATTGTTGTTTGAATTGGTCCTAGTTAGAACATATAATGTGCAGGTATAAAAGTGGATGAAGTTGAGTCGATAACCACGTCACTTTCACCCACTATTTTCCAAATATTTCCTACATCCACCTAAGCCACATCATAACCCGGGCTTAAGACCTTTTGTTTAGAGTTGGTGTTATCATAGTAGGGTAATTTATGATTAATGCGCAAGCTTATGGTAAGAAACTCATTTTTAATGGAAGTCTAGTCGACTCAGTCTTTAAACTACTACTTGAAGTGTGCAGAAAGCAGTGAGATCCAAACTTGTTTGGTTGATGTTCTTGCATGTGTAGGTTGCATTTTCTAAGTGGAACAGTGTAAGCTGAATTGTTAGGAATTGAACTTCGATTTGATTGATCTCGTCATATGTGAATTTGGGTGTATTTGTGAGTTTACATTGCTTGAGGACAAGCAAAAGCTTAAGTGTGGGATGATTTGATGACACTAGATTAATCATGATTATCGCCCCCGATTAAGCGACATTTCCTTGTCTGTAACACGTTTTAGGGATAGTTTAGTGGATTTTGGTTCATTCACTCTATTTCTTATCGATTTGGTTACCTTGGCTCGTTTCGGATCTATTTGATGTGTTTTCTAGTATCTCTTTGAGTACACATGTTTTTGTCATCGAATAAGTACCTTACGGACGTGTTCGGAATGCAATGAGTATCAAGAAGGAGTCTGGAACCATTGGAGAGTCAAAAGAAGAAGAAGAAATCAAGAACCGGTAACAGTGGGAAGGTTCTCGGCGAGAACTTCAAGGTTCTCACCGAGAAGGTTGTGAAGAAGACCCAGATTTTCTTGATGAGATTTATCAAATATTTATGAAGAGGTTCTCGCCGAGAACTTGGTATTTTCCAGATCAAGAGCAGAAATGGATTTCAGCCCTATAAAAGGACTTGTTCAGTCCCTTTTCAAGACACACTCGATTTTCTAGACAGAGCCATGATCTAGAGAGAGTTGAGAGCATATTTTGGAGTATTTGGAGAGATAACAACGACGTTTAATCCATCCGAAAGATGCTCGGAGCATCGGAGTTGAAGGTTTTCAAGATCGAACCTACACGAAATCTTTAGAATTAGATTTTCTAGTTTCTCTATGTTCTTCCTTTCTTCTATGATGAATTCTTTTGTAGTTTCTGAATCGTTTTCATCAGATATGAGTAGAAAAACTTCTCTAGTTTAGATTAGATGAACCCTAAGTGACCTGGAGCTTTAAAGCGGTCACGGATCGGCGAGCAGTAGACTTTAATTCAGACTTTTCTTATTCATGTTTGATTCGTTCTTAATTTTGTTTCTTCTCTGGCTTGATCACCTAGATTAGATTCTTGTTAGGATAAATGATAGTGGCGAACGTCGGCCTTGTTCTAGAACGTCGAATCGAACAGTTAACCTTTTCAACGGATTCACTTAACCAATAAGGGTCTTTAGGGTTAATTCGTTTCAAGAGTAGCTCATAGAATCAGTTTCGGTGCACCAATCACTTATTCGTTGCAGAAGTTAACACACGGTCGAATAATTGAACTTGGTAGCTAGTTTAATAGTAGTGAACCAAGGGCAACCGTGGTCCGTGACCCAATACCAAATGCTCAGAAACAAGGCGATCGAAAACAAAC
Source organism: Linum lewisii (assembly GCA_034768395.1). NCBI lineage: Eukaryota > Viridiplantae > Streptophyta > Magnoliopsida > Malpighiales > Linaceae > Linum > Linum lewisii. Next base: position 12,320,044 of record CM068297.1, read on the forward strand.
CCAAACACTTGGATGAAATAAGACTCGAAACCTATAGCGAAAGAGCTATGAACCCTAGGTATCATGTGAATGGTGCCACACCAAGGGGTGATAATCGATAGATGGAAATATGTTACGCTTTTTGATAACGTGCAAAATAGGGTATCAAATACTACCAACCAAAAGTAAGGTAGATTGTATTCCATGGGTTTTCTTCCAATCGTTTACTCTGGCAAATTATTCGAGTTTTTAAACAAGTTGTGCGTGGTGTGAGATCCACGACTTCTAAACTATAATGCGAATGAAATGAAATTGAAATTAAAGATAGATTGATTAATTAAGATTGACTAACGATTTGACAACAAAGCTTAGACTTGAATCCCCTAAGATCACCAGGACATTGGCGATCACAAAACTGGCACTTTTGATTCTAATTCATTCAGTTCACAGACACCACCATAACTCCTTACCCTTAGGTCTAAGTCCGCGAACGTTTGCTCTATCTGATCTAACTACCAAGATTAATTAACTTTCCGTGTGTTCACTTCTGCAACGGATAACTAACTGGTGCACCTGATTGTTTTTAGTGAGTTACTCCAGAAGCGGATTAACCATAAATGGTTCCTACGAAAGGCACACTCCATTGAATAGGTTAATTGATTGATTTGAGGTTCTAAAATAAGGCGGATGTTCGCCAACTATCCTTATTTGAACAAGAATCTAATCTAGGTGATCAAGCTAGAAAAGAAACACAACACGAAGAACAAATCAATTATGCAAGAGAAATTGTCTGAACTAAAATCTAATTACCTCCGATCCGTGACCGCTTTAAAGCCACGGGTCACTTAGGGTTCATCTAATCTAAGTTTAACAAGTTTAGCTACTCATGTTTAAATCAAGAGAATCAAAGACAACAAAGGAGTTCATCTTAACAAGGAAGAACAGAGAAGAACTGTAAAACCTAATTTTGACGACTCCGGCAAAGCTTCGAACTCGAGAAATCTTCACTCCTAGCTCCGAGCACTCCAGGATGGAAAGATGGTACAAGAATCTCTCCAGGAACTCTGAATACGCTCTAAACTCTCTCTGTCAGCTCTAAAATTATGTATTGAATGATGTCTCTATTGGGTTTAATCGAGCCTTAAATAGCTCTTTTCCTCATCACAGCCGGAATATAGCCAAGTTTTCGGCGAGAATGTGGAAAGTTCTAGCCGAAATTTGCTTTGTAAAATTAATTGAAATCAACGACGAGAATTCCCTTTTGTTTCTTCACAAGTTCTCAGCGAGAACTCCTTTGAAAACTAATTCTTAATAGCGACGCAGGATTCCTTTAATTTCTTAACAAGTTCTCGCGAGAACTTCAGTACTAGGCATTGTTTTAATGATTCCCGCTCCGTTTGAACTCTGATTTGGTCCCCGTTTGAAGCACTAGACTCGTGAGAGAGTCCTCTACCATATGGTAACCTGGAGGCTCAACCACAAAACTCAAAACCAAGGTAAAATAGCCAAAATATGGACAATGTATGCACTTGGAGTCGAGAATCACATAATTAACACATTTACGCTAAATACTCATCAAAATTGCATAAAAGGGTATGAAATGTCGCTTAATTGGGGTCGATAATCACGATAATTCTAGTGTCATCAAACTACCCCACACTTAAGCTTTTGATTGTCCTCAAGCAAATTAAATCAGAATGCACTCAAGTTCACAAATGAAAAGATCGATTAAATTGAGATTCAAGTCTTAACAATGAATTTTTAACTGTTATACTTAGAATAATGAACATAAACATGCATACACATCAGCCAAACAAACTGGTCTCACTAATTTTCTGCACACAATCAAGTAGCAATCACCAATCATGCACAAAGCCGACCTAACCGACCTGACTTCCTCACACAGAAAATATTTAGTAAATGGGGGAACTCTCACACTCTATGTTTAGGGACGTGTTTATGCTCTCAATCACTCTCTCGACTGAATTATGTCATAGGTTTGCATTTCGACCACAATCACCACCACGGTGACAATACGAGAAACTAGTCAAAAGGACTTTACAGGGACTGTAACGATCCTACACTACAAGGGCTTATGACGAATGGATGAAGGGATGTATGATGATGATGGCTTTGGTGCGGTGTAGCAATCGACTAACTTCCCTTGAATCGGGACCTATGGATTCCTACCGTCTAACCAGACACGAGGTGGAATAATGTACGCTCGTCCTATGATACCCTCAAGCAACCTAACACTTTTTATTTATTTTTTCTGGTTTTTCTTTTCTTTCTTTCTACATTTGCTTATTGCGTTCTTCCATATGTAGGGAGAAAAACGTTTTGAAACTAACTAACTTCTACTTTGACTTGTACTTTTCGAACTTTTTCTCTATTTTTTTATTTTAATTTATTTTTATTGGTGCTAAAAAAATTTAGTTGCTAGAGGGGTTTACACGTCTGGACATACTAGCTAAGACCACCGGTTTACTAGCTATAGGCAAGTCACAACAGACCGGTTTCCGGTTAGCTAATCTCAAACTACTACCACATGGGATCAATAGGTTGAACAAGAACATGGGAAACGGTTGTAATGTAATATCGAACCGAAAGAACAAGCCAAGCACAAGGGTTTACACCTAGAGGGATTAATGTCGGGATAACTTCTGGTTTAAGTAGCGATTCTAGGTGCCTCTATCCTCCTAGTACTAGTGTTATCGTGCGGTCTCGAATAGGTCTCATACAAATTCTAACTCATTCAAAGTAAGAGAAAGCCACTAAAAAAAATATTAAAGTTGCTAGTTATGTGCAACGGATCAAAAGCTCACAGTTGGCTAGTCGGATTCGATCATTTTTATGCAATTCAAGGTGACACTACAAGCGTGATTCTAATTTATGTTCTGACCAGGTTCATTTAGCATCAATGCAGGTAAGTTGGTCACAGGTTCTAAGTGAAGCGGTCTAAGCATCATTGTGAAAAATTGAAGTCAACTTAACATCAAAAGTCAAGAACCGAGTAATTCTAGCTAGAGGAATTGAAGGGAACCACGGAATCATAGTTAAGCACAAAAGATCATGCATAATTCATCTAGAATCCTACCCCATACTTAGAACGTTCTGTGTCCTCACAGGACTAAAAGAGAATAGAGTTATCCGGAAAACCTGGGAGGTGATGGTCGATGTCGAGGATGAGGTGGAGAGCCAAGAACGGAGTGAAGCAGCTACAAAAGTCCTATAAAACAAAACAACAGAAAGATCAAAAGGAAACCGGGACAAGTGTCCCGGATCCACACATAATAAAATTGGATCGAAATCCGAAAAGAAGAAATTAAAAGAAAGGAAAAAGGGAGGACTCTGGTTTCGGAAAGGGGGCAACGAATTTTAAGATTTTGACTAAGTTCTCACCAAGAACTCATTTGAAAACGTTTAATTAAAATCGGCTGCGAAAATTGACAGATTAGGCTAAAGTTCTCACCGATAACTTTTATGTTCTCGGTGAAAACACATTTGAAAACTTTTTTGAAAAACTGACGCTGGAAAATTAATTAAAATGGCCACAAGTTCTCGCCGAAAACCATTATAGTTTTCAGTGAGAATACCCTACCTGACACCAAAAATTATTTTTGAAAATACCGACCAAATGAGCTTCAAAAATTTAAAACAAAATCAACAAAAATCAGAAAAAATCAAATAAATTGGAACTGATCCGAAAACACACGACACACACGAGAAAAATAAAAACCACGAATTGACACTTTTGGCTCCCCCCCAAAACGAACTCAAAACACAAAGACTGACTCAAAAATTCAAAGCTAACTCCAGTCGTGGGTTGCCTCCCACGAAGCGCTCTCATTTAACATCCTTGAGCTGGACGATACTTGGATGACGATCAGGAGATGTCCCAACTCAGGATTTCTTTCACGCTCGCATCAGAGTCCATGAACTATAACTTTGGTGTACATCCGGTCAAGAGGAATCACCTCCCATTGATGTGAGTTATTTGAGTTCGTCCATCAGGGAGGTGTCTAGTAAATTCGAATGACCCGAATAAATCCTTCAAGTGACGTCTTTGTCCGATGGCTAGGCGGATGATGGCGGAGCAATTGGCTTCCACGCCACTTTCTTCGTCGCCTTACACTCCTTCTTTGCTTCGCCATGATCTCTGCTCATGGCGATCCAACAATGAGTGCCTTCGGTTCCTCCTTTTTCCTTGTCGTCTACACTAGAGGCTCATTTTTTGGATGGGTAACCTGCTCAAGTCCTAACATAACCATCTTGGAAGAAACACTAGAAATGTTATTAGTACCAAAGTTGGCCGAAACCAACTCCACAGTATCAATAGATAAACAGTGTGCATCTTCTTTAGAAGTGTATTTCATACCGTCCTTGAGGCGGAATGTCACACTATCATTTCCGACCCTTAAAGTCAATGAACCATGCTGGACATCGATTGTCACGTCGGTTGTTGCCATAAACGGTCGACCTAGGAGGAGGGTGACATCTACCTCTCAAGTATCCATTACAACAAAATCAGTAAGAATGGTAAAAGGACCACAACGGACAGCCACATCTTCTATTATTCCCTTAGGAGTTTTTACAGATCTATCAGCTAACACCAGATGCATATTAATCGATTTCAATTTACCTAGATTCAATTTTTCATATAAGCATGTAGGCTTGACACTGATAGAAGCACCTAGATCAGCTAAGCTACGATCAATTTTACTATTGATGGTGCAAGGTAAAGTAAAAGAACCAGGATCGCAACACTTAGCTGAGGGAGGTATAGATGGCGTGTGACAGAGGTTGGCAGAGCACTCCTCGTTAAGAGAGACGGAAGACGCCTCTTCCTTCTTGTTGTTCTCTGTGAGATCCTTCATGACTTTCCCAACTTGTGGTATCATCTCCATGGCATCAGTGACTGGTATCTTCATCTTCGTGTTCTTCAAGATTGAATACCACCTCTTGTATTGGGTGTCAAGATTCTTTAGCTTCATAGCCTTAGGAAAGGGGATCCTAGGCTGGTATGGCGGAAATGGTGGTGCCGGAGCAGATGGGGGAGGAGACGGGCAGTCACTTCCTCTTCTTTGTCTTCTTTTGTGATATCCTCGATCTCTGGCATGTCTATAACGATATCATTGGGAACCATTACTGGATCAGGAGCTGTAGGACCAGCTAGTTGCTTGTCGCTCCTTGTAGAGATGGCCTTAACATGCTCATTCCTTGGGTTCGGCTCTGCCTGGCTCGGTAACTGACCCATAGGGCGACCACTAGACAGAAGGCTGACAATGTTGTTGAGTTGGTCTTCCATCCTTTGACCTTGAGCAATTTGGCCCTGATTCAAGGCGACTTGAGCTTTGAACTGTGCATCATAGTTGTCAAGCGTTGTCATGATTAGTTCGAGCTTCTTATCTATCTCGCTCTCCCTAGTGTTTTATGGCACTGACCTTTGATGTTGTTGTCCTCCGGTGAACCCATGTGGGCCTTTGTAACTGTTGTTGAAGTATTGATTCTGGCGATTGTCAAGTGATGTACTATAATTACCCTGGTTCCGGTGAGGTGGCTGGTAAGCTCCACTTGGTTGATTAGCCGGCTTGTTCTCTTGGTACGACCCAAATGGTCAGTTATTCTGATTCAGATTGGCTCCGGGGTTGTAAGGAGGACACTCTTGGAAACTCCCTTGTTGTTGCTGTTGTTGAGGTTGTCTGAACTAACGGTAATTGGAGTAGCCTTTTTGGTTGTTGGTGAAGCCTTGACGAACAAAATTCGCTTCATCTACAAACCAGACATCTGCTTTACCAAAGTTCTGACAACTTCATCCATTGTGAGTGCAAACCTCACACCACTCACAATCAGCAATGAAGACGGAGGCTGATGGAGAGTCGGTGAATACGCCATCATTCTTCATGTATTTCTGTACTTCGGCCTTGATCTGTTCTTCAAGGCTTAGCTGACTCTTGGATGCTTCAGACTGTCTCTCCCAATTCCTTGACTTGGAGGCGCAACTAGAAAAGTGAAGTAGAGTAGATTCTGGTGTGAGGGTGGTGCAATCTCCTTCAGCAAAGGAGTTGACCCACTTTGCTGATTCGTCATTCATTCCTCGAGTGAATATCTCAGCCAGTTGTCTTTGCTCGAACCCATGATAAGGGCAGTTGTAGAGAAGTTCTTGAAATTCATTCCAAGCATCATCTAAGCTCATTCCATCCTTTTGTCTGAACCGAGCAATGCTATCCTTGTGAGTTATGGTTCTGGCCGGAGGAAAATACTCTTCCACAAAGTCTTGGGCGAGATCATCCCAGTTGGTGTAGTGACTGGGTGGCTTGCTGTTAAGCCACTTCTTGGCGGCGCCTCTGAGAGAGAATGGGAATGCTCGCAAGCAAAGAGTGTTCTTGTCGAGGTTCCCACTCTTGAAGGTCTAGCATATGGAAAGGAAGTCCGTCAGATGAGTGCATGGATTGTCATGCGGATTCCCTTCAAACTGGATATCCCTATAGATCATACCCTGAAATGGGATTTTGATCTCATAGTCAAGATCAACATCGTTATAAGGGACGGTGATGCTTGATCGGATGCTAGTTGCGCTTGGTTTATTGTAATCCGCCATGGTGCGTGGAGCAGCCATTACAGGAGGAGTAGGTGATGGAGAATCTGAAGATGTGGATGGCGTGGAAGAAAAAGAGGAGTTATCCTTCAACTCCTCAACTTTGATGGGGGTAAAGGATGGATCGATTGTCACTTGCTTCTTCGCTCGTGATTGTTTGGTCGGTAAAGAAGTACCTGAAATGTCTGAGCTCTTAGTCTTGTTAGGTTTGAACTGAGAACGAGTGAGTGGGCGGTTCATATACCTGCATTCAACCTGCAAGTCAACAAAAACAAGAACAACTGGTGTAAAATCAAAGAGTGATGAAAAGTAGAAGAATAAATGTCAACTCTTCTTTCAAACAATTGAGAAGAGTCCCCGACAACGTCGCCAATTTGATAACGTGCAAAACAGGGTATCAAATACTACCAAACAAAAGTAAGGTAGATCGTATTCCACGGATTTTCTTCCAATCATTTACTCAAAGGAATTGACAAATTATTCGAGTTTTTAAACAAGTTGAGCGTGGTGTGAGATCCACGACTTCTAAACTATAATGTGAATGAAATGAAATTGAAATTAAAGAAAGATTGATTAAGTAAGATTGACTAGCAATTTGACAGACAAAGCTTAGACTTGAATCCCCCTAAGATTACTAGGACACTGGCGATCACAAAACCGGCAACTTTCGATTCTAATTCATTCAGTTCTCAGACACCACCATAACTCCTTACCCTTAGGTCTAAGTCCGCGAACGTTCGCTCTATCGGATCTAACTACCAAGATTAATTAACCGTCTATGTGTTCACTTCTACAACGGATAACTAACTGGTGCACCTGATTGTTTTTAATGAGTTACTCTAGAGGCGGATTAACCCTAAATGGTTCCTACGAAAAGCACACTCCATTGAATAGGTTAATTGATTGATTTGAGGTTCTAAAATAAGGCGGACGTTTAACTATCCTTATTTGAACAAAAATATAATCTAGCTGATCAAGCTAGAAAAGAAACACAACACGAAGAACAAACCAATTATGCAAGAGAAACTGACTGAATTAATATCTAATTACCGTCAATCCGTGATCGCTTTAAAGCCACGGGTTACTTAGGGTTCATCTAATCTAAGCTTAACAAGTTTAGCAACTCATGTTTAAATCAAGAGAATCAAAGACAGCAAAGGAGTTCATCTTAACAATGAAGAACAGAGAAGAACTGTAAAACCTAATTTTGACGACTCCAGAAGCTTCAAACTCGAGAAATCTTCACTCCTAGCTCCGAGCACTCCGGGATGGAAATATGGTGTCAGAATCTCTCCGGGAACTCCGAAAAATACGCTCTAAACTCTCTCTATCAGCTCTAAAATTGTATATTGAATGATGTCTGTATTGGGTTTAATCGAGCCTTAAATAGCTCCTTTCCTCATCACAGCCGAAATATAGCCAAGTTTTCGGCGAGAATGTGTAAAGTTCTCACCGAAATCTGCTTTGTAAAATTAATTCAAATCGGCAACGAGAATTCCCTTTTGTTTCTTCACAAGTTCTCAGCGAGAACTCCTTTGAAAACTAATTCATAATAGCGACATAAAATTCCTTTAATTTCTTAACAAGTTCTCGCGAGAACTTTTGCGAGAACTTCAGCGAGAACTTTAGTACGAGGCCTTGTTTCGATAATTCCCGCTTCGTTTGAACTCTGATTTGGTCCCCGTTTGAAGCTCTAGACTCGTGATAGAGTCCTCTACAATATGGTAACCTGGAGGCTGAACAAAAAAACTCAAAACCAAGGTAAAAATAGCCAAAATATGGACAATGTATGCACTTGGAGTCGAGAATCACATAATTAACACATTTACGCCAAATACTCATCAAAATTGCATCAAAGGGTATGAAATCACTACAAGAAAATCCGTCTTTTTGTCGCGGATAAAATCCCTATTTGTCGCGGATATTACCGCGACAAACAAGATCACTCTCGGATATGGCTTCCGCGACCAACTAGGCCCATACAACCAGGCCTTGTCGCGGAAATGGATATCCGCGACAAACGGGTCTCTTCGCGGACAATTTGTCGCGGATATATCCGCGACAAACTAGCTTGACTCAGTCATTGGTTCGCCCAAAGTTTCGAGTCAGATTTTGTTCGATTTATGGTTTGGTTAGTTTTGTCGCGGATACATCCGCGACAAAACACATCCGTCAACTTACACCGTCATTTAACGGGACCAATGATTATCCGCGACTAACTGTATGAAATTCCGCGACAAAATTTAAAAAGCATATCCGCGAGTAACTCTAAATTATCCGCGACAAACCGTGTTTATATTTCCCAGTATATTTTTTGCCCTGTCCTATATCAGTCCATTTCTGGCACCTATAGGCAAAAACTAACTCTTAATCATGCGTCCACATACATATAACAACATCAATAACATATGCATACACATATATTGAAACTAAACATTCTTCAAATTCGAACATACAAAGTGTCAATCTAGTTTAAACTTCAATCTAATACACATAAACATAGTTATTGAATCATAAATTGCACACGTTCACAAAACACTACTGACGATCTCCTCCAGAACCATCATTCTCATGGTCATCATCATCATCATCCTCATCGTGCGTATCCTCCTCACGAGTCTACAAAATGCAAGGAATATTTTAGACACAACCACAGACAAGTGAACACATACAATTAAATGTATTAACTACAAATTATATAACAAACCTCAAATAACGCCGGATGAAATCCACAAAACTCATCTCGTGGAACTTGAGCAGGCGGAACAGGTGGTGTGCTACTGAATTGAGCCATCATTTGAGAGAGTTGAGTCTGCAACTGAGCATCCATCTGTGTCTTGTATTTAGCCATCCTCCGTTCAATCTCTGTATGCATGCGCTCGTCCATTTCAGCACATAACCCTAAATCCCAACCTACCAATCTGTGTTGGCCAAATCTAAAACCATTACTTGGTAAGTAATCTCTTAAGGCATATTGTGTGACTAATGGAAACACCAATTACTTGGTAACTAAGGACAAGAGAGTTATGAACTAGCCTAAACTGTGCAAAACCCAATTTAGTGTTTCATTAACTTGCTTGGGAATTCTGTGAATTCCCAATTTCTGAATCCTGAATAACTTCCTTAAAAGCCAGTACCTTACTCATCTGTATCAGGATAGGAGACCTAGAGCAAATCCAAAAGCCTTGATTTACCACCTGAAAACAAATTCGACTTGATTTACCACCAAATCCAAAAGCAACAAAGAAAGCCTTGTATACCAAATAACTGAACTCAAACACAGTATGGAAAGCTCTAAATTTCACAGAAACCAGTTCAAACCAGATCATAATTTTAAGAGTAACTTCAAATAAAATCATCAAATTGCAACAACAGGGGGAAACAACACCAAGGCAGTCAAATGATTTCGTTTATTACCGTGATGGGGCTAGGAGAAGCTTCTCAGCGGCGGCGCGGTGACCAGATTGTAGAGCAGCGCGCGCGGTGACCAGATTGCAGAGCGGCGGCGCGATGACCAGATTGCAGAGCGACGGCGCGGTGACCAGATTGCAGAGCGGCGGCGCTTTGACCAGACTCCTACAGAAGGGAGATAACTCTAAGAGGAGGAAGGAAAGGGAAGAGAAGAAGAAAGAAGAGAAGAGAAGAAGAACGAATAGAAGAAGAAAGAAGAGAATGAGGCTTACCGTCACTGCGTATCGTTCAGAGAATGGAGGGTAGAAGGAGAGAGGACGAAAAGAAAAATGTCGACTGTGAGGATGGGGAAAAGGGTTTTGTTCAGGATTAGTCGCGGATAATTAAGATATCCGCGACAAATATGGGTTCGACTCAGGTTCGGTTTGTTTTCGATTCAGGTTTGGTTTGATTTATACGGTGCAACCTTGGTTTGGTTAGATTTTGTCGCGGTTGTTGGTTAAATAACCGCGACGAGCTTGTCGCGGTTGTTGGTTAAATAACCACGACGAGCTTGTCGCGATTAAATTACTCGCGGATAAAGGTAAATAACCGCGACGAGTTTGTCGCGGATGATTTTTTCGCGGATATGATATATTATCCGCGACAAACTTAGTCGCGGAAGCTATCCGCGACAAAATTTCCACGGCAAAAAGACGGATTTTCTTGTAGTGAATGTTGCTTAATTGGGGTCTATAATCACGATAATTATAGTGTCATCACGGGTCTATAATCACGATAATTATAGTGTCATCACTTAGAACGCTTAACAAAGAAGCCCTCTTACAAGTAATTGCGCAAAACACACCCCTTAGAACGCTTAACAAAAAAACCCTTCCGTTAGAATTTTGATAAACTCCATTACGATTTTGCTAACACGTTATGCTGACTCAGCCCGTAGGTTGTCAGATTTGGTATGTCAGCAAAACAAAAACGACGTCGTTTTTCCTTTTGGTTGATTTTTATTGAGAAGATGATCTTTTCTCTCGTAATCACCCGACCTCCACCATAGGCTCTCCACTACCCATCTCCAACCGCTAGAAGTAGCATTTTTTAAAAAGGAGCCGGAGGAGATGAATTATCAAGCTTTGACGATTGGAGATGGGCAGTGGAGAGTCTGTGTTGGAGGTTGGGTGATTACGAGAGAAAGGATCCCCTTCTAAAAAAAATTCAACCAAAAGGAAAAATGACGTCGTTTCGTTTTGCTGACATGTCAAATCTGACAACCTACGAGTTGAGTCAGCATAACGTGCCAACAAAATCGTAACGAAGTTTATCAAAATTCTAACGAAAGGGTTTCTTTGTTCAGCGTTTTAAGTAGAAGGGTGTGTTTTGCGCAAATAATTGTAAGAGGGCTTGTTTGTTATATTTCAATAGTACAAGGCCTCTCGCCGTATTATCCCTAAAAGAAATTAGTAGGATCAACCAAACTAGATGTGACTAGCCTAACCAACATTAAGTTTTATATCAATTACATCAATGTAACTATATCAATTCGTACTACTACGGCGGCAAATAAGAAAATGGCGTCTCTCTCTTCTTTTGCTTGTTTGAACAGCTCCTCAGTGCCTTTGTGCATTAAATTCGCCTCCGTGCATTTCAACTAGCCTCCGTGCAGATCTTTTACCTTCGATTGATAATCCAACCCCATATTCTCAAGATTGTGTTGCCTTTCTGTATTCTTTTGATGGTGCTGATGCCTTTCCTATCACTACTGATCCTCAAGGCATGCCTTCTATCTCGAGTCAACGAAAGAGAAAGCAAAATTGGATTTTGTCCGAGTGCTGTAAGAAGGTGAGAACTCAATTGAATAGCCATGTTCTCCCCTCGATCAATTCTCTCTGCTACACCAATGGTCGTAAAAGACACTCATCCCCTGAAGACCTGCAATCCTTTCAAAAGAAAAAAAAGAAGGAAAAAGAAGCCTCCTTCATTCTCTAAGGAGTCCTTGTCATTTGAAAATGAACTTGTGAGAGTCGGTCCTCTCCAAAGGATTTGTTTTGCATCCTTTACTTCTTTCCTTTGGGATTCCTTTTTCTTTAATTTCATTCATCTTTGGAGAAAGTACAGGAGTAATTACAGAAACATCATCCATGGTTATTGTGCCATTAAACAAACTAAGAGTTCTTCATATTCCCAAGGCCCATGCACCGTTGATATGAAGAAAAATCCATCTCCCACCTCACATTTCAATGCTCTTGCATTAAACATCAGTCAGATTCTTCCTCCTTGGATTTGGCTTTCAATGTAACACCCACTCATTAGTCCTCCTTGGTTGAAAGAAGAATCAATATTCACCACTCACAATATATGCAGATTGTTTCCCCATTACAAAATACCTCACCCCTTGCTTCTCTTGATCAATCAAATGAACCAAAATACTGTCCCAAAACATCCCCTCTGTTTTAGTAATATTGGTGATTGCTCCTACCTTCAAATTCCGTTCAGTTCAGTTTATGGCTTCTATTTAAATGCAACACACACACTGATGGATCTCATACTCATTCTTACCTCTTCCATCATTCTTATACTTAGTGTTCTTGACCTCTTATTCCCTCCCCGTTCTCACCAAACTATGGATTCAGACTTGGTTCTGATGGATATTGATAATGCGGTTGAGTTTTATGATGAAGATTTCGCCATCAACAATGAACGATTCTCCCTCAGCCTCGTTGGACTGTTCATCGAACTCGTTCCTCCGCTCCCCCTGGTCGTTAGCATCATGAGGAAAAAGTATGAATTGGCGGGATCTCTTACCATCATCCAGCTTGAACTTGGACTCTTTCAATTTCTCTTCTCGGAGTCAGAAGACAAGAATCGAGTCCTAACCCACAATCCGTGCACGACTAACAAATTCATTGTTAGCTTTCAAGAATGGTGCACTCCGGCTCCGGATGTTGTTGGTTGACTTATTCTCATTCCATTCTGGATCCATCTTTTTGGCCTCCCTCGAGAATTCTGCACGTCGAAGATTGGTTTTCGTCTTGGTCCACAGATTAGCCATGTCCTTGAATCAATGCTTTGTGAAGATCCTTCAATGAAGAAACTCTTCGTTAGAGTTCGTGTTGTCATCGATGCTACCAAGAAACTCAAGCTGGAAATCAATGCCATTCACAATCGCAAGGTGTATCCCGTTGAAGTCAAATATGAGAATTGTAATCTTGTTTGTTTCCTCTGTGGTTTTCTTGGACATGACGATGCAAGTTTTCCACAAAGGGATTCACTCTTGGGCTTACCCTCAAAATACTCTGGAAAGCTTTGTGGAGTTAAAGTTGGGAAGCAACTCATTGAGCTTACTATGCGCCCAATGGACATTCAACAAGAGTCCCGCAAACAAGCCTCACCTGCTCCTATTCTCAACAAATTTGAAGTTCCCCAAATTCCGGATCCCATGGCCACCTTGAACATCAACAGGCAGACCCCTTCATGCAAAACTCATACAATAATCCTCAACCTTCCGTGAAGTTGTCAACAAATGAAGTTGTTGGCCTGTTGACTGATCCACCAGCTTCCTTCTCTCCTGACACTCGAGATTTCACTTCCAACTTCCCACCTTTGAATAAATGTCAAGTTATCTGTAGATTGTCCATTGATAAAGTCACACTTTCATCTTCTTTGGCGCATGAGGCTAGAATTAAAGATATTGACATTGTTCTCTTTGGATTGATTAAATACTTGTCACCGGAGTTTGTTATCTCATGGAATTTAGTTGATTTTCCCCAAGATGTTAGCGTGCTCATCATTTCCTTTGTCCTCTTTATTTGGATTTCCTTTTGGTGGTCCCCACCTTGGATTAACATCTTGACATGTGCAGTTTTACCAAGCTCGTCCTCAAAGGCAAGTGTCCAAGGAAGAAAGTTTACCCGAGCTCAAACAAAGCTAAAAGGAACTCGCTTTGGGATTGCTGAGGAAGATCTCTGGGATAAAAGGCGTGCTAGTGAAGGAATGCTTGAGGAACACCCAACTAAGAGACCAAATGCTGATAAGGTGGAGGAAGCAGCCTTGAATGGCCCCAAGATCGCCAATGAGCATTCTCGCTTGGAATTGTCAAGGTCTTGGGAGTACCTTGGCGAAAAATTCCCTTAAGACTTTATGTCTTCAAACTCGCCCATCTATCATTTTCCTTTCTGAAACTAAGAACTTATCGTCAGTTGTGAGTCAAAAACTTTGCAGTCTTCAATTTAGTAGTTTTCATTTAGTCGAACCTCGTGGTCTGTCCGGCGGACTTGCGCTCGCATGGTCGTCAGCAGTGGTCTGTGTCGTTCTTGATTGTGCTCATTTCTTTATTGCTGTTGATGTTACCCTTGCACAGAACATAAATATTATTGTCATTGGAGTTTACTTGTCGTGTGATTGACATGAGCGCGAGCTCCAACTTAATTTCCTTTCCTGTTTTTGTTCTTCCTTGTCCAAGCCATTTATTTTATGTGGTGACTTCAATTCTATCTTATCTAATCATGAGAAAGTTTCCCAGGCAAACTGGAATGCCTCTCGTAGCATTAACTCCTTCCAATCTTTTGTCAATCAACTTTCTTTGCACGACTTTCATCCTAGGGGATCTCCCTTCACTTGGACTAATAAAAAACTGAGGAGGTTCAAAGTAGACTCGATAGATTCCTCGCATCACCAGGCTGGGTGTCATTGTTCCCTCGGGTTTTGTTCGACACCTTTCTGATTTTGGATCAGACCATAGAGCAATTGCTTGGCTCCCATCTGAATCTCAAGATGTTCCTAAACAATATTTTTTGTATGATGTTCGATGGAATAAAAATAAAGACGTTTGTGACATCGTTTCAATAGTTTGGGAAAATTTTCACCCGGTCGACTCGCGTATGTTCATAGTCCAATCTAAATTGCAAGAAATTAGGTGTCGCCTCATTGAGTGGGCCCGAGCCGGAAAATCCAATTCTGCCCGCAACATTCGTTCCCTTCGTCAAAGCATACAGCTGCTTAGAAATTCCTCTCCAATCGATTGGAACCACATTCGTAGCATCGAGAGAGATCTCAATTATGCTCTTTCTCAAGAAAAGATTTACTAGCAACAGAAATCTCGTCTTCGGTGGCTTATTGATGGTGACTGCAATACCTCCTACTTTCACAGAGTCGTTTCGACCCGTCGTTCTAAAAATCATATTCACACCCTCAATGACATGTTTGGTGTTCCTCATTCAGAAGAGAGTAAAAAAAGAGAAATTGCAATAAGCTTCTACGAAAATCTGTTTTCTTCTGAATACCCACGTGGATTTCGACTTCCTCAGGTTATCCCTGGATTCCCACGTAAGATTACTCACTCGATGAATGCTGGCCTGTTAGCCTCCCTTTTTGATGATGAAATAAAAAAAAAATCAGTTTTTCACATGAGACCTACACAAGCTCCAGGATATGATGAATTCACCGCAGCTTTATTCCAAGGATTCTGGCCCATTATTAAGAAAGAGGTTTGTGACGCTGTTAGAAGTTTTTTCCACTCTGGGAAATTACTTAAAGAATCAAACCATACTATCATCTCCCTCATTCCTAAAGTCGACCAACCACAAAACATGCGACAACTGCGTCCGATCAGCTTGTGTCAAGTCTTCTATAAAATCATCTAAAAAATTCTAGCATCCCGTCTTGGAAATATTCTACCTTCCATAATTGGCTCCCATCAAACAAGGTTTGTGAGAGATCAGAGAATTACAGATAATGTTATAATTGCCCATGAAGTCATGCATTATCTTAAGAACAAAAGAACAGGAAAAACTGGTTATATGGCTCTTAAACTGGACATGGAAAAGGTGTATGATCAGATTGAGTGGGCCTTCCTTTTCCAAGCTCTTGCCCAACTTGGGTTCCACCCACATTTCATCAAGCTTATACATGAGTGTGTCACCACGGTCTCCTATACGGTCTCTATGAACGGTCATCGACAAGGTTTCTTTAAACCAACACGTGGACTACGACAATGGGATCCACTTTCGTCTCTCTTGTTTGCAATTTGTTCAGAAGGTTTCGCTGGTCTCATTTCTCGTGCTGTTCAACAAGGGAAGCTTAAATGAGTTGAGATTGGGCGTTCAGCTCCTGCTATCTCTCATCTCTTTTTCGCTGATGACTCTTTTCTTTTCCTCGAAGTTAGTGATACCTCCATCCGGACCATTAGGGAAATTTTCCAATGCTATAATGCTCTCTCAGGACAAAAGATTAATCTTTCCAAGTCTGCGGCCTTTTTCAGTAATAATTTGCCGCGAGCATTAACCTCTCACTACGCTTCTTTGCTTGGAGTGGGATCCATCGGCGTCCAAGATAAATATTTTGGTCTCCCCTCTTTGGTTCCCAGGTCCAAGAAGGACACGTTCCATTTTTTGGAAGATAAACTGCTTGAGAAGCTCACTGGATGGAAGCAATCATGTTTGACCCCCGCTGGTAAAGAAACCATGATCAAAACAGTTGCAAGTGCGCTACCAATATATGTGATGTCTTGCTTTCGTCTTCCTTCCTCCATTTGTAAGAAACTCAACTCCCATATGGCCAGGTTCTGGTGGAACGGGGGGAATAGTACCCCTCCCATTCATTGGTTGAAAATGGTCAGATCTATGTCAAAGTAAAATGGTAGGAGGTCTGGGGTTCCGTTCTTTTGAATCGTTTAATCAACCTCTCCTTGCTAAGCAATGCTGGCACCTCATTTCTAACCCTGACTCCCTTGCGGCAAAAATTCTTAAAGGGAAATATTTTCCTCACTCTTCTTTTATCAAAGCAGAGCCTGGCAGTCGTCCATCTTGGATCTGGCGAAGTATCCTTCATGGCAGAGAGCTCTTCCTTAAAGGAATCAGATGGCAAGTTGGAAATGGCTCTAACTTTCACTTATATGACGACCCTTGGACCGCCAACCCATTACCATCACCTCCCTCGATCATCCCCACTGCCTCCAAACCTCTACCAGGATTTTTCTTCTTTCGTAACGGTTCTACTGATGCGCCTAATTATTGACGCATTTAGTCCCTCATTAGACGACATTTTTCGTGCTCTACTTGATTGTTTTGCATGATTTTGCGTGAGTTTCGTACCCTTTGACCCTTGGACTGTTTTATGTCGTATTGTATATTTTTGGTACGTTTCAGGTATTATACAATGCTGGAAAATTAAACAGAAAATGAAGCAACGATGACATCATGGAATTGTCCACACAAATGGGATTAATTATCCATGGGTTTGTCTTTATTGTGGATGTCATAATCAACATCATGACTCCATCACTAAGCATCTTCCACTATCTCAACGCAACAGTACATGAGATGTTGGGTAATTGTGATGATTGGGAAGCTTGGAATTATCTGCATACAAGAGGGATTTGGTTTTGGACGAAAAGCCAAGGGGTGCCCATTATCAAGTCATTAGTCATCTGTTTCGCAATTGATAAAATGAGAAGGCTTTAGTTTGGGTTTTAAGCAGGCCGGCCATTAGCGTAAGTGAGATTCTATTTGGGCCATGTTAAGGTGTTGGCTTGGTTTTAATATGATGGAAAGAGGCTGCCTATAATCAAAAGGGAAGACATGATCAGTTTATTAGGGAGGCGGCCAAATAGCAGGGGGATGGATTCCAATAGACAGGGAGCAGCGTACGGGGCAGAAGACGGAGCTTTAGAGACGCGATTGAGCGAGGATTAGCGAGGATTGACTCAGGAGCTTCAAGGATTCAACAAGATTAGGTTTTCTCGGAGTAAGATGTCTTCTTCTCCGGTTTTCTTCTTCTTTGTTGCTGAGATTTCTTCTGTAACGATGTCTGGCTAAACCTCTAGGGTTGTTTAGATTAGATGAAGCGTTAGATAGGATTTTGTATGGATGATTTCGGGTTTCTAACCCGTTTATGTTTATCGATGATCTTTCAGACTTAGATGCGATTTCTCTAAACCCTAATTTAAGCTTTTTGATTCTGGCAACTTGATCAATTGTTAGTTTCTGGGTTTATCTTTGAATTGCGGGTCTGACCATGAACGCATTTCATTCTAGAGTTTAGGAGGTCGTTAGGTCTCCAATAGCTTGACCATAGGATTGTCAGAACCTAATCTCTTTGCATGATTTTTGTGGCATTTCACTGTTCTTGATCGTTCTTGATTCCTTGCAAGTTAGCTTGACCATAGGAGCTTGTAGGTTTGATAGAATTGAATCTCTACGGCCTGACCATGGAGTAGAGATTACAAAAGGATTTGTCGAGTCGTCTAGTCTGTTGAATTTCGTCGATTGCATAGTTTCATCCATCTAAACCGAACTAGCGTGGATTCGAGTCTGAACAGCCGCCTTAGTCTATCTTTGAAACCCCAATCTGCTTTGCTTGCTTGCTTGATTTAAATCGCTTTCTTAGATTAATTCATTCTTAAACCGATTCAAACCCAAAACGACACCCCGAATAGCTTGACACACTGTTCTGAGTAATAGAGAAAGGAAGACCCTTGGGAAGTAACGATCTCGCTAGAGCGATCTAGCGAGTAAAACTTTGTGTGCATTAATTTGCGCACCAAGTTTTTGGCGCCGTTGCCGGGGAACTTTTCTTTTTCTAGGAAAGGCATTGTGCGTTTTAAGCTTTTCATTTACTCTTTTATCATCTCTTTTCTCCCCGTCTGTTTCATGATTTACCTGGGTAGTGCTCTTGGGTTTTGAGATGCAGGACTACAGGTTCGATAGCAACCAAAGATGGTACAACAATGGAATGCCACTTAATGATTACAACCAAGAGTGGAGTACATCATGACAACCATCTATGCCAAACTGGAATGAGGAACCACCACCCTTGCCTTCTTGGCCAGAGCCACAAGCTACACACTACTACCGAGATTACGAAGAGGAATATCTACATTCGCACCAGTACCAACAACAGGAGTCTTATACAGATTTTATGTTGAATAAGATCCTCTCGACTCTACGAGCTCCTAATGTTGTGAACGTCGAGATTGAGCAACAGTATCAACTGATGGTAGAAGATTCTCGAGAGCTGGTTGAAGAAGAAAATGATAACCTAGCCCATGACTGTTGTGAGTTAGAGGTATCTGATGAAGAATCTTTGACAATGGTAGTAGATGAAGATGTGGAGCTTATCCATCTCTTGATTGAAGCTGAAGATGAGCATCCGGATATTGAGGAGTTATCCTCATTTATGCTTCCGTCGAGCCAGCCTATAGTTCTAGATAGAGATGAGCACATGGATATCGAGGAGTCACCTTCATTGGTAATTCAGGCAACTGAAACTGAGGAGGGCAATGATTCTGAGGCGTATGTGCTCAACTACCAGAGCAACTTGGATGACATTGGTGTGGAGCAGACTGCAATCATCGAGTATAACACACCATACTATCTCTTTCCTCCTCCAGTAGGAAAATTTGCGAAGAAAATGTCATCCGAGCAGAACCAGGATCTACTTGAGCACCATCGACTGCATCTTGCTCCTTCTGACGTGCTATTTGGAACTAAACCGCCAGCCTTGAAGAAGTTGTTTGACTTCAAGGAACTTTTAAGTTGGGGTCCATAATCAGGTACCGTCTAGCTCAAAGACGTTAAAAAGAGAGCGCTTCATGGGAGGCAACCCATGTCTAGAGTCTGTTTTGAGTTTTTGAGTCAGTTGTTTTATTTTTGTGTTGAACTTTTGTGGTTTTTGAGTCAGTGGTCTATTCTGTACCTTGAATGCTCTGATCTTGTTGTGAGGTTCTCTCCTATTTTAGGATGTCCTTAGATTCCGCATGACTGTCCGCCGGTATTTAACTCTGAGCTCTCCACCATCCACGACATCGACCTTCACCTTCCAGGTTTCCCAGATTCCTCTACCCTCTTTTAGTCCTGTGAGGACACAGTCTGATTTAAGTGTGGGGTGGTTTCTTTGCATGTTAGATATGATGTTTATCGAGTTCTTGTCGTTTAATGGGTGGTGATTGTGCTTAGTTTTTTTCACTCTTTCACTGCTTCCCATTCTCATTGGCAATTAACTTTTCACATTGCTTAATATCTTTTTGGATTGCTTACCTTCTTCCATATGGTGAGATTGATGTGGTGCTTTAGCTGACCAAATGTGTGTGTGAGAACCCGTATTATGACCATCTCCCATTCTTCTTGCTTGTAGTTTTCTAGGAACTCGTCTTTCCGTGTTAGTGAACAATTGACTTGGTAATGTGGAAGACTTGGTCTATCTGATGCTCGAATTCTCTAGTTCAATGCCATGATCGAGTCTAGATAAGGGATCTGTTAATTTCCTACTTTAAATTGGTGTTGATGTTCTCAAATAAAAAAAAATCTGAAAAATGAGTGGTTTGGTATTGAAGTTGTGGGTCGATTCACGAGCTGGCATACGTGCCTGCCCATTGCTGTAGTCCCAAAGGGAAGTCTCAATGTGGCGTTCTTCTTCTAACCTACTCCCGATCGTGGCTGGGGTCTAGGATAACGCGGAATTCCAAAAGTTTCCGGCTGCTCCATACCCGGTAGTATCCACACTGTACCGACCATTCGAAAGTAAATGAAAAAAAAAGAAAAAAAATGAAGAAAAAAAAAGCAGAAAAAGAAAAGAAAAAAAGTGCTCTTTAATTTTGTTCAAGTCGTGTCCCCTTATCTAGCAAGTGTCGGGTTGCGTCCTAAGAGTAAGTGTAGCGAAAGTAAGTATTGTCTTGCCTTTACCAAGTCAGGTTGTTCACTAGCTCGTTAAAGTCTTGTTCCTCTTTTACTCTCGCATAGTTTGGTTTTAACTGTGTGGTCAGTCGGGTAATCCTCTTGTTTGATAGAAGTACCATATACATCATTCTACGATCCAAGAGGTTTTCGGTTTGCTCATTCGGGTTGGTGCATAATTGTGTTAGAGTTCTTGCTTGAGGACAAGCAAAAGTCTAAGTGTGGGGTGATTTGATGCGCCTAATTATTGACGCATTTAGTTCCTCATTAGACGACATTTTTCGTGCTCTACTTGATTGTTTTGCATGATTTTGCGTGAGTTTCGTACCCTTTGACCCTTGGACTGTTTTATGTCGTATTGTATATTTTTGGTACGTTTCAGGTATTATACAATGCTGGAAAATTAAACAGAAAATGAAGCAACGATGACATCATGGAATTGTCCACACAAATGGGATTAATTATCCATGGGTTTGTCTTTATTGTGGATGTCATAATCAACATCATGACTCCATCACTAAGCATCTTCCACTATCTCAACGCAACAGTACATGAGATGTTGGGTAATTGTGATGATTGGGAAGCTTGGAATTATCTGCATACAAGAGGGATTTGGTTTTGGACGAAAAGCCAAGGGGTGCCCATTATCAAGTCATTAGTCATCTGTTTCGCAATTGATAAAATGAGAAGGCTTTAGTTTGGGTTTTAAGCAGGCCGGCCATTAGCGTAAGTGAGATTCTATTTGGGCCATGTTAAGGTGTTGGCTTGGTTTTAATATGATGGAAAGAGGCTGCCTATAATCAAAAGGGAAGACATGATCAGTTTATTAGGGGAGGCGGCCAAATAGCAGGGGGATGGATTCCAATAGACAGGGAGCAGCGTACGGGACAGAAGACGGAGCTTTAGAGACGCGATTGAGCGAGGATTAGCGAGGATTGACTCAGGAGCTTCAAGGATTCAACAAGATTAGGTTTTCTCGGAGTAAGATGTCTTCTTCTCCGGTTTTCTTCTTCTTTGTTGCTGAGATTTCTTCTGTAACGATGTCTGGCTAAACCTCTAGGGTTGTTTAGATTAGATGAAGCGTTAGATAGGATTTTGTATGGATGATTTCGGGTTTCTAACCCGTTTATGTTTATCGATGATCTTTCAGACTTAGATGCAATTTCTCCTAAACCCTAATTTAAGCTTTTTGATTCTGGCAACTTGATCAATTGTTAGTTTCTGGGTTTATCTTTGAATTGCGGGTCTGACCATGAACGCATTTCATTTTAGAGTTTAGGAGGTCGTTAGGTTCTCCAATAGCTTGACCATAGGATTGTCAGAACCTAATCTCTTTGCATGATTTTTGTGGCATTTCACTGTTCTTGATCGTTCTTGATTCCTTGCAAGTTAGCTTGACCATAGGAGCTTGTAGGTTTGATAGAATTGAATCTCTACGGCCTGACCAAGGAGTAGAGATTACAAAAGGATTTGTCGAGTCGTCTAGTCTGTTGAATTTCGTCGATTGCATAGTTTCATCCATCTAAACCGAACTAGCGTGGATTCGAGTCTGAACAGCCGCCTTAGTCTATCTTTGAAACCCTAATCTGCTTTGCTTGCTTGCTTGATTTAAATCGCTTTCTTAGATTAATTCATTCTTAAACCGATTCAAACCCAAAACGACACCCCGAATAGCTTGACGCACTGTTCTGAGTAATAGAGAAAGGAAGACCCTTGGGAAGTAACGATCTCGCTAGAGCGATCTAGCGAGTAAAACTTTGTGTGCATTAATTTGCGCACCATCTACCTGGATCACCAACCGGCTTTCTAGGGTATTCACCCCAAGCTCAGTTTCTCGCATCCTCCAGATCCCACTGCTGTCTACCAATATTCCTGATAAAATTGTTTGGCACTACACGACGAACGGAGTATTCTCAGTCAAATCCGCTTACCATCTTGCTCACCAAGAGCTTGTTTCCGCGAATAGTCGAACAACCCAGTTGGGTCCATATATTCATGATCACTCCTTTTGGAAATCAATTTGGACACTTCCAGTTCCTCCCAAAATTCGTTCCTTTCTTTGGAAGTTGTTCAAGTCGGCCCTCCCTTTAGGACTCTTCCTGTCCAAAAGGGTCCAGTCGCATGACCCGTGTTGTCCAGTTTGCCTTGACTCAATCGAAACTCCTGAACATCTTTTCCTCCAGTTTAGGCTTATCCGGATGTGTCTGCTTTTTGATGAAACCCATTCAGTCATTCTGATTGCCCAGACTCAAATATTTCTCTGTCCTTGCGCTTTCTTTCTCGGTTGGGACAGAACTCACTGGTCTCTGTTGCGTTCTTCTGGTGGAGGATTTGGGAAGTTTGAAATGATGTTGTCTTCTCCAAATACCTCCATTCTGTTACTTCTCTTCTTCGGAAATTCGTGTCCCAGGCTCAAGAGTTCCAAAACGCCATCGCTTCTCGTCCTCCTCTGTTTCTTTTTCACCCTCTACATCCCACAGGGGATAGACTGCGCCCCCCTCCAGGTTGGATCAAGGTCAACGTTGACGCTAGCACAGGGACAGGGATTTTGGGTGGAGTAGTGAGTTTGGTTGCGAGAGATTCAGAAGGACGGATTCTGGAGACGAGAGCACGAGTCTTCCCAGGGCATTCCAATGTTACTTCTCTCGAACTTCTTGGTTTTCGTGAAGCAGTTTTTTTTGGGCCCGAGCAAAGTGTCATGCTTTTGTTATCTTTGAAGGGGATTCTCTTGAAGTTGTTTCGCGCCTTCGCCATAAGGACTCCTTCCACTCCTCTTGTGGTGCCATTTTCGAAGATGTTTTGTCTATGTGCTCCCCTTTCCCCCATTTCAATTTCCATTATGTTCCCCGTGATTGTAATCGAGCTGCCGACTTTGTGGCTAAAAAAGCTCTCTCTTTGTATCCCTTGCATGGGACAGTGGATTTCTCCCACTGGCTTGTTTCTTTGAACCTCCTTTCCTAGAAAAAAAAACTACATCAATTCGCTAACCTAGTGGCAACAGATAGTCAGATACTCGAATAAATGTATACAAATAATGACTTTTAGTTTAAGGAATCAACAAAGAAGACAATATCAGCTATGCACAAACACAATTATGAAAAACTTTTAGATTTGGATTTGAAAATCATAATGAATTGAACTGGAATTGGTAATATGAATAAGAATTAATAGAATCATAGTATCAACAAACAACTAAGCTTCGGTTTCTAAATTAGTCTAATTAGTTTACTTCATTAAGCCTGTAATTTTGAAAGGGGCCAAAGAGTCGAATTCTCTTCCTCGTTCATCACCTCTCGAGTCTCGACGCGAAAGCTTGCTGGGCTAGTGGCTCGCCGACCGTTCATCGGACTCTTTCCCGTCATCTTCCGATCGTAGACCCTACTGGTTCTCGCGATTAACTGCTGGTGAGATCTCGCTGCATTTCGTTCACTAATTGGAATCGGATTTTCGTCGGGGAGGATTTTTTCCGCGGAATTGTGTGGACAGTCTTCTTCACTCACTCCGGCCGGAACCGTACCGCCTCCAGGTCTTTCGCTCTCTCGCTCTGTTTAGATCTGAGCTCTTTCCAGATTGGCTCTCATCCCTGTTCTTTCTTTGATTGGGTAGATCTAAAAGAGTTGCTGGCAGAGATCCAAGACGTAACGCTAAAGTGGGTACAAACATCGGAATCCGGAAAATTGGTAACTGTGGGTTGCAAATCAATATACTATTGTTCCTGGATTGAGGAAGTTTGGTAGGCTCAATCTGAAATGGAGCTCCTCTTTGAGAAGTCTCCTGTCCCAGTCAAACTATTGACTATAATCTTGATTTACTCCCGGACAAGTTTCGATTTCGCTTCTCGGACAAGTTCCACAGTGGTACCGGACAAGTTCCGTCTAAGTTTTGAACTGGTTAAACTTTCTGTCCTCGAGGAAAGGATCATACTTTCTCCTGAGGATTTTCAACTGATTTGGCTTTGGTCCTCCGATTTCCAACAAAGAACTGGGTTACTATTTGGCATAAATGGGATTGGAGGATTGTAGAGTGTTTTTTTAACATCAGTGATCATTTGAAGGTTTTTTGTGTCCTGATCAAGATTGGTTCAGCCAGGTACAACTCTTTATTTTGTAGGGAGGAATTGGTGGTCTTTTTTCGAAAATATGCCCTAGAAAACCTTGAAATGATGGTATCTTCTGGGTTCCTCCAGTTCATGATGATTTGTCAGCATTCTTCAACTAAAACTAGTTTAATTGTCTCTAAACGTATCTCAGAAAGTTTACTCAAAACCAATTTGATCATTGGGGCTTCGATTTTTGTATCTGAGACTCTTTTTGCCTCTGAAATTAGAATGGTTAGATCAAGCTTGGGTAGCTTTTTGGAAGTATTGACTTGGAATTGGGACTTCCCTGCCTCTTGGACAGTCCTGTTGAACACTTCCTGGAATACAACGAGTAAAATGGAAGAATTGGGTCATTGGAGGTTTTCCTTACTCTTTCCTCTTGTTAAATTTTCGACTTACCTCTGTATTCCTTCGAAAATAGGACACTGTGATTCAAATGGGCCTTCTGTTTTGGTAGGTTCTTTGAATATTGAAGTCGTAATCTCTCAATTTCGTCATTTTAGCCCTAATTGGATTCCCCCAGAATTCTTTCCAAATCAGGGTTTGGGTGAATTAATACAGATTCTGGTTTTTAAGCAATCAAAGGTTAAGGGGATCCTCCTTCTTTCCCCGTGGAAGTTGGTTTGAAGCCATGATTGATGTCTTTTTTTTTTTTTGTAGGATTGATGTCCTCATTGATTAATTTGTCACCCATGATTGTTGGTGATTTTCCCATTATTGCTCCATTCATCACTTTGATTAACCATTTAACATTTCTTGATTAGGTAAGAAACCATAATTTAGGAGAAATTAATTTCTTTTCCAATCAGAGCTTTCAATAGCCAAATTGAATTGACCTTCCTTGTTTGTGACAATTAAAAATTTTGCCCACCATTAATAATCATTAATACTAATGAATAAAATCATGTTTTCGACTTATTGTTTCCTTTTTTTTCTTCTAATTTATTCAAAAATACCAATTTAAATGATTGTAGAATTTAAAACACCTTTCCTTTCCAATTAGAAGGAGATGCAGAATGTGTTCATAAAAAAAATAATGGACACAAGAATGTTACATCCAGTGGTAGGAGCAATTATACAAGAAGTTAGAAAAAATATACTAAAACTCACAAGGTTTAACTATATTACAATTCCTAGAACACAAAATAACTTTGCTCACTTAGTAGCAAAATTCGCGCTGTCTTTCCTGCCGACATCCTCCGCACACATGAACCTTACCCTTTTTGCTTCAACACTTTCTTGTTGAAAAGTTCTTTTAGGTCACGTGATTACTCGTAAATCGTGTTGGTCTTTCTTTTTCTTCTCCATCTCCCTCCTCCTCCTTTCTTTTGGTATCTCCTAGGTTGGCTCGCTATCTAAAGGATCTCCCCATGGGGAGTTGCCTCGGCAAAAAAAAAAAAAAAAAGTTTATTTCATTATTAAACCGCTAACATTCACAATTCTAAAACTAAATGCTTAATGTATGAACGAGGCATGAACAAGTAAGCTCAAGTTATGAACTAGTATCAACAAACTCAATTGTATTAAACCACAAACATTCACCAAACCAAAACTGAAAGATTTAAATGCACACTAAACATTACGAACACATATCATTAAGCAACTGCAACAACAACACTAACAACTATGCACAAATATGAAAAATTTATTGTTTACCTCAAAGAGTACTTCTCATTACCTCAGAAATGGTCTCTTCCGTAAATGATAATCTGCAAAGCAAACAAAACAAGTGAGCATTAGACAATTAGATGTTTGTGGACTCAAATTATGAATGTATAATACAACATGTTGTGGAAATGGATGTTGAAACATAATGCTGTGGAAATGGTTCTCCTAACAACAGAACACAATATACCTTGAAGGCTGAAGCTTGACCAACCCCTTACAGCCTCTGTACAAGTACAGAACTAACAATTGACCAGAACAAACTCTAACAGAGCACTAAGTACCTGCAAACACAATAAGGCAACTGTTCATACTTTAGACGATGTTGAGGACCAGAAGCAAACTAACAACTATAATGGAATAAGTTAAATTCTAACAGGATGAGCAGATAAACAGTCAAACTAAAAAATTGAAGAATGAAGAAGAATCAAGGATGAAGGACGGAGGAGTGAGGAGTGAGGACCCATACCAAAAGTAGAAATCGTGATTAAGAATTAAAAACCATATAATATAGAAGAAATCGTACCAGATAACCTAGGACTGAAGGTACTTATAGCCAACCATATATTATCCATATCAGAAGCAAAATGAGATTCATCATCGGAGTCGGAAATATGTTGATGGGAATACTAAAACGGAAGATTAGAGGAAATCAGAAACTCTAATCGAATAAGGATTCGATTACTTACCTTTTGGTTGATTCGAATGACTGATTTAGGGGAGAAAATTATGGAGGATCGAGAGATTGAGATGGAAACTGAGCTGATTAGGGTTCCTCTTTCAGTCTTTCGGAATGAGTTTTCCTCCACTGATAAAAAAAATGAAATTTGGCATATGAAAATTATGATTTCTTTTCGAAAAAAAAAAAAAAAAAATTATGATTTAGGTTGTGGGAATTGGGCTGCTTTAGGTCGGGTAATATTTCGGGCCGGATAATGAAATTACTAGACCCGGGCTGACAACACTTACAATCCATCTTGGTTTTATTCCCCAACCCAACACGAAAAACCAGTCAAGCCGGTTAAAACTCGTGTTGACCGGGTCAGTTTTGGGCTGGTCTTCGGGTTCTCGGTTGGGTCTGCCATAGTTACAAAAAAAGAAAAAAGAGTTGAGACTTACGATACGAGTATATATTAGTACGACAGAAGACCAAAAGCCTAATTACCAGTTTTCATGTCGCAAAACTCGAAAGATCTCCCTTCTTCTTCGTCTTCTTGTCCTGTTTGATTCTTCCCTCTCAAAGTCAAACCTGGTTTCTTTCGGCTCAGCACAAAGAACGACTCTTCCCGATTAGGGTTAGAGTATTTCCTTCTGTTTCTTCTTTTCACTATTGCGATTTCCAAGTTTCTGCTGGATTCGGAATAAAAAGAAGAAAAGGACTTTTCAGATCTCAGATTTCAATTCATGGATTCTGCTTCACTGGAGGATCAAGATCGAATAGTCCCAACTGGTATCTTCCCGCTTGCCAGCCTTTTCTATTTTATCTCCTTCAAATTGTTTGCTTCCTTGATTCGCTCGTTGCTCTTCTTTTCTGTGTCGATTAGTTTCCTCCCGGAGCACGAGATTCAGCCACTTCTCGGCCTTCTCTGGGGTGTGCGATTGACCGTTTTCATTTCAGCTTCATGGACACTAATGTAGTATGCAAAATTCTTTGGAGTCCGATCCTGCTCTACTTCATTTGTGCTGCATTTTTTTTTTATCCTTGTATTCAGGAAAGAGGAGTTGACTAGTAGCATACCCGTGTTACTTTGAAGTTTTAACTTAATTTCTAACTAGGAAGTGGGTCGTGTCCAGTGTGCTCTTATTTTCTTGTTACCAATATGCTACTTCCTGAGCTGGAAGTCCTAAATTGTGGTGTGTACAATGTAGATACTTGTCCCTCGTTCTGTGCTTATGTCTGTTTCTTGTCAACAGTGGTTGCAGGAGAGACACTAGAGGGGGACAGCTTGGGTGGTCAGGTATCTACTAACTATCCAAGAATCTGGTGTCTGCTTATTTTGTTTTTGCTCTATGCCATTATGCGATTAGCACTGGTATTTGATTTATCACCTTGTTTCTTGAACTATTTCCAGCCACTGTCTCCCAAAGATGAAAGGGTTGTTGCTGGGATCCCCTCTTCTGATCTATCAGTTATAGGGCCTTCCAGGTCTGCTATTGAACGGCCACATATTCCAGATGTCAGTGGAGGTCTTCGCATTATACCTCCACTTGAACAAAACTTCTCATACGGAAGTGAGTTCACATGTCCCCCTTTTCAGTTCTTGAATGACCTGATCTTTCGTTCTTTCTCATTTTTTGGTTAGTTGCAAGACCTAATTTTTTGGTGTATTGTCCCAACGTGTTTCATTTCTCTTGTTTCTTAAACAGAATGCTGGATTTGTGTAGTTGTGGGAAATTTGATTTAAATTTTGAGTGTAGTTTCTGACTCTTATTACTATTGTGATGGTATTGAGAAGATTTTGAATCTCAAACAACATACCTTTTTCAGTTACGCTTGATAACTTCATTTGGAGTTTCAAGGCTGGGATCACATACTTGACTTTGTCCTGGTTTTAGGTTATGGCGATGGAACTTGGGATGGATATACTCAGTATCCTAGTGCTGCTGAGGGCTTGCATATTTCTCCTGTGAGGACATTTGAGTTTCTGGGTTATTATAACTTTTTGCTTCATGTATCTCACAGTCTGATCTTCCCTTCTTTTTCTATTAACTCTATTCAGGTGATCTATAATGATAACGCATCTCTTATATTCCCTTCTGGTTATGGCTTCAATCCTGATATGTCATATGGTCAATATTCTCCGGTTGCCGCACCCATGCCGTCTATAATGCTTGATGGGCAATTGTACTCTCCTCAGCAGATCCCATACTCACCATCTTTCTATCCACCACATACTCCAAATTTTCCTTCATCTTTTCCTCTTTCCCCATCAGAGCTTATAGGATCAGAAGGTAATAGTGAAAGCTTGCTTTATGGGCCAGGCTCAGGTTACTTCGTTCCTTATGGGTCTTATGGTGGAGGGAGTTTTTCTGGGGCACCTGGTTCCAGCCCATTAGCATCTCCTGCAGGTTATCATCAACCTATGGGGATATTGGGTCCCTATGAGCACCACATTGGGCAGGTTTGTTCTATATCTGGTTATTATTTGACATTTGTTTTTAAATTCTCTGATTATTATTTTTAATAAATTCCACCTACCATTTTTATCCTTTGAAAATCTTGTTTTCTGTGTGTGGTCCCTTCATAACGAGGCTTTATTATTTAAAAATTACCATGAAGTTTACTTACCATAATTTCCTTGTACCCAAATGGTGGATCCAAGGACTTACTAAGAGCTGTGGCCTAGCCCTCCCTCAGTCCATAGTTACATGGAGAGGTTTGGCCTTATGTTTTTCCAGTGTCTTTGAAATCCTCTGTCCTCTGCTTAGTACTTCACATAGTGGTGAGATGTGAATAAAGATTTTATGGTAATATCTTTCTTGTGCTTGAAAAAAAAAAGAGAAATTCAGTGAGGATATGCAAGTTGGTGGAAGTTCTTTCAATAGTTTGCTGTGAAGTAGGAGTCTACTCATGGTCATGTTGTAGCGCCAATCAAATGAGCTAGTTATATTTGCATTTAAAATTCTGATCAATTAAAAGTTTTTCAGCTTCTTGTGAATTATATGTGATTTATAATAATTGTGAGTTTCCTTGAGAATATGTGGTAACTCTTCAAGAAAATGGTGTCATGGCTGCTTTTCACTATTTGCAGATTTCTCAACAACGACCGATATATGGATTTGGATCATCATCTACATCTTCTCTGGGAAGATTCCAGCGTGGGGGATCTCATCAGTACTCCAATTCTGGTCGAAGTTATGTTTCTTTTCCTGGAGATAGAACACGGCTTGGTCTTGATAAGGGTAGGAGAGAGAGAGAGCAGGAATCACTTTATCTTCCAAATGAGTCTTTTGGATTGGATCGTAATCGAGGGCCTAGAGCTTCAAAACTTAGAAGTAAGAGTGTTACTGAACAAGCCTCTTCCGGTAATGGAAGAGGTGACACTTCTGGCTCTGAAGTTGCACTTAGTGTTTGCAACTGTCAAGATTTTGTGACGGATTATGATAATGCTACATTTTTTATCATCAAGTCTTTCAGTGAAGATAATGTTCATAAAAGTATGAAATATGGGGTTTGGGCAAGTACACCTCATGGCAACAAAAAGTTGGATGCTGCTTATACCAAGGCAAAGGAGACCGATCTTAAATGTCCGGTGTTTCTCTTGTTTTCGGTATGTTGTCTTAGGTTGAAACCTTATACTCTCTTTAGTTTTGTTAGTATAGTTGAACTACCATGGTGTTTGTGACACACTCCGTACCAGCTTGCTTAGCTCTTTATAATTGGAAGTTTGTTTGATGTGGGTTCTGGGAACTACTAGTCTTTCAAGTCTTGGTTAATGTCAAACTGGATTATTTAATTCTCTACTCATTCAAAACCGTTCATTGCTTGTGCATCGGGTATGCAAATGTCTTCACCAATTAGGAGCTTTGGTTCATGTATATTGTTACCTACAGTCAGATCAGTTGGGAGGGAGGGATCATGATACAAATCATGTTTATGATTTTGACATTTCAACATAATCTTTCGGTGGTATCTTGTGCTTTATTTTTCCTCATTAAGTGCGCTGAACGCCCCAGGTTTTTGCTTTGGTATGGAACAATTTGTTATAGCTGCACTGAGCACAATTTGTCTGTATTGCAATATGTTGCTGTGATTTGATGTTATTATAAACAAAATTGCCCCATTTATATTTCATACCATTTGTTTGTAATTGTATATCTGGACTTTGCTGTTTTCATGCAGGTCAATGCTAGTGGACAGTTCTGTGGTGTAGCTGAAATGCTTGGTTCTGTGGATTTTGGGAAAGATGCTGACTACTGGCAGCAAGATAGATGGACTGGCCAGTTTCCAGTTCGCTGGCATATTGTTAAAGATGTTCCCAACAGTCGATTTCGTCATATACTACTAGAAAATAATGATAACAAGCCTGTTACTCACAGTCGAGATTGCCAAGAGGTATCTTGATCATTACTTGGATCATTCTATTCTTTTGCCAAATCTCCCGATTCGGTTAGATCAGATCATTTCATGCAATTTGATTATTCCAAATGGTGTCAGTTCAATTATGTTAGTCACTTGAACTCATGGTCTTTATGTACATTGCTTGGTGTAGAAACAGGTTTTTGTTTTGCAGTTTTGGTTGATATTCATCTTGAGACTAGTATATGCCTAAAAAATATTTACAGTGTCTAGGCTGGGATTTTAGTTTTTTTACAGCACCAAAATGCTGTTTGGTACAAGAGTTATGTTGCATGAAAAGCAAGGTCTTCATGTCGGTTGAGGTCTTATCTGCTTACCCTGCAAATATCCCAATATTGGATGCTAGGTGCTTTATCTTGATTTATTTAAGATCTTATTACTGTTATTTCTTATTCCCTTTGAATCTTTTCACAGCCTATCAGTTGATTTATAGTGGTTTTATGTGAAAAGTTCCTCACCCAGTTGATATATTGAATTTCACACAGGTGAAACTTGAACATGGGATTGAGATGTTGAAGATTTTTAAGGCTCATGATTCATACACATCCATTCTAGATGATTTTGAATTTTATGATCAGCGGGAGAGAGTTTTGAAGGAGAGGAGGAGCAAACATCAGGCTATTCAAACTATGGATTCTACTGGTTTACTTGGTTATGATACTACTATAAGTAAGATCTCTAATACTTTTGCACAAACAGTTCAGTTGCATGATGGTAGTAAACAAGCACCAACCAGTGAAGTGACTTCTAGCTTAAGAACTGATCCTGTGCATCACCATGGGAATGATTCTGGTCCTGTTATTGAGGCTGTCAGCAAATCCAGTAGAATACCGTCTAGTGACAAGGATTTTGCTGCAAGTAGAACCATGGATGCATTGAATTTAGAAGATGATGATTGCCAGAGTGTACAGAGAGCCGAGTTGGGCTGTGAAAACCAAGATTCGACTCATTGATAAGGTGGTTGCTCACAAAGACAGATGGGACAGTTTGTAGGTGGGATGCAGTCATGCTCATGTTGTAGCTGGTATCGGATACCAACAAAATGGAGCCTTGTTCACAATTTATGTGATGGAATTCATTGGTCAATGAATATTAGTCGTGTACCCACACGATGCATCTTTGAGCTGCTTGACTGCAAATAACAACAGTGTTTTTGTTTATGGGTCAGTTGTCAACTGTTCTGCAAAAGTTTAGGAGGAGGCCATATAAGGCAAAGCTTTGGGCAGGATTTTCCTCACTTTTATCAAATTGGAGGTAGCTGGGATTGACCTGCATATTGTTGCAATGCTGGTTTTTCTTCTTATTTTGTATACTATGCGCCTGACACCCAGTTATTTACAACTGTAATCCTAGGGGTGAAGTGGCGAGTATTTGGTTGATGGAAAACAGCTGTAAAGTTATTACCCTCTTTGTGAGGCAAAATAAATACAAGAAAATGAAAGGAAAAGTGGAGGAATGAAAATTATCTTTTCAATTGTTGTGCCATCTGGAAAAGATAGGTGGTGGAATTGTATTCATGGCTCTTAGCATTGGCACTTATGATGCCGAATGGAGATGAGATGCTGGGGGGATGTAAAACGTCTCATTTGTTGATGTTTACTGGTGTTAATTTTAGGTGTGACGCAGGTTAAGAGACTGAAGGAGGGAATTGGATTCCTGCTATGGCAGTCAAATTTGGATCAGCGTGCATTATCTCCAATATGCTGTAAGTTCTAGCTTGTCGTCTACAAGTTCAAAACTGTGCGTTTCCAGGGTTTAGCGAGTCTTTGCTTACTATTGAACGTTGGTGTAAGTTAATATATTTATACTAGATAGTGATGTCGGATGCATGCGGGCATATGCTCAGCTCACTGGAAATTATAGTAATAGAATGAGTTGATTTATTGAATTTTACATTAATAAGTTGGGAAAGAGTTGCTTCATTGATATGTTAGGACAAAGGCCAAGAGGAATCGCTGTTGAAACAATGCCTAAAGTAACAATGCTAAAGGCTCTGTGAGAATTAGACATGTGCGTGCGGTGAGAGAGTCTCAAAGCAAGTGGTTAGTTGCATTGCTTAATGATAATGCTGTCTCAAGTAGCTGTATTATTTCTCAAGAGCAACTAGGGAAAACTTCATGCATTTTTTTCCATCACAACAACAAACTGTACAAAAGCTGATGCAGTTTGTCTTCTGTTTCAGATCAGATCACTAAATTCCAACGAAATTTCTCTCCCTATCAATAGCAGAATCCAGATTTTTAGCGTCATCATTTGTGCTTACTTTAAAAGCAGTTTTTGAAAGTTGAAAAAATTGGTTTCCTACAATTTGGTTTACAGTTTCAAACTGATGTGCAAGTAATCTTGAGTTGATTTGGTTAGATTTGAGTTGTTTTGTCAACCATGACAGTTGAGTTAATTTCGTCTTAGAACTAGTCAGTTCATCCATAGTGATTATTTAGAAAGGGTGTTGCACGGTCTCTTGTGATTGATTGTCGTTTGAATGGTTTTTTTATCTTACAGAGCTGCACCAATTTCAGACTTGACAAGAACTATGTATGCAAGTCTCTCCCAACTTAATCAATTAGTCGCTCTTGTTATATTTATGCCCATTTAATTGTGTGGTGGGCAGAATACTAGGATAGTTTTGTTGATTTGAATATTGTTGTTATAAGACCATCTGCATTCATGCAGATTCACTTGCAATTGCAAAATTGGTCCTCACTGCTTTTTTTGCAAAACTGGTCTCCACTATCACCTCAATAGCTTAATCATTTTTGTAATCTACTCACTTTTAATTTCATTCACTCCATCAATGTAATTCATTTGCCATTTTATTTGGTGGGATCACACCCTCTTTTCAGTCCATTACTTATCTTAATCATTTTACTAATAGTTAATCTTACGTTCTATGAAACAAATAAATATTAATTCAAAATATTCATTTAGAAATGATAAAATAAATATATATTTTATTTAATTATTATGTTAAAGAAATTATGTAATATACATTTATTTTAGTATTAATTTATGTAATTATGTTAAAAATTTATTAAATATAAATCATACAAATATAATATATTCTCAATATTTATTTAATCTTATGAAATAGAGTAACAAATTGTATAATTAAATTATTTATCTAATCAACTAATCATTAATCATTCAACAAATAGATTATAATATTCACTCACTTGCAACTGCAAAGTGAATTGCAAATCTTGCAAGCTTGTATCATTTTGGTATTTGCTCACACCAATGTAATTCACTTTCCAATTGCATTTGACTTGTCATGTCATAATGTAATTACAAATAAAAACTTGGTGTGGATGCTCTAAGTGCTAGATTAGCTAAGCTAAGAGTTGCCAGTACACTTGATAAATTAACTTGATCTTGATATTAGATATGTGACATATTCTTCGAATTCATTATGGGCATGGATGCTTCATTGTTATATATCCCTAAATGGGTCTGACGTGGCGGGAAAGTGGAAGGATCGGGGGTAAGCTAGCGGTAAAAAGAGTAAAGTATGTGTCAGTAAAAAGTGGGTTGTCGAAAAATAGATGATTTAGGGGATGTTTGGTATTTGTGATTTAAAATGTATGGATTTTTCAAATCAGTGTATTTGAAATGTAGGTTTTCAAATTGGTGGTTTTCATAAACACGTATGTTTGGCATTTGTGCTTTAAATTCACAAATTGAAAGTTATATTGTCTATTTTGTCCCAATTATTTATGAATATCAATTTCACCTAAAAAGTATAATAAGGGCATATGATGGAATAAAAGATAAAGATGGGGGATTCTCCACAATCTCACCTAAAAGGTGAGATTCTAA
The DNA here is from genome assembly GCA_034768395.1 of Linum lewisii. Lineage (NCBI taxonomy): Eukaryota > Viridiplantae > Streptophyta > Magnoliopsida > Malpighiales > Linaceae > Linum > Linum lewisii. The sequence continues at coordinate 12,355,353 of CM068297.1, forward strand.
ATCCATGTATTTGAGCTTGTCTTGGGAATTACAATACATGGATTTTAGATAGAAAATTAACAAAAAAACAAGACATTCACCACAATACATGTATTCTCTAAAATCACCTTCCAAATCACAAATACCAAACATTCCCAACCTTTTTTCACAATTTTCTATTCATATCTCGATCCACTAGGGTATGCATGCATGATGCAATTATGTATCTCGATCACATGCTACTGTTTACACGCCGAAGATTTCTGCAATGTTCCAAGAGCAATACGCCCACATCCAATTGTTTGAAGAGTGTTCAAAACGACAGACGATGAGATGATCCAATAGTACCGCATAGAGACACAAACATAGACATCTTCGGACGGGACAATTGTTCGCACAATGTTCTGCACGATAGGCAATGAGATGACATTGCTTGCTGGTCATGAACGTGCAGATGACGTTCAATGCCATCATATTCAGGACTTTGAAAGATCAATACATCTTGAAAAGGTGGACTCGTCTAGCAAGGTCCGGGTAGGTCAACATGCTAGTTTCCATTCCACATTATCACTTAATAGGATTGGATTGTAGTATATTTGGTTTTGACACGTAGGTTAGAACTCTCTTCAAAAATTCCACATCATCCCTTTACTTTTAAATCAAAAATTAATTTAGTATGCGGAGAAACAATGGGCCTAATTTAGTACACGTAGGTTACTGAAGCCCAAACAACCCAATAAATAAACAAATGGGCCTATTAGCAAATGCGGGGAAATCAATTTGGCCCTCAACGGTAACCCAAGAAGAATTCAAATTTCGAAAATCTCTCGAAATGCAACGGTCCGCCGCCCATTTTACTGTCAGTTTCAATCCGGACCGTCAAAATCCCCTCACACATACAAATCAACGGTTTATACTCTTCTCCCTTCAACGCTCGACTTTTGAGCTTTTCTCCACTATATAAAATCAGGAAAATACGCTCCGACTGGAAGAAACTAGTAAGGTAACAAAGCAGTCAGTTACTTGTGATCAAGAGCGATCGGAAAAACACTAGAGATATAGTGATCGGGAGAGATGGAGAATCCAGCTACCACAGCGTCGGTGATGGAGTTGTTCGAGAAGTTGGAGAAGGTAGGCGAAGGAACCTACGGAAAAGTGTACAGAGCAAGGGAGAGAACCACTGGGAAGATCGTGGCTCTGAAGAAGACTCGCCTCCACGAGGACGACGAAGGCGTCCCTGCAACTACTCTTCGTGAGGTCTCCATCTTGCGAATGCTCTCCAGAGATCCTCACGTCGTCAGGTACTGTACCATCACCACGACACTTATTTCACTCTTTTCGCTTGAATCTGTGGTTTTAGTCAGGGATGTCTTTGTATCTGGCTCTGTTCCCCTGCAAACTATGACTTGGGATCTTGTTTTTTTTAGGGTTTCCTACGAACTGGAATTGATTGAACCGTGCGTTTAGTTATGTACTGGAACTCTACTTTTTGCTCATTTTGTTCCTTTCAGTGTACTAGGGTTCGGTTTTGAGAAATGGTGTTTCATGTAGCGATCACGATTGATTATCGAGTTGGTAAATGAGCAGTTGTTTGGGTTTCAATAATATGCTGATTAATTTTGATTTGGGTAGATTGATGGACGTTAAACAAGGGCAGAACAAAGAAGGTAAAACAGTTCTCTACCTGGTGTTTGAGTACATGGATACTGACGTGAAGAAGTACATCCGAAGCTTTCGCCAAACTAGGGAGACCATCCCCGTGAACATTGTTAAGGTACTATAGATTATTTATTCTCTGTGTCTTACCATTTGCATGATTATGCGGTCTCTTATAAGGTTTTCTTTTGGTCACTGTCTAGAGCTTGATGTACCAATTGTGCAAAGGGGTTGCATTCTGTCACGGGCATGGAATCGTGCACAGGTATTAACCTGTTGTAAAATTTGTTTTTCCATTTTTAATAGTCTCTGACTTATTGTTTGTTTATGTTTAACTTTTGTGGCTGATCTTCTGTGCAGGGACCTAAAGCCCCACAATCTCTTAATGGACAGGAAGACAATGATGCTGAAGATTGCAGATCTTGGACTGGCTCGTGCATTTACTCTCCCAATTAAGAAGTATACGCACGAGGTAGCTACACAAATTGGAATTCCTTGCTGTCATTGCGCTTTAGAATAATCATAGTAGTTACCAAATTATAAGATATTGGGGGTTGCTATATTGCTTTTCAGATCTTAACTCTTTGGTATAGAGCTCCTGAAGTTCTGTTAGGAGATACCCACTACTCAATTGCAGTGGACATATGGTCCGTTGGCTGTATATTTGGTAATGACCTCCCTTGTTCCCTGGAATCATTTCTTTGTCAGCCCCCCCTACTTACTAAACTTGATTGGCCATTTTTCTTGAATCCCAGCCGAGTTAGTGAATCTGCAGGCGATATTCCAAGGGGATTCAGAGCTGCAACAGCTTCTGCATATTTTCAGGTTTGTTGTAACTTGACAGTTCATCATAATGGTAACCCGTATTGTGTTGTAGTCTACATCCCCCACAGAATGTGTATTCATATCTTTATCTGTGATTACAGACTGTTGGGTACACCGAATGAAGAGATGTGGCCTGGAGTTAGTAGCCTGGTGAACTGGCACGAGTATCCCCAATGGAGTCCCAAATGTTTGTCAACTGCTGTCCCTACCCTTGACAAGGATGGGCTTGATCTGCTAACCGTAAGTGTTACCGATTTCAACATCCAGAATTTGAATATCTTGGTATAGTTGGGATGTCTGTGATGAAAACTAATGAATTGAAATTGGCATTGCAGCAAATGTTGAAGTATGATCCGTCAAAGCGTATAACAGCTAAGAACGCCATGGAACACCCTTACTTCAATGATGTAATGAAGGAGGGCCTGTGAGAGGACCAGATGACCATCATCATGGTGTTGTTCTAGTGAGAATAGGAAAGCTTCTACTGTGCTTCTCTCAAGCAAAGATCTAACTCTGATCTGTAATGTTAGGAATGGATGGATAAGTTGTTGGTTTGCTTGAAACTGATGTTTTCAATATGGTACTGTATTAAGTCTGAAATGTTACAATTTCCTTCTATTATTATGTTCTTCGTTCCTCAACGAGAAGTGGTTTGCTTTACAGTGTCAGTAACTAAAACGAGAGTCTGTTATTAATAAGTCACGACTCTAACAGAGTTGTACACATCAATGTACTTTCCAGCAGTGTTGTTCCAGGTATTGTCCATCTCCATGACTCTTTTCGCGATGCCACTCCACTCGTCTGGTGCTGCAACAACCATACACAGGCATTTTTGTTGGAAGAATGATCTGTGATGGTAGTAGATAAAGGCTGAAGATAGAAAAGAGTGCATTACTTTGTTGATAGTAAGAAAATGCACGGTCCAGAGCCCCATCGAGGGATCGTTCATCAATTCCTTCAAACACAAACCTGAACAGACAGAACAACTAACTCATGGTTGGTTGCAAGTGTTACTGTATTAAATTCTCCTAAAGATGGTTTGATTGGTTCGTTGTTGATACCCATTAGCAGCCATCTCATGGTTTGATTGGTCATCAACGTCGAAGACTGTATCTGCAAGGCCACCAGTCTTCCTAACAATTGGAACCTGCAGAAATGATCACACAGCATATATAAAAACAGGTGGCTGTCGAAGAACACAGATACAGAGCTTTAATGTGCATTGCATACCGCGCCATATCGCATTCCAAGCATCTGTGAGAGTCCGCATGGCTCATAAATTGAGGGGACTAAAACCATGTCTGCTGCAGCATAAAGCATATGGGATAACTCTTCACTGCATGCATAAAGACATCCATCAAACATTTATTTAACCATGAAACCACCAAGCTCTGAGATTGCAAAGAGACATAAAACCAATTATTACTTTGAGAATTCCTATAAATCACCTGTAGAGCAACAGGATGCGAATGCTAGAGCCTTGATTGTGCTACAAAAACATCGGAACATGGTGTTGAACACGGGATGGCAGATTCAGTCTGTTGGGGAATCACTAAACCACTCTATCCAAAATATAGAAAGGGAAATAATTTGCCAAGGTATTAGCAACAGCGACTGTGATGTTTACTTGGAAACAGACATCAAACTGTAGCAGGTAGATGAAAAGGCAAAGAATAAAATGACATTTGAACTAGACATCAAGCTAACCATCACATTCATACAACACTGATGTGGGAGAGAATGAATTATAGTCCATGGACACAACAAAAAGGGTCCATCAGTTTTATCCAAATTCGACATCTATACAGCAAAAGGGAAGTTCTCACAGCACTTCTTTTGCCGGCAATATGAAACAAGATGTAAAGCTAATGCCCAGATATTCATTACCAGGTCTGCAAGGTCCTTGAATTCATTTTCAACTCGGCTATCTGAAGCTTTTCCAAGCACAATCATTTGTCCACCCTAACAAAATCCAATAACAGGCTAATCACACAACTTCCAATATAGTTTTGGCTTGTGCTTCAGCTAATGAATGAAAAGCATAAACTCATCACATCCAGTCAAGATATCATGTTGCTGCTAACATCCAACAATGAATTTTAACAAAGAGAATAAGTAATTTTAGATGTTACCAGTTCTTCAATACGCTTGATGGCGTGTTTAACCAAATGAAGACCCTTTTGAGGTACCAGTCTTGTAATACAAACAACTAAGGGGACTTCAGGTCCTGCATCAGTCCTTTCCTCATTCATCAATACCGTGTTTTCAGAAACCAAACCAAGCCCCATTTGCACATAATATTTGCATAGCTTCTTCCCCTCAACATTTTGAGCTGCACCAATTTTATCAACGTAAAGTTAGGTACAGGGATGACCGACGAAACTTGTAGATGGTTTACTACATTCAGTCCTCAGTCACAGACATGTCTGTCTAAGTTACTAAGTATGAACAAACACTAGAGCTGACTTGCTAGTTGCTAGGCAGAACACATTTCTTCATGGATCTCTTGAACTTCTTGAACAATACTGTGGAAACTTCTCCAACAGAATAAATATGATTTTTTTCTAAGATGCATGATTCAAATGTCTGGTTCAAACCAAGAGAGTTGGGACTAGATGCAAATTCAATTGCATGCCCTTATGAGCCGCATGTTTCACAAGATTCTGTGTTATCATTCAGCAAAACAATCTGTACATGAAGTAACTATAACTTTGTATCACCATCCTGTGCCACATTAGCGTTGGATGTGACATATAATTATAGGCTACTTTCAGTGCAGCATCATTGAAAATTTTGGGTTTCATTTCCCGGCAGAAGTGATGTTTTTCATTGAGAAACAGAGGAAGATTGCTTGAACAGATGGACAGGTCAAGACAGGCGAGAAATATTTACATATTTTTACAGAGAATTTATGATAAGTAATCAATATACTACCTATACCAGTTCCAATTGCTGCCACCAATTGGTGTTCCAATGAAGTGGCATGCAGGAAATATTTTAGTGATTGTTGGGAAAACATCAGTAGTAGGTATCCTGGAATTCAGTGTTTTTGAGATTATGGTTGTCCAATTTTGTTACCATTGAATCTGGAAGGTAGGAAAACATCAGTAGCAGGATTCCATATTGCAGCATCTATCCCATTTAGAATGCCAAAGTACCTGCATAACAAAATATGGAATACATACAAAGCAACAGTTACAAATGAATAATCTTAACAGAGAGAGGAGCAAGGATTATCTAATTACTTTTTCTTTTAATTTAAGAAAAGGATTATTTTTTTTTTTTTTGCTATTCCTGATGGAATAAACTTGCTGAGATCTATCGTTAGTAGATCTTTCGCATTTCGATTGCGTAACGTTGCTGATTGTGCAAGAAATTCAAGCAGCCAATTTCACAAATCAAAAGCAGGTACCGGCACAAAACAGGTACCGGACTGTATATGGTTCATAAAAAAAGGATAACAACGAACAAACACTAAAGGAATATATTGTACACAAACAAAATGTAGAGAGACACTGTGGAGAGACCTACTTGTCAAGAGCTTTTATCAAAGTGCTTGCCAACCATCCAGAACATAGTGTTTCCTTGAGGTATGTTGGAGAGACCGTACTGAAAGACAAAATGAATATCAGTTCTGTCAGAGATATAGTCATAATGTAGGTAGGAAGATGGTGGATATGTATTAGATATGAGTGTGAAATTCTCATTTTGTACCCTCGTATCAACAACATGTACTGTAAAACTGCAGTTACCCAATCCATAACCCCTACCAATTTAGCCCACCGATATCAGCAACCAATGCATTTGTCGAGGGATTTAGATATAGCAACAACATTCTCTTACTGAGTGTTGAACAGAAGCAAAGGGAAAGTTAGTTCATGGTAGTAAAACTTTCAACCAAGAAGAAGCAACTCACACTACTGCATTGCTGTACACTATTCCGCCTTTCAACAAGCTTAACCTCTCAGGATTGTGGCCAATAGTTCGATCATCAATTGCCTGCCAAGCACGGATACTAGATGATTTTTTTAATAGAGATATTAGAGAAAATGGATTGGTGTTAGGAGTGACAGACAGCTAACTCATACCAGGAAGCAACAAAGTTAGCCAAAATACCCATGTTTGTGATATGACATTGCTACGAAGACTGAGAAAAAGTATCTTTTAAATTAGTAAATTAACAGAATTTTTTTAACTTTGCACTATGAATTATGAAACAATAACCAGTGACATATATCATTTATTACCAGTTGAACCAGAGAAATGCATTTCCACCTACCAATTAATTATCTAGGCAATCACATAAACAGAATGAATTGGTGATGTGATGATAATAATCTTTGATATTTGGACACACCATTCTACAACAATGGGAAAAGAAACCAAATAGAGAATCATACTCTTTTAAGTACCTTGTCCACAGTCGCGTACGCTGAGCCATCAAGACCACACTTGCTGATTTGTTCTTGGCTGAATTGTTAAGTTTAGAGCAGAGGAGTTTGGCGAGAATGATCTCTTTTCTTGTATATTGTTAGGGTTAACATTACAAAGGTATATATACGCAAGAATTAGAGACTCCTATTTTAGGTAGGAGTCCTACTAACTAGGAGAATAACAATTAACCTATACAAACAAGGAAAACTAATTATAACTAGTTTAATATCCTATTCGGACTACTTATTCCACACTCCCCCTCAAGCTTGGCGATGTAAATGTTGAGCATCCCAAGCTTGTGGATAAACTGATCAAACATATCCCTCTGAAGAGCTTTTGTAAATATGTCTGCTGTCTGTTGCTTGGAAGGAATGTAATCCATTTTAATTACTCCTTCTGTAACCTTCTCTGTGATGAAGTGTCTGTCCACTTCCACATGTTTTGTCCTGTCGTGATGAACGGGATTTTTCACGATACTTAGGGCAGCTTGACTATCACAATACAACTGAATAGGGCCATTTACCTCAATATTCAGTTCATTAAGGACCCGCTTCAACCACAGAGCTTCCTGCATTCCCAAGGCAACTGCACGATACTCTGCTTCAGCACTGCTCCGTGCAACCACATCTTGTTTCTTACTTCTCCAGGTAACGAGGTTACCCCAAATGTACGTGCAATAACCTGTAGTTGATCGTCGATCTGTTAACTCCCCAGCCCAACTAGCATCAGTATACACAGTGATGTCTTGTTGGTTAGTTCGACGGAATAGGAGCCCTTTTCCAGGTGTTCCTTTCAAGTACCGGAGAATTCTCAGAACCATATCCATGTGCTCCTCATTGGGTTTGTGCATGTATTGGCTCACTATGCCCACTGAATAGGAAATATCCGGTCTGGTATGAGCTAAATAAATAAGCTTTCCAACCAACCTTTGGTAGTGTTCTTTGTCAACAGAGGGAATGTCTTCCTCCTTTGACAGCCTCTTGTTGACTTCCATTGGGGTAGAGCTAGGTTTGCAGCCTAACAACCCTGTTTCTTTGAGTAAGTCAAGTACATACTTCCTCTGAGATAGAAGTATGCCTTTATCGGAACGTGCAACCTCCATTCCAAGAAAGTACTTGAGTTCACCTAAATCTTTCAGCTCAAATTCAGTAGCTAGACTCTTCTTCAGTTTCTGAATTTCTTCTACACATCACCTGTGACAATAATGTCATCAACATACACTATTAGAATTGCAGTTTTTCCCGATGGTGTATGCTTGACGAACATGGTGTGATCTGTTTGGCACTGATGGTAATTTGCAGATTTGACAGCCTTGGTAAAACGATCAAACCAAGCTCTGGGGGATTGTTTTAAGCCGTAAAGAGATTTCTTCAGCTTACAAACTCTGCCCTTAACTTGGTCCCGAATACCAGGTGGCGGATTCATGAAAACTTCCTCTGTCAAGTCTCCATTTAAGAAGGCATTTTTTACATCCAGTTGGTGCAGAGGCCAATCTTGATTTGCAGCTAGAGATAAGAGAATTTGAATGGTATTAAGTTTTGCAACAGGTGCAAAAGTTTCTTCATAATCTATTCCATAGGTTTGAGTAAACCCTCTAGCCACCAACCGAGCTTTGTACCGCTCAATAGAACCATCGGACCTGTACTTGACAGTAAATATCCATTTGCAGTCCACAGTTTTCTTATCTGGGGGCAACTTGACAATCTCCCAAGTATTGTTTTTCTCAAGTGCAGAAAGTTCATCGATGACTGCTTGTTTCCACTGAGGATGCATCAATGCTTCCTGAATATTTTTGGGTACCTCTGTAGCATCCAAACTTGTAATAAAACCCTTATAACTTTCACTCAGCCCTTCATAACCAACATGCCTTCCTATAGGATGATTCGTACAGCCCCTAACACCTTTTCGGAGAGCAATTGGCACATCTAAATCTGAATTAGCAATCTGAGTTTCAGATTCAGATGCATCTGTGTGTTCGTCACTTGTGGGAGGAGGTATAGTAGTAGCTTCCTGCCTTCGACGATAGACTTGTACAATAGGAGGTTTAATGTAAGACTCCCCCTGTCTCAAAAAATCGGTTTCTGCAGTAGCAGATTCTTCCATGATGGCTTCATCATTATGCTGACTACTTGGTTCAGCATCCCTCTGAACACTCGATTCTAGATCCACAGCTGAGATTAGATCCCAAAATTGCGATTCATCAGTAGTATCAGACCCCCCCTGAATCGCAGATTTGGTATAATAGGGTTGCGTTTCAAAGAAGGTGACATCACGAGTATTGTGGACCTTCTGAGTATTAGGGGAATAGCATTTATACCCTTTTTGATGGGATGAATACCCGATGAACACACACTTGACAGAACGGGGTTCCAATTTGGATCGATGGACAGCTGAGACGTGGACAAAAGCTGTACAACCGAAAAACCTTTGGAGGAATGTCAGAGGAGAAACTTGCTACCTGAGGATGTGACTTAAGTAGCTTCTGTCGAGGTACTTCAAAATCGATGACCCTGCTTGGCATTCTGTTGATTAAGTATGTGGCGGTGAGAATAGCTTCACCCCATAAATACTTGGGAACATTATGAGTGAACATACAGGCACGAGCTACCTCAAGTAAGTGCCGATTTTTCCTCTCAGCAATTCCATTCTGCTGTGGCGTTTCAACACATGAGCTAATATGGATAATGCCTTTCTGAACCAGAAAAGGACTTAGGATGCTATTGAAGTAATCCTTTGCATTATCTGTCTTAAGGACCTGAATCTGAGTATTGAACTGATTCTGAACCAAGGAGTAGAAATCCTGAAATATTGTCTTTGCTTCGGATTTATTCTTCATTAGGAATGTCCAAGTCATTCGGGTGTGGTCATCAATGAACGTGATGAACCATCTTGCACCATTGATATTGCAAACTTTCATAGGTCCCCAAATATCACTATGAATTATCGAGAAAGGTTTCGTTGGCCGATAACCAATGCTAGAGTAGATAGACTTTGTATGCTTTGCAAACTGGCAGATGTCACAATGGAATAACTTTTCATCTTTATTGAAAAACAAATGTGGTAAGAGTTTCTTAAGGTACACAAAACTAGGGTGCCCTAGGCGTGAATGCCATAACAAAACATTATCAGTACTACTCTCGAGACTAGAGACTACGTGAGCTGCTGCCTGGTCCCTTCTGTCATCCTGGCAGCCAACTTCTGGTCCTTTGAGCACGTACAGCCCATCCCTCACCTCAGCCTTGCCAATCTCCCGTCCTGAATCTACCTCCTGTAAGAGGCAAGAAGAAGATCCAAACTTAGCTTCACACTTATGATCAAGGGTAAGTTGTTTAACTGAGATGAGGTTGCAATCTAGTTTTGGAACATAAAGTACAGGGGATAGGGTTAATTCTGGAGTGAGTTTTATCCATCCTATACCCATTACTGGTGCTATACTGCCATCTGCAACCCGGACACCTGCCTGCTTATTAAAAGGTTGTAGGTCTTGTATGAGACCCCGACTCCCGGTCATAGTGTCTGTGGCCCCAGAGTCAAGGATCCAATGATTAGGAAAACAAGTCTTAACCGAGAGAGCACGAGACAGAGTACCTTGTGAGAATAGACTGGAGAAGGAGTCAGATTCTGAATTCGATGGTTGACCAGCTTTCATAACCTGAGCAAACATCTTTTGCAGAGTGTCCATTTGTCCTTTTGAAAACTGTCCTTCCTCATTGTTTTGACCGGAAGAAGTAGTAGGGACAGATGCTGCAGCATTGGCACGAGAAGCTCTCCTTTCGGATCGAGACTTCCAATTCTTTGGTTTCCCCCAAGAAGCTCCCAGCATTGAGACTTGGTATGCCAAGGTTTCCCGCAATGCTCACAGACGAATGGAGTTTTCTCATCGCCATTGTCGCCTGGTTTCTTGGAGTACAAGGCTGATCCTAATCCTTCAGTCTTGAGAGCAGAACCTTCAGGAGTAGGTTTGTGATCTGTCCTCATTATTTGGCGACGAGATTCTTCTCGGCGAATCTCTGCCACAGCTTCTTCTAGGGCTGGGAAGGGTTTGGTTGCCATAACCCTACCTTTGGCATCATCCAGGTCTTGGTTAAGCCCTAGAAGAAAGTGGAGAGTTCTCCGTTTTTCAACTGTTTTCTTGTACGTTTCAGCATCCTTTGTCGTATCCCAATCATGGGTATCATAGAGATCAAGATGAAGCCAGGAGGAGTTCAGAGTGTTATAATACTCATTAACACTCATCTCCCCTTGTTTGAGGTTGAAAAGCTTGGTCTCGATCTCCAAAAGCGCCGAAGAATTATCCATTGTCGAGTAGGTTTTCTTGGCATGATCCCATATGGATTTCGCAGTAGGATGAAGAAGATAATTATCTCCGATTTTAGGATTCATGGTTGATATCAACCAGAACCGAACAAGATTATCATCATTGTTCCATTGTTCAAACTTTTCAGCATACTTCTCATCGGTAGCTGCTGGTTTTGCTGTAGCTCCCGTGAGGAATCCCCCTTTCGTACGTCCAGTGATGAACATCTGAACGGACTGAGACCATTGGAGGTAGTTGCTACCGTTGAGTTTATGGATAGCAAGTCCTCCTGGAATAGGGTCAGAATTAGATGACGCCATAGTCTCCACAACAGTAGGCGTGGGATTGGCGACGAACACTGGAGAAGAAGAAGAAGGAAGACTAGACGGGATAGAGTCTTCGTCTATCTTCATATGAGACTGGCGGCGGAAATAAGGGCCAGCTCTGATACCATGTTAAGTTTAGAGCAGAGGAGTTTGGCGAGAATGATCTCTTTTATTGTATATTGTTAGGGTTAACATTACAAAGGTATATATACGCAAGAATTAGAGACTCCTATTTTAGGTAGGAGTCCTACTAACTAGGAGAATAACAATTAACCTATACAAACAAGGAAAACTAATTATAACTAGTTTAATATCCTATTCGGACTACTTATTCCACATGAATGTTAGAGCAATAAAAACTCAAGTGACATAGTTGACATCAGGCATAAAAAATGTCAACTCCAAAGAAATAGCAACTAAGTTTACTCTTCATGATCAATATTGAACCAATGCTGACCACTCCAGAATTTACACAAGTCAGCAGAAACAGCTATCCTACAGTGACTCATTCTACATGGAAGGAGTCTACTGATTAATGTCTATGTTTGGAAAGGTCACTGTTTTCCATAAACAACACCGTCAAAAGGTCATCACCAAGGATGATAAATCACCCTCCCCGTATCCTAATAGCAAGAAGTGAAACTATATTCTTAAGGAACTGGAACTCACCGGCACTCTCCATAATGCTCCATGTTGTGTATTGTCAAGACTATTCGTGGTTTCTTGCAAATAAAAATTACGATATTGAAATATATGCAAAACGACGTTATCATATCTAGGTAAGGTGATAAATTTAGGGATAGTAAGTGTACCTTCAATGACAAATGGTGATACATATCCCAGTAAAGCAAGGGCAAAGCACCAGTATGCCATTCGTGGACGTGGATAATGTCGGGTTGTGTTCCTGTTACCTGACATTGCAACAGTAGGATACATCACTAATGCACCTTGTCCAAAATTGCTAAAACCAAACAAGAAATTCACTTTTAGCCTTTCAGATATTAACACTTGCAAGCACTATACAGTTACTGGACTGATTCAAGCTTTAGCATCATAACAAACGCATTACACCATACAACTAACCTGCATCCATTCAAGGCAAGCACGACTAAAGAACAAATAAGCCTCCAACTCATTGTAGCTACCACCGTACACTTGTTTCCCCTTAAAGAATTGATTTGATGGTTCAATAAGTATCACAGGAATCCCGGAAACAACTCCACGATATGCAATAACCAGGATCCATTCCCCATCTAGATAGGAATTGTATGTAGTGAGTGAATCCAGATCACTGATTTGTTGCCTCTGAATGCACTCATAGAATGGAAGCATTACACTGACAGTATGACCACGAGATAGACAAGCACGAGCAAGTCCAGTCACAACATCTCCAAGGCCACCAACTTTAGCTATCGGGGCTAGCTCGGCTGTGACATGGATGACGTGCATTGGATCAGAATCTTTGATCACATCACTTGGAACATCAGAACCCTCATTCCAAGATGGGAAATTCCTCTTCCAGAAGGGGATTTCATCATTAGGAGATGTCCATTCAGGATGCTTAGAAACTAAAGCAGCAGAGAACCCTTGTGGTTCAGCACCCACCTGCAAACACTTGGCCAGATTATCAATCCAAAAATGCTTTATGATACGAGAAAAAGAAATTGCAAGTGAAAAGCTTGAACTTGGAAATAAGAGAAATAGGAGTAGTATCAATCCTTCAGTTGAAAAAACGAAAACCAGTTCTACCACGACGAAATAGAACTCATTACCCGGGAAAAGGAGAGACGAGGGGAATTATTAGGAACAGGAGACTGCCATTGATGACATTCGGAAGGAGAGAGCTTGAAGCAGAGAGTGTGGGTAACATTGAGGACAAGAGAGGCCATTCTGTCCCTTGGTGAGATGAGTGATCACTGAATCTTCAGCCTGAGCAGAGGGTAATAGCGAGCATGAATTTCGCCTTGTTCTTCAGGTTCTTCTTCCCACCGCTCCCTCCCAGTAATGGGGTTTCTGTTTCCCCCCAGCGAACTTTACAATGCATGAACAAACAGTTCCCGAAGCCGAAAACAATGGTGAAAGGTAAGTAGCAGCAAAAGTAACAGAAAGTTCAGAGAGAATCCGCAGTTGTAGGTGATAATTGTTGGAATATTCTTGGGAAACAAACAACAATTGCAAGGACGAGTCATGTGATGACATTCAAGGTAAATGTGAGTCGTAGATTACTTAAAAATTTAAAGCACGTCATTTATATATGTTAAAGATATTCACACTAACTAAGTTATTGATTACTTTGGTCAAACATCAAGTTGTATAAATTAAAATTTATGAATATTTAGGAGAAATATTTTTCAGATAATATAGCTATTGAGCTAGAGAAAATAGGAGAAATAAGGTTATACCTTAGTAAGAGTAATGGTCACTAAGGTCAAGAGTGTGTAATAGTACGAGTCATGAGATCTTAAGTAAAACAAGTTATAAGTCATTTACTATTAACAAATTCAGAGTGTTAATCGAGTTGAGTCAGTTTGAATTGAGCATATTTATCAAACCTAAATATATTCATAAAATGATCTTTAACATAGTCTTCTAAGTTTTAACCAACCAATTTTAAGGTTTCATTTCTCAAAACTATTATTTTTGGTTAGTGTTGATTTTTTTAGTCTAGACTTTATTTGTTTGCAAATATTTCAAGAGAATTCCAATTTCGTTTTCTGTTTTCCTTTAACTTACTTTTGTTGATAAATCAAATATTTTGTTACAATTTTTGAAGTCATGTTCGTTTAGAAGACATCACTCATTTGAAAAATTGTTTAAGAGAAGTAATAATTTAAAAATAAAACGAGTTGCATAAATTTAAAAAATTATGAATATTTAAGAAAAGTATTTGTCAATTAATATATCTATCGAGTTAGAAAAAATTGGAGAAATAAGATTGTACCTTAATAAGAGCAATGACATGTGAGGTCACGAGTGTGTAATAGTATTAGTTATGGGAATGTAAGTAAAGAGTTTTACAAGTCATTTACCATTAACAAATTCATAATATTGATCGAACCTTAGTAGGTTGGACTGGGCATATTTCATCAAACATAGATATATTCTACTAAATTTTAACGGGTCAATTAAAGTTTCATTTCTCAAAATGATTTTTATATAAAATATTGGGTTTTTAATCTCCACTTTATCTGTTTGCAAATGTTTTGAGAGAGTTGCAAATTTTTTTTTTGTCTTGAACTTACTTTTGTTGGTAAATCAAATATTTTGTTATAATTTTTTGAATTTATATTGGTTAAGAGAAGACATCATTAATTTGAAAAGTTTGTTTAAAGAAGTATAAACTTAAAAAATTGAGTTGCGTAAATTTAAAAAATTATGAATATTTAAGAGAAGTATTTGTCAATTACTATATCTATTAAGCTAGAGAAAATTGGAAAAATAAGATTATACTTTAATAACAGCAATGACCAGTGAGGTCACGAGTGTGTAGTATTAGTCATGAGAAAGTGAGTTACAAGTCATTTACTATTTTTGTAAAAAAAAAAGTCATTTACTATTAACGAATTGATAATATTGATCGGGTTGAGCAAAATTGCATAGAGCATATTTCATCAAACCTAAATACATCCATGTAACATGATCCTTATTTTCATATTCTTCTAAGTTTTAACGGGCCAATTGATGTTTTACTACTCGAAATGATTTTTTTTTTACAATGTTAGGCTTTTAGTCTCCTCTACTTTATTTGTTTGCAAATGTCTAAGAGAGTTGCAATTTCATTTTTTGTTTGTCTCGAACTTACTTTTGTTGGTAAATCAAATATTTTGCTATATTTTAAGTTATATTGGTTTAGAAGACACCATTCATTTGAAAAATTTATTTAAAAGAAGTATAAATTAAAAAAAACAACCAAAATATTGTAAACTTGGTTGGAATATTTACCCACACCCAACCGTGTGCATGTACTTCTATTATTTATACAAGAGTTTAATTACAGAATAATAGTTAAATAATACTTAGAGATAAATACAAATATAACAATAATAATCTACTCAAATATTAGAATCCTTATCAAATATCACATATCGGCCAACGGGCCGAAAAATGCTAGTATATATATACACACACACATACATACACACACTAGTAAGTGTGTATGAATTGCCAAGTATATTTCAAAATATAAATTAGTATTGCGTATGAATTAGTAAGTAAATAATGTATGAATGTGTTTCGAAACATAAATTAGTATTTTGTATAAATTAGTAAGTGCATGACGTATAAATGTGTTTCGATGCGTTTCAAATGTACTTATTCATACGTAGTATGTTTTATTATTCATGCGTGGCATTCGAAACTTACATAATTCATTGTACCAAATTAACAATTGTATTTTGTTTTAATTTTCTTAGCAAATGTCTGCCGACAAAACTATTCGAACTAATTACTAACAAAAGTGAACAACCTATGAATGTGTTTCAAAATATAAATTAGTATTGAGATGGATGAATACGTCTTATTAATGAAAACATATATTGTATAAATGAATGAAAATTTGTTTACGCATACGTCGTGTTAGATTGTGACTAAATTTATTTATTATTAGAACTAATTATGTCCAAAAGTGAACGGCAAATTAATGTGTTTCGAAATATTAATTAGTATTGTGTACTGTTTCATCCACACCTTGTGCACTTAGCCCCTTAAGGATCTTACAAATTAGTATTGTGTATTAATTAGTAAGTGCACGACATATAAATGTGTTTTGATGCGTTTAAACGTACTTATTCATACATAGTATGTTTTATTATTGATACCTAGCATTGGAAACTTACATAATTCATTGTACCAAAGTAACAATTGTATTTTGTTTTAATTTGCTTAGCAAATGTATGCCGACAAAACTATTCGAACTAATTACTTAACAAAAGTGAACAACCTATGAATGTGTTTCAAAATACAAATTAGTATTGAGATGGATGAATACGTCTAATTAATGAAAACATATGTTGTATAAATGAATGAAAATTTGTTTACGCATACGTCGTGTTAGATTGTGACTAAATTTATTTATTATTAGAACTAATTATGTCCAAAAGTGAACGACAAATTAATGTGTTTCGAAATATTAATTAGTATTGTGTACTGTTTCATCCACGCCTTGAGCACTTAGCCCTTTAAAGATCTTACAAATCTAATTCTTCAGTTGGATAAATTTCATCAAATAATATCTCAGAATATTGTTCAATCGCGCTATTTAATTTCAAAGTATTGTGTTTTAATTATTCATTTTAGCATTCCAAACGTACGTATGCATGTGTTTTGAAGTATGAATTAATATTGTGTATGAATTAGTACAAGTTCCACGAGGACCACTCCAAAACTATAGACGTCAATCCTACCGGAAAAACGGCCGTCTATAGGAATGTAGCCATTAGTGCATAATACAGTTTCTCCAGTAGGTTCGTTTTCACTCGAATGTAGCTCCATGGCCATCCCAAAGTCAGCTAGCTTCACGTCGAGATTCTCGTCCAATAACATGTTGGATAGCTTGATATCCCTGTGAAGTTTCTTTCTACCTCCTTCTAGCTGCAGATGGCACAGAACTCGAGCCATGTCCCTTGCGATGATCAACCTCCTCATCAACGTAAGAGGTGGTCTATTGTGACTCGCAAAATCTATCAACAAAAAGACATAATTAATTAAGAATAACATACATACAATAAAAAAAATATTACAATTTTAATAATTTAGTGAAAATTAATTAATAATTTTACCGTGCAAATGGCTGCACAAGGTTCCCCCAGACATATACCCGTACACGAGGGCATGTGGCTTGTTATAGTATCCGATAAGCCGGATAATATTAGGATGATCTTCGATAGAGGTTAGTATGTCGATTTCTCTCTTCATCCCATCGATTCCTTGACTTCCTCCCTCAACAAATTTAATAGCAACTTTAAACAAAACACAAACGATAATGATTAGTAAAATTAAATTTTAACTTAGAAGTTTAATGACATAATTAAGATAAACTTGAATATTAGAATCAAACTATATGTTAGGTCCAAACAACATTTGAAAGAAGAGAATATACACATATCAAACTTAGAGTAAATTTGTCGGAAGAGTGATTGTGGTTAGAATAATTTTTATCTTTCCATTTAAATGATTAATTACTCTATACAATAGAGTTTTTTTTTTTGTAAATAAAGATATATAGACAATAGAGCTTTACACATAGATGAATAACGAAAGATCATTTAAATATTAGAAGAGAATTAGAAAGAGTAATTAAGAAAATAAAAAAATGCAAGGAGAAAAAAGTAATTAAGGAAATAAAAGAATTTTGGTGCCGCCCAGTTGGTTTAAATGAGCCAAAAAAATTAACATATTTAAATGTTACTTTCCCTTCGTTATAGGTACTTTTCTTTTCCAAATGTAGTTACTTGTGCGTAAATAATATGTAACATCCCGTTCCAATCATACTAAAATTATTAATGAAACCGATACAACGTTATTTATTATCCTGATATTTATATAAATAAAACAACCCGGATTAATCTAGAGGGAAAACCATTATTAACAAAATACATATATGAGATAGCGTTCAAATAACACCCCATTTATGAGTTCATAGTTATAGTTATGTATCCTTAATTGTTAAGCATACATATATGTGTATTCATCCATTAAGATATACATAATGATAATGAATTTGTACAATTAAGTAAACGTGGCCAGGTCGCCAAAAGTATCATGACATAAGAAATTTTATGCCATCTATACATAACTAATAACAACCATTGTGGGTTACATTTACACCTTGAAACTATATTTACACCATCCAAACCACATTTACACCCTAATTAATTGGCATTGATTTGATTTTGAATTTTTTGTGTAATAATTATGGTTATATATTATATTTTATTCTATGCAATCAATTGTGATTACACTTATCAAATTTTGCTTACTCATAGCAGAATAAAATAAGGCTTGTCCCTCCAACGAGTTTTATAATTTTCATACGATCCTTTCAATTTTTTTCAGCAAATTTGAGCCTCATGGAGCCTACTGAAGTTATCGAGAAAGCCAACAATCTTCCAATAATCAAACCTGATCACCCTTACCAAATATGATCTTAGTGTTTCCCAGCCAACACTAAATCAAATAAATCAGCCAATCTTCATCATTTCCCCAGCCAATTTTCCTTATTCATGGAGCATCCAAATTTATCGAGAAAGCAAACAATCCTCCATTGGGTTGTGATTGAACATCTACTATACCAATACTATTATTTCCACTAATACTAGTATTTTCATAATAATAGTATGGACTTTAGTGCTACGATATTATAGTATTTAATAACCGTGACAACATGGTATCATTTCGTATTATATTATGATAAGGTTTAAAATTGTGTTTTAGACTTTGTTGGTGTTCTGGTCGATTGGTTGTTTTCCTATGTGTCATTCACCTTATTTCATTTTTATATATAGCATACATCCTCTATACAATAAAAACTTCCCTCGAACCATTCTTAATAACAAAAAAACTTCAACATTAACAATCTTTGTAGTCTGCCAAAGTACTAGTATTCATGAACACAAGTACCATTATCTGG
Organism: Linum lewisii; assembly: GCA_034768395.1. Classification (NCBI taxonomy): domain Eukaryota; kingdom Viridiplantae; phylum Streptophyta; class Magnoliopsida; order Malpighiales; family Linaceae; genus Linum; species Linum lewisii. Next base: position 12,374,497 of record CM068297.1, read on the forward strand.
ATAACATAATCAACCAAACTTCAAACATTCTAATCCACTTCAGTCAAACATACTAATTCAAACAAACTAAACCACTAGTAATCTGCCATGTTCATCCAAGAAGTCTGTAAAAAACAATCCACTACAGTCATTGAGGTGTCGAGAGTTGCGAGGGACATATTGTGTAGTGAATCAATCTTGTTTCCAATATCGCCTTGAATTGTGAGTTCCATGAATTACTGAACAAATCCAACATAATTTTATAAGAATATAATAGTATCATCACAAACAGTGCAAATGATCAGAGCAGCAGATCTCACTAGTAAGGACTCATTTCAAGTTTAGAACACAAAATCCAACCAAAATGATCCCTAATAATGTTATTTTCTGAATAATAGTATTTATCAATAAGACATCTAGGCTAGAAATGAAAAAAAAAACATATCCAAGAAATGAATGATGGTGCACATAACTACTTCACAACAAAATAGACAAACAAAACCTAGTTCTGAACGCACATGTACAACCAGAAATCCTAACTATGCTTAATTGCAAAACAAATCAACACTACCAGACGTTTAACAAATTACCTAACCCAGTAATAGTATAGCTACAATACTATTATGTCTGTAACTTGAAACTATTCAACGACTCTTAGAACACAAATCAGAGTCAATCAACCTGATCAAAGTATTAAGCAGACTCTTAGAACACAAATCAGACCCCTGAAACACAAATCATGTGGGATAATAGTATTAACCAAATAAGAGTATTGTTTCCAATCCCAAATCAAAGCAGAAACCCATATAACAGAGATGAATGCTGGTTCACAAAACTAATTCCCAACACAATCGACAACAAAACTAGGTCTGATCGCTCCGATCGCACATGCAAAGCCACAAATCCAAACCTGATCATAGGTCCGACAAGATTCAAGACTCTTAGAACACAAAACAGACTCTTGAAACACGAATCATGTGGGATAATAGTATTAACCTAATAAGAGTATTTTTTTTCCATTCCCAAATCAGAGTAGAAACACATATAACAGAGATGAATGCTGGTTCACAAAACTAATTCCCAACACAATCGACAACAAAACTAGGTATGATCGCACAAAGCCAAAAATCCAAACCTGATTATAGGTCCGACGAGATTCAAGACAACGACGGCGGCTACACCTAACACCGAAAACCGAATCGGAAACTCTAAGCGACTACTGAGGAACCGGCAGTGGGAATGGCTTCCGGTAACCACTGAATGTAGATTGAATCGGCGGTTACGACAACTGAGAGTAGAAAATGATTGACGACAGCGAAGAATCGAGAGAGAGAAGGGGACGGTTCTTCCTTTTCAACGGTTAAAAGGGGAAAAATTGGAAATGGTAAGTTAAATGATGTAAATTTGGGGTGATAAATCATGGGATCTCATTATTTTATTAATAAAACTCATCCACCATTGGATGTGTTATAGGGAGATCTAATGGTGCTTATGGGTTATGCTTATAGACATAATCCAAATTTTGTCACCATTCCAAATCCGCTCCCGGAGCACCAGATGCTCCCCTCTGTTTGAACCAATCAAAACAAATCTCATTCATTCATTTTTAAGATCTAATCTTAGCCTTCCATAACTAATTAATTTTTGGAATTTAAATTAATTAAAATAAAAATAACTAAAAAATCACTCAATTTTATTTATATTAACAAATAATCATTTTTTTATTTTTATTTTCATATTAAGATTTATGATCATCTAATTAACTTATGACCATCATAAGAACATCAAGTACAAATCAAATACAAATTTTTATAACTTTTAATAATTTAACTAGTCATTCAAACCCTTCCAACATTAGAACCGTCTTGCCATCAAGGATCAAGGTTTCCTGACGGCATGAAGAAACAATATCAGCCATTGGATCTTATCACTTTAATCTAACGACTGAGATTGCAAGGGAAGTTACAAAAATGTCTTACCACCCTGTCGGTTGTCGGTCCCCCTCTTTAGTTAATAAAAAGTACAGTTGGTGATTGAGGGACTTGAAACATGACCTCCTTCTCAAAAGTTTAAACTCTCACCATTATTACACTTATTGTTATTGATATTAGATAATAATAAAAGTATGTATCAAGGAATGTTGTTGTTCCATCAGTGCGTAAGATTCAAGTTGAGCCGTCCATAATGAGCATTAAAGCGTTCAACACGCGGCTGATATGTTCATGGTTAATCAACACCCTAATTCTAGCATTTCCCCTTAACATGCCCTAACACCAACCAATCACGTATGAATAGGCATGTATCTGACGACCTATATCATGCCACCTGGCAGGGCCGGCCCAAAGGGTGTGCTGGCCTATTTCTAGCACAGGGCCCCAAAATTTCAGGTAAAAAAAATCAGATAAATAATTAGTAATAGGTAAATCTGAAACTGAAGTATAATCACTATTATGTATGTGGTGTAGCGGTTAGAAGGTTGGAAAAAGTCTTCTTTGTTGTTTTAGGTCACATGTTAAATTCACAGAGATGTTGCTTTTGTTAGTTATTTTCTATTTTATCTATTGGGCAAATGTGGCCTTTCTTTTTTATTAAATAATTCATATCTTCTTTTAGTTGATGTTTTTATTAGTTATTTTTTTCATTCATCTCTTGGGTATGAAGACTTCTTTTTTATTAAATAATTCATCTCATTCATCGTCAAGGCACGCACCATTTATTTTTGTTAAATAAGTATGGACTCTTCTTTTTTTAAAATATTTTTTAGAATTATTGTTAGGTTTTTTATAATAATATATTTCGAATCATTTGGATATCAATTTCTAATCGAATAGAACTTAGATTTCAAAATTAAATATATGAGATTTACAAAAATATCCCCAATTATAATTTCGGAAAATATATTTGAGAATAAATAAATAAATTACTTATGTTATTGAGCGTTATCTTTCGAATAATATGAAATTGAATACTCATATATCGATTAACCAACAATGTTATATTTGTATAAAATATAAGGACTAATACACAAATCTAGCCAAATCTTTCACAAAAGTGCAATTATATCCACTTCTTTTTCAGTGACATTTTTTAGACCAAACATTTTAATTTTATGTCAAATCTAGCTAATGGCCGTTAAATTTTTAACACCGTTAACAACGGTGCAAATGTAGATGATGTGGCATTCATTTGACTAGTCAATAGCATGCCACATAAGCTGACATGTCATGTTTTAATTATAAATATAACTAATAAACAAATAAAAATCATTTATGAGAGTAAAAATTAGATTAAAACAAAAAAGTAACCAAAAAAGCTCATGCCCATCCATCTCCTCCCTGGATCCCTCTCTCCACCGCACCCCATCTCTCCAGATCAATATACGATGAAGTTGACCGGAATTTGATGAATCCATTGAATCCTTCTTCGACTACACCCGATTGAATCAACCTACAACCCATCAACAACCCACCACTCCTTTTCATAAACCTATCTTCCCCATTATCACACCACCCTGCACTCTCATCATCATCTTACTCAAAAGCATGATGATTAAGAACACAACTAAGCAATTGTGTTTCTCTAAGTGCGTTTGTCAGAGACAAATGTTCCTCAATGGTATCATCCCCAAGCTCCTAGATGAACTCCCTGGAAACGCTCTGTAATTGTACTGCTCAACTTTACTACTCTCCAATTTCTTCATCCACCCAACCTTCCATTTTGCATTTTTCTAGCCGGCAGGTCTCCTCGTCTTCCTGCCAGCGGCTTTTTCTGAAAGGACGATGAGGAGGAGGCGGGTCTCCTCGTCTGCCTGCCGGAAGTCCTGGGAGGTGAGGTGGTGACGGAGGTGGGTTTGAGGAAGGTGGAGGAGAAGAGAGGGATGGAATCAGAAGAAGCGTGATGGCTCGTCCATCATCGGACTCTGAATTGCCTAATCATCTCCAATCTCGTTTTAGAAATTGATGGTGAAGATCGATTGGTCGATTCCTAGGTCGTTGATGTGGAAAATAAATTCCTCCGAGAGATCCTCCTTTCTTCTCCAGACCACCCGATTGACGCCGGCGTGGACGAGCCCAAACTTGCCGATTGGGATTTCCAATTCCTCCGAGAAGTCCCATTCCAGATCTCTAGAGTTGTCGTTGGTTGCGTCGGCGTCGATTGGGATTTCCCATCCGATGAGCTGGTTCTTCTCACAACACTTTGCAAGGATCTGTTTTTCTGGTGGTGGTTCTTCTCTCAGTTGAGGAGTTTGGTAGACTAGTGGTGGCCGGTGAGTAGGAGGCTAGAGCGGAGGAGCATGGTGGTGGTTCTGTTTTTTTTATTATGAATTAATTTTTTTTTAATTTTTTAAAAGGTTGAGGTGGCAGCCTATGACCTGGCAAACATTGCCACATCCATTGACACGTCAGATTTGGGGTTTAGGATTCTGTTAACTTTAACGAAAAAGTTAACGGAAATCACACTTTTGACTAATTCAGGATTTCTCATAGAAGTGGCTAGAATTGACATTCTTGCGAAACGTTTGGCTAGATTTGTGTATTAGTCCAAAATATAATAATACTTTTAAATGTAAAATGTGAATTTTTATTTTGATATACTTAAATATTTTGTCAAAATGTTTAATAATAGGCCACATCTTGATTATATCACAGGGCCTCCGAAGTTCATGGACGGCCCTGCCACCTGGAAGCACTTAGTAGTAGACAATGGAGCTCTGGCTCATGCCATTGTCGCTCTATATATACTAGGTAATCCATTCAACAAAGAACACAACACACAAATATTAGACAAAACACCCAATATTGCAGGCCCTTACCTTGCACGCTAAAGGTCTTGGTCATATGCTCATAGTGCTCACCTCTGATACTTATGTGTTACCCGCTCATACACTTGCTTACACATATAAACAACATAAATCCATTATAACTATATTCTTCCTCCTTGTAAGGAACCACCCTCAAGGAACCCAAGACGCATACGGATTCATCCTCTCCCCTTCAACCCTCCAGTTTAACCTTTATTGGTCCACCAATCCAACATGGTAAATAAGTGTTAGTTTACATATTTTTTTTGCTAGAAATCTATAAACTAGGCTTTAGGATTAGAAAGTAGAAACCCATTCGTGTTTGGGATTTAGATGATGTTAAAACTCATCCACTACCACATAGCCCACAAGATATTCAACCTTTCAAACCATTCAACCTTTTTACTACAGAATAATAAAAAACAGTTAGTCACTACAAAAGATCGCTGATTTTTTATTTGTCAGTCAAGAAGCTAAACACAAAGAGGGGGTTTCCCCTCTTGTACCCAAAACTCTAGAACCATATATTAAGGTCTTCAATTAGAAAGAAGTGAAGAACTTGGCGAATGAGGATATTTGTATTCCAATTCACAATGACTGGGAAAAAGTAAAGTTTAAGTAGAATTAAGAAAAATTACATGATGTTAGAAGAAAAAAATTCATGTTATTTTGTACTAGATAGTGGCTCCAGCGTTGGGTGGGCTACACACACTCATTGGACGGATGCATAAGATCATGATTTTATTTTTTATACATATTTTTTTTACTCATGATAAAGCTTTACATTGGACTTGTTGCATGTGATTAATGAGATACAATAACTATTTAGACAATGAAAATTTAGCAGTGTTGGCAGAACTAGACATGACTAACCGGTTCAACCGAAATTTAATTTAGTCTACCAAATTGATACTTCATTTGTATTTTTTTCAATGTAGTCAAGATCAGACCAAACATCGATGGTTTGAGGTCTGACCGGGACCAGACCATAAAATTCGGTGTTAAAAACCGGTCACTGTGTGTTGAGCTTCCTGTGATGGATGTTATCATGCATGTGGGGTTTTGGTTTATTTGGAAAGAACACAATGATAGAATTTTTAGAGACTTGTCGAACCCTCCCACTTCCACGCTTCTCAAGATTTGGTTTGCGGTTGGGGATTGGTTATTAGCTGATGGTGTGATTTACGGTGGTAGTTTGTGCTGTTTGGAGGCGTTGATGCTCGATAAGGGCTAAGTCTCCAAACTGATCTAGTAGTGGTAGGTTTTTGCTTGTCAGTAGTTTGATTTGGTTTTCTATAATTATTTAGTCAGTCATTTGTTTTTGTCCTTGGGTGGGCTGTAGTTTTTTGTCTTCCCTCGGCACTGGTTCTGTGTATTACTCATTTTGTGAGAGACTTGGCTTTTAGCCTTGGGGGTTTTCCATGTTCTTTGCTGGCTTCTTCTCATATACAGTACTACACATTCACATAAAAAAATCGGTCACTCAATATAACACAAATATCATCATCCATAGTGCATAATCCACAATCCATTTAACTCGAGGTTCAAGATGTTTTTATTCGATAAGTTCATCAGCCAGCTCGACTTGTTCGCTCGTTGAACATTGCTCATGTATAGTTCAATATGGTTAGTTAATGAGATTTATGGATACCACATTGGTGACACATGATTCTAACTCTCATCATTCTTATTATAATTGCAACCTCTCTTATTATTAGTTTCTAGTGTTCAACTTAGAACAATAAAGTTATAAAAGAGAAGGAAAGAATAAAAGAGGGTTGTAATTAGTAACATAAAAAACTAAGCTGGATTTCTTTGGATACTCAGCATTTAAGAGGATCTTCCCAATATAAATATTGAACTTGGGCACCTCTCAAAGTGTGAGAATTTTATTATTCTTTATACCATACTGCTTGTAAAAAATGAAAAAGGATTTTCCCGTTATAAATATTGAACTTGGGCTCCTCTCAGGGCCGGCCATTAGGGTGTGCTGGTCTGCCCTCAGGCACAGGGCCACAAAATTTTGGGGCCTTAGAATTTTCGGGTTGAGTAGAAACACCAAAGAAATGTATTATAAAATGCTATGCAAAAAGTGAACATTAATGTAGTGTTGACCTAGTGGCTTAGCTTGTTGCTTTGTTTTGGATGGGCAAAGGTTCAATTCTTTGCTTTGACAAAATGAAATAAAGCTTATATTTGAACTAACATTTTTGTGTCTTTTTTTAGTTTTTTATTTTTATTATCATTTTGGTCTCTCTTATTTTGATATGGCATTAATATATTTTATTATTTGTAAATAAATATATTATTTATTTCCGTTTTTTAACAAAAAATCATGTAGATTAGGAATGACAATTGGTCTAGGTCAGGGTGGATACCTCAATATCCAAGTCGGACCCGTGAAAGATAGGTTCCAAGAGGGTAATACTCATTATGACAAATGATTAAAAAATCATAAACATGAAAACTTTATTTTTTACCTAAAACTTAGTAAAATATATTTTCAAAAGACGTGTGAATTTAATGAAAAATATGTGATAGAGTTATAAGTATAGAAAAAAAATATAATATAATAAATATTACTATAAGTTTTATATACAACAAATAGAAAAATAGGGTGAGATGATGTGTAAGAAAAATACAAATATGCCATAAACCTATTGCGAGTCTAGTTTTATGTGATCGAAATCATGTCGGGTTAAATTGATACTAGCACACCGAGTATATATTACCATTTCTTATATTGATCATACCAAAATAGTGGAACAAGGCCTCCAAAATTCATTGCACGGCCATGGCTCCTCTCAATGTGTGAGAATTTTATTATTCTTTATACCACATTGCTTGTAGAAAGAATGAAAGAGGATTCTCTTAATATACATAATGAACTTGGGTTTCTCCTTGAAATTTCTATTATTTTTTATACCACATCGCTTATAGAAAAAATGAAAGAGGATCTTCTCATTATAAATATTGAACTTGGGATCCTCTGAAAATGAGGGAATTTCTATTATTCTTTATACCACATTGTTGGGTAAAAGAATGAAAGAGGATTTTCCCATTACAAAATATTAAACTTGGGCTCCACCTTGTTCGGGGTTGGTTACCTAAATAGTCACTGAACTTTGGCCAAATAACCCCGAAGTCACTAAACAAAAAAATTGCAATTGACATTACCGAACTTTGGCTCAATATCCAAATGGTCACTGTTAGCTACGGACATCCATTTTTCCATCCATCCGCTGATGTGGACTCGCCAACTCATCTGCCACCTCATTTATTTATGCCACATCATATTAAATCTACCCAAAATCAACCCAAGCACCCAACCAATTACCCAATCTAACCCCCAACCAATTAACCAATTACCCAATCTAAATTACCCAATAACCCAAAATTGACGCCGACCATTCCGCCACCGGCGGAGTTCGCGGATCCGACCATCATCCTCACGTACGCGCCCGCCATGAGCTCCGCCCTCCTCCGCCGCCGCCACGATTCGGATCCGAGTACGGGCTCGTCGGCGTGGAGGTACTTGTCGTGGTGGCTTCGGAGGCGGACGACTTTCCAGATCTGATGGACTCCTCTTTTTTACCCAGTCGAAGTAATCGGCGACGGCGGCGTTTGGGTTGGGAGAAGTAGCAGGGGGTATTTGGGTAAGGAGGGAGAGATGAGATGGGTGATGCCGCCGATTCTAGAGAAATGCACGAGAGTTGTGGATTCGGAGGAGCAGATTGAAGCGAGGGAGCTTTACTGGGAGGCGATTAGAAAAAAGGGAACAGAGCTGGAGGAGGTGGAGGAGCTGTTGGTGAAGAGCATCGAGAGGAATCGGTTCGTCGGAGAGCCGCACGTGGTGGTGTCGCAGTTGTATCTGAGCGAAGGGAGGTTCGAGGAAGCAGAAATGGAAGCTGGGACTGGAATGAGGATGATACTGGAGTGGGGAAGCCCATTGGACAAGAGGACGTCTTGGGAAGGAAGGTTGGACCGCTGGTCAAATCCGCCGCCAAGCCGCCGCTGGTCAAATCCGCCGCCGCTGGTCAAATCCGCCGCCATGGTCAAATCGCGCCATTGGTCAATCCGCGCCACTGGTCAGGAAGAGATGGTTGAGGAAAGAAGAAGATGGAGGAGGGAGAGAGGAAGAGGAAGGTTCTAACTTTTCGGTCAGATCTGATTAGTTTGGTTTAACCGGATTGGGTTCTTTGGTCGGATAACTAGGCATGTTGGGAAAGTTAATATGATGTGGCAAACTTGTGTGACGTGGCAGTGAGGTTGGCAAGTCCACATAGGCTGATGGATGGAAAAATGGATGTCCGTAGCTAACAGTGACCATTTGGATATTGAGCCAAAGTTCGGTAATGTCAATTGCAATTTTTTTGTTTAGTGACTTCGGGGTTATTTGGCCAAAGTTCAGTGACTATTTAGGTAACCAACCCCCTTGTTCACAATCTTTCTCATTAATTTAATGGGTTTTAAGGCATGAACAATTATGAGTTGAAGTTGTTATTAATCAAACCAAGTTTGAGCCAAATGAACTTTAATTTTTTAGACACTTAAAAATCGAAGTGGCCGGTCTGAACGAGTTTTTCATTGTTTTCGGTTTGACCCTATTTTTAGACCCAATTAGGATGCTTGTGTTTTCCACTCAGAGCGGGTTGAGCCTCGATTCATGGGTTTTCTGGTTGAACCAGCCAATCTGATCTAGTTCATACAACACTAATTTTTTTCATTTATGAATTTATTGTTATATGTAGATATGTTGTATCTTTGAATCATAATTTGAAATTTATTCTGGACATATAGACACTTAACTCATCTTCTTAATGCCTACAATTCAAAATCTTCACTCTTAGCAAGAAAAACTCGATACAAAGTCTTTAGTAAAATATCTCGTCTAACAAGAGAGCCTTTGCTTCAATTTATAGATTCTCAAATTTCAAAGATGTCTTACTTTTTTCGATGTGGTATTATATGTAAACACAAACTCTTATATTTCATTTATCTTCCTAAGAAAATGAAATTTTTTCAATATGTAAACACAAACTCTTATATTCCCTCTGCCTCTTCCCAAGAAAATGAAAAGGTTTTCAATGTGGTATTGATGACTAGATATCAACACTACATACCAACATTATTGATAGGGCTGCATACGAACCAAATCAAGCAAAATTTTCACTTGGCAAAATTGACCAGCTCGAGCTCAACTCGAGCCAAATATTCTAAGCTCACGCAGCTCGGCCTAAAAAATTTAAGCTCAAGCTCAACTCAAACTCGATTCGAGTTTGGCTTAATTTAAACTTTTGACGAACTCAAGCCAAGCAAATTCATTAAAAAAACCTTAACAAGCTAAAAGGCTCATAAAAATTTACTTAAAACGAGCTCAGCCAATGGAAACTCATTTGTAAAATGGGATGTGATCCATGGGCCCACCCAAGTCTGTACATTATGTGAGACTATTCGTTGAAATGGTTAAGTCTTGTTATTTATAAGTCTTGATGGATTCCTTTCTACACCTAAACCACGGGTTGGTTACCTAAATAGTCACTGAGCTTTGGCCAAATAACCCGGAAGTCACTGAACAAAGAAAATTGTTATTGACATTGCCAAACTTTGACCCATTATCAGAAGGTCACTGTTAGCTACGGACATCCATTTTTCCGTCCACCCGCTGATGTGGACTCGCCACCTCATTTATTTATGCCACGTCAGATTAAATCCCCCCACCCAAAATCATCCTACCCAAACCAATTAATCCCACCAAACTCCTCACCCAAACTGGTCCCTTCTTCTTCCTCCTTCTCCTTCCTCCTCCATGGAACCTACCCATCATCCTTCCTCCACCATGGAACCTAGCCATTAGATCTTGAAATAAAGATGGTGCCGCCCCATCCCTTGCATTGGGCTCGTTGTGGTTCTGATTGTAGCGGACGACCTAGCTCTATATTAGATTGTGGAGAGAGTGAAGGACTCTCCGGCCAGCTTTGAGGTCGAGCTCCGGCGAGCTGGATCTTTTGATTCCATTTTTGGTGTCGAATCCCAAAGCTCCACCGCAGCGGTAGACCAAGTCGGAAGTTTGGGCGGGTGTTGGAATCGATTATGGTTGCTAGGATTGGATCTGAACTGCGGAGGTGGTTCAGGGCAGCATCGATTTCTCCTTCGGTGGATAAGGGTTTCAATTTGATGGTGGTTGAGGAGATGGCGGTGGTTAGATTGACGGTGGCAGTGGTTGATTTTGAGACAGCGTCTTTTGTGGTGGCGGTGATTTAACAGATCTTCCATGTCCGGAAAGGGAGTTTGGACGAAGATGATGAGAGGTGGACGGCGGCGGCAGAATGAGAAGGAGATGGCAGGTCTTGGACTGACAGAGCGATGGATCGGGTTATCGGCTTACCCATTTTGCTAAATGGAGCATTATGTTTCAGCAAGCCAGAAAAGCCCGCTGACATGGCCGCCCGCCGATTCCTAAAATTAGAACGAGAAAGAAAAGGGAATAGGGGAAGGGGTCAGAGCAGGGGGCTGGTTGGTTTGGAGACGACGACGGTTAGAGATGTAAGGGAGGAGGAGGCGGCGGACATGGAGAAGAGAGAAAGAGAGTTTCAGATCTGGTTTTCAGATTTATTTTTCGGTGACATTGAGTAATTGATTGGGTGCTTGGGTTAATTTTGGGTAGATAGAATTTGATGTGGCATATTTAAATGACGTGGCATAAATAAATGAGGTGGCGAGTCCACATCAGCGGATGGACGGAAAAATGGATGTCCGTAGCTAATAGTGACCTTCTGGATAATGGATCAAAGTTTGGTAATGTCAATAGCAATTTTTTTTATTTAGTGACTTCCGGGTTATTTGGCCAAAGTTCAGTGACTATTTAGGTAACCAACCCCCTAAACCACCAATATGGTATTACCATCTTTTCATAGCACCAATCATATTCTCTCAATATTTGTTCAAAGTTGTGGAAGGAGGCATTGAGATTCATCAAAGTTATTAACCACTATCATTTCATGAACTATCAGCCAACTGCATAATTTTTATTAACTCGATTTCAAAAGTCATTAACATGATTTACTCGCATGGTTGTTTCTTATGCAACAACAAAAAAGAAGACTTAAAATATTTAAGGCCATTAAACATAAATTTAAATTTTTGAATCACTGGGAATCAAATGGCAATTGAGCCAATGTGATTAAATGCTTCATCCCCCACTCCTAATTTATACACTCTATATTTTCTAATACTTAAATATTGTTCTCATGTAGTATTTTGAGTACAATAAGGTGTGTTCCTCTTTCTCTCTAAGCATTTCCAAAAATCTCTCCAATATATCATATATTCGACCAAATAAACCTATTGTTTGTCCTTCCTTATTCACGTCTAACATTTTTTTGGTAGGGGAAATAAAAGAAATTACATCTCACGCAGCACCAACCTAGGTTGGGACGATCTCAAGCGATCGTAGGCATACCATGATGCCACTGACAAAATGAGTACCCAAAGGAGAGACATGGCCCTTGGTTGCCAGAGAGTCTGCCATAAAATTGCACTCTCTGTAAACATGTGATATCGACACCTCCCAATCACGCCCAAGCAACTTCGAGTAGATCCACACGTCTAACATCTTTTAACATAATTAATTTATAATCCTTACTGCTCAAACTTTTCATCTTCTTCATTTTTCCTTTGTTTCAGTAATCAAAATCCCAACCAAACTCATCTATTCATGAAAAGTAAACCATTTATCATACCTCTCAAGCACCACTTTAGCCTCTTCCATTGTCTTTTTCCCTCGCCAAACTCAATTATCATTATCCCATTCCCCATCATCACAACATCACCCTTTGATTCAACCTCCCCATTGCTCCCATTAATAAAATCATTGATGTTGTTGAGTAGTAGTTACCATCATTAGCATTTGTTAATTTTAAAGTTGTTCTATCTAAACACTAAGTCATAGCAAATTCTATCAACAAAACCTAAATCTCAATACACTAACCTCTATAATTTGTTAATGGCTCAACCCTTCATAATGTAAATTCTATCAACAAAACCCTAAACCCTAATAGCTAATACACTAAAATCCTAAACCTTGAATCCTAACTTAAACTTTATTAACAAAACCCCTGAACCATAATGTATTAAAGTCTTAAAATCTATTGAAAATGCCATGAAACTAGTTATGAATGAGTCTATTAGAGAACATATATGCGAACATGTTCACAAACTCCCACGCAAACCTATTCGCAAACATAAATATGAGCATGTTATCAGCTCTTATACGAACCTGTTCGCGAGCATTAAATACAAACTTGTTCACAAATAATAAACGATTCGGCTCGCGAACAGTGCTCGTTGAGCCACCGAGATGAGGCGGTTCGCTAACAAGCTGAATCGAACCCCACCGGTTCGAGTTTCGCTCATTTATGATCAAGCTTGTTTGCGAATCAGCTCATTTTGAATCGAGTCAAGTCACGAACACATTTCACTCTTTTCGTCCCTACCAACATAGTGCACATTTTTTTAAAAAGGCCATTGGTTCAGATGTTGTTGTCCAAGTTACACCTCATCTCTCCCTCTCCAGCTAGATTAACTTGAAACTATCCTTGATAAACTTAGATAGTCCATCTACAAAAAGTCAACATGCTACGGATTCCGACTCTATCTCAAACACATATCAAAATCGAGTGCGTGCAATCCAAAATATGGTAACTGAGAAATTTTTAAGTTTTTGAAGGTAAATAATTAATAAGTGTTATATTCATATTTTTTTGTAGTTTACTTTTTGTAGATGGACTTTATAGGTGAATTATTTCAAATTATATACGTGAAGGTGTCTCAACAAGGAGACCAAATATTAGTGAGTTTGACATCATAGTTCCTAAAGGTTTTCCACGTCAACTGAATGGGTAAGACACACATTTTAAATAATTAATAAATTATATGTCTCTTAATTCAATTCTATCTAATTTGAGGCATAGTTCAAACCGTTTTGTTAATAAGTACGAATACGAGTTGTAGTTGTGCTTGTGGATAATAAACGCTTTTACCATAAATAAGTACAATATTGTTATTAGTGGCTCTACGCATATGCATCTTCCATTGAATATTGTCATGAGTTTTGAAAATTAGAGAAGAGAAACAAATACAGGACGAGCACTAAAAGATTGAAAAGAATGGACAAGTAAAGACTGACTATGCATTTGTTTATGTAGAATTGGTCAAAAAGTAATGTGCTTAAGTTCATGTTTGTCAATAGTATTATTCTATTATGGTTTTAGTTACATTAACCTATTTAATAATAATTTATTTTCCTATTTCACATTAGTTAATGTCCATGGAATGTTGTGTGTTATATAAATAGAGGTAAATACAACATTTGAAGATAAAAATATGTAATTACATACTCCTTAATAAAATAATTTTATTATTATCCAATATTAATAATGAGAAGTGTTATAATGACAATAGTTTAAACTTTAGAGAAGGAGGTCATGGTTTCAAACCCCTCCATCACCAAAGTTTACTTTTTATTATTACTAAAAAGGCGAATCAACGACCGACAAGGCAAGTAAGATAATTATTGTAAATTCTATTTCTTTCATTGCAATCTCAATTGTTAGATTAACGTGATATGATCTAATGACTGATATTGTTTCTTGATGCCATCAAGAAAGCCGGTCCCGATGTTGGAAGGAGTTGAATGACTAGTTGAATCATGAAAAGTTATAAAAATTATATTTGATATGTACTTGATGTTATTATGATGATCATAAATATTAATATGAACATAAAACAAAATAAAAAATATGACTATTTGTTAATATAAATAAAGTGGAGTGATTTTTAGTTATTTTAATTTTCATTATTTTAAATTTAGGAAATAATTTAGTTATGGATGGCTCAGATTAGATCTTAAGAATGAACGAATGAGATTCAATTTGATTGGTTCAAACAAAGGGGAGTATCTGGTGCTCCAGGAGCACTGTAGTCTTCACCATACCCAAAAAAACCCAAAAAATAAACTGAAACCCTAACACTGTATTCTAACCCCTACATAAAACCAAAGCCCTCAAACTCCAAAGTTCAAATCACAATATGACATAATTTTAGTGTTAGGGGTACCGATACCCCAGGGTACCGAAGTGTTACCCAATATAAATATATATGGTGCACACTTCAGTGCCCGTGGGTATCGGTACCCTAGCTAGCATAAAAATTCACATTTCTATACTTTAAAACTCAAATAATGAGTCTTAAACCTATTGCAATAAACCCTGAGCGCTACTTAATAATGCTAACTCCCTAAACACTAAATCTTAACCCTCAAACACTACATTATAGACTCTAAACTCTAAATCGTATTCCAAACTCTAACATTTGACGGTAAGTCCAAATTAAAAGATCATAAACCCAAAAAATAAACTCGAAACTCCTAACACTGTATCCTAACCCCTCAATACTATACCAAATCCCTCAAACTCCAAAGTTAAAACACCAATATGGCAGTATTTTAGTGTGATAGGGTACCGATACCCCAGGGTACCGAAGTGTTACCCATTATAATGGTGCACACTTCAGTGCCCCTGGTATCGGTACCCTAGCTACATAAAATTTCAATTTCTATACTTTAAAACTCAAATAAGAGTCTTAAACCTATTGAATAAACCCTGAGCGCTACTTAATAATGCTAACCCCTAAACACTAAATCTTAACCTAAACACTACATTATAGACTCTAAACTCTAAATCGTATTCAACTTACATGCGGATAACCAAAAAATAAACACGAAACTCCTAAACTGTATCCTAACCCTCAATACTATACCAAATCCCTCAAACTCCAAAGTTAAAACACAATATGGCAGTATTTTAGTGTGATAGGTACTGATACCCAGTACCGAATGTACCCATTATATTTTTAGGAAAACACATAAATGTATTGTGATATAACCTAGTGAAAAAGAGAAACACAAACTAGAGACGTTGTAATGCGAGCAATAATAAATAAATATCATGAAAATATTTATTGATGAAATTTAACTCTGTAAGATATTTGTATACTTATTAATATTATTAGGTTTTTCTTAGGTATACACACATAAATATTTGTAGTTGCATATTATATGATTCATTTGAGTAAGATGGTTATGTCGGTAAATGACACAACAGTCTCGTATGTTTCAGCTTTAACCCGCCAATACCTTTCTTTTGAAATCTCAAATGGTTCCCTCTCCAATTTCGTCTAGACTGTCCCATTTCCGTCCATTTTGCCACGAAGCCGCTATCCCCTGCCACGTCACTGATTGATGACTCGTCCATTGACAGTCACCCGGTGGACCTGCTGGTTCAGCCACACGATTCCAACCGTTGGGTTAATCCAAAGTGATACGCAAGATCGTCATCATCTTCTATTGTCCTTTCACCTCTCCCCTTCTGTCAAACAGTCTAAGAGCCCTTTTATCTCACCTTTTTTGTCTCTCTCAAGCTATTACCGAAGCGAAGTGTTTTTCATCTCTGACAGACGATAGTCGAATAATTTCGTAGAAGGTTGAAGGCATCGACGTTGCAGACTGTAAGCAAGTGGGATTGTTCTTGCGTCTGTACGTTTACCCTCGAACTACGTTTCCTCTGATTCTCGTTAACGTATGACAGTCTTAACCATTAGGTTACCTGCTGGCGGAGTTTAGAAGATGACGAAGTGGATTCTTCAGCACATAGATTCACCCGACCCTCGGTATGATTTGGGTAAGTAAACAACTGTACATCGTTTCCCGAAACGGAGATGACCTTCATCAAACCCACTCCAAATTATATGGGACCTGTGCGTAGATTAAGGTTTACTATGTTTCATTTAGTCGCTGGTATATTCATGTGTGCTTCTCTACAACTATCTGTGATGTGGGCCCCAAAGTGGCCATCCAAAACCTGGTACCAAATCACAGATCCAAAACCGCGACTGTGGGTTGGAGAGAGGATGCGACGGCCGGTCGACGTGGATGCGCGACAGACGACAGTGGAGAGGAGGAAGCTCGGGCGAGAAAGAAGAACAAATGAATGTGGCGATTACAAAAAAATCATAGATACTTCTTAAGTAGATCTAAAAAAAATATTTTGTACATTTTAATTCATTGAATTTGGATACTAATCTAAGCAATTTCTAATAGATTTTTATCTTTGTGCAAATAAAATAAGATAAAGTCGCAATAAGTTCTAATTCATGACCGAAGAAGTCAACCGAGAAGTATGATCCGGTTATTTTTTGTTTGAAAGAAGGGTCGATTTCATTAAAAAAATCTAAAACACCACCATGACAAAGTCGGTTCTTCATAAAAGAGCTCCGATGACAAAACAAAAAAGTAAACCTAGAACAGGATAACTAACTCAGAGAGAGTTCATCCAATCAACAGGTAAACGGTCATCACGCATCAATTTGGCAACACGGTCGGCTTGTGATACTTCCCCTCTTCCTCCATACTCGATGGTGAAATTGCGCGTTTGGATCAGCGCAAGGTGGATTCTCGCCATTGTTGCTGCAACGTCCCAAGGCCACTGATCGTGAGGGCCAAAGATGCAATTAAACAGTGTTAACGAGTCTGTGATAAGGACCGTGCCGCAGTTAGAGTACCCTGCCAGCTCCACACCCGCTAAGACTGTTTCTGCTTTTGCCATTAGTGGAGTTCGGCAAAAGAAGCTCCTAGCCCTGCCATCCAATACACAAACTTCGGAATTGTACATGATAACTCCGTAAGCCCCTTTCTGGATGTTGTCTCGAAAGGCTCCATCACACACGATCTTCCTCGGATAGATCGTCGGGGTTTGGGTGGCATTAGGACGTAGCATAGTAGGGCTAGTAGGTACACCATGGTTCGAATGTTGGCTATTCTGCCACTTTCTCAGCTCCATTCCCCAGCGAGCTTCAGTCTCTCCTTGTTGGGGAAATCTACCATTGAACACAATATCATTTCGGACCTTCTAGATTGTCCATAAGCCATAACCGATTCTTGTCATCTCATCTTCAGGCATGATGCCTTTTAGGATTTTCAGCCATTGCTTCACAGTAGTTCCTTCTTCTGGTATTACTACCTGTGGCAGAGTCTCCTCCCAGAAATGCCTAGTAACCTCACACTTAAAGAATAAGTGTATGCTCGACTCATCCTCTAACCCGCATCAGCTACAGATCGAGTCATGTGCACAGTTTCTCCTTCTTAATTCGACCTTGGTTGTTAGTGCCTTGTTACATATCCTCCACATGAACATTCTAATCTTTGGTGGGAGCTTAAGATGCCAAAGCCACTGCCAAAAACTTCTTTGGGATGCAACAAGCTTCCTTTCCTCATTGTTTCCTTCTTTCAGCATTCTATAACATGACTTAACCGAGAAATTGCCTTTTGATTCATAGTGCCAGATCCATTTATCCCTATAGTTCTCAGGGCCTATGGCTATGGTTAAGATTTGCTTAACGACATCCCACGGAAACACACTCAACAACTTAGCTCTGTTCCATTCTCCCATAGGCTGAATAATGAACTCTGCAATTTTGTATCTTGTATTCTGTTGTGTTTTTACTCTGAAGCCCTCCCTTTCTAGTATCCACGCCTCGTCAATGAAAATATCAAGACCGTTACCAATTCTCCGAATTCCCCTAAGTAGAATGTCTCTCCCCTCCATGATTCCCGCCCAGATCCTCGAGGGTCTGTGATGTTTTGCAACCTGGAGAAACTCTGATCGATGGAAGTAGAGGCCCTTTAGGAGACGTACCCATAGGGTATCGGATGAGTCAGTACCCTCCAAGCCAGCTTTGCAAGAAACGCTAAGTTACATTCTTCAAGACTCCTGATTCCTAATCCCCCATTCACCTTTGCTTTGGTTAAAATATTGGCTGCCACCAAGTGAAGAGATCTCTTTCCTCCGTCCCCAGCCCACAAAAAATTAATAAGAATCGAGTTCATCTTCTTAATCAAGGTGATTGGAAGTTTGAAGCAAGAGAAGAGATAAGTCGGAATTGCCTGTAATACTGCTTTAATCGTAGTCTCCCTCCCTGCGTGAGTGAGAAGCGAACTTCTCCATGTCTGAGCACGAGCATTTAGTCGTTCCAAGATGAATCTGTAAGTCTCAACTTTAGATGCTTCCCAATCGGCTGGGACGCCCAAATATTTCCCCATATTAGCTCCTGGATACACACCCAAAATCTGAATCACCATTCCCTATTCACAGATGGTGTATTGGCAGAAAATAAAATCACAAATTTGGTTCCGTTGATGGCCTGCCCAGAAACGGTGCAGTATCTTCGCAAAACCAGCTTAATCTTCCTCGCCTCATCATCTGTAGCCTTTCCAAATAGAACCATATCGTCCGCGAAGAGAACGTGGTGGATAGTCGGACAATACTGATTCAATTTCACCCCTCGAATAAGTCTATTCTCCTGTGCTTGTTGAAGCATGAAGGACAGGACATTAGAAGCAATGATAAAGAAGAAAGGTGAAATTGGGTCGCCTTGATGCAGTCCCCTCGTAGGTTCGAACCATTCATTCATGTTCCCGTTAATGACCACCGAGAATCTCACCGAAGTAACCAAAGCTCTAATCCACTGAATCCAAATAATATCAAAACCCATAGCCTGAAGAGTAGCAAAGAGGAAATCCCACGAAACTCTGTCGTATGCTTTGAGCATATCGACCTTCATTAGAAAATCATAGTTCTTCCCTTTTTTTCGCCTTCGGAGCTTCTGCATCACCTCGTGGACCACAACCACGTTGTCTTGGATCGCTTGTTTGCCGGTAAAAGCCACTTGAAGTTCTGAAACCAAACTCGGCAGCATAGGTTTCAAGTGGTTAGAGAGGATTTCAAAATTACCTTTACCCTGAAATTTGTGACGCTGATCGGTCTATATTGAGAAATCTCCTCGGATAATGAACTTTGGGAATGAGTGAAATCAGTGTATCATTCCAATTATCTGGTATAACAGCAGAGGTGAAGAAGCGTTTTATTTCAGTACAAGAGGTCATCTCCCACCAAACTCCAGTGCCTTTGGAAGAACTTCCCTGGAAAGCCGTCGGGGCCTGATGCCTTCGTTGGACCGAGTTGGAACACAGCTGTTTTGATTTCAGTTCCAGTAACGTCGACTATCAATTGACTATTCATGATCGCATCCACCTTTCTTGGAAAGCCCTGCAAAAAAGAGAAACCAGTGACATCCTTTGTTCCGGAGAACAAGGACTTATAAAACTCTGTTATGTGCTCTGAAATTTCTGTTGGGTCGTCAATCCACTCTCCTCTCTCATTTTTCAAATTTGTAATGCTATTTCTCTTCTCCTCTGAACTATTAATTTATGAAAGAAGCTTGTATTCTGATCTCCCAACTGAAGCCATTGCATTCCTGCTCTTTGTGCCTAGTAAGTTTCTTGGTTGTCCCAAAGTCTCGTAAGTTCCTGATGTGCCTAATCATACTCTGCCAGGTTATACTCTGTTTGCGGAAGGTCAGTGATTTGTGCAATTTTCATCATAAGGCTGTCCACTCTAGCATTGTTGCTGCCAATAGTTCTCCTTTTCCACCTGGTTAGAGTTTTTGCACAGCTTTTAAGCTTCTCCGTCGTCGAAGCTCCCCTCTGCCATCCTTCCATGATTTGTTGATCATATTTATTTGTTGTTTTATTTCTTGGTCAGTTTTTCATATCTTTGCACAACACCTGTATGAAAATAGGAAATTAGCAACTTTACTAAAAGATAATAATGAGAGAATGTAGAAGATAGAGAGAGAGATCTTCAATGAAGATTTTGCTGCAAGAGCCTTTCACGTTCAGCAAACGATCAAAGAGTTGTAGACAGGATTACTGAATGTGTTCAGTAATATTCGAACTCGAACAGAGAGGAATTGGATGAGCGGGACGGAATCAGTGAGAGGATAGATTGAAAGTAGGTTAGAGAGACACAGGATTGTACGTGGTTCGGTATTACCCTACTCCACACCCAAGCAAGCTTGGGGAGTCACTTTTATTAAGTATTACAATTACAACCCTCAAGACAAAACTCTTGAGTAAACACCCTCTGTTTTTCACTTCACCGGTAAAACATAGCAAACCACTTCCTGAGCTGTATTTCCACAGAACTGCCTTGTGAACAAGAGGTGTGTCCCTTCATATAGCATCGTGAACTAGCCGTTGGAGGGATGACTTCAGCTTTAAATGCTGATTGATTTTTACCCTTGATCATGCCTTCCTTTTGTGTCCTGCAATCAGATTAGAATACGCGCACAAAAATAGAAAGAAAGGATTTGATTGAGAAAGAGGAAGATCTTTCTTATGTGAGAAATCTGTTTGAGGGATTGGACTTTTCTTCCAACAATCTCCCCCTAAGTTCAAGCCCTGCAACCACACACATTCTTTAGCAAGGAAGACTAGGTCTCCCCCCCTAAGATCAGCAGTAATAGTAATTTAACCAAGTTTCAACCAACTGTCTCTGTGGAGACAAAGTTTTAAAGGAGAGTTCAAAAAGAGTTCAAGAAGACAACAAAGAAACAGAACAACACATCAAGAGATCCGAAGGATCACTTAAGAACAGTTCGAAACAAAATGAAAGAGCAGCACAGAGAGTTTAGAAAACGAAGGAGGGATCTTCTTCATAGTCGGACATGTCACTCATGCTTGGTGGTTTGTCGAGCTTTGCGATCAGATTCTTCTTTACTTCCTTTGCAAGATCTGAGTCACCAAAATCCACCTGTTCCAGATCAGCCATGAACCAGTTCATTCTTCTCTGAAGGAACTCAACCATTTCATCGATTTGCTTGTTCAGCTTCTTGATCATTCGTGTCTTGGCAAGGAGACAGAACTCTGATGCATTCAAGTCAGCCAGTTCTGTGAGCTGATCATTTCCTGCCTTTCGTTTGATGAGTGCACTGAAGACTTTCATCTTGTTGGCAACTGCATGTGCTTCACAACAATACTCGTTAGGGGAAATAAAGAAAGAACAATGTGGGTTGAGATACCTGTCTCTCTTCCAGCTAGAGGATTCTTCCCCTGTTGCAGGGTGGAATGGGGCACGAAAGGAACCAATTCGGCGAAGGACATGTTGAGGACGGAGGACACGATAGTTGTTCTTAAGTACATGGTCAGAGAGATCAACACCAGCTTCAAGGAGAAGGGTCGTGATGACAGATGCAAACAGAAGGTGCCCTTGAAACTGAGGCGTAGCCGCTTGAATGATGGAGGAAAGAACCAGATGAGGTAGGCTGAGGCGATTCGAGCGAAGAGCGCCAAACAGAATCCATCCATCGATGGGAGTGATGAGGTCGAGATCAGAGGAGCGAGGTAGGAAAACCCGAGTTACATACCAGTGAAGAACTCTGAGGGTTTCAGGTATCTGAAAGACTTCGACCCGTCGAGCGTTTGTTGGAACCTGGCACAAAAGTTGATTTTGCAGTTGGATGTCCCATCCAACCTGATGAAGTCTTGCAACTGTGTGAACAGTTGAGCCAGCGACAGGGACACCAAGGACCAAAACAAGTACAAATGGAGAGATCGGAACTCTCTTGCCGAAGACAACAGTGGATGTTGTAGGAGGGTCAACGGTGTGGACTCAAAGATTGCAGTAGAAATGTTTGACTGCCTCTCCGCAGTAAGTTCCGGAGCACTGAACGCCAAAGTGTGCCATCCGAGATTGAAAATGAGGGGGCTGGGCTCACACCATATTTCACGAAGTCGTTAGTGTCAACTTGATAGAAATCGAGGATTTCTTTGGTGCGGAAGGAGTGATCATAAGCATGAGAGAAAGAGGGCATTGGGTGAATATCGACATAGCGGGCAAGATGGATTTGAGAAGCCATTGCAAGCAAGAGCAAGGTAATCGGGAAGTTGAAGTTGTGTGAGGGGATGCAGAAACCCTAGGGAAGAGATTGCTTTTAAGGAGAGGAGGGAAGGTGAAGAAAAAGAAGCTTGATCGTCAGAAGGGAAAGAGAGGGAGTTATTTCCCCAATTGAAAGGACGTGCATGCGGGGGGAAAAATTTAGCAAATCCAATTCGATCCTGTATTAATTATGGTAGTGGGAAAGAGGGGTAATGATTCAGAGATTTTCCAAATCCGATTCACTTACCATACCAGGTTGGTTCGTATCTTGCAGAACTTATCTTCCTTTAGTGATTTTGTGAATAAATCACCCAACTGATCATTGGTGGAGATAAAGAGAGAGAGACGACTTGGTCTTGAACTAATTTCCGAATGAAGTGAAATCTGACTTCAATGTGCTTAGTTCTAGAATGTTGAACTGGATTTTTGGAGATTGTAATGGCACTAGCGTTGTCACAGAGAACAGGGATAGTGGGTAGATGAATAAGGTAGTCCCGAAGCTGTGACTTAATCCAAAGAATTTGGGTACAACTCTGACCTGCAGCAATGTACTTAACTTCAGCTGTGGAAAGGGCAACAGAGCTCTGCTTCTTACTTGCCCATGATATAAGTTTATCTCCTAAAAACTGGCAAGAACCAGTAGTGCTCTTTCGATCAACAATGCACCCCGCATAGTCGGAGTCACTGCATGCAAGTAAATCAAAAGAATCATTTTTGGAATACCATAATCCCATCGAGGCAGTGCCTTTAAGATATCTAAAGATTCGTTTGACAGCACTAAGATGACTTTCTCTGGGAGAGGACTGAAAGCGGGCACAAAGGCATACACTAAATTGCATATCTGGTCTACTAGCCGTTAGATAGAGAAGAGAACCAATCATGCCTCTGTAGAGTTTTGGATCA
This sequence comes from Linum lewisii, assembly GCA_034768395.1. Classification (NCBI taxonomy): domain Eukaryota; kingdom Viridiplantae; phylum Streptophyta; class Magnoliopsida; order Malpighiales; family Linaceae; genus Linum; species Linum lewisii. Next base: position 12,398,011 of record CM068297.1, read on the forward strand.
ACGAGGATCCCTTGCTCATCTTTGTCCAGTTTGAGTGAGGTTGCCATGGGAGTATGACAGGAGTTAGAGCTAGAGAACCCGAACTTATCAAGCATGGAGTGAACATATTTACTTTGATGAATAAAGATGCCTGAGGCTTTTTGGGTAACTTGGAGCCCAATAAAGTAGGTAAACTCCCCCATCATGCTCATCTCAAACGTGTCGGTCATGAGAGAAAAAAATTCAGAGCAGGGAGAAGGATTTGTGGAGCCAAAAACAATGTCATCCACATAGATTTGAACAATAAGAATATCTGACTTATCGTACTTGAGAAAGAGTGTGGTGTCAACTTTTCCACGAATGAATTTTTTTGAAATGAGGAATTCTGTGAGGCGTTCGTACCATGCTCTCAGAGCTTGCTTAAGTCCATAAAGGGCTTTCTTTAATCAAAGGACATGAGAGAAGACAGGATTAGGTAAGGAGCCAATGGATCCATGACCAAGAATTCTAACGAAACTATTATCACCAAACATAACTTTACCTCCCCTTTTCAAGGTGAGAGAACTGAATAGTTTAGAATTTCCTGTCATGTGATGTGAACAACCATTGTCCATATGCCATTCATTGTCTCTTGGAGTCAACTTCTTCTCCTGGTTCTGAGTTATCTGTCCATCATCTGATTCTTCATGATCAGATACTGCCGTAAAAGCCTGGTTCTTTGTGCTTTTGTCGTCTTCACTATCAGTATCAGACTCACTCCAAGATGCCTTTAAAGCTTTTCCTCTTGATCCTTTGGTCAAAGGACACTCAGACCTTTTATGCCCTGTTTTTCCACACTTATAGCAGATAACATTGTTATCATAAAAAACTCTATCATCATCCCTTTTTGATTTTGAAGATTCCCTATTATTTTTGTTATGCTTGAACCTGTCAAAAGATCTATATTGGCTGTTTTCTCTTCAATTTTCTTTCTTGTATTTTATCAATCTACGAAGCTTACTACTCATCAAAGCAATTTCTTTTTCAATATTCTCGGGTTCATCTTCTTCCCCTGAACTTTCCTCATTCTTTAGTTTTGCTTTAAAAGCGATATTCTTTTTTGCTTTTTCTTTTTCTTCTATCTCGGCCTTTTTATCTGACATTTCATTTTTTTTAAAGACAAGTTCATAAATCAGCAGGGATCCCATAAGATCTTCAAGAGTAAGAGTATTAAGATTTTTAGCTTCCTCTATTGCAGTTCTTTTAGCCTTCCATTCCCTAGGTAGTGATCTAAGAACCTTCCTAACAAGATCAGATCTTTCAATGCTTCTTCCTAAAGTAGACAGTCGATTTACAATAAGATTGAATCTACCATACATTTCAGAGATTGTTTCACCAGGATTCATTTTGAACATTTCGTATTCATGCACAAATAGATCAATTTTTGTGTCTTTAACAGAAGAATTTCCTTCATGTGTTGCTTCCAAAATACTCCATATTTCATGAGCAGTTTTACAGGCACATATCCGATTATATTCTTCATCACATAAAGCACAGTAAAGGACGTTCATAGCCTTAACATTCAATTGAACTTCAGTTTTTACTTCTTCAGTAATATTATCAAGATTAGCAGGAGGTTTAAAGGTTTTAGACCTTACCATTTCCCAAACTGAAATGTCAAGGCTCATAAAGAATACCTCCATCTTGCTTTTCCAGAATTGATAACCAGTTCCGTCAAACCATGGTGGTCTTGTGCTAGAGTGCCCTTCCACATTTGGCGGCCTGCTACTTCCAGTTCCTGTGTTCATCTTTCCGATGGATCAAATTCGTGGCAGACGTTTAGTCTCGATTTTATTTTATCACGAACCTGCTCTGATACCAATTGAAAACAGGAAATTAACAACTTTACTCAAAGATAATAATGAGAGAATGTATAAGATAGAGAGAGAGATCTTCAATGAAGATTTTGCTGCAAGAGCCTTTCACGTTCAGTAAACGATCGAAGAGTTGTAGACAGGATTACTGAATGTGTTCAGTAATATTCTAACTCGAACAGAGAGGAATTGGATGAGCGGGACGGAATCAGTGAGAGGATAGACTGGAAGTAGGTTAGAGAGACACAGGATTTTACGTGGTTCGGTATTACCCTACTCCACGCCCAAGCAAGCTTGGGGAGTCACTTTTATTAAGTATTACAATTACAACCCTCAAGACAACACTCTTGAGTAAACACCCTCTGTTTTTCACTTCACCGGTAAAACAAAGCAAACCACTTCCTGAGCTGTATTCCCACAGAACTGCCTTGTGAACAAGAGGTGTGTCCCTTCATATAGCATCGTGAACTAGCCGTTGGAGGGATGACTTCAGCTTTAAATGTTGATTGATTTTTACCCTTGATCATGCCTTGCTTTTGTGTCCTACAATCAGATTAGAATACGCGCACAGAAATAGAAAGAAAGGATTTGATTGAGAAAGATGAAGATCTTTCTTATATGAGAAATCTGTTTGAGGGATTGGACTTTTTCTTCCAACACTGTCATTTGTCTGCTATCATATGGTGACAAAATTACAGGGAACATGCTATCGAATATCATGGCAAGTATGAGGTGGTTATGTAATGAATCATGTTTTACGATGAGGTGTTTGTTGAGTCACGAATACCCTGCAAGTTCATGAGATTTGGGATGAAACCCTGTTCTGTTCTTAACACTACAGTAGAGTTTATCTCCGACATCATGAATTAATATGAGACTCAAACACAGCTATCTCATGCCCAAATCTTTACCAGGAGAACCGAGAAAACCAGATGTATCTTGTACTGTAAAAAACTACACAAAAAAGCATTCTGAGTATCCATTTTCTTGACCTGGTTTACAAGTTCCACTGCGAATTCAACGAATTACAAGCCTCCATTGTCTCTGTCTTTGACAGGTGCTGCTGATATGAATTCAGTGAGATACGATTCATGTCTCTTTTCCTACTAATAGTACATATCAAAGTACTAAGACTACTACTTATCCATAATCTATGGTCACTAGCAGATTCATACAATTAGGTAGTAAAGGGAAAAGATGGTCATTACAAGTTTAACAATAATGAAAGATGAAATCCTATGACAGTTGCTGTGAATCGTAGTAGCTTTCCTGGAACTGCAAGAAGTTCCATTACCTGGGAAGCATAGACCAGGATTTCCAGCATAAGAGCTTTCATCAAACACCTGGAACTGGCCACCATCTGGAACTCTTCCTGTTAATTTATTACCTGACAGGTTAAGGCTCGTCAGGCTTGACATGTATTGTATCGCATCTGGAACTCCACCAGTCAGCTGGTTTTCTGAAAGATCGAGATGGTTCAAATTCTTCAAATGAATAATCCCAGGTGGGATCTCTCCGCTCAACTTGTTCCTGCTGAAATCAATCGATATTAAAGATGTACAATTAACAATCTCAGGAGGGATTTCATCGCTGAAATTGTTTCCACTGATGTTGATCTTTGAAAGATATTTGAGGTTGAAGATTCCTCCAGGGAATGAAGCCTGAAATCTGTTCCTGTCAAGTGAGAGACTTTGTAAGTTTGTCAGCTTCCCCATGGCAGCAGGGATTCTTCCAGTAATACTGTTTGCAGAGAGTGATATAAGCTCAAGTGATGAGTCTCCAGACATCTCCATGAGAAGGTCACCAGAGAAGTCATTGTCATTCATCTCCACAAGTGTTAATGCAGGCAGGTTGAGTAAGCCGCCAGGGAATGTCCCATTCAGAAGATTCTTAGAGATTCTGATTTTCATAAGAGACTTGCATCCGCCTAGTTGCCTAGGGAGTGGTCCAGAAAACAAATTGCTCATTAGGATCAAGCTCCTCAACTTTGTCCCATTGCACAAGTTTTCAGGTACAGTTCCAGTCAGACGATTGAAAGACACATCAAGCACTTCCAACTTTCCATTCTTGCCAAGATTTCCAGGAAGCTGAAATGTGAAGTTGTTTTGCCATATCTGAAAAACCTGAAGGTTGGGGAGATCACCAATGGATTTTGGTAAAGCACCAGTGAGACTGTTCCCAAACAGATTCAACAGGTTCAAATTCTTCAGGTCGGGAAAGATATCAGGTATGGTTCCGGTTAGATTGTTCAATGAAAGATCAAGCATGTTCAAGCTAGTTAGCATGGAGAATTCAGTAGGAATAGTACCAGTCAAATGGTTCATCTGGAGAAAACATGCTCGCAAGTGTTTCAATTGGCCTAAAAGGGGAGGAATTTGACCTGATAGGTTACAACTAGCCAAGTCAAGAACTTGAAGGAGTGTCAATCCCTGAAACCCAGATGGAATTCCTCCTGAAAATGAGTTGAAGTAACCCAGATACAACTCCTTAAGATTCTTCAAACGAGACAAACTTGGTGGAACATTGCTTGTAAGACTGTTACCACTGAGAGCCAAATACTCCAACTTGAGCAACCCAGAGTAGGAATCTGGAATCTCTCCAGTGAAATAGTTTCCACCCAGATGAAGATGCTTGAGGTTGACCAGTTCAGCAATACCTCTACTTGGGAGTTGACCTGTGAAGTTATTGTTGTATACATCAAGAGTTTGAAGCTGAGTCATACCAGTAGTGAGCACCTCTCCAGTAAAGGCATTGTTAGAGAGGTTAAGAAGTTTGAGAGAGGTAAGGTTGGACATCTGCAGAGGGATCTTCCCAGAGAGACTACTGTGGGAAATTGTCAAGTTGATGAGTGTATTCAAGAGGCCAATCTCAGGTGGCAGAGAGCCTGCGAATTTTTGGAAGGAGACGTTGAGAGATACCACTCTGAGTGTTTCCTTGTCGCAGATGACACCTGAAAAAGAGCAGTGAGCAGAAGGAGATTCTGATGTCTGCCAGTCATGAAGTCCATGGCCTCCTACACCAATCATGGATGACTTTAACTTGAGTAGCACAACAAGGTCATCATTTTCTCCATTGGAGGAAGACACAGATAACACAAGTAGGAATAGCAGAACAAGGCACATATGATCAACTACTGCTTTCATCTTTTGCAACAAGTACTGTTTATGGAACTGGAAAGCTAGAGGTAACTGATCATAACATGCAGTGTGAAGTTGTATTCTGCAACACCATGAAGATTGAAGAGTAAGTAAGTAAAGTAAGTGATATAAATTCCTGAGTTGTTGTTGTTGTTGTGGTTGAAGAACCTGATTCATATTCTATCCTGTAGGCTGTAGGCTGTAGGTAGTGGGAAGCTGGCGGAAGTCATGGGAAATGAAAGAGACCTTTGGAGAATTACATTACATGTTTTTATTATTTTAGTGTCTGCATTATTTCCTCTTTAGCGTTTTCTTCTTGGTGTTTATTTTTTGTTTCTCATGTGAAGTATAGAATTCATTAATGGGAAATAGCACTTTGGCACCTTTTACTTTTCCAACTTAACAAATAGCCCCATACACTATAAATCGCTCTATTTACCCCCTCCTACTTCGATCACTTTGCTGTTTGGGTCCTTCCGTTTCACCTTTCATCTTCATAACGTTAATTGGCGCGCATTCAGTACACCATGTTTGCTTCAATAGCCATGTATTAGCTTACTAAGTGATTTTAATTGAAATTATAAGTATACATAATTAGATAAGATGAGACTGACGAATAAAACGTGCGATCTTAAAATCCGCTGTATTTTTCACCATACTTTTCGCAATATCTCCCCAATTTATCTTTCTGGCCAACTCTTCGTCTCCTACCTCCGATACCTCTGTCTGTCGGTATGAGAATGTGTCTAGATTTAATATTAAGAAGACGATAGTTGTAACGAAAGGATCAAACAGCAAAGTGGTTGAAGTAGGAGGGGGTAAAAAGAGCGATTTATAGTATAGGGCGCTATTTGTTAAGTTGGCAAAGTAAAAGGTGCCAAAGTGCTATTTCCCCTTCATTAATCATAATTCATAAGAGAGTTGGAGATGGCAAATTCTAACATTTAAAATTCTATAATGCCGTGTCGTGTTAAGGAGATGATGGAGACGTATATTTAGTCAATATATTCCCAGTAAAAGGGGAACAAAATACAAAGAAGATTATTTGGAATATATACTCTTTCCATTGCTTTATTTCCGTTTCCTCATATTCTTTCACCTTTTCTCCTCTACTTATTTATAGTGCACTACCAAAAATAAATCTTGTTAATGCTTCATGACTTATGCAGTTGAGCCCGGTTAGATTGGTTGGTCTATAAGTGATTCAATTTGGAGAATTGATTGGGTAGATTCGAGATGTCTGCTTGTCCTTGAGTGCCTTTGCGAGTCTCCTTGAGTGTTTCTCGCAAGGCGAGTAGACAGAAAGTAGTGAGAGTCTTGGTATAGAGGGGATAAGATGTATTGATAGTGTAAGGGATATAGAGTATGTAGTACCATGGTACGGGTTTCCCATAGGCGAGTTGGGGAATCTTTGGACATATAGCGTATGAACGTACGACCAATGCGTACAATGTGTGTGTTAGGTCATGTCCCATGAATGTTGGGGTCAACCTATATTTATAGCTTCTCGAGATCCAGATCAGATCACCACGTGTCATCGGCTGATTGGAGACCCGACTAAGGGTTATTTTCCGTCATCTAGTGATGTAGGGCTCGTATAACCATGAGGGAACCCTAAACATGTTTTTAATCTCCCTAGATGGGCCTCTTGGGCCCGGTTGGCTAGGCTGTATCACTCAAACAAATGATAGGGTCATTCCCGGGGCAATGGCTCAATGATTGGCCTTGATGAGTTCAGTTTAGAAGTGAGGGACAATGATTATTCTGAGTTGAACTCTAAATGCTAAGTTCATTTACAATGGTCATTAGAAATGCCTTTGCCAGTGACGAAGCCAGGATTCTAGTAGACCTTGTGCCCAATACATAAATTATAATAGGCCGAATACGTTTTTATATGAAAAAATACATGTATTTGAGTTATTTGGCTCCAGGGTAGCCACCCCTACCTTTACCAGTGGCCTTTGCAGATTCAACTCAGGTTGATCGTCTACATTGCCATGGCGTCTACATCCCACATCCGAATATGCCCATGGGCATGCCTTTTGTTTTCTGGGGAGATCCACTCCCCTAATAATTATATGCTCTTCTTGTCAACACTTTTCCATTTCTCAATATCCTCCCTGTTTAGACATTTTACCCTTGGAAGTGTTTGTTCTTTAAAAATTTGAGCCGTTCGAACACACACATTTTACCAAGTTCCATGTGTCAACCATGCGACAAAGAGAATCTCCAACTACCCACGTCATAACCATAAATACCTCTCCTCATCCCTTCACTATTCCGACGCTACTTCTTTTCTCAATGTTTATTGTAATCTCTCAACATTTCCCTCTCTAAACCTCAAATTAATTGCCTACTTATTAAGATCTTTCTAACAAGGATCACATAATTAAGTAGAATACTATTGTATATTTATTTCCTTTTGTATTTATCTCCATATATTCTTGTAATTTCTTTCTCTATATAATACAAATCCTAGCACACGGTTGGGTGTGGGTAAACAATTCCAACAAATTCCACATGGTAATCAAAGCCTCCACATATTTTTTTTCCTCCATCTCTCCTTTGGCCAACCCTAGCTGATAGCCTCTCTCTCTAAAAAAAGCAAACCCCAATTGATGATGGCCGTCAATCAGCAGCAGCTCCCGACGCCTCCTTCGCAGCTTGCAATCAAGCTCGACGCCAGTAACTATGTCTTGTGGAAGCTCCAGATAGAGCCATTCCTAGCAGGATACGATCTCAAAGTCCACATCCATGGCACTTATAAAGCTCCGGCACGCACCACGGCCGTCGGTGGTGTTTCAACCGAATTCACAAAATGGTTCCGGTAAGATCAGCTGGTACTCGGATGGCTGATCCATTCGCTCTCTCCCTTGGGGATTCATACCCTTGTAGGCGTAGAGACGGAACGTGACGCGTGGACTTCTCTCGCTATGACGTTCGGTTCCGTAATTCCATCGCAGACCAGGTCCTTGAAAACTCAAATGCTTGATTTGCATTTGTCTACTGATAGTATTTCTGATTACTTACAGAAAGCAAAGAATATTCACTACAACAAAAACAAGCTTTTGTGACCTTTTAATGTGTCGCTAAAAAGGTAAATAATGTTGCTTAAAGTTTTCACCGACGTTTTTTCCAAGTGTCGTAATAATGTCGCTTAAACCAGTGTCGCTTTATGTTTTTGTGACGCTTACAATAAATGTTGGTGAGTATTTTTTGCGACATTTATATGTGTCACAAAATGTTGTAACGCTTATATATGTTACTTAAATGTATATATTTCGTTGAACACCGTCTCCAACAGCCTCCCTCCAACCCACCAGGTAGTCTTCCACCGCCGAACCTTTAGTCATTGTCTCTCGCTAACCACTAGCCACCAGGTAGTCCTCGACCGCCGAACCGTTAGCCATTGTCTCTCGCTAACCACCTCTTATCATGTGCCATCAAACCTTGGATAGCGTCTCCAACGGCCTTCCCTCCAACCACCAGGTAGTCCTCCACCGCCGAACCTTTAGCCATTGTCTCTCGCTAACCACTGGCCCCCAGGTAGTCCTCCACCGTGCCCCACCAACTACTTTCTCTGTTGAGCACCTGGAAAAGAATGTTTACTATTTGTTGATGTTGGGATTTGAACCCTTGACATCAATGTTATAAAATTGAGCCCTTACCATTATGCCACATATCATAATTGGTTTTTATATAACATATTTATTTAATTTGTTTAAGGGTGTTGCACATGAGTGTATATAATTTGTATCTATATTTCTACAAAAATGTGTATCTATATGATTACAACAAGTGTGTATGCATGCACCGTCTACAAAAGGTGAATATGTGTAAAATCACGTTCAAAAGGACCTTCATAACTTGCATTATACTCGTGTATACGAAATGTGTACATGAATACGAAAAGTATTACATGAGTACAAAGAGATTTACACGTTAAATTTTATTTCATTTAAATTCGACCTTTACAGATAAAAATAACAAAAACTTAGATGGGTGAGTATAAAATGCTTTTTCTAAACTATACTATGAATATTGAAATGACATTTATGTTAGATAGAATGCACCAAAATTAAATATATGTTTTTAACTTAAAATATATATCTAATAATATAGTAACATAAAAAAATGTCATTGATTTATGTCGCTAAAAATTATAATTTTGTGACATTTACTCAAAATGTCGCAAGAGTTACAAAATATAGCATTTTTAGCGACGTTTAATGAAATTGTCGTTATAGATTACTCAACAAATGTCGCAAAAGCTTGTTTTTGTTGTAGTGATTGCTGATCAACTCCAAGCTCTCAGCCAACCAGTTGCCGATGTTGATATGGTTCAATATGTAACTCGTGGCCTCCCGCCGACGTACAGGCATTTGATCCGCTCTCTTCACAACCGCAAGATGTCGGTTTCATTCTTGGAGCTCCATGACCTGTTACTGCCGAAGGAAACAGAGCTGGCAATGGATGAGGCGGCTGCCTCCCTCATCCCACAAGCTAACAACATGACACCATCAGCTCCAAATCGAAACCGCAACAGGAGGCCACGCCCCCGCTCCATGTACGTCCAACAAGCTGAGGTGGCCAATCCTATGGCCATACCTACAACTACCACCCACTAGCCTATACCAGCCCTAACATCCACGCTTGCCGACTCAATTCCAACCGCCTGCCTCAAACCACCCACTTATTTGCTTTAACTACAATGGCCACAAACACCATTATAAAATGTGTTTGTCGCCTCGATCTGATCAACCCAATCGACATGCGCATTACACGACATCTCCAAGACAGCCATACCACGCATGGACCTTAGACTCTGGTGCCACACATCACCTAACAAACGAGCTTGCCAACCTAGCCCTCCACTCCGAGTACCAAGCACCGAACAAGTTCAACTAAATGATGGTAATCTCATCCCTATCTCTCACTCTAGTTCAAATCATTCTTGTTTTCATGGCTCAACTATTGTGCTTGATAATATGTTTGTTGTTCCAACGGCGTGACAAAATTTATTGTCTATTAGCACCGTTCACTCGTGATAACAGTCTTGATATTTTTTTCTATGAAAACTCGATGTACATACAAGACTTGATCAATCACAGGATAATCTACCAAGGCTAGAGTAAGGATGGGTTGTACACCACCCCGCTATCACTTCTTCATCGAGCGAAACCACAGTGGAATGGGGTCACTCTCTCGACATGGCACTGACACATGGGGCATGAAAATATGGAGAATGTGAAGCCTTTTTCTAATAAGCATATATAGCATATTTGTCAGGATTGTTGAGTTGGAAAGATGCATAAGCAACCTTTTCCTTTATCTTCTTATTGTGCTACTGGACCATTAGATTAAATCTGTAGTGATGTTTGGGCCCCTCTCCTGTTGATTCTGTTGACAATAATAGATATTATATATTATTTTATGATCATTATAACAAGTATTGTTGGATTTACTTTGTCCGTTGTCGATCTGATCTGCTATCTGTGCTTATCGATTTTCGAGCTATGGTGGAAAACTTTTTTGGCCGCCCGATCCGGTCTTTTCATGCAAATCGGGGAGGCGAATATCAAAAGCTGGCGCAATATCTAACAAAACAAGGAATTAATTTCTCAAGCTCGTGTCCTCATACTCCGGAGCAAAATGGGTGTGCGGAACGAAAGCATAGACATGTCACGGAACTCGGCCGCACTCTTCTACATCAGGCTAAACTCTCTCTCAAATACTGAACTTATGCTTCCGTACAACTGTTTATCTAATTAATAGATTGTCGTCTTTAGTACTGAATTTTTGATAACCCATACCACTACTTGTTTGGTGTGTCCCCAGATTACTCAATGCTCAGGGTTTTTGGATGTTTATGCTTTTCGTGGCTAAAACCCTATGAAGCTGATAACCGTAGAAACAGTGATCCAATAAATAACCTACTAGAAGTAGGATAGATCGTATTCCTCGGGATTTCTTCTAATCGTTTACTCAAAGAAGTTAACAACCACTCGGTTTAAATCAGGTTGTGTGGTGTGAGTTCCACGAGTTTCTAAACTATTAAGCAAGGAAAATGAAATTGAATTTAAAGAAACAGATTGATTGGTTGAGGTTGGTTTCAATTGACAAACAAAAGCTTAGATTGGAATCCCCCTAAGATCACTTAGCCATTAGCGATCACAAGACCGACAACTTTTCAATCCTAATTCATTCAATTCTTAAACACCGTTATAGCTCCTTACCATTAGGTCTAAGTCCACGAACATTCGCTACTATTGAACTAGCTACCAAGATCGATTATCCGTCTGTGCGTTCACTTCTGCAACGGATAACTGACTGGTGCACCTGAATTGATTCTATGAGCTATTCTTGAAACGGATTAACCCTAAACGGGATATGGAATTGGTACATGGAATCGGTAGTGGAATTGGGACATGGAGTTGTGAAATAGAATTGGTTGTATGGAATGGCAATGTTGATGTGCGTAATTGCTTGGTTGTGATCTATGGAATATGGATTGGAATTGATTATGATGTAAGCATGAAATTAATGATGGACTTGATGGTTGGATTAGATAGATGGATCTTGATGGCGGATTAATTGTTGTGATTGAATGAAATGTTAGAAACTGGTTGGAGCTTGCACTGCCCCCAAATTGTCACATCTCCTGGAAGAGTGAGGTGCGGTCACGCCTCCTAGAATAGTGGCGTGATCTATTGTTGTTATTGATGTTGTGTCGTTGTAAGTTTGGGCCCTAGATCCTTCTTGAAGAAAGGATGCGTCTTGGACCCTCCTAGAAGAGTGGGTGCGTCTGGCTGGCAGGGGTGGTGTATGGATGAACTCCATTGGCGCCTAATAAAGTCACTTAGTAATTGAAATGAGAATTGTGTTGTATGTGAATGGTGTGTTTGTGCATTGATGGTGATTACGAGATGACTTGTGATGTGATGTTGAAATGTATGCGTGTGATGACTGCTGAGCTGTATCAATGATGATCCTTGTATATTGATGCTATTGTGGTTTGCGATTGTTGAACTGAGAACTGCACCTATGTGATCACCTAGACTGCTTTAGGAAATTAAAATTTTGTATGGCTGTGTCTAGTTCCTTTGTTTGTGTGTGTGTGGAGTTCGGAATCACTCTTTCAGGTTAGGTTCGGCGCATAGTTAAACCTAGTGGGTTCACTCAATTTCAATAGGAAACTGATCCCCCCTCTTCCCCTTTAAGGTGCGCGTGGTTAGTGAGAGTGAGTTGAGGTTCAGGTGTTTCGGTTGAGTTCAGAATAGTTACCAGTTGGAGCTATGAGGTGAAGATTGGTGATCTACATTGGAGTTGACCATTGCTTTTACTTTTATATTCAGTTGACATTTTTGGTTGAAGATTTTGTAATTGTTTTGAGGATGGGATCTTGGATTTATGATTTATCAGTTGTTTTGGATTTTGGATTTTTATTTTATTGAAGGCCTTCGTTTGTTTTTAACATTTAGTAAGAGTTGTTTCGTTTTCTTTCTTGGTCGTTTCGTCTTTTTCGTTTAAAGATAGCTTCGAGTAATGCTCATTACCGGTTCAACCACGGGGTTACTTGGGTCGATTCGGGATGGATGTTACGGATGGTATCAGAGCCTGGTTAGTTGCTGTTATGTTGGTGTTTCATCTTTTTCTTCTAGAGGAGTAATTAACCTCATAAGGAAAAGGAATGAAGCATCGGCATAGGACCAACTGTCCCAGAGATTTTCAAACTGTTTTACAGTGGGTGGGATGTTTTCAAAAGAAAACTGTTTGAATTTGAAAGGAAAAGTGTTTTGAATTGCCAATGTCGGTTTCTGAAATGGTCAACTGAAATGTTTAAACGTCCTCCTGTAGTGAAGGGAAGTGTTTGAGTAGTTGAGAGTAGTAGTAGTAGACTAGGAGGTTGGTTGGAAGAGTAGAGTCTTTGTAGTTTTGGGTTAAGTTAGGTAGAATGCTCGAAGAGTGTGAGGTTTTAGTCAAAGGTGTTAGCTTAGTAGTTCTTACTTTGTGTGAGTTGTGTACTGTTCTGTTTTGGTTGTGCTCTTGTGTTTGGTCGTGTCGTAGAGGTTCGGTTGTGCGTGTGTGTTAGGTAGAAGTTCGGGTTAGTGTGGGAGTAGTGTTCTTAGAAAGCTTGTGTTGCTAGAGCCGTTAAGAGGAAGTTTCAGGTAAGTGATGTGATGCATAAGCTGCTGTGTTTTGCTGCAAATTTTGTGTTGCATTGCTAGGATGAGATGGGTTGCGATTTTGGGGACGAATCTTTTGAAGTTGTGGAGACTTGTAACATCCCTGCCCAACCGAACGATTTGGAACTCGAGTTTGGATGATTGAGATATTGGAAACGGTGTTCTTGAGTCCCATCAAAGTCTGGGACGTTCATAATTGAGTCGAGTTGAAGTTATAAGCGAGTACGTTGAAAATTCGTAGAGGTTGGTAGACTGAAACACATGGCCGTGTGTTATAGTCCGTGTGTCATGATACACACCGTGTGTTATAGACACACTCCGTGTGTTATAGAATTCCATCAAAAGACGGGTTTTAGATGGAATTCTTCAACTTCTCACTCTCTGTTTCCTCCCGAAAAACCATTTGACGAACCAAAAGCCCTCAAACTTCAAACCTTGATTCCAGAAGCTGTAGAGGTCCAATTAATGATACGTTTTTGCCTGTGCGTTCCTGGAAACGAGAGGAAGAGATCGCACATCTCGATTTCTGGTATTTCAGGGTTAGACGCTGTTAGTGGCATAAGGAAGAAGCTACGTTTTTGGAACTGTAGAGCTTGGCTATTCGGGTTTGTATAAGTTGTTTAGAACCTCGCCTTCTTGTCAGTTGAGGGTTTAGCGTATGATAGGTAGTGCTGATCGATGTGAGGAGTTGTAATCTTACCTAGATTAAGTTAGGGATTTCATGAAATTGGAAGAGAGTAAAAGATTATAACTGTTTTGTGATTGATTGTTGATGATTGTCAATTGAGTAATTGAGTGTTGAATTGATTTTTGATTGATGTTCGTTTAATGTAATGCTTTGCTGATGGGTTTGGGATAAATGATTAATATGCATGATGATGGACGCATTTTCACGGGCGTGTAATCAAATAACTATCAAGCACAAAGCAAGATAGATCGTATTCCACAGGGTTTCTTCTGATCGTGTACTCAAATGAGTCGGCAAATTACTCAGGTTTAAAACAGGTTTGCGTGGTGTGAGTTCCACGACTTCTATTCTATGAAGCAGAGTAATTGAAATGAAAACAGAAAGCAAAAAGAAAGATTGATTGACTTAACAAGACGACAAACAAGCTTAGTTTCGAATCCCCCTAAGATCACCAGAACATTGGCGATCACAAGACCAGCGGTTTTCAATCCTGAATCATTCAGTTCTCAGACACCACCATAACTCCTGACTCTTAGGTTTAAGACTGACGAATGTTCGCTCTATCCGATATAACTACCAAGATAAATTGACCGCCCGTGCATTCACTTCTGCAACGGAAAACTAACTGGTGCACTTACTAGTGATTAATGAGTTACTCTAGCAGCGGATTAACCCTAACTGGTTCCTACGGAGAGAAATTGTTCCATTGAATAGGTTAAAAGTTGATTCGGTGTTTTTAAGTAAGGAGAACGTTCATTACTATCCTCAGCTTAACTAGAATCTTAACTAGGTGATCAAGCTAGAATAGAAACACAAATCAATTAAGAACAAACCAAACATGCAAGAGAAACTAGTTGAAACTAGATTTAATTACCGCCGATCCGTGACGCTTTAAAGCCCCGGGTCACTTAGGGTTAATCTAATCTAAGCTCTATGAGTTTAGCTACTCATATCCAAAACAAGAGAATCGAAGACAAACAAAGAATACATTTTCAAACAGGGAGAACAGAGAAGAACTGTAAAACCTAATTTCAGATGAATATGTGAAGCTTCAATCTCCTAGATCTTCAACTCCTGGCACTGAGCTCTCCGAGATGGAAGGATGACGTCACGATCTCTTCTCGGGTCCTCGAACTCTCTAAACTCTCTCTCAAACTTTTAAGTCTGGAAATTAATCCTCGGAAAAGTAGTGTTGGTAGGGTTTTCTCGAAAAGAGTTCGTCCTCCTTTTTAGTTGTGGCCGCCGGTTTAGTACTTATAGGGTTTCAAAATCCCAGCGGAAAAGGAATTAGTTTTCGGCAAAAACTTCAGATTTTTCGCCGAAGACTTCAGTGGAAACCTCGGCTGGATCTCCTGTCTTCGACTGTGCAATTTTTGCATAAGTTTTCGGCGAAGACTTTGGACTTCGCCGAAAACTCTAATTAAAAACGGGGCAATGCTTTCTTCTGGCTTGGTTGACTTATGGATTGATCTTGGGCCATTCTTTGAGGTTCCTTCGCTTCACGAGCTCGTCCGTGGCTACGTATTTGACGGCAAAAACCTGTGTAATCTCATAAACACTAGAAAACCATCAAATAGACCCATAACGGGCCAAAGTAACCAAAACAGCAAGAATTAGAGCATTAGGTGAAAACATGCCAAATCACCCTAAAACCCGAGATTCAAGCAAGGAAATGTAGCTTAAATGAGGTTGATAATCACGTAAAATCGAGTTTCATCAAATACCCCACACTTAAGCCTTTGCTTGACCTCAAGCAAACTAAACTAGAACGCACTCAGATTCACAAATGGCGAGATCGATCAAGTTAAGGTTCAAGCAATCATAATGAATTATTAAACTGCTACTTCTAGAACAAGTGACCTACATGCTTACACGTCAACCAAACAACCTGGTCTCACTAATTATCTGCACACAAACAAGTAGTAAACACAAATCATGCACAAATCCGACCTAACCATCTAGACTTCTCACACAGACAATATTTGGTACAAGGGAACTCTCGCACTATGTGTTTAGGGACGTGTTTCTGCTCTCAATCACTTTCTCGACCGAAGTATATCATATGTTTGCAATACGACCACAATCTCCACCACTTTGACAACACGAGTAACTAGTCGAAAGAACTTTCGCAAGGGACTGTAACGATTCCTATACTACAAGGGTTTATAATGAGATGGATGAAGGGATGAATGATGGAATTGGCTTTGGTGCGGTGCATTTTTCGACTAACTTCCCTCGAATATAGCCTATGGCTTCCTACCGTATAACCAGACACGGGTGGAATAGTGGACGCTCGTCCTATGATACCCTCAAGCAACCTAGCACCTTTTTTCGATTTTTTTTCTGAATTTCTTTTTTTTTCTTTACATTTACTTTGACTTCGTTCTTCCATTTGTAGGGAGAAGAACATTATTGAACTAAAATACTAACTTTGAAACTTTGAACTTTTTTGGATTATTTTTCGAATTTTCTGTTTTTCCTTTTTTTTCTTTTGTGCCGATTTTCTTTTAGTTGCTAGAGGGGTTTACACATTTGGACATAATAGCTAAGCCCACCTGTTTAATGGCTATAGGCAGGTTATCACAGACCGACTTCCGGTAGGCTAATCTAGAACTACAACCACAAGGGATCAACGGGGTGATGAAAAAAAATGGGGATTAGCTGTAATGTATAACGAACCGAAAGAAGGGCCAAGCTCCAGGGTTTACACCTAAGGGATTTATCGTTAGGTTGGCTATCTGGATTAAGTAGCTTCAACTAGGTGCATCTATCCTTCTAGAACTCATGTCATCGTGTGGTCTCGAATTGGTCTTATGCAGATTCTAACTCATTCAAGGTACGAGAAAACCACTCAGAAAGAACTGAAATTGCGAGTTTATGTGCAATGGATCAAAAGCTCACTATTGGTTTGCTAGTCGGATTCGGCCATTATTATGCAATCAAAGTGAATTACTACATGAGTGATGAAACTTTCTGTTCTGACCAGGAAATTTAGCATCAATGCAGCAAGTTAATTACCGGTTCTAGGTTAAGCAGTCTAAGCATCATTATGAAAATTTGAAAACTAACTTAACATCACAAGTCAAGAATCGAGCAATTCTAAGCTAGAGGAATCAGATAGGCCATGAAATCACAGAATATTCACACAAGATCATGCAATAAATACACCCTACCCTACACTTAATCGTTCTGTGTCCTCACATGACTAAACTAGAGTAGAGAGCAATAGAAGAACCTGGACCGAGATGGTTGGTGTAGGGGGTGATCAAGGAGCGTTCGGAGCGTGGAGAGAAGCTGCCAAAAGGGGCCTACAAAACAAAAACAAATAAAAGATAAAAAGGAAACCGGGACAAGTGTCCCGAATCCACACAAAACAAAATTAGAACGAAATCTGAAAATAGTAAATAAAAAGAAGGACAAGGAAGATGATACAACCTGATCACTGCTCAGGTGGGGGTGGTGGTGGGGGAATGTGGAAGAAATCTTCGATCCGATGTTGCCACACCAATTGCTCCTCGTATCTGGTGTTCTGCTGGCGCATGTGCTGCTGAGTGATTAGCCAACAGGCGTCTTGGGTGGTGGTGTGGTCGATCTGCCAACCTCGGATCTAGCTGAGCAGCTCCCCATAACCACCGGGAGGCATCTGCAGAGGCTCCTGGTAGTGAGGGTGCTGCTGGTGTGCATACCCCACAGGCGGGTGCTGCTGGTGTGCATACCCCGCAGGCGGCTGCTGCGGGAGTATCTGGTAGTGAAATGCCGGATCTGGCTGAGGCTCATCATTCTCAGAATCATCTTCTTCCTCCGACTCGACCCCAGGTAGAGAGGCGAAGGTACCGTCTCTCGAGGCCCGATGTCTACAGGTCATACTCCACCGCCAGTCTCCACCAATGGTCTGTACTATGTGGTGTGGGACCCAGACTCCCATGACTGGTTGAGGCCAAGGCTGGTGATAAGGCGGCCAATGAAGGCTCCCGAGTAGGAGGGATGAAGGTCTTACGCACTTGATCTTCTGATGTAACAGACGGGCGAGCACCCAGCCTAGGTGGAGGCGATAGCCCTCGTATATAGCTCTGAAGAGTAGAAGCTCCTCTCGGCTGAAATGGTGGCGATCCTTCTCTGGAGCAAACAACAAGGATCTACGCCACACAACATGAACAAAACGAAAGAGGGGGTGAGAGACCAAACCGATGGAGTTGTGGTCCGTGGTCTGGGCACCCGGCACTCCCGTGATGTGGCTCCAGAGTGCATCATAGCTCGGGCCCCTCGCTTTGTTGTCGCCCCAGCCGTGGTGGTGGTTGTGATAGTGCTCGTGTGGGATGTCGAGGTGGTCGGCAAACTCATCATAGGTGAAATCTCTGTACACCCCACCGAGGAAGAAGGAGATAACCTTCTTGTGCTGCCTGGACTTGTGAGTGTCCAGCTCAAAGGTGGCCCAGAACTCCCGGATCGCGAGAATAGGAAAGTCGTCCGCAATGGTGGTCAGCTCCAGAAGTCCTGCAGCTGCGAGAGAGCCGGAGGCGTTCTCGAACCACTTCTCATCATATTCCTGGATAGACTCCAGGGAGAGAGGACGCACGTTAGCTACAGGTATGTGCTGGATCCTCTGGTAATGCTCGAAGTAGTGCTCCGGCAACCTTGCAATGAAGGGGTGGAACCCCTGGCGGTTCGGGAAAGCCGGTGGAGGACCGTGGATGGCAGGAGTGACAGGAGCGGGTGCTCTAGAACTAGCTCCAGCGTCGGGAGTGGCAGAGGTGGAACCTGGACCACTGGGTGTGACTCTCGGCCTCTTACCCCTGTTCCTAAAAGATATCAAAAATTTAAACCAAATTAGTCAAACCAATCTTACCCCACACTTGGTCGAAAAACTCAATTTCACAAAGAAACGAGAGATACTGAGTGGAGATAAGCTAATCTAACAACCGGTAACCAAAAGTTATCACGAGGGAAGCAAAGGGATAAACAGGGCAGCCCATGCATATCATTCATTCAAAGTCAAACCGATATTGATGGAAAAGTCAACACCTCACAAAATTTGGCAATAACGCATAGCTAACCACGATCAAAGGCATCACAAGGCACAATCATGGGCTCAACAATCAAACATTGATAGGCACGTATAGAAATGGACTGGGCAGTCATATGGGCTTTAACAATTCAAGGTCAAACCGAAAGTCCACAAAAGTCAACACCGTAATAGAATCATCAATTAAGCATATCAATTCTCGTTCAAGTATCATCAAATCATGGCACAATACTCCCTGAGCATACTAGATCATCTAGGTTCAAGCACTTTCGCAAAAATCACACCGAAACAGCAGGCACACAAATCGAGGTAGACTGAAAAGTCAACCGAAGTCAAACTCGATGAAATTCAGCAATCTACACGGAAAAAGATTCGCAATGAAAAAACCAACAACTAACCTTGAAGACATGTTGGCTGAAAACGAACGTACGAGAAAGAATCAGCGAAAAACACGAAAATGGTGTTTCGAGTGGAACCGGGGCTAGAGAGCTCCGATTCGGGCGATCTAGGTGTCAAAATGATCAGGGGAACGAGAGGAAGTGAGCGGCGGTGGTCGGAAAATTGGCGGCGATGGGTTTAAAGATGGCGGCGACGAAAGGAGAAATGGGGGGCTGAGGTTTATTTCGAAAATGAGGGGAGAGAGTGTGGATCCGACAAAAAGAAAAAGATAAGGGGCAAAAGATTTTTTGGATATTTCTGAAAATTTTTGACGAAAAGTATGGAAAGTTTTCGCCGAAGAAAAGTTTGAAAAACTGTCTGCCGGTTTTGAGAAAATTTTTTGGCGAAAAATATAAACTTTTCGCCAAGAAGTATATCAAAAGCTGGTCAAAATTTTACAGGAGGTTTCAAAGAGGAGTTCTCACTACAACATAACATAGCTACGGAGGCAGATTCATGGAGGCACATAAAATATTTGCCTCTAAATATACTTTTAAAGAACAAATACTATATGTGCCTCTATAGATGAATATATATGCCTCTAATTGTATTTTATTTATTTATTTTAATATTAATAAATAATTTTTATAGTTTTAGAGGCAGATAATTTATAATTGCCTCTATAAGTCAATACGATTACATCTTTTAGAGGCAGATAATTTATAAGTGCCTCTATAAGTTATATGAAAGCTCTTTTAGAGGCAGATAATTTGTAACTGCCTCTATAATTTTTTTGTCTTACACAAAAAAACTCTTTTTGAGGCAGATAATTTATAACTGCCTCTATAGGTTATATGATTAAAATTTTTAGAGGCAGATAATTTACAATTACCTCTATAGGTTGTATGATTAGCTTAGAGACAAATAATTCATCTATCTCTATATGATGAATGATTAAAATTTGTAAAGGTAGATAACTTGTAAACTTTGTATTATTTTGTATAAAAATGTTAGATAATATATAATTAATTATATATATAATAAACTCTAACAATTTTCTTTTCTAATAATGAGTCAGAAAAAAATTTCATTTTTTCAATTTTGATTTCTTTTTCTTGGCATAGTTTCTCCATATCATTGAGTTTTATAATTTATATTTAAAAACTGCGCAAGAAGTAGCAGTAAGTACTCCTGAGCCAAGTGGTAAGAACTAAGAACTTAGTGTATTTCCTTGAACCACCCGGGTTCAAATCTCATAGATAGCAAAATAATAGAGAGTAATATATGTAAATAGTGGAAGAGTCAAATAAAGGAAAATGCCCTGGTAGGAGTAAATTCTTTTTTAAAAGCATATATATATGCCTCTAAAAAAATATACCAGCAACAAAAATAAGTGTCTCTAAAAGGTGGCTAAGATGACAGATAAGTGTTGTTTAAAGATGCAATTGCCAACAATTATATCTGCCACTAATTCTTCCATTTAGTGGTAGATAATATGTGCCACCGTATTTGCCTCTAAAGACTTTTAGCCGCAGCAGCGTTAGTGGCACTTAACTATCTGCCTTTAAAACTCTATAGAGGCAAAAAAATGCTTTTTAGAGGCAAATAGTGTGTGCCTCCCTAGCCAGGTTATGTTGTAGTGTCTCGCTGAAAAGAAGTGCAATTTTTTGGCGAAAACTATGACCTGCAGTTTAAAATATTTTCTGAATTTCCGGCAAACTTTGAAAGTAATTAAAATGAAATCAACAAATATCGGAACAACCCCAAATAAATTGGAACTGAACCGAGGACACACAACACACAAAAGGAAAATAAAAGACCACACAAATGACACTTTTGGCTCGCCCGAACCAACTCTAAAAATGAGACTGAATCAAGAATTCAAAAACTAACTCCAGCCGTGGGTTGCCTCCCACGAAGCGCTCTTGCTTAACGTCTTTGAGCTGGACGATACCTGGATGGTGTTAGGAGACATCCCAACTCAGGATCTCCTTCACGCTCGCGTCGGAATAGCGAAATACAGCGTCGGTTTACCGCCAGTGAGTAAGAAGCGCTTCCCATTGATATGAGTCAGTTGGGTTCGTCCGTCGGGAAGGTGCCCGGTTACTTCGAAGGGTCTGAACAGATCTTGCGGCTGTACGTCCTTCTCTGGTGGCTTGGCAGAAGAAGGTGGGGCAATCGGCTCGGTGGGAGGCGGTTTAATGATTGGCCTCCACACCTCTTTGGTCTTTCCTTTGTTCTTCTTCTTTGCCTCGCCATGATTCTAAGCTTGTGGTGATTTAGAAGAGGATGATTTCAATTCCTCCTTCTTATTTGGCTTCTCCGCTGGCGTATTCTTCTTTTGCTTGATAACCTGTTCAGCACATGAGACAACTATCTTTGGAGAAACACTAGGGACGACATTAGTAACGGAGTTGACCGAGGCCAACTCCACAATTTCAACATAAAGAGAATGAGCTTCTCCCGTGGGAATGTACTTATATCGTCCTTAAGACGGAATGTTACAGTGTCTTTTCCGACCCTTAATGTCAACGATCCGTTAGGTACATTGATTGTCATGTCGGATGTTGTCATGAAAGGTCGACCTATCAAGAAAGTAGCATCCTCCTCCCGAGTATCCATTACTACATAATCCGCTAAGAAGGTGAAAGGGACCACACTTAGTGATTACGTTCTTAACCAATCCCCTAAGCGTTTTAAAGACTTGTCAGCAAACACTAAATTCATGCTAGTAGGTTTTAATTCACCTAGGTTGAGCTTCTTATACAAACACATAGGCATGACATTTATGGATGCACCTAGATCGACCAGACTGCGTTCGACTTCAATATCATTAATGATTAATGGTAAAGTGAAGGAACTAGGATCAGAGCACTTAGCTGGAATTGGTATGGAGAGCTTCTGGTCGTGAATGTCGGAGCATTCTTCCTTAGAAGGCATGGAGGACACTTCCTTCTTCTTCTGCGAACTGTGCTGCTCGATTCACCCACCTCGCAAGGCATTGGGGAATGGGATTCTTGGTTGATACGGAGCAAGAGGGGGCTCAGGTGCGCGTTTAGGCTTTGGCGAAGGAGTCTCCTCTTCGTCTTCCTCGATCTCCGGTGTATCAACAGCTGCAACATCAGAAATCATGGCCGGATTGGAAGAGGTAGTAGCGGCCGAACTCTTGCAATTCCGAATGGAGACAGTCTTCATGTGCTCGTTCTTAGGGTTTGTTTCTGGTTGGCTCGGTAGCTTACCGAAGGGACGACCACTAGAGAGCATGTTGGCGATGTTGTTCACTTGGCTCTCCACTCTATGGCCTTGCGCGATCTGTTCTTGATTTCTGAGAGCTTGAGCCTTGAATTGGCTATCATGATCATCGAGCCTAGCGATGATCTGATTCAGCTTCTTATCCAACTCGCTGTCCGTGCTGTCATGTGGCGGTGGTCTCTGAGGCTGACCTTGATAGTTGTTGTTCAGATACTGGTTCTGGCGATTGCCAGGAGCTGTACTGTAGTTTCCTTGGTTCCGGTGGGGCGGTTGGTAGATACCTCCGGTTTGATTGTTAGGCTTCTGATCTTGAAATGACCCATGTGGTCGGTTTGCTCCGGAGTTGTAAGGAGGTCACTCTTGAAAGCTTCCTTGTGGTTGTGGTTGTGGTTGTCGGAATTGTCGGTAGCCAGTATAACCTTGTTGGTTGTTGGCGAAGCCTTAACCAATGAAGTCGACTTCTTCGGCAGACCAGACTTCTGCTCTACCAAAATTCTGACAATGACCTCCGTTGTGAGCACAGGCGCCACACCATTGGCAGTCAGCAACAAAAACAGAGGCGGATGGAGGCTTGATAGGCATGGTAAACTTCCTCAAGTGCTTCTCAATTTCCGCCTTAACTTGATCTTCAATGTTGAGCTTGCTTCGAGCTCCTTCTATCTGTCTCTCCCAATTCCTTGACTTGGAAGCGCAATCAGCAAAGTGAAGCATAGCCGATTCTGGTGTAAGAGCAGTGATATCTCCCTCAACTAAGGAGTTGACCCATTTGGATGACTCCTCGTTCATTCCTCGAGCAAAGGTCTCAGCTAGTTGCCTTTGCTTGAAACCGTGATGGGGGCAGCTGTAGAGGAGCTCTTGGAATTCATTCCAAGCGTCATATAAGCTTACTCTTTCCTTCTGTCTGAACCTGGAGATGCTATCTTTGTAGGGAGTTGTTCTGGAAGGAGGAAAGTACTCTTCGATGAAATCTTGAGCTAGCTTGTCCCAGTTGGTGTAGTAACCGGGAGGCTTGCTATTTAACCATCTCTTAGTGGGGCCTCGAAGAGAGAATGGAAAGGCTCGTAAGCACAAGGTGTTCTTGTCGAGATTCCCATTCTTGAATGTCTCGCAAAGAGCAATGAAGTCCGCCAAGTGAGTGAAGGGGTTGTCCTGCGACCTTCCTTCAAACTGCACGTCCCTATAGATCATTCCCAAGAAGGAGATCTTAATCTCATAGTCGGGATCATCTTTATTGTGCGGCACAGAGATAGAGGATCGAACGCTAGTCGCGCTCGGCTTGTTATAATCGGCAAGACTTCTCTGAGTCGGCGGCGGTGGAGGAGGCGGTCGCTGGTCATCCATTCTAGGAGAAGGTGGTGCGTTGGATGAAACAGACAAAGATGGAGATGAGGAGCTCTCTTTGGCTCCTCGATCTTAATTGGTAAAAGATGAAGGCGGGACGGTAGTAGATTGCTTCGGAACTTGCGGTTGCCTAGGCAGAGCAAAACTACCCGGCTTGTCTGAAGTAGAAGACTTGATAGACTTAGACTGATAACGAGTGAACCGGCGGTTCATAAACCTGAAAACAACCTGCAAAGAACAAAAACAAACACAACCGGTGTAAAATCGAAGTGTGATTGAAAAATGAAAGATGAAAAAGTAGAAGAATAAATTGCCAACTCTTCTTTCAAGCAATTAGAATAGTCCCCAGCAATGGCGCCAATTTGATGGACGCGTTTTCACGCGCGTGTAGTCAAATAACCATCAAGCATAAAGCAAGATAGATCGTATTCCATAGGGTTTCTTCTGATCGTCTATTCAAATGAGTCGGCAAATTACTCACGTTTAAAATAGGTTTGCGTGGTGTGAGTTCCACGACTTCTACTCTATGACGCAGAGTAATTCAAATGAAAACAGAAAGCAAAAAGAAAGATTGATTGACTTAACAAGACGACAAACAAGCTTAGATTCCGAATCCCCCTAAGATCACCAGAAAATTGGCGATCACAAGACCAGCGGTTTTCAATCCCGAATCATTCAGTTCTCAGAAACTACCATAACTCCTGACCCTTAGGTTTAAGACTGTCGAACGTTCGCTCTATCCGATCTAACTACCAAGATTAATTGACCGCCCGTGCGTTCACTTCTGCAACGGAAAACTAACTAGTGCGATTACTAGTGATTAATGAGTTACTCTAGAAGCGGATTAACCCTAACTGGTTCCTATGAAGAGAAATTGTTCCAATGAATAGGTTAACTGTTGATTTGGTGTTTTGAAGTGAGGCGAACGTTCGCTATCCTCAGCTTAACTAGATTCTTAACTAGGTGATCAAGCTAGAAAAGAAACACAAAACAATTAAGAACAAACCAAACATGCAAGAGAAACTGGTTGAAACTTGATTTAATTACCGGCGATCCGTGACCGCTTTAAAGCCCCGGGTCACTTAGGGTTCATCTAATCTAAAATCTATGAGTTTAGCTACTCATATCCAAAACAAAAGAATCAAAGACAAACAAATAATACATCTTCAAACAGGGAGAACAGAGAAGAACTGTAAAACCTAATTTCAGATGAATCTGTGAAGCTTCAATCTCCTTGATCTTCAACTCCTAGCACTGAGCTCTCCGAGATGGAAGGATGGCGTCACGATCTCTTCCCGGCTCCATGAACTCTCTAAACTCTCTCTCGAACTTTTAAGTCTGGAAATTAATCCTCGGAAAAGTAGTGTTGGTAGGGTTTTCTCGAAAAGAGTTTGTCCTCCTTTTTAGTTGTGGCCACCGGTTTAGTACTTATAGGGTTTCAAAATCCCAGCCGGAAAAGGAATTAGTTTTCATCGAAAACTTGAGAGTTTTCGCCGAAGACTTCAATGGAAACCTCGGCTGGATCTCCTGTCTTCGACTGTGCAAGTTTTGCATAAGTTTTCGGCGAAGACTTTGGACTTCTCGCCGAAAACTCTAATTAAAACTGGGGCAGTGCTTTCTTTTGGCTTGGTTGACTTCTGAATTGATCTTGGGCCATTCCTTGAGGTTCCTTCGCTTCCCGAGCTCGTTCGTGGCTACGTATTTGACGGCAAAAACCTGTGTAATCTGAGAAACACTAGAATACCATGAAATAGACCCATAACGGGCCAAAGTAACCAAAACAGCAAGAATTAGAGAAATTAGGTGAAAACATGCCAAATTACCCTAAAACCCGAGATTCAAGCAAGGAAATGTAGCTTAAATGAGGCTGATAGTCACGTAAAATCGAGTGTCATCACATGATTAACGGATCAGAATTAGAAGTGTGTGCTAGGAACGACGGCTTTGGGCAATCTTGTGAATTATATATATATATATTTTTTTCTTTGTTGTTCCTAGTTGTGGTTTTAGGAGGGTGGTCCTGCCAATGTGGGGTCTCCCTATTAATGATAAACAGGTGGATGACCTAACAATGTGGGGTCGTCCTATGAAGGATGAACAGGAGGATAACCCTAAGACTCACGACATGGCTATCCTTGTACTTGCAGGTGGGGGTGGCCGGTGAGCTAATCGTTTACCCTTGAATTGGTTTTAATGTATGAATTGTGATTGTAATTGATGGAAGTGCCAACATGGAATTAATTGATTTGAGCAAATTGATGTTAGGTGTTGAAGTGGGTGAAACTGATGTTATGTGTAGTGGTGGTCGATAATGTGATTTGTGGTGTAGATTAATGTCATGGAAGTCAATGAAATTGGGTAAGGGAATTGGAACATGGAATTGGGAGATGGAATTGGGTAATGGAATGGGTACATGGAATCGGTAGTGGAATTGGGACATGGAGTTGTAAAATAGAATTGGTTGTATGGAATGGCAATGTTGATGTGCGTAATTGCTTGGTTGTGATCTATGGAATATGGATTGGAATTGATTATGATGTAAGCGTGAAATTAATGATGGACTTGATGGTTGGATTAGATAGATGTATCTTGATGACGGATTAATTGTTGTGATTGAATGAAATGTTAGAAACTTGTTGGAGCTTGCACTTCCCCCAAATTGTCACATCTCCTGGAAGAGTGAGGTGCGGTCACGCCTCCTCGAATAGTGGCGTGATCTATTGTTGTTATTGATGTTGTGTCGTTGTAAGTTTGGGCCCTGGATCCTTCTTGAAGAAAGGATGCGTCTTGGACCCTCTGGTGCGCAAATTAATGCGCACTAAGTTTTACTCAATGGATTGCTCCAAAGAGATCGTTACTTCCCAAGGGTCTTCCTTTCTCTATTACTCAGAACAGTGTGTCAAAGCTATTCGGGGTTTCGTTTGGGTTTGAGAATTGGTTGTGAATGAACTAATCGACTAATAATGCAAATGAAATCAAACAAAGCAATTAAAGCAGATTGGGGTTTTTCAGATAGACTAAGGCGGTTGTTCAGACTCGAATCCACGCTAGTTCGGTTTAGATGGATGAAACTATGCAATCGACGAAATTCAACAGACTAGACGACTCGGCAAATCCTTTTGTAATCTCTACTCCATGGTCAGGCCGTAGAGATTCAATTCTATCAAACCTACAAGCTCCTATGGTCAAGCTAACTTGCAAGAAATCAAGAACGATCAAGAACAGTGAAATGCCACAAAAATCATGCAAAGAGATTAGGTTCTGACAATCCTATGGTCAAGCTATTGGAGAACCTAACGACCTCCTAAACTCTAGAATGAAATGCGTTCATGGTCAGACCCGCAATTCAAAGATAAACCCAGAAACTAACAATTGATCAAGTTGCCAGAATCAAAAAGCTTAAATTAGGGTTTAGGAGAAACCGCATCTAAGTCTGAAAGATCATCGATTAACATAAACGGGTTAGAAACCCGAAATCATCCATACAAAATCCTATCTAACGCTTCATCTAATCTAAACAACCCTAGAGGTTTAGCCAGACATCGTTACAGAAGAAATCTCAGCAACAAAGAAGAAGAAAACTGGAGAAGAAGACATCTTACTCCGAGTAGACCTAATCTCGATTAATCCTCGAAACTCCTGAGTCAATCCCCGCTAATCCTCGCTCAATCGCGTCTCCAAAACTCCGTCTTCACCTCCGAGAGTGTCTGGTTCGTCAGAGAAAAGTAGAGAATTACAGAAAAATCATGTGTATCTTCTCTCTCCTCGAAATTGGGTTAAAAACCCAATTTCCGTCGAAGTGCTGAAAAATGGCCAAATGTGCGCCTGGCGGGGTCAAAAAGTGCGCCGGAGCACATTGACCCCTTAAAGGCGCACATCTTGAATATTCCGCCGAAAGTTTGCAGAAAAAATTGCAAAGTGCCTGGCACTTCGAAAAGTGCGCCGGCGCACATTTGCCTCTGAAAACCGCACTTTTTGATGCTGCTTCTTGCTCCGAACTTCTTTCGGCAATTCCAACCTCATTTGTGCTCCGAATTGATCCCCGTTTGAACCGCCAAGCTCGTAGAAAAGTCTTCTACGATGTGAAATCCTGAAATCTCATCAAAATAACTTGAAAACACGTCAAACGACCCAAAAGAGGGCCAACGGGGAATCAAACATAATTTACAATAAAATCATTCAAGTCATCACAATTCAGGGTCAAACAAGAGGAATGTCGTTCAAATGTGGCGAGATAAACGCGGTAAATCTAACGTCATCAAATCACCCCACACTTAAACGTTTGTTTGTCCTCAAACAAATAGAATTTTTGAATCTCGCCCTAATTCACAAATGACAAGATCAACTACACCGAAGTTCAATCTCTTAACAATTTAACCTAGACTGTATCATTCAGAAAACGCAACCCACGCATGAAAGAAAATCAACCAAACAAATCCAAGTCTCACTATCATCTGCACACATCAAGTGACAAGCACCAATCAAGCACGAATCCGACCTAACCGACCAGACTTCCTCGCACAGAGAATATAGTAATAGGGAACTCTCTCACTCTGTGTTTAGGGACGTGTTTAAGCTCTCAATCACTTTCATTGACCGAATTATGTCATAAATTTGCATTTCAACCACCATATCAACCACTGTGACAACACGAGTAACTAGTCAAGAAGGTCTTCCCTGCTAGGGACAATAATGATTCTATACTACAAGGGCTTATGATGAATGGATGATGGGATGAATGATGATGCAAGGTAAAGTGCGGTGCAGCAATCGACTAGCTTCCCTCGAATCAAAATCTAAGGATTCCTATCGTCTAACCAGATACGGGTGGAATAATGTACGCTCGTCCTACGATACCCTCAAGCAACTTAGCACTTTATTTATTTATTTGTACTTTTTTTTCTGTTTTTTTTTTTTCTTTTTTTTTCCCGTTCTTCCATATGTAGGGAGAAGAACGTTTAAGTCTGAAAACTACTAACAATTGACACTTCATTTGAACTTTTCTCCTTTTTTTTTCAAAAGTGCTAAATTTTTAAGTTGCTAGAGGGGTTTACACGTCTGGACATACTAGCTAAGACCACTGGTTTACTGGCTAGAGGCAAGTCACCTCAGACCGACTTCCGGTTAGCTAATCTCATGCCACTACCACAAGGGATCAACGGGGTGAACAAAAACATGGGAATAAGCTGTAACGTAGTATCGAACCGAAAGAACAGGCCAAGCTCAAAGGTTTACACCTAGGGGAATTAATAGTGGGACGACTTCTGGCTTAGGTAGCTATTCTAGGTGCCCCTATCATTCTAGTACTCGTGTGATCGTGTGGATTCAAATAGGTATCATACAAATTTTAACGCATTCAAGTACAATAAAGCCACTCAAAAAGAGACAAGTTGCAAGTTTACGCGCAACGGATCAAAAGCTCACCAAAAGCTGCTAGTCGGGTTCGAATCATTTTCGTGCAAATGAAAGTGAAGCTACAAGAGTGATTCTAAAATCTGTTCTGACTGGATTCATTTAATTTCAATTCAAACATGCTGGTTACAGGTTCTAGATAATACAGTCTAAGCATCATTGCGAAAGATTTTAAATCAGTTAAGCATAGCAAGTCAAGAACAGAACAAGATTCAATCATTGAAGACAGCATACCGACATCACAACAAAGAAACCCTCAAAAATAAACACCCCACCCCACACTTAAATTTGGACATTGTCCTCAATGTTCCACACCAAACAATTAGCATGAAAAACAAAGGTGTTTAGGGGTACCAGGAAGTAGATCATAAGGTTTCCATAGAAGGCATCAGTGATTCGTCGGCATGAACGTCCTGATCAAAACAGGACGCACAAGAGGTTTGGCCATATACCCTGAGTTAAGTGGAAAAGAGAAAACATCACACGATCAGAGCATTCAGATGATAACAGTACATATGACTCGACTCAAGGTTCACAAAGACTCAAAAGAACAAACCGACTCAAAAACAAACCGACTCAAAATCCACTCCGAAAATAAAAAGTACAAGTCTAGAAAAAGGAAATAAAAATCCTGAGGTCAATCACTGATCCTGATCCTGGTCGCGATCACGACGAGCCCGCTGTCGGCGAGGAGCTGGAGCTGGAGCTGGCGGCTGCCGATCGAGGATCTGCTGAAGCAGTGCCATCTGCTGTGCATGCTGAGTGTCCATCCTCTGGATCTCCTGCTGGTGCCAAGCCTGCTGTGCTGCTGAAAATCGCGGACTTCCTCCTGCCATGGAAGAGTACCCTGGCTAAAGCTGGTGCGCCACGCAGTCATCTCAGTCCATCTGGCCTCCTCCTGCTGCTGCCAAGGGTGTCCACCCTCTCCAAAAACTGCCTGCCAATCCTGAACCGCTCAAGTGGTGTCCGAAACTCTGCCTGATCAGGCCCTGCTGCATAAACTGGGGGTGGCTCGGGAGCGTCGCCCTCTGGAACTGGAATCTCAGGCTGCGGAGGCGGGACTGGTCGGGGAACCCACCCCTGAGCCATCAAGTACTGAGGTCCTAGCTCCCTCGGGGTGTCAACCCTACAAACACCTCAGGTGGCCACCTATCTCTAATGCCCGCGGTCGTAATGATGCGAGCGACGTACCATCCTCCCGGAAGAGTACGGGGTAGAACGACACCAGTGACTCGCTTGTAGAAGAACTGTGCGACCTGATATCCCACATGGAGCCTCCTTCCGCCAAGCATGCAGCGGACCAGATGCATCTCATCTCCATAGAAATGATGACCACCGGTGCTTCGATGGCAGATGGATCGGATGAAGATCACGTGAAGGAATCGCCATACCGGGCATCTGATGTCGCGATACTTAGACTTGTTGGTGACAAATGACCCACCCCTGCCCGTGAGTTCTCGCCACGTTCTGGTGTTGTTTTCAGTTTTGTCGAGTCCCGATTCCTTAATCTTGAAAACTCTGAGATCCGCGGATTGGTCAATCCCCAACAACCTTCCAAATGAGTCGTAGGACTCATGGAAAAGAGTTCCTCCCAAGCGAAACTGAATGTGCCTCGTATACGTGTTCTTCACCCTCGGGTTTAAATCGAATGTACTCCAGAGCTCTTGGAGGGGAAAAAGTGGTGCGGGTCTGCCACCTGAACCAGTCTCAGCAAGTCGGCGCGTGTCAGCCGATGCACTAGCAGCTCATGGAACTCCGGACATTGCTCCCTGATGCCCTCAAAATTAACCCTCACCCCCGGTGTGGGTTTAAGGTGGTGAATCTGCCAGTAAGCTGTCCAGTGGGTGCTATCTGGAAGGCCATCAATGAACCGATGCAGACCAGGTACGCTTCCTCTGGGTGGCGGCGGATCGTTAGGACCCGGAAGAGACACCGACTGAATGGTCGGCGAGGTTCCTCCTCGTCAGCCGATATGTTCCCCGCATTTCGTGCGGCAGAATGCCCCTGTCCTGATGAACTAGCCATAATCTGCAACTCAAACAAACTAAAGTGAGACATGAGCTAGACTTAACAGAAAGCTGGGCATGATGACGGTAATAATCAATGTTCAGGACAGAGCAAACATGCTGAGACGTGCAAACCACCATCCAAAATAGCACGCAATGCAACCAAGTGATCGGGATCGAATCATGCTTAGTACGGTTCAACAAGTAGCCATGACATCAAGTTGAGCATTTAACCAAAGGAACAAAGACACAATGCTACTGAATCAAATGGACAATCACAAAGAAATCAATCATCATGTCTAAGTCGACCAACTAGTCAATCATGGAGCATCGAACACTTAGAACCGGCACTAAGGTAAAATTCTCAATATAGCTGAAGCAAGCTACAATCAGTCCAAATCAATCTCTCCAATATGCCAAAACACCCTAGAATCATTCAAAAACACCATACACCATCAGAATTCATCCAACCCCAAAAATCCCCAAATTGCAAAAACTCGGTATGGGAAAGTACCCTACATCATGCAATTCATCAAGCAAACGAAGTCCAAACAAGCCACGATTCAAAATAAAGCTATCTTAGATAGTCAATTGCAAGAATCCAAGGTCAATTTAACCAAACCCCAAATTTCGAAAATTAGGGTTCTTAGCTCTAACACCACCAATCCGAAAATTTCAATGAAACTGAACAAAAATTGGTGCAATAGATTCGTAGTGAAGTGTAGAGAAACGTACCTCAAAGGAGTGATAGCAAAATCCTCATGAAAATTGACCAACGAACCGAAAGCACCTAAACTAGGTTTTACTTGACCCAAGCTTGAAACTCGACCAAAATCAGTGAAAATTGGTTGGGCAAGGGCGGAATCAAGTAGAGAATGAGAAGAGACAAGATTTTGGTATAGGTTCGTGAAAATCGGAGGTTTTGGGTGAAAATGGGTTGAAAAACTCGAAGAACAAGGTTGGAGGAGGGATTTTGTTCTTGCTGAATTCGAAGAGAGAGAGAGTGAAAAAGGAGGGTTTGATCCGAAAAAATGAGGAAGAGGAGTCAAAAACACGTTTCAGGGGGAAAAGTGCGCCTGGCACTTTAAAAAGTGCGCCGGCGCACAATACCCCCCAAAAACCGCACATTCTGAAATTTCGGACGAAAGTTTTGAAAATAAATTGAAAAGTAGCGCTGGTGCACATTTGCTTCTGAAACCCGCACTTTTTGAATATTTCGCCGAGAGTTTTGAAATTTAATTGCAAAGTGCGCCTGGCGCTTCGAAAAGTGCGTCGGCGCACATTTGCCTCCAGAAACTGCACTTTTTGACCTGACACTCGGAAAAATCAATTAAATCATGAAAAATTTGCCAAAAATCCGAGGTTTTAAAGCGACCAAATCATGAAATTTGACTCTCAGGGACTGACACGCACACAAAAACTGACACCACGACTCTACCACGGACTCGACTCAATAAATTTAAAGACTCCAGACTCGGGTTGCCTCCCGAGAAGCGCTCTCATTTTACGTCTTTGAGCTAGACGATACCTGGTTTACGGTGCCTCGAGACTAAACTCCTCTGCCACACCAACGAATGCTCCAGCTATATATGGCTTCAGACGATGGCCATTCACCTTAAATGCTTCTTCTCCGGCCTTGAAAATCTCCACAGCGCCATGAGAAAGAGCTTTAGAAACCGTGAATGGACCCATCCAACGGGATTTCAGCTTGCCCGGGAAAAGGTGTAGCCGTGAATTATAAAGGAGCACTTGTTCACCTTCTTTGAACTCCTTGTTCCCTCGCAAACGTGAATCGTGGAGCTTCTTAGTTCGCTCCTTGTATATCTTCGAGCTCTCATAAGCTCGATCTCTCCATTCCTCAAGCTCTAACATCTGCAATTTCCTCTCTTCACCTGCAAGACTAGCATCCAGGTTCAGTAGCTTAAGGGCCCAGTAGGCTCTATGCTCGAGCTCTACTGGCAGATGACACGCTTTCCCATATACCAGAAAATATGGGGAGGTACCTATAGGCGTTTTAAACGCTGTCCTATATGCCCAAAGCGCATCATCAAGCTTTGTGGACCAATCCTTAGAGGATTGATCGACGGTTTTCTCAAGAATCCGTTTCAATTCCGGTTTGACACCTCGACTTGACCACTCGTTTGAGGGTGGTAAGCCGTGGACAAACGATGGGTAACACCAAACTTCTGGCACACCTTATCAAATTGACCTTGAAAATGAGTTCCACGGTCACTAATGATGGTTCGAGGTGCACCAAAACGAGAGAAAAGTTTCTTAAGGAACTTTCCAACAACTCGGGCATCGTTAGTGGGGAGAGCTTGAGCTTCTACCCACTTCGATACATAATCCACAGCCACGAGTATGTACTTGTTACCAAAAGACGGAGTGAAAGGACCCATAAAATCGATCCCCCACACATAAAAATTTTCAACAACCACAGACACTTGTTGAGGCATTTCATCGCGTTTAGAGATCTTACCTGCCCATTGGCATGCATCGCACGCCTTGATGAAATCCTGGCAATCCTTGAAGATGGTAGGCCAGAAGAATCCAGAAGCCAAGATCTTTCGAGCAGTTCGGTTTGCTCCATGATGGCCACCGACAGGCCCAGAATGGCAATGCTCCATTATGTCTCCAGCCTCCGCTAGAGTTACGCACCTCCGGATGATGTCGTCAGAGCCAATCCGAAACAAATAAGGATCATCCCAGAAATACTTCTTAACCTCTGTAAAGAACTTCCTCTTTTCTTGACGGGAGAAATCCGTCCTCACTTCACCAGTGGCTAGATAATTAGCGAGGTCTGCAAACCAAGGACCCTCTGCCTCTTTAATCATTATAGCAAATAGGTGTTCCTCCGGGAAAGTTTCCCGGATCACTAGATTATCACCAGAACTCTGCTCATGCTCCTCCAATCGTGACAAATGATCCGCAGCCACATTCTCCGACACCTTCTTGTCTTGGATCTCAAAATCAAACTCTTGCAAGAGAAGAATCCAGCGAATTAACCTTGGCTTAGCATCCGCCTTGCTCATAAGATATCGGATAGCTGCGTGATCTGTGAAGACAGTAATTTTGGCAAAAAGAAGATAGGAGCGGAACTTATCAAAGGCAAAAACTACCGCTAACATCTCCTTCTCGATAGTTGTATAATTCCGTTGAGCTTCATTCATTGTCTTGCTGGCATAATAGATAGGTCTGAACCTCTTCTCAATCCGCTGCCCCAAGACCGCTCCAACGGCATAATTGCTCGCATCACACATAAGCTCGAAGGGTAGTTTCCAATTCGGAGCAACAACTACAGGTGCTGAAACAAGCTTATTCCTCAGAGTCTCGAAAGCTGTCATGCACTTCTCGTCGAAGAGGAAAGAACCTCTTTCTCTAGTAATCGAGTCATAGGCACGGTGATTTTAGAAAAGTCCTTGATAAACCGCCTATAAAACCCTGCATGACCCAGAAAGCTTCTTACTGCTTTGACGGAAGAAGGAGGCGGTAGCTTGGCAATAGTGTCGATCTTTGCCGGATCAACCTCAATACCCTTCTTCGACACTTTGTGCCCAAGCACAATGCCCTCTGTCACCATGAAATAGCTCTTCTCCCAGCTAAGAGCTAAATTTGTGGCTTCACATCTCTTAAGGACTCTCTCAAGGTTCTTCAAACCATGTTCAAAAGAACTTCTATAAACTGAGAAATCATCCATAAATACCTCAACAGCATCTCCAATAAGCTCATCGAAGATACCCATCATGCATCTCTGAAACGTAGCTGGCGCATTACAGAGTCCGAAGGGAATTCTGCGGTAGGCAAAAGTACAAAACGGGCATGTGAAAATGGTCTTTTCTTGATCATTCGGCACGATGGGAATCTGAAAATACCCAGACATCCCATCCAGGAAGCAATAATACTCCTGACCCGCCAAGCGCTCTAACATCTGATCAATAAAAGGAAGGGGGAAATGGTCTTTCCTTGTAGCATCATTTAATCGTCTGTAATCAATACAGACTCTCCATCCGTTGACTGTCCTAGTAGGGATGAGCTCCCCTGCTGCATTAGGAGCCACAGTGATGCCTCCCTTCTTAGGCACACAATGAACCGGACTCACCCAGTTACTATCAGAGATGGGATAAATAATCCCAGCATCCAAAAGCTTGATCACCTCCTTCTTTACAACCTCCATCATGTTCGGATTAAGACGTCGTTCAGGTTGTCTAACAGGTCTCTGGTTCTCTTCGAGGAAGATGTGATGCATACAGTGAGAAGGATGAATTCCCTTTATATCTGTCACTCTCCAACAACATCACGCACATGCCTCCTAAGCAACCGTATGAGCTCATCCTTCTGCGGTTGAGTGAGGGTCGAATTAATTATGACCGAAGCTTAGAGTCATCTCCCAGATATGCATACTCTAAGTTCGAAGGCAGGTCCTTCAACTCAAGTTCCGGAGCTTCCTCATATGAAGTCAAAAGTCGACGCTCCGGTGGCGGTGTGAAAGCAGTTTGCGGAACCTGGTCCAATATTCCTCTTCTTCGTAAATGCTCATAGATGCTACCTGTTCATCCCGAATTGCTCCTGCATCAACAAACTGACCAGAAACAATACACTTCTCTAGCGAGTCTTCACTCACTAGGTTAGTTAAAACAGAGGTAGAAAGCACAGTTACAGTTTCTTCAACGGCACACAAATCATGATAGTGGTGAGGAAATTGAATGCTATTATCTAGACGAAATGTAGCATGCTCTTTTCCTACCCTAAGAGTTATAGTACTCCTAGAACATCTATGAGAAAACCGGCTGAATACAAGAATGGACGACCAAGAATCAACGGCATATCAGCATGAGCATCAATCACGACAAAATCAGTAGGAAACTTGAATGGACCAACTTCAAGAATAACATCTTCTAAAATACCCCTAGGTACAGCAGAAGATTTATCAGCTAATTTTACGTTCATGCGAGTTGGTTTAAAATCAAGCATTCCTATATCAGAAGCTAAGCTATATGACATGACATTGATGCTAGCTCCTAGATCCGCTAAACCACGTCCAACACGGAAAGTACCAATGCGACAAGGTAGAGTGAACGAACCTGGATCGCGGCGCTTAATAGGAAGCTTGTTTAGCACAATGGTTGATACCTCCTCATTAAGCTCCAAGTCTTCAAATAGCTCCGGAAAGTTCGCTTGCTCTTCCTCCGTGAGAGACAAAAGTTCTTGCAACTTCAACTTGTTGGTAGCTAGCATCTTCATGTACTTGGCAAACTTTCGGCATCGTCACAATCATCTCCTTCATCGACATGTCGACGTGAACCCTGTTCAGCATCTTCAGGAATAGCTGGTATTGAGCATCGTAGAGATCCTTATTAAGCCTGGCAGGATAAGGTGCCCGCGGCTTGTAAGGGTTGGCCACCGGTATTGGAGACGAGGGAATAACCGGTGTCTTTTCCTCTTCTGGCTGCTGAATTTGTTCCTCTTCCCCCACGTCCTCTTCTTCAATGAGATGAGGAGGAGGAATTAGAGTTGGCACCTGCTTCATGGGAATATCTGCCAGCTTCTTTCCGCTTCTTGTTTCCACAGCTCCCACATGTTCATTCTGGTTCGGATTAGGGAGAGTGGTGGTAGGTAGAGATCCAATACCCTTCTCCTTAAGAATATTTGTGATTCCTGCCATTTGATTAGCCAGCTTCTGGAGAGAAGAGTCGTGGTGTGAGATGTCCTTCTTGTTTGACTGAGTTTCAGCCAAAATCTTATCCAACATGATATCGGAATAGGACTTAGGCGCAGATGAGCTTGAACCACCGTTGTTGTTCTGATTCTGGTTCTGGTTCTGATTCTGGTTCTGGTGCTGTTCTGGTTCTGATCATACAACCACAGTTCTGCTTGACCCTTCAGAGTGAAAGGAAAAAGCTGAAGCTTGACTGCAATATGATCCGCTTCATTGTTAGAGACTGTATGAGCCAGCCTCAAGAAGTTCCTCACATGAGCATTCGGGTCCTCATTAACACCTCCAGAGAAAGTGTTCCCGTTTGCTTGAATCATGTTGATCAAGTGAGATGGGATGTGCAGATTCCTAGTTCCCGTGTTGGGAATCTGAATGCACGAAGCTGTCCCATCTATGGTCGGTCGGTCGTAATCCTTCAACGTCCTCTCCGCCATAATTTCTATCTCAGGAGGGATAGGAGGATCTGTGGAAGGATCTGTGAGAGGATCCGCAGTAGCAATGGTAGATGGGGAAGGCGAAGATGTAGATGAAGATGTGAAAAGGTTCTTCCTTGTTTTAGGTGTCTTGGCGGGAGGAGGAGGTACCGGAGTAGTGCCGAAGTGAGTGTAGAAGACTCTACCCTTTTCAGCTATGCGCTTACTAGCCCGTTTTTCCTCCGAACCTGCAATCTTGCCTGAAACAACAAAAACAAGGAATACCAAGTAGTATAAAAATGTGGGAGATAAGAGATGATAAAAGAATGAATGAAAAGCTTAAAATGCACAATGCCTTTCCTAGAAAAAGAAAAGTTCCCCGGCAACGGCGCCAAAAACTTGTGCGCAAATTAATGCGCACTAAGTTTTACTCAATGGATTGCTCCAAAGAGATCGTTACTTCCCAAGGGTCTTCCTTTCTCTATTACTCAGAACAGTGTGTCAAAGCTATTCGGGGTTTCGTTTGGGTTTGAGAATTGGTTGTGAATGAACTAATCGACTAATAATGCAAATGAAATCAAACAAAGCAATTAAAGCAGATTGGGGTTTTTCAGATAGACTAAGGCGGTTGTTCAGACTCGAATCCACGCTAGTTCGGTTTAGATGGATGAAACTATGCAATCGACGAAATTCAACAGACTAGACGACTCGGCAAATCCTTTTGTAATCTCTACTCCATGGTCAGGCCGTAGAGATTCAATTCTATCAAACCTACAAGCTCCTATGGTCAAGCTAACTTGCAAGAAATCAAGAACGATCAAGAACAGTGAAATGCCACAAAAATCATGCAAAGAGATTAGGTTCTGACAATCCTATGGTCAAGCTATTGGAGAACCTAACGACCTCCTAAACTCTAGAATGAAATGCGTTCATGGTCAGACCCGCAATTCAAAGATAAACCCAGAAACTAACAATTGATCAAGTTGCCAGAATCAAAAAGCTTAAATTAGGGTTTAGGAGAAACCGCATCTAAGTCTGAAAGATCATCGATTAACATAAACGGGTTAGAAACCCGAAATCATCCATACAAAATCCTATCTAACGTTTCATCTAATCTAAACAACCCTAGAGGTTTAGCCAGACATCGTTACAGAAGAAATCTCAGCAACAAAGAAGAAGAAAACTGGAGAAGAAGACATCTTACTCCGAGTAGACCTAATCTCGATTAATCCTCGAAACTCCTGAGTCAATCCCCGCTAATCCTCGCTCAATCGCGTCTCCAAAACTCCGTCTTCACCTCCGAGAGTGTCTGGTTCGTCAGAGAAAAGTAGAGAATTGCAGAAAAATCATGTGTATCTTCTCTCTCCTCGAAATTTGGTTAAAAACCCAATTTCCGTCGAAGTGCTGAAAAATGGCCAAATTGCGCCTGGCGGGGTCAAAAAGTGCGCCGGCGCACATCTTGAATATTCCGCCGAAAGTTTGCAGAAAAAAAAAGTTGCCAAAGTGCGCCGGCGCACATTTGCCTCTGAAAACCGCACTTTTTGATGTTGCTTCTTGCTCCGAACTTCTTTCGGCAATTCCAACCTCATTTGTGCTCCGAATTGATCCACGTTTGAACCGCCAAGCTCGTAGAAAAGTCTTCTACGATGTGAAATCCTGAAATCTCATCAAAATAACTTGAAAACACGTCAAACGACCCAAAAGAGGGCCAACGGGGAATCAAACATAATTTACAATAAAATCATTCAAGTTCATCACAATTCAGGGTCAAACAAGAGGAATGTCGTTCAAATGTGGCGAGATAAATGCGTAAATCTAACGTCATCACCCTCCTAGAAGAGTGGGTACGTCTGGCTGGCAGGGATGGTGTATGGATGAATTCCATTGGCACCTAATAAAGTCACTTAGTAATTGAAATGAGAATTGTGTTGTATGTGAATGGTGTGTTTGTGCATTGATGGTGATTACGAGATGACTTGTGATGTGATGTTGAAATGTTTGCGTATGATTAATGCTGAGCTGTAGTCATGATGATTCTTGTATATTGATGTTATTGTGGTTTGAGATTGTTGAACTGAGAACTGCACCTATGTGATCACCTAGACCGCTTTAGGAAATTAAAATTCGGTATGTTTGTGTCTGGTTCCTTTGTTGTGTGTGTGCGGAGTTCAGAATCACTCTTTCAGGTTAGGTTCGGAGCATAGTTAAACCCAGTGGGTTCACTCAATTTCAATAGGAAATGGATCCCCCTCTTCCCCTTTCAGGTGCGCGTGGTTAGTGAGAGTGAGTTGAGGTTCAGGTGTGATAAGAATTTTACCAAGGTCGTATTCCACGAGGTCCTCTCATAAGCTAATACTCACAAAGTTCATGAACGGTCTAAACATTTAAAATTGAGTTTTGGTTTTGAAAGAGAACAAATCAAAAGCATAAACAAACAAGGAAAAACTAACAAGTGAAATTGAGGATCAAACAAGAGAGAAGGGAGTTTAGTTTAGCAAGGGGGTTTCTTCAAGCTCAAGGTTCATGAAAGTTGGACTGAATCTCAAGCAACGATGTGTAAACTAATGACCATGCTTTTCACTCAAGTAGAATCAACGAACTCTCGCACAATTGACTCTCTACTCCTAGACCAAATGAACCATGCTTTCGCTATGTGAACAAAGGAAATGAAGTGCTTTAACTAGTCCAATGAAATGCTTGAAACTTGAATTCTATGCTAACATTCATCTAACACAAGGTAAATGATGCAAGACACTCTCATGTCAATCATATAACACTAGTCTAGCAATCAAAAGGGTCTCTCAACCTTCAAATAAAAGAAAACTCAATGCACACCAAGTGTTTGATAAAATGACAACAAGGAAAAACAAGCTCAAAATGGTTGCAATTACAATCCCAAGACCTTAGATCAACATCAATCAATCATTCTCATGAATTGAAAGACATAAACAAAATATCAAAGGACCAAGTTAAGTCCCAAGAACAACAAGCACAAGGTCTAGGATCATCATCTTACACAAATGGCTATGAGAAACTCAATCCATACAATCAATCATCTATCCTAGCTTGATCCATCCCCCACTAAACTAAACTTAAGCTTAGCCTAGCACAACCATGGAAGAAACCTGAAATTGAGTAGAGGAGACCATCCTTGCTTCCATGGAGGATCTTCCTACTTGGCTCTTCAAGCTCCAATCCAAGCTATGGAGGACTTCACTTAGATCCTTGATCTTCAAGTTGATCAACAATTGAGGGAGGATGATGTTTGGTTGAGAGGAAGGTGATGATCGGCGATTGTTGAGTTGAGAGAGAGAGTGAGACTGACGAGTGTTGTGAATTGAATTAATCCCCCCTGAATTATGTCCGCTTCTACTTTATATAATGCGCTGATTCTTCTTCAAATTTTCAGCGAAAACTCTTCAAAGTTTTCGTCGAAAATGTCTTCACAAATCACCGAGCATTCTTGTATTTCTTCATAGGTTTTCGGCGAAAACTCACTAAGATTTTCGCCGAAAACTCCTTCATAAATCGAATGTTGATCTTCTGGAATCTCCTGTTTGTCACGAGCCGAGGGTTTTCGGCGAGAACTCTAAGTTCTCGCCGAAAACTTCTTCAATGGAAGGGTGTTTTTCTCTCATTTTTGCAACGGCCATATCACCTCCGTCCTAGCTCCGATTGACCTCCCGTTTGATCCTACGTGCTCCTTGTCACCAGTTCTTCAATGCCAAAACCTGAAAATGCAAATAAAACAACTCCAATAGACATAGAATTGGCCTCAAAGTGGAAACCGGGCAACAAAAGGGCACTTTGCATAAAACATCCATAAAAGCCTATAAATCATAGCAAAATGAGATCAAACATGGGAGATCCTTAGGCTAATCAAAGGCTTAAAATACACTAAATAAGATCACATCAAGGTGTTTCAGTTGAGTTGAGAACAGTTACCGGTTGGAGCTATGAGGTGAAGATTGGTGATCTACATTGGAGTTGACCATTGCTTTTACTTTTATATTCAGTTGAAATTTTCGGTTGGAGATTTTGTAATCGTTTTGAGGATGGGATTTTGGATTTATGATTTATCGGTTGTTTTGGATTTTGGATTTTTATTTTATTGAAGGCCTTCATTGGTTTTTGAACATTTAGTAAGAGTTGTTTCGTTTCTTTTTGGTCATTTCGTCTTTTTTCGTTTAAAGATAGCTTCGAGTAATGCTCATTACCGGTTCAACCACGGGGTTACTTGGGTCGATTCGGGATTGATGTTACGGATGGTATCAGAGCCTGGTTAGTTGTTGTAGTGTTGGTGTTTTGTCTTTTTCTTTTAGAGGAGTAATTAACCTAATAAGGGAAAGGAATGAAGCATCGGCATAGGACCAATTGTCCCAGAGATTTTCAAACTTTTTTAAAGTGGGTGGGATATTTTGAAAAGAAAAGTGTTTGAATTTGAAAGGAAAAGTATTTTGAATTGCAAATGTTTGTTTCTGAATGGTCAACTGAAATGTTTAAACGTCCTCCTGTAGTGAAGGGAAGTGTTTGAGTAATTGAGAGTAGTAGTAGTAGACTAGGAGGTTGGTTGGAAGAGTAGAGTCTTTGTAGTTTTGGGTTAAGTTAGGTAGAATGCTCGAAGAGTGTGAGGTTTTAGTCAAAGGTGTTAGCTTAGTAGTTCTTACTTTGTGTGAGTTGTGTACTGTTCTGTTTTGGTTGTGCTCTTGTGTTTGGTCGTGTCGTAGAGGTTCGGTTGTGCGTGTGTGTTAGGTAGAAGTTCGGGTTAGTGTGGGAGTAGTGTTCTTAGAAAGCGTGTGTTGCTAGAGCCGTTAAGAGGAAGTTTCGGGTAAGTGATATGGTGCATAAGCTGCTGTGTTTTGCTGCAAATTTTGTGTTGCATTGCTAGGATGAGATGGATTGCGATTTCGGGGCCGAAATCTTTTGAAGTTGTGGAGACTTGTAACATCCCCGCCCAACCGAATGATTTGGAACTCGAGTTTGGATGATTGAGACATTGGAAACGGTTTTCTTAAAGCCCCATCAAAGTCCGGGACGTTCATAATTGAGTCGGGTTGAAGTTACAAGCGAGTACGTTGAAAATTCGTAGAGGTTGGTAGACTGAAACACATGGCCGTGTGTTATAGTCCGTGTGTCATGATACACGCCGTGTGTCTTGCGTATGACTATAAAAGATGGGTTTTTGACGGAATTCTTCAACTTCTCACTCTCTCTTTCCTCCCGAAAAACCATTTGAATAACCAAAAACCCCAAACTTCAAACCTTGATTCCTGGAGTGTAGAGGTCCAATTGACGTTACGGTTTTGCCTGTGCGTTCTTGGAAACGAGAGGAAGAGATCGCACATATCGATTTCTGGTATTTCGGGGTTAGACGCTGTTAGTGGCAGAAGGAAGAAGCTACATTTTTTGAGCTGTAGAGCTTGGCTGTTCGGGTTTCTTTAAGTTGTTTAGAGCCTCGTCTTCTTGTCAGGTGAGAGTTTAGCGTACGATAGGTAGTGCTGATCGATGTGAGAAGTTGTAATCTTACCTAGATGAAGTTAGGGATTTCATGAAATTGGAAGAGAGTAAAAGATTATAACTGTTTTGTGATGGATTGTTGGTTGATTGTTGATGATTGTCGATTGAGGAATCGAGTGTTGAATTGATTGTTGATTGATGTTCGTTTAATGTAATGCTTTGCTGATAGGTTTGGGATAAATGATTAATTTTCATGATTAACAAATCAGAATTACAAGTGAGTGCTAGGAACGACGGGTTTGGGTAATCTTGTGAATTTATATATATTCTCTGTTGTTGTCAGTTGTGGTTGTAGGAGGGTGGTCCTGTCAATGTGGGGTCGCCCTATTAATGATAAACATGTGGATGGCCCTAACAATGTGGGGTTGTCCTATGAAGTATGAACATGAGGATAACCCTAAGACTCACGACATGGCTATCCCTGTACTTGCAGGTGGGGGTGGCCGGTGAGCTAGCCGTTCACCCTTGAGTTGGTTATGATGTGTGAATTGTGATTGTAATTGATTGAAGTGCCAATGTGGA
Organism: Linum lewisii; assembly: GCA_034768395.1. Taxonomy (NCBI): domain Eukaryota; kingdom Viridiplantae; phylum Streptophyta; class Magnoliopsida; order Malpighiales; family Linaceae; genus Linum; species Linum lewisii. Next base: position 12,441,431 of record CM068297.1, read on the forward strand.
ATTAATTGATTTGAGAAGATTGATATTAGGTGTTGAATTGGGTGAAATGTTATGTGTAATGGTGGCCGACAATGTGATTTGTAGTGTAGATTAATGTCATGGAAGTGGTAATGGAATTGGTACATGGAATTGGATAAGAAAATTGGTAAATAGAATTGGTACATGGTGGGTAATGGAATTGGTACATGGAATCAGGTAGTCGAATTGGGACATGTTGTTGTGAAATAGATTTGGTTGTATGGAATGGCAATGTTGATGTGTGTAATTGCTTGGTTATGATCTATGGAATGTGGATGAGAATTGATTATGATGTAAGCGTGAAATTAATGATGGACTTGATGGTTGGATTAGATAGATGGATCTTGATGACAGATTAATTGTTGTGATTGAATGAAATGTTAGAAACTGGTTGGAGCCTGCACTGCCCCAAATTGACACCTCTTGATGACACTAGATTTATCGTGATTATCAACTCCGTTTAAGCGGCATTTCATTTCTTGTAACACGATTTTAGGGGTAGTTTAGTGTGTTTTCACTCATTAACACTATTTCCTACCGATTTGGTCACGTTGGCCCGTTTCGGGTATATTTTATGTGTTTTCTAGAGTCTCGTTGAGTACACAAGTTTTTTCCGTCAATTAAGTAGCCATTGGACGTGTTCGGGAAGCGATGGAACCTCGAGGAATGACCCGTAATCGATTGGGAAAGTTAGACGGATCAAAGATGTAAATCACCTGCCCAACACCCAAGTTCTCGGCGAGAATCCTCCAATATTCTCGCTGAGAATTCATTCAGAAAGTTAGAGCAAATTCTCATCGAGATCCGTCAGAAAGTTTACAAAGAGAAGTCTCACATTCTCACCGAGAATATATTAAGGAAGCTAAGGAAAATTCTAGTTGAAAATCACACCGGAGATTACAAAGAAGTTCTCGGCGAGAACTTCTAAGTGCTCGCCAAGAACCTATGAAGGAACTAATTGAAATTTTTGGCGCTGTTCAGAAATATAATTACAAAGAAGTTCTTACCGAGAACTTGCCCCTTTTCCAACGGTGATGAGGAAAGCAAGTATATAAGGCACCGCATATTATTCATGGAATATACTTTTCGGAATACAAAAATTCCAGACTTCAGAGTTGAGAGATAAAGTTTAGAGAGTATCGAAGAGTTCCTGAAAAGATCCTGGTACCATCTTTTCACCTCGGAGTGCTCGAAACTAGGAATGAAGATTGCCAGCGATCAAAGCTTCGTCGGAGTCGTCAGAATTAGGTTTTACAATTCTTCTCTGTTCTTCCTTTGTATGATGAACTCCCCTGTTGTCTTTGATTATTTTGTTATCAACATGATTAGCTAAACTTGTTTAAGCTTAGATTAGATGAACCCTAAGTGACCTAGGGCTTTAAAGCGGTCACGGATCGACGGTAATTAGATTCAAGTTCAGACAGTTTCTCTTGCATGGTTGGTTTGTTCTTCGTGTGTGTATCTTTTCTAGCTTGAACACCTAGATTAGATTCTTGTTAAAATAAGGATCGTGTCGAACGTCCACCTTGTTTTAGAACATCAAATCAATCAATTAACATATTCAATGGAGTGTACGTTTCGTAGGAACCATTTAGGGTTAATCCGCTTCTAGAGTAACTCATTGAACTCAATTAATTGCACCAGTTAGTTTTCCATTGCATAAGTGAACGCACGGACGATTAATTAATCATGGTAGTTAGATCTGATAGAGTGAACGTTCGCTGAACTTAGACCTAAGGGTAAGGTGTCTAAGAACTGAATGAATTAGGATCGAAAGTCGCCGGTTTTGTGATCGCCAATGTCCTAGTAATCTTAGGGGGATTCAAGTCTAATCTTTGTCTTTCAAATCGTTAGTCAACCCCAATCAATCAATTTGTCTTTTAATTCCATTTCATTTTCCTTGCATATTAGTTTAGAAGTCGTGGAACTCACACCACACACAACTTGTTTAAACCCGAGTAATTTGCCAGCTTCTTGAGTAAATGATTGGAAGAAACCTCGAGAGATTCGATCTAGTCTACTTCTGTAGATTAGTAATTTGATACCACGCTTACAATGTTTGTCAAATTGGCGCCGCTGCCGGGGACTCTTCTATATTGTTTGAAAGAAGACATTTTATTCTTCTACCTTCCATCTTTTCATTTTCCATCACACTTCGATTTTACACTGGTTATTCTTGTTTTTGTTGACTTGCAGGTTGTATGTAGGTATATGAACCGCCCGTTCACTCGTTCTCAGCTCAAGCCTAACAAGACAAAGAGCTCAAACAAGCCGAGTAGTTCTGCACCGTCTAAGCAACCGCGAGTATCAAAGCAAGTGATAATCGTTCCACCTTCCTCTACCCCCATCAAGATTGAAGAGTCGAAGGAGGACTCTTCTTCTTTCGCATCATCCACTTCATAAAAATCGCCGCCACCCTCTCCTAGAATGGAGGATCAGAATCCACCTCCTTGTGCTCAGCGCACTATGACAGATTACAATAAGCTGAATGCAACTAGTGTTCGGTCTAGCATTGCTATGCCACACAACGATGCTGATCCTGACTATGAGATCAAGATCCCCTTCCTGGGAATGATCTCTAGGGATGTTCAATTTGAAGGGAAGCCGCATGACAACTCATGCACACATTTGGAGGACTTCCTAACCATGTGCGAGACCTTCAAGAGTGAGAACCTTGATAAGAACACCTTATGCTTATGAGCCTTCCCATTCTCTCTCAGAGGCGCCGCTAAGAGATGGCTCAATAGCAAGCCACGGTCACTACACCAACTGGGATGAGCTTGCTCAAGATTTTGTAGAGGAATACTTTCCTCCTTCGAGAACTACAGCCTACAAATACAGCATTGCCTGGTTCATTCAGAAGGAAGGAGTAAGCTTATATGATGCTTGGAATGAATTCTGAGAACTCCTCTACAACTACCCTCATCACGGCTTCGAGCAAAGGCAATTAGCTTAGATCTTTGCTCGAGGAATGAATGAAGAATCTGCTAAGTGGGTCAAGTCCTTGGCAGAAGGTGATTGCACCGCTCTCACACCAGAAGCTGCTCTTCTCCACTTTACTAGTTGTGCCTTGATGAGTTGCAGGACAGTGATCAAATACTACCAAGCTAGAAGCAAGATAGATCGTATTCCACAGGGTTTCTTCTAATCGTCTACTCAAATATGCTGGCAATTTATTCAAGTTAAAACACGTTGTGCGTGGTGTGAGTTCCACGACTTCTAGTCTAAGATGCAGGAAAATTAAAATGAAATTAAAAGACAGAATGATTGGTTGGTTTAAACAGACGACAGACAAGCTTAGATTTCGAATCCCCCTTCGTTCACCAAGGCAACAACAATCAACAGATCAGCGGATTTCAATTCTCGTTCAATCAATTTCTAAAACACCACCATAACTCCTTACCCTTAGGTTTAAGACCGGCGAACGTTCGCTCTATCCGTTCTAACTACCAAGATTAATTAGCCGTCCGGGTACGGTCGCCTCTCGCAACGACTTAACTAACTGGTGCAATTACTAACGATTAATGAGTTACTCTTGAAGCGGATTAACCCTAACTGGTTCCTACGAAAGGCACAATCCAATGAATAGGTTAATTGGTTGAATTGATGTTTTAAAGAGAGGCGAACGTTCGCTTCTATCCTCAGCTTAACAAGAATTTAAACTAGGTGATCAAGGAAGACAGGTTTAAGCGCCAAAGCAGGGAACTGTCTAACGACTACGTCTAGCGACTACGTCTGGCGACTAACCCTAGCTTGCAAAAACCTAATCTAGGCGATCAACGAGAAAAGAAACATAAACAATGAAGAACAAAACAACCATGCAAAGAGAAACTGATTGAACTTCGAATCTAATTACCGCCGATCTGTGACCGCTTTAAAGCCCTTGGTCACTTAGGGTTCATCTAATCTAAGCTCTACGAGTTCAGCTACTCATGTTCATAACAAAAGAATCCAAGATAAAGAAAGAGTTCATCATCCAGAGGAAGAACAGAAAAGAATCTGAAAAACCTAATTGAGACGACTCTGGCAGAACTTCGATCTTCGGTAATCTACAATCCTAGCTCTGAGTCTTCGAGATGGAAGGGATGGCGTCACGATCTCTTCCTGGCTCTTCGAACTCTAACTCTGCTCCAGAACTTGAGATAATTCTGAAGTATTTGGTATTAGTTGGAATTATGTTGTATATCCTGATTTAGGGCCGCCAGTTAAGTATTTATACTTAACCCTAATACTGCCGATTTTGCTTGACATTTTTCGCCGAAAATATGAAGGGATTTTTGGCAAAAATCTCTTTGTAAATTGACTGATCGCCGGCTGAATTCTCCTGTGATTTTCGGACGCGGGGTTCTCGGCGAAAACTTGATGTTTTCGCCGAAAACTTCTTCTTGGATGCACTGTCGATTTCTTCATGAATTTTTCGCCGAAAATTCCAAGGGATTTCGCCGAAAATTCCTTTGTAAATGGGAGCAGGATTTGGTTTGGTTTGATTGACTCCTTGGATCGATTCCGGTGCGATTCCTCGAGGTTTCAATGCTATAGACACGTCCTTGGCTACTTATTTGACGGCAAAAACCTGTGCTAACATAGAAACACTAGAAAACCATCAAATAGACCCGAAACGGGCTAAAGTAACACAAATGGCACGAGATAGAGCAATTGATTGAATATTCGTTATTCTACCCTAAAAACCATGTCTTAAGCAAGGAAATGTCGCTTAAATGAGGCTGATAATCACGTCAAATCGAGTGTCATCAAAATACCCCACACTTAAGCTTTTTCTTGTCCTCAAGCAAACTGAATAGAAACGCTCTTGTTCACAAATGATAAGATCGATTAAATTGGAGTTCAATCAAACACAATGAATTATTAGACAGATAATTCCTAGAACAAGAAACCTAACATGCATACTGATCAGCCAAACAACCTGGTCTCACTAATAAACTGCACACGACAAGTAATCGCAACCAATTATGCACGAATTTGACCTGACCGACCAGACTCCTCACACAGGAAATATTTAGTAAATGGGGGACTCTCACTCTCTGTATTTAAGGACGTGTTTCTGCTCTCGATCATTTTATGTTACTGAATTTTGTCATAAGTTTGCAATTCGACCGCATCTCCACCACTGTGACAACACGAGTAACTAGTCAAGAAGGACTTCCCTGCTAGGACTGTAACGAATTCTACACTACAAGGGTTTATGATGCGATGGATGATGGGAATGTATGATGATGGCTTTGGTGCGGTGTAGCTTTTCGACTAACTTCCCTCGAATCTAGCCTATGGCTTCCTACCGTCTAACCAGACACGGGTGGAATAGTGAACGCTCGTCCTATGATACCCTCAAGCAACCTAGCACTTTATTATTTTTCTTACACAATTTTTTTCTTTGACTTTTCTTTTGACTTCGTTCTTCCATATGTAGGGAGAAGAACGTTTATTGCACTGCCTATACACTTGAAGACTTTTCTGAACTCTTTTTCTAAACATTTTTTTTCGAATTTCTCTTCTTTTCTTCTTTTTTTCTATATTTTTTTCTTTTTGTGCCGATTCTTTCTTTTAGTTGCTAGAGGGGTTTACACGTTTGGACATAATAGCTAAGACCACATGTTTAATGGCTTTAGACAGGTTACCACAAACCAACTTCCGGTAGGTCAATCTAGAACTACAACCACAGGGGATCAACGGGGAATGAAAGAATGGGAAATGGCTATAATGTATTATCGAACCGAAAGAACAGGCCAAGCTCAAGAGTCTACACCTAATGGATTTTATCGTTAGGTAGGCTATCTGGCTTAGTAGCTGAATCTAGGTGCCCCTATCATTCTAGAACTCGTGTCATCGTGTGGTCTCGAGTAGGTCTCATGCAAATTCTAACTCATTCAAGTAAACAGAAAATCACTCTAAAAGAATTAAAATTGCAAGTTACGTGCAATGGATCAAAAGCTCACATTTGGTTTGCTAGTCGGATTCGGTCATTTTCATGCAATCAAGGCTACAAACTACAAGTGTGATTTTAAAATTCTGTTCTCACCAGGCAATTTAGCATAAAAGTATACACGTTGGTTCTCAAGTTCTAGGTTAAGCAGTCTAAGCATCATTATGAAAGATTGAACAACAACTTAACATCAAAAATCAAGAACTGAGCCATTCTAATGCTAGAGAGACTGGAAAGGAATCACGAGGCACACAAAAAAACACAATCAAGGGCAATCAAGTTCATGCAAGGTTCTCTAGCATCCTACCCCACACTTAAATCGGACTGTGTCCTCACAGGACTAAAACTAGAGTTCAGAGTGAAGTAGAAGAACCTGGACCGAGATGGTTGGTGTAAGGGATGAGCACGGATAGCCTAGAGCGAGCGGAGTAGCTACTCGAGTTCCTACAAAACAAAAACAACAAAAAGATCAAAAGGATATCGGGACAAGTGTCCCGGATCCACACAGAATAAAAGTCGAACAAAGACGGTTAGGGGAATTTTGAAAATATTTTGACTCATTTTTTTTAACGGCACAAATTCACGACACAACACTCCTAGAGAATTCTAGATCATCCAAGCTCAATCAGATCAGCAAAAATCACACCGAAACAGCAGACACGCAAACTGAGGTAGACCGGAATTAAACTCGTAGAAATTCAACAATCAGTATGTCAAAAGATTCGAAATTGAAAACCCAACAACTAACCTTTATGACACGACTCAAGAAAATGGACGGAAAGCGACGAAGTTGGCCAAAAACGTGAAAAACTTGTTTCGGGGATAACCGGAGCTACAGAGCTCCGATTTGGACGATCAAGTATGCGTTAGAATCGGACGAAAAAGGAAGCTGATTTTCAAAACAGACACAAATTAAAATGAAAGGAAATTAAACTGACACTTTGGCTCCCCCGAACCTGATTCGAACGACGAAAAAGACTGACTCAAAAATTCAAAAAAAAAACGGACTCCAGCCGTGGGTTGCCTCCCACGAAGCGCTCTTGCTTAACGTCCTTGAGCTGGACGATACCTGGTCGGCGATCAAGAGACATCCCAACTCAAGATTTCTCTTAGGCCCGAGTCGGAGTTCATGAGATATCCTCCGGCAAGTGTGAACTTCTTCCCGTTTGTATGAATTAACTTGGTTCGTTCTTCGGAAAGATGACCAGAATTTTTACAAGGCCTGAACAGTTCTTTCAAAGAAGCGTCCTTCTCTTTATTCTCCTTTTTTATCTCGCCATGATCCTTAACTTTTGGCGATTCAGTAGGGGATGTCTTTGTTAGGGGAGGCGGGGCAGTCACCTCCTCCTCTTCTTCTTTATCCTCCTCCTCGATCTCTGGCTTGTCAATAGCTATAGCATTAGGATTTATGGTCGGATCAGGAGCTGCAGGACCAGCTAATTGCTTGCCGCTTCTTGTGGAGATAGCCTTGACGTGCTCCTTCCTAATGATAGAGTCGTCTTGAACCGATGATTGATTAAGGAGGGGGCTATTAGTTAGCAGGCTAAACATGTTATTCAACATGCTCTCCACTCGTTGACCTCGAGCTTCATGATCTTGATTTAAGAGGGGTTGAAGCTTGAATCTCTCCTCGTGGTCATCGAGTCTTGTCAAGATCAGGTCGAGCTTCTTGTCTATCTCTATTTCCCAAGTATTCTCGAACGCATAATTCTGAGGTTGCTGTCCTCCGGTGCAGCTAGGGGGATCTTGATCAATAAAATTCACTTCCCCTATAGACCAATTATTTGTTGTACCGAAAATCTTCTTCATTTCTTTCTGCACTTCGCTCTTGATCTGATCTTCACGGCTTGGTTGCCTCTTAGCTGCTCCAAACTGTCTGTCCCAACTTCTAGATTTAGATGCGCAGTTTGCAAAGTGAAGAAGAGCAGCTTCTGGTGTGAGTGCGGTGTAGTCTCCATCAGCTAAGGAGTTAACCCATTCAGATGATTCTTCGTTCATACCCCAAGCAAAGATCTCGGCTAGTTGCATTTGAGTGAAGCCTTGATGAGGGCAATCGTAGAGGACTCCCTGGAATTCGTTCCAAGCATCATGTAAACTTACTCCTTCTCTCTGTCTGAACCTTGAGATGTTTTTCCTGTAAGCAGTTGTTTTGGAATGAGGGAAGTATTCCTCTATGAATTCCTGAGCAAGATCATCCTAGTTGGTGTAGTGTCCGGGTGGCTTGCTAGTGAGCCATCTCTTTGCGGCGCCTCGGGTGAGAATGGGAAGGCTCGAAGGCATAGAGCGTTCTTGTTGAGGTTCTTAGACTTGAAAGTTTCACAGACAGCCAAAAAGTCAGATAGATGTGTGCACGGATTATCATCTGGCTTTCCCTCAAATTGCATGTCCCTAGAGATTAGTCCCAGAAAGGGGATCTTGATCTCATAGTCGGGATCGTCGTCATTAGAAGGCACGGTGATGGGAGACTGAATGTTAGATGTGCTCGGCTTACTGTAGTCCGCAAGACTCTTTGGAGCGGACATTGCGGTAGGGAAGATGGAACGAGAGTGATTCGATTCTGTACCTGCTATGATCTGCAAGGGACAAAAACAAGCACAACCGGTGTAAAATTGAAGTGTGACGGGAAATGAAAGATGGAAAGTAGAAGAATAAAATGCCAACTCTTCTTTCAAACAATATAGAAGAGTCCCCGGCAACGGCGCCAATTTGATGAGCTGCAGGACAGTGATCAAATACTACCAAGCTAGAAGCAAGATAGATCGTATTCCACAGGGTTTCTTCTAATCGTCTACTCAAATATGCTGGCAATTTATTCAAGTTAAAACACGTTGTGCGTGGTGTGAGTTCCACGACTTCTAGACTAAGATGCAGGAAAATTAAAATGAAATTAAAGACAGAATGATTGGTTGGTTTAAACAGATGACAGACAAGCTTAGATTTCGAATCCCCCTTCGTTCACCAAGGCAACAGCAATCAACAGATCAGCGGATTTCAATTCTTGTTCAATCAATTTCTAAGACACCACCATAACTCCTTACCCTTAGGTTTAAGACCGGGGAACGTTCGCTCTATCCGTTCTAACTACCAAGATTAATTAGCCGCCCGGGTACGGTCGCCTCTCCAACGACTTAACTAACTAGTGCAATTACTAACGATTAATGAGTTACTCTTAAAGAGGATTAACCCTAACTGGTTCCTACGAAAGGCACACTCCAATGAATAGGTTAATTGGTTGAATTGATGTTTTAAAGAGAGGCGAACGTTCGTTTCTATCCTCAGCTTAACAAGAATTTAAACTAGGTGATCAAGGAAGACAGGTTTAAGCGCCAAAGCAGGGAACTGTCTAACGACTACGTCTAGCGACTACGTCTGGCGACTAACCCTAGCTTGCAAAAACCTAATCTAGGCGATCAACCAGAAAATAAACATAAACAATGAAGAACAAAACAACCATGCAAAGAGAAACTGATTGAACTTCGAATCTAATTACCGCCAATCTGTGACCGCTTTAAAGCCCTGGGTCACTTAGGGTTCATCTAATCTAAGCTCTACGAGTTCAGCTACTCATGTTCATAACAAAAGAATCCAAGATAAAGAAAGAGTTCATCATCCAGAGGAAGAACAGCAAAAGAATCTGAAAAACCTAATTGAGACGACTCTGGCAGAACTTCGATCTTCGGTAATCTGCAATCCTAGCTCTGAGTCTTCGAGATGGAAGGGATGGCGTCACGATCTCTTCCTGGCTCTTCGAACTCTAACTCTGCTCCAGAACTTGAGATAATTCTGAAGTATTTGGTATTAGTTGGAATTATGTTGTATATCCTGATTTAGGGCCGCCAGTTAAGTATTTATACTTAACCCTAATACTGCCGATTTTGCCTGACATTTTCGCCGAAAATATGAAGGGATTTTTGGCGAAAACCTCTTTGTAAATTGACTGATCGCCGGCTGAATTCTCCTGTGATTTTTGGACGCCGGGGTTCTCGACGAAAACTTGATGTTTTCGCCAAAAACTTCTTCTTGGATGCACTGCCGATTTCTTCATGAATTTTCGCCGAAAATTCCAAGGGATTTCGCCGAAAATTCCTTTGTAAATGGGAGCAGGATTTGGTTCGGATTGATTGACTCCTTGGATCGATTCCGGTGCGATTCCTCGAGGTTCCAATGCCTTAGACACGTCCTTGGCTACTTATTTGACGGCAAAAACCTGTGCTAACATAGAAACACTAGAAAACCATCAAATAGACCCGAAACGGGCTAAAGTAACACAAATGTTACGAGATAGAGCAATTGATTGAATATTAGTTATTCTACCCTAAAAACCATGTCTTAAGCAAGGAAATGTCGGTTAAATGAGGTTGATAATCACGTCAAATCGAGTGTCATCATGCCTCCAAGTCTAGAAATTGGGAGACGCAATCTAAAGGAGCCAGGAGTAAGCTAAATATCGAAGAGCAGATCAAGGCAGAAGTACAGAAACATTTGAAGAAAGATGGCACGCCTATTAATCCTCCATCAGCTTTTGTCTATGTTGCCGATTGCGAATGGTGTGGGGTTTGTGCTCACAATGGTGGAAGCTGTCCGAACTTCGGTAATGCAGGTGTCTGGTTCGTAGAAGAAGTAGCATTTATTAATGGGGGTTTCACAAACAATCAACAAGGCTATATCGGCTACCGTCAATGCCGGCAACCTCAACAACAAGGAAGCTTCCAAGAGCGCACTCCATACAACTCCGGCATGAACCAGAATCAGATGACTCAGCCATTTAGGTCGTTTCACGAGCAGAAGCAGGGTAATCAACCAAGTGGAGTCTATCAGCCACCTCACAAGAATCAAGGCAACTATGGTACATCACTTGGCAATCGCCAGAATCAGTACTTGAATAACACTTACCAAGGACCGCTGGGGTTCACCGGAGGACAACAGCCTCAGAGATCTGCGCCACAAAATACTAGGGAGAGCGAGATCGATAAGAAGTTCGACCTAATCATGGCAAGGCTTGACGACCACGCTGCACAGCTCAAAACTCAAGCCGCCTTGAATCAAGGTCAAATAGCTCAGAGTCAGAGGATAGAAGATCAGATCAACACCATCGTCAGCCTCCTCTCTTCTGGTTGTCCCATGGGTCAACTACCGAGCCAGATAGAGCCTAACTGGAGTGACCCCGGGCAGCCGACCGGCTGGAAATTCCTATTCCTACACCCCGCCGGGGTCACCCACGAGAGCAAAGGCGTTAGTGCCTTATAAGAAGCGCTTAGAACCTTGCCAGCCCCTTAAAGAAACCCCACGGAGGTTTACCAAGCCCCAACAGGTGGTGAAGTTCAAGTATAGCCCTCCCCGAAGGGCTCAACAAGCACGGATGAGCGTCCGGGCCCATCCGGCCCTAACTTGGGCCCCGACGCTCATAGCAGCCAAGGAGCCTAGCTTGCCCGGCACCTCAGGCACTAAGTATAAGGAGGTGCTACACAACCCTGAGACCCTCTAGATGCCTTCCTAGAGGAGTGCTGACTGAAGAGGATCAAGCCCCCGCCTAAAGGAGCTCCAACCGGACCCGCCCTGAGCGCTCCTCCAGCCCTAACACCAAGGCTAGGCTTCCAAGAGCTCAAGAAGCGGATGACCACCTTAGGGGAACCTCTAAGGGCCTTCCTGGAAGACTGGGAGAAACAGGGAAGGCAAGGCTTGGGCATATCAGGAGAAGGCCCGAAGGCAGACTACACCCGGGCGCCAGCCCCGGCCTCGGAAGGGCCCAACCGGGCCTTAGCACTCAGCCAGCAGGGGACTCAGCCCCTAGGAGGTCCAACACCAGCCCTCAACCCCGTACAAGGCCTGAAGCCAAGCCTAGGAGCTGCCACCCTAGGAACCAAGGGGAAATGGGAGGAAATGAGGAAATGGGGGGAGGACCGAGCAGGCCGGTCGAGCAGGAACCCCGGGAGCCAAGCAGCATCAGCATCAGACCCGCCGGAGCCCAACACTAGGAGCCCCGAGCAATGCCAAGCCTGAGCAGCCGCCGCCGCCGCCAATTCCAAGCCCGACAGCAAAGCGGCGCCGACTTTCCTAATCCGGCCCGCGCGTGAACGGCACACCCGACCGGATCCTCCGGATCCGCCGGTTTAGGGTTTTTTAGCCGATTTTATGTATTTAAGTCTTTTTAAGTGTTGGACTCGGATTTTCCTTTTTAGTTTCGATTCTTTAGGAGCAAGTAAGTCTTATTATATTCTAAATAGGACTTAGGCTCATATTTTATTATTTTTAGAGTTTCTTTCCTTGTAGGAGTCGTGAGCCTGTTCACGACTTCCTCACCTATAAATAAGAGGCTTCGGCCTCATTGTAACAACGAACCCCTTTGAATCAATTTATAAATCAGAACTTTTGTTCTCAATTATTAGTTTTATGCTGCGTGCATAGCTTAGAGTAGGTATTATCAACAGAAGTATTCCCCGTCTGTCGTGGAGCCATTCCTGGACACTACGGGTTCCCGGCTATATACAGCCGATGGGTCCTAGTACTTATCCGCCCCCGGTGCCAACGGTGATCGAGCGAAGGTTCAAGACTTGCGGTGGTTAGGGTCGTCTGCCCACGGCTGCGGCGGTTCACACCACTAACCCAAGGAATGAACATGTTAAGGTCATCTCTACTATAAGTGGCAAGCAACTAGCTGGTCCTACAGTTCCTGATCCGGTCATGATTCCAGATGTCATAGCCATTGACATGTCAGAGATCGAGGAGGAAGATCAAGAAGTAGAAGAGGAAGTGACTTCCCCGTCTCCTCCGAACCCGACCCCTGAGCCACCTCTCCCTCCATATCAGCCTAGGATTCTGTTCCCTAAGGCCATGAAGCTAAAGACCTTTGATACCCAATACAAGAGGTGGTATTCGGTCATGAAGAACAAGGAGATTAAAATACCCGTCACTGAAGCTATCCAGATGATACCATAGGTTGGAAAAGTCGTGAAGGATCTTGCGAAAAACAAGAAGAAGGGAGAGTTGTCTTCTATCTCTGTTAATGAGGAGAGTTATGCCGACCTCTGCCATACGCCATCTATACCCCCACCAGCTAAGTGTAACGATCCCGGTTCTTTTACCTTACCTTGCTTTATCAATGGTATTAAAATTGATCGTAGCTTAGTTGATTTAGGTGCATCTATCAATGTCATGCCTACTTGCTTATATGAAAAGTTAAATCTAGGGGAATTGAAACCAATTAGTATGCAGTTGGTGTTTGCTGACTGATCTGTTAAAGCACCTAGGGGATTAATAAAAGATGTGACTATCCGTTGTGGTCCTTTCACTATCCTAGCTGATTTTGTTGTTATGGATACCCGAGAGGTAGATGCTAGCCTCCTTTTAGGCCGACCGTTTATGACAACAGCTGGCATGACAATCAATGTCTCGAATGGCTCGTTGACATTAAGGGTCGAAAAGGATAGTGTAACATTCTTCCTCAAGGACGGTATGGAATACGTTCCTAAGGAAGATGCACATTGTTTATTCGTTGATACTATGGATTTGGCCTCGATCAACTCTACTACAAATGACATTTCTAGTGCTTCTTCCCAGATAGTTATGACAGGTGTTGAACAGATTATCTATTCGAAGAACAAGGCTCAAGCTCATAAGCCAAAGACAAATGAGGCACCGAAAGCTCCCACCGTTGAATCGCCACGAGCTAGAGATCTAGGCGAAGTAAAGAAGGAGAGCAAGGTAAAAAATAAATTGGCTTGGAAGCCAATTCCTCCGCCATCATCCGCCAAGCCACCAGACAAGGACGTACACTTGAAGGATTTATTCAGGCCATTCGAAGTTACCGGACACCTCTCCGATGGACGAACTCAATTGACTCACATCAATGGGAGGTGATTCCTCTTGATCGGAGGTACACCGAAGCTGTATTTCAGGGACTCTGATGCGATGTGAAGGAAATCCTGAGTTGGGATGCCTCTTGATCGTCAACCAGGTATCGTCCATCTCAAGGACTTTAAACGAGAGCGCTTCGTGGGAGACAACCCACAGCTGGAGTCCGCTTTAAATTTATTGAGTCAGTCTTTCGTCGTTCGAGTCGGGTTCGGGGGAGCCAAAGTGTCAGTTCTGCTATTTTCGACACTTTTCTTTTTTTTTTGTCAGGTCAAAACTTCTCGTTGAGAACTATAATATTCTCGGTGAGAATGTGGGTTTAAAGGAGTCAATTATTTCGTCTGGTTTTCAAAACAGTTTTCAAACAAGTTCTTGGCGAGAACATCGGTCTTTTTGATTCAAAATTCTCGTCGAGTTTTCAGTCCTCTTTTCAAAGAAGTTCTCGCCGAGAACTTCAACATTCTCGGCGAGAACTTTAGGGTTTGTTAGAAAAAGGTTTTTGAAAAAAAAAAGAAAAAAAAGTCAAAATATTTTCAAAGTTCTCCTAACTTTCTTCGTTTCGACTTTCTTCTGTGTGAATCCGGGACACTTGTCCCGGTTTCCTTTTGATCATTTTTACTATTTTTGTTTTGTAGGACCTTTGTAGCTGCTTCACTCAGCTCCAGGCATTCCATTCCATCCTCGACATCGACTATCACCTTCCAGGTTCTCCGTACATCTCTACTCTAGTTTAGTCATGCGAGGACACAGAACAGTCTAAGTGTGGGGTAGGATGCAAGAGAATTATGCATGGTCTTGTTTGCTTTTCTGTGTTTTCGTGGTGCATTCCAATTCCTCTAGCATTGAATTACTCGGTTCTTGACTTTTGATGTTAAGTTGACTTCAATTTGTCAGCATGATTCTTAGATTGCTTAACTTAGAACCTGTAACTCGCAGTGTCACCTTGAAATGCATGAAAATGATCGAATCCGACTAGCAGCCAATTGTGAGCTTTTGATCCATTGCACATAACTTGCAATTTTAACTCTTTTTGAGTGGCTTTCTCGTACCATTGAATGAGTTAGAATTTGCATGAGACCTATTCAAGACTACACGATGACACAAGTATTAGGAGGATAGAGGCACCTAGAATTGCTACTTAAACCTGAAGCCAACCCAACGTTAAATCCTCTAGGTGTAAACCCTTGTGCTTGGCCTTTCTTTCAGTTTGTTAATACATTACAACCAATTCTCATGTTTTTCATCACCCTGTTGATCCCATGTGGCAGTAGCTTGAGATTAGCTAACCGGCATTCGGTCTGTGGTGACTTGCCTATAGCCAGTAAACCGGTGGTCTTGGCTATTATGTCCAGACGTGTAAACTCCTCTAGCAAATAAAAAATAAACACTAAAAAATAGAAAAAAAAAAGAAAAATGCAAAGAAAAAGTTTCAAATAAAGTTCCAAATCAAAGTAGAAGTTAGTTCAGAACGTTCTTCTCCCTACACATGGAAGAACGAAAGCAAGAAAATGTAGAAAGAAAAAGAAAATCCAGAAAAACAAGAAAAAAATATAAATAAATGAAAGTTCTAGGTTGCTTGAGGATATCATAGAACGAGCGTACATCATTCCATTATGTGTCTAGTTAGACGGTAGGAATCCATAGGTTCTGATTTGAGGGAAGTTATTCGATTGCTACACCGCACCAAAGTCATCATCATCATACATCCCTTCATCCATTCATCATAAACCATAGTAGTGTAGGATCGTTACATTCCCGTGCAAAGTCCTTTTGACTAGTTTCTCGTGTTGTCATAGTGGTGGAGATGTGGTCGAAATGCAAACTTATAACATAATTCAATCAAGAAAGTGATTGAGAGCATAAACACGTCCATAAACACAGAGTGTGAGAGTTCCCCCATGTACTAAATATTTTCTGTGTGAGGAAGTCTAGTCGGTTAGGTGAGATTTGTGCATGATTGGTGATTGATCCTTGTTTGTGTGCAGAGAATTAGTGACACCAGGTTGTTTGGCTGATATGTATGCATGTTAGGTTAATTGTTCTAAGGGTAGCTGTTTAATATTCATTGTGAAGGCTTGAATCTCAATTTGATCGATCTTGTCATTTGTTAACTTGAGTGTGTTCTAATTCAGTTTGCTTGAGGACAAGCAAAAGCTTAAGTGTGGGGTATTTTGATGACAGTGGGGGTTGTTTGGTATGGGTGCTATTGATATTAAAAGCACCCAATAGCTAGTTATTCGAAATATCATTGTTTTTTGTTGCACCGAATAACTAGCTATTTGGTGCTATATTGATATTCAATAGCATGCTATAGATATACACCTAAATAGGTGAATATCTTAAACCCAAACCAATATCACTCCTTCTTCCTACTTTACCCCTCACAATTCAAGGCAATTACATGCCACTGGACCCACAACAATAATTACTTTTCCCCCAATTTTTTTGTAAACCTCATATCTTTTACATACGAACTCGGAATTGACAAATTTTTACGCCAATATCTTAGTTTTGCGAAAACGAATCCAACAAGACTGTTCTCGATATACTAGTGAACCCTTCAAAAAGTATGATTCTCTAAATATTTGCGAATACTATCAAGATTGATAATGTTAAAATTTTATTTGAAAGATGAGATTCTTCATGAAAACAAAAAAAAGGTCGGATACGACTTCCCTAGAAAGAATAACGAGGTAGTTTTTTTAAGTTTTAAAATACTATCCCGATTTGCTCCTCAAATAGGGGTGGTCGTCCGCGGTCACGACATGGGCTTGCCCACGATCGTTCCTGGGTCGCAGCTCGGTAGAGGCAAAAGTCCTTTTTGCTATGTTAAATATTTGAGCTACTTTCAGCTTATTCGCTGCCGCGGCTCATGTCACGGTTGCGGCTTAACTTTTCGACTTTCATCCATAACTCAAGCTTTCGGACTCCGATTCAATCACCATTCAAACTTGCGGCTTAGTATTTCCATCCTCTATCTTGGAATGACGTGAAAACCAATCAAAAATACCTCGAGATCAGTAAAAATGGACCACAAGGGTCCCAAGAGGATATTTAAGACTAATTAACACACATAAGCACACAACCACTTAAAGACATCATGTAAATGCATCAGCCACATGGAAAATGTGTCGAATATATGGGGGATTAGATTAAATGATGTATTATTGAGTTATCAAATCACCCCACACTTGAACGTTGCTTGTCCTCAAGCAAAAACTAAAACACAATAATGCACCAACGAAAATAAAGAGTCTTAGATCTCTTGGTTCCTAGGATAATGTGAATGATGCCAATGAATTTAGTGAATATGATAACACGTTTGACCACACAATTCAAAAACCAATCCTTTTCCTAGTAGTATAAAATGGACTAGACTTTATCTAGCTAGTGACAAAGTGACTTGGAAATGGCAAGACAATACAACTACCCTTACACTTACTTTAGGACGCAACCCAACAATTGGTAGATAAAGGGAGACCTGACTGATTACCTAAAATCCATCATCAAGCCTCGCCCTTTCGTTGGTTGGGAAATGAACTTGATTGGGAAGATCTATCCCACATCCACTAAGCAAC
This sequence comes from Linum lewisii, assembly GCA_034768395.1. NCBI lineage: Eukaryota > Viridiplantae > Streptophyta > Magnoliopsida > Malpighiales > Linaceae > Linum > Linum lewisii. The sequence continues at coordinate 12,458,819 of CM068297.1, forward strand.
ACACTTTTGCTATTCTAGCGACATACTACTTCACCAAATGGGTGGAAGCCAAGCCAATGAAAGTGGTGAACCAAGGGGAATAATGCGACAAATAACGCACACCAAATCTTACTCACTAGAATGCTCTAGCTAGATCATTTTTTCCCAAGGGGTCTTGATATGAACCGATCCGCAACCGTGGGCGGCGACCCTATACCAATATGCTCAGTAACAAAACGATCGAGTCAATCTCTAACAACTAGGATGGAAAGGACTTGGACCCGCTAGCTTATAATGAGCTAGGAACCGTAAATATCAAGAGTCGAACGATCATTATCGAGTGCAAGTGGTACAATTTATCCATCTATAAATCCAAGTTTGTGCTTAATTTTCAAAGAAAAAAGCGCTGATCTACTCCACATATGATAATTAGGACCATCCAGCGTAATTGGGACAATCTATTGAGACAAGTTCTCATTTGGGTTGAGATAGTAGGGAGTTCCAAAACTGAGTTCATTTTCAGAAGAGGTTGAGTTGTTATTGAAGTTATCGAATACGATGTTGCCAAGCTTGGTAGATTCATCTCCGGTTAACGGTGGCTCAATGCTATTCCGAGGTGGACTGTTCATGCTGACGGTGACGTACCATCCAACTTTGATACCACAATAATTTTACTGAAGAAGAAGTACGGGTTTCAAGAAACGAAAAGCACAAAAAATGTACCTCTCCCTTTACTCTATTTATATCACCGAATAGTAGGGTTATTAACTTATTACAATCAAAGGTAATATAAATTCACAACTGACACGTGGCTGGTGACTTAGAGAAATTGTAAAGGAGCTAACTGACATCGCTACAATAGACTAATTTCATTCCTCATCCACTATCAGCTACGTATTCCTTAACCGAGTCAATAGTTGAATGCATCCTCCCATGTTTGTTGTCTAATACGTCGTAGTATAGTGGTTCATCAGATTTAATCAGATTGACCCAGATGAACGTGAGTGGTTCGTCAAATTTAATTAGATTGACCCAGATGCATGAGACATCAAAATGAAGGAGGATAAACGGCTTCGGAATTGTGTTCCTAACCCAAATCTTCATCCTCTCAATATTTTTTGGCATTATCAGGAAAGTGGATTAGACTTTGTTGGTGAGGTCTTTAAACTTTACGGGACACAAATGAAAATCCCACAATGAAAGTAATTCATATCATTGATTCAACATATACGATTCGAGATTTGGGGTAAGCTCTCCAGATCAATTCCCGATCGTGAGACGAAAACGAGACAACAGTGGAACAATTATCACAAGAGCTAAACAGAGTATCCCGGAAGTTGATGAAGTGATGGAAACCCATCCCGTCGGAGATGCATGGGAGAATTCGCCGCCGATGCATAAACCTCTTCCTGGGAAGATAGTGATCTGGAGAGGCAGCATCGGGGCCAACTTAGTTTCGTCGGGTTTTAAAGTTGACTCTGGTAACTCTTGTTTTTGTTTTGGTTGTCTTTGGCATGATTTATCAAATTCCTTTTTCGGTTTTTAATTCTTAAAAAAAATGCACACATCTACAAGAGTTGTACTCATTTTCGTATATTGAACCGATCAAAGAGGGAAAATCTGGTATGAGGACACTAATCCTAACTATTCATTTTTTTGTTAGAGATCTAAAGGCCATCATTAAATGAATATAAGGGTATTTGTATTTTTGAGTTACATGTTTTAATTAATTGTTTTTTTTATTTCTTTATGATTGATTGGAGTCATAATATCACGCCATTGATTCCAACAAGTCTTAAATCCATATACATTTTCTTTTCAATTACACGGACTTGCAGCAATGAATCCTAATGTTGATGATATTGTATCCTCAGCATTCAACCTATCGGACCCCCTACTAGAAAATCCTGATGTAGATTCGACAAGTTTGTTTTCTTTAGTTTCAGCAAGGAATTCATTGATCCGCTTACTGCTTTCGAAATTGTTGTACATGTATATATTTTTGTTGTTCCCTTTTAATATTTAGGACCCATAATTTATGTTGATAGTTTTTTCATATATTTTTGTTCGGGTTTCATTGATCCTCTTTATTATATAGGATTGGCTAGTTCTTCATTGTTCCCTTTTCAGATTAAGTAACAATGAAAGACATAAATAAGAAATAAATAACTACTATTATGGGTTGAAGCACCAAATCAATCAGAAATGCAAGAAAAAAAAAACACTATAGTATATACTGTTTGTTCACGTTTTATGTAACTGGAACAATGATTTTAAGTAAACGTCCCAACCCAATCTGTGTTTGTTCCTAAATCTTAAACTGAAATAGAGTACTCTTAAACGATTCCTTATGGAATTATTCTTGTCTTGAGGTAAATCATTTTTTGTTGCATCCAGCATATACAAATAATAATAAAAGGACTCAATAATATCAAATTTATCATTCTCGATATCAAAATTTTGATCCAACCATTTTAATTTAGGCCTCGTTTTCCTGCTTAATAGGAAAATTTCACCGCAATTATACATTCCGGGAGAATTGAATTCAAGTAGGAATCCATACAAATCCTAAACTCAATTCCTTGTTTTCCTGCAAAATTGACACTTTGGAATTGAAACTAAACCTCAATTGAAATAACTATACTAACCCTACACAATCCATTCACAACTTCTTATCCCTAATTTTTGTCGACATCCTTCCTCTCTTAATGTAATACCACCGCGGCCATGGGAGCAAAGGACACTGTAATCTGTCCGAAGCCTCGTAGGTTGGGAGCTCTGCATCCTTCCATCCATGGCTTCCAGATTCATCCTCCTCTTTCCTCTGAATCCTTCGCTGGAGTTGAGCTCGTCGATTTAATCCTCTCCGAGGCCACTTTCTTTTGTTTATTGATGTGTGTTTGATTAGGGATCTAAATTTTGGGTGAATCAGGAAATTAATCTGGGACATGAATCGTGTAGTGATAGAAGGAGAGGGTTAATTACCTACTGCGAGTCAGGGACGGCGAGACGTGGTGGAGGTGTTGTTACGGTCGACGACTGCGTTGAAGAGAACGAGTTGTTGTCACTGGCTTCGTGGAAGGGGAAGGGCGCCGCTTCCAATTCCTCTTCCCCAGCTTCCGCTTCCACTTCTTCCCGCAAGCCTCCACTCGCCGCCGTCGTCGTTAGGGGCCTCTTCAAGCCATCATCTTCCTCCACCGATGTCGTCAACGGCGGAGCTGCTGGGATTACCTCCTCTTCAAGTCATCATTGAGGAAGAAGACGGATGAAGAGGGCAACATTGGGCATCCACTGAAATATTGAAACGAAATCAATGATTCCATTCATTTTAGGCAGTAATCACGAAACCGGCTCTGGGCTGAATTGAGTGCCGCAAGGGAATTAAAATCCGTTGGAAATGGGCTATTAAAATAGCAAGGAAAACATGGAATTGAACAATTCCGCGGAATCAACTGTTTCTGACTCCTAATTCTGGGCAGGAAAACAATGCCTTACTTTCGTCGTGTCTACACCTCTCGCCTTCCACTTCCCCGCCATTTTTTCTCATATCTTGATCGGCCTGTGTAAATGAAGTAATGGTTTATGTACTCTATTCCGCTTTAACGGGGTAGTATCTAACACCAACATCACATTCATCCATAGTGTTTAACATTATTAGTTTTTATCCGTTTCACTCTATATGTTTAGGAACATCTATCTTTAGAGTAATACTAAAAAAGTACAACAAATTCCGTACATAATAGCATTAACCATCTCTCAGAAATTGTTATTGTACTCTGTTACTTAATATCTATTTAGTATTTAGGAACTACCAAAATTTAATAACTCATAAAACACGTTCCATTTTTAGAAAATACGAACATAAATGTTTGAACACAATATTCCTATACAACATAACATATTCAACATAATGTTGATGTAGAGATTGAACACAATAATCATATATACATACATTTACTAAAAAATATTTTTACTAATCCTATTACAAGTAGACTTAAATTTCATGCAAATCCATAAAGTAAATCTTTATAACATTATTAAAATATTTTTGGTTCCATGGAAAGGAACAACCTGTAAATTATAAAACATTAAAAGGAAACAGACAAACACGCCCAGCCCATATCCCCAAACCAAAATCGAACGAGTTCGTGTATGCTCTATCTATCTGACCTGTGTCTGTAGACATGAGGCAAGGGTGATGCTGTTGATCTTTTCTGTTCCACATTCATCTAAATGAAACGAGTTCTAGTTAAAACGGATCATGAACTTCTAGCAACCATCAAATAACGATTTCAGAATCATGAACAAGAAACACAATGAACCGACCAAAATTGAAATCAAATTTCGACTATTTCAGTGGAAAAAAAAAGCGAAGATGAAAGGAATCAAAAAATCAAACCTTAGATTTTGGGGTTTGCATGCTCGATCCTCAAGCTTTATCGGCCCTTGGTGTGGTTTTTCGAGGTTGGGTTGTTGTACGCCGGGGCTAACTCCAACGGAAATTCTGAATCGGCATTTGGGGAGGATTCTTGCGAGGTCCGGAACTCATCTCTGCCTCCTCATTATCCTTTGCTTTAGGGCTTTATAAGTCGTCGATGGCAAGAAAACCACAATCTTCTGTCGACGACGAGGACTTCCGGAGCTCATTGGGAGTCGACGACGTTAGTGTAGATCGGAGAATGTTTTCGGTGGGTAGAGAATCCCTCTTTGAGGCTTGAGCGCCGAAATATTTTGGGATTTGATTTCTCTTTCCTCAACTTTGAATTTTTACTCAATTAATGTTTCCTATGATTCTACGGAGCGTCCTGTTATGAGAACACTAAAAAATGTCCTAATAGTAGTAGATCTCGGTAAAAAAATGTGACGATTAATAACTTTTGGCATCTTTTGTAAATCAAGAATAAAATCATGGGATATTATACAGTAATGAGTAATGTGTGTCGGCCATCGGGTCAAGACCATCATAGCATTTAAATAGTTTATAATATTTGGAACAAATAATTGAGCAACACAAGAAGGGAGAAAGTACAAGTCAAAGTAATGTGCTTCTTCATCTTGTTGTTGGGTTGGTTGGCATTTTATTAATGAGATATACATAATTTCCCTCTTCTGCCAATACCATCAATCATTTAAGGCTTTAGCAGTAGTAATCTGGTCCACAAAAGCCTTGAGATTGGTATGTGAAGAACCACCCTCCCTTACCGCATCCCTTGCAAGTTGCTTCCATTTACATGCATTCATCCTCACTTGATCTCTCACTTCACCTTCTCCCATTACCAATTCCAAACACCTCCTTATCTCATCTCCATCCACCACAATCGTACCAGTACTAGTAACATCATCATCTATCTCTGGTACCACCACTCTGACTCCAGTCCTCCAAACATCCTGCACCAGCTTCGCATTCGTCATTTGATCCGAAAACTGAGGAAACGCCACTACAGGCACTCCCAAACACGTACTCTCTAGCAACGAGTTCCATCCACAATGTGTCACGAAACATCCTACTACTTCATGTGAAAGCACCTCAACCTGTGAGCACCATTCAACTATCCTCCCACCAACACTCTCTGCCTTTCTCTCCATCTCCTCCCGCCATTGCTCCATCTCCATCCTCTCTTCTTCTTCTACTCCCCCCTCTCTTCTTATCACCCACAAGAATGGCCTCTTACTACTTAATAACCCCTTCCCCACCTCCTCCTTCTGCCTCTTTGATACTACCGCCATTGTCCCGAACGATACGTATACAACTGATGACTTGGCTTGTGTCTCAAGCCATGCTATCAGGGGTGAATCTGGTGGTGGGTTTCCCAGGCCGCGGCGCACCCTACTCCCAGGTCTGGAGCTACGGAACTATGTATATTTTTGTATGTGTAAGTAGACTGGTCCAGTAATTTTGTAGATTGAGTCCTAGTGTCTTGATCCATCCTGGATCCGCCCCTGCATACTACACAATCGCCGGCTTCATTCTTGTTGCTGCTTTCCATGAAACTTGATGGAATCAATGGCCCCACTCCAATCATGTCAAGTTTAACATCCTCTGCATTCATAGCTTCCAATTCCAACTCCTCAAAGGTGTTGACCAACACTTTAGATGACTTGTTCAACAGTACTTTGACTTGTTCTTTCATTGCCTTATGCAGCAGAGGATATGGATTCGAAGGAGCCACGAAAGAAGGAATTTCCTTACTTGTGAAGCTTGCTGAAATCCCAGGTAGCTCCACACGGTAAGAAGGATCATTCAACTTATCCAGAAGATCCTCGTACCCATTGAAGAGATAGTAATAGATGTCGAATACAGTAGCGGGTTGAATCCAGAGAAGCGTGGTGGGGAGTTTGTGATCACGACCCACTTCCTCAACCCAGCAGAGCAATGGTGTGTACACAACGGAAGCGACGGCGTTACTTAGGATGAAGTCTCGGAGAAAGAGGGAGCCGTTGGTGTTCATTTGGATCCACTGCTTGCCCAGGTCATCTTTGGACTTGGAAGATGATCCAGGGACGTCGTAGCCGTCGGAGAAAGTTGCGATGGAGAGTCCGGCGGGGAGGGAGTTGGTGGTGGATTTGGAGATGAGGTGGTTGCCGGAGACGGTGGTGATTATGGTGACGTGGCAACGGAGGAGTAGTAAGCGGATGGAAAAATGAAGGGCTGGATTTAAATGGCCTTGTGCTGGGAATGCTACCACAACCACATGTGGCTGCTGCTGTTTGGATTGAGATTGGGATACAGAAGCCGCCATGGCAGCAGCTGGATGGGATTGGGAAGTGAATAGATAATGTTAGATGTCTAGTGTTGGCTGTTGGGTATATTAAGGAGATCCAAGATCCAAGATCCAAGATTGGAATTGGATTGGTATTTGGTAGTACTGGGAGTATGACGTCATTGCTGACCTTTTCAGTTCACGAATGTTATTAACAACATGGACAAAATACAAAGACATCAAAATCATTATTGGCTGGCTCTGGCTCTGCTGGCTCTGGCTCTTCTCTGCATATATTATGTTTCATTATCATCCAGATATTGACATTGTAAGTAAATAAATGTATCCTGATACCAGGGACGGAGCTGTTTGTTTGATATCATATAACATTAATTTATTTCTAACTTTGTTCCTTATACTAATTTAATTTTGTTCCTTTAATATTTATTATTTATATCTTTTTCAATGTGTTAAAATCCACATTGATTATTTATTAATAATGGATTACTTTTCCGTTGGGTATTGTAATTCAAACCCTAACTCCTTCTATATATTTAACTACCAACAATTCAAATTCATTGATTCATACTTTCTCTCAATCCATCACACTCCTATTTTTCGTTAGGCGTCAATGAATCAACGCATCAGGTACCAGACTCAAACTTCAATATGGATTTTGTCCCTGTTGAACCTAGTTCTACTGATGAGTTGCCGCAAAGTCAAAGTTTGATCAACTTATCAAACCAATTTTATATCGTGGATAGACTTATTCATCTTGTTTTGACTCTTCCAGTCTCTATTGCAACGAGTGAACGTAACGTGTATTCTCGGTGATGAAGATGTGAAAACTAGACTACGCAACAAAATGTGTGATGATTTTCTAACTGATAATTTAATCATATATATTGAACGTGATGTATCAGAAAGTTTTTGTTTAGATGTAATTTTAAGTGATTTCAATGATGTTAAAGAACGTCGTGTACGATTAAAATAAAAATATTTATATTTGATTTAATAAAAAAAATTATACTTAATTTTTTCTCCGGCCCCTGGGATGAAAATTCCATGGCTTCCTCCCTGCCTGATACAGCTTTCCCATATCTTTTTGCGTCCCGAGTTTGGGCTACTTCGGGTGGTTTTATAGTTGATGAGCTTCTGTTGATTCAACGTCAAGTCTCTTTTCTACATTTTTACCTTGTTCGTCGGTTTGGTAATAGAGTCGCCCATTCTGTGGTATGTTTGGCTTTCGATTTTCTCCTAAGGAACTTGTTGGTAATCTTGACACCCTGGGTTGAACCTTAGTCTTTTTAGTGTCGTGTGATATTTGGGTTTCTCCTAACAGAGCTATTTATGACAGACAGTGGATCAGCATCCAAGTTTTTTTTTCAGACCCTCCTCCAACTATTAGATCTAGTTTGACCTTTGGCCAATCTAATGGTCCACATTTGTTAGGGGTATTTAGGACTTTACACACATAATTTAATTATTATATTTAATTTAAATATTTTATAATTATATTTAATTTAAATATTTTTTTTTCTGGTGACCGACTTTCGTCGCCGGTGACTTTTCCGGCGAGGCTCCGACGAGGACAAGTTAACTAGTTAACCTGGTTTTTTACTAATAACTAGTTAATAGGCACTACAAAAAAACTGTGTTTGGCGTCGGTCAGGCACGCGCTTTAGCGTCGGTCAGTGACCGACGCCAAAATATATAGCGTCGGTCAGTAAGACCGACGCCAGATCCGGTGACGCTAAACGTTAGCGTCGGTCGTTTGGTCAACCGACGCTAAAACGCATGCCAACCAACGCTAAATTTGTTCCGGTCGAACCACCAACCGGTTGAGTGGTTAGCATTTAGCGTCAGTCGTTTTTGGCGACCGACGCTATGTTACAGGACCGCCGCTAAACCGCGTTTGGCTGGTCAACAACGCGTTGACCTGTAGGGCATTTAGCGTCCGTCGAGACCGACGCTATTATAGGTCGACCGACGCTAATTGGTGTTCCAGTGGGCAGAATTATGCTCAATTTTTTCCTATTCTCATACTCTTCTAGTGCCAATACCTGCATAAATTTTCCTGCATACATCGATTTCATTTTCACAATTCACTTTTCCAATCAATAAACATACTGAATAAACATACTGCATATAAATGTCGAAAACATCCTCCTAAAACATTCTCCTAAAATATTCTCCTAAAACATTCTCCTAACACATGCACCTAAAACATCCACCTAAACTTTTCAGCTACCTACTCATCCTCCTCTTCATCGTACGAGTCCAGGTCCTCGGCATCCATATCTGGGGGCATCCTCCCTTTTCCCTTAGAAGATGAACCCACCAACTGGCTGAGCCGCTGAACCTCCTCCTCCAGATGGCTCAAGCGCTGAACCTCTGCCTCTAACACCCTCACTCGATCCTTGCGGGACAATGCCGAAGATGTGAGTGGTAGTAGCTGAACTACTACCCTGACTCGATCCACCGGCTGCTCCACCACGCCTCCTACTCATATTAACCTGAATAGACAAAGACAACAAATAATTAGAATTTGACTATTTTAAATTTACATATATCATATACTACATTACATTACCTGGGAGGGGGTCACGCCAGATCCCATACCGCGAACTCTACCACTGTGCTCCTTCGGATAGACAAGTCCGAGTGCATCGTTCGCAGAAGGAAATGTCGGGACTATGGGATCACGGGTCAGCTCCAGAATCCGAGGTTACACATTGATGACAAAAATGGGTTTCACAAACCAAAGTTAATTAAATAGGCACTATTGGAGATTGTTTTGTTAGATTGGAATAGGTGATCAAGTACTTACCACATTAGGATCAGTGTAAGCTGATCCTTCTTTGTATGAGTGATAGCACACAACTCACCTCTACTGGGCGCATTCCCTCCTCTTTCAGCTGTCTACAGGTGTACGAACTAAACAATATCAATACACTTTCTAAAAGGTACTAATACAAAAAAATTATTAGCAATTTGAACTGAATTATTACCAACTCCAGTCCTCTAACTCGCAACTTCTTTGACCCTCCAGTGTGGGGTGAGGTGTAAGTCCTCCGGGCGGCTGAATTCTTGCGAGCTTTCTCCTACAAATTGTTATTCATTTAAATTATTTAAGTTGATATAATACATTTACATAATGACTAATTTGTAATCGACTTACCACCATATTGGGTCTCAGGCGCATATCCACAAACTGTGCCCACATAGGCGCAAAGATCTTGCCCGGCTTGTGTTGTATTGCCCACGCCCTAGGGGGCTCCACAAACTCCTCCCAGTCGAAGTCCTGGCCCGCTTCTTCAGCTTTCCTTCTTCAATTTTTCCTTGTATATGTTAACCACATATGTTCTCCATAGGCGGGTTTTGCAGTCCTTCCACTTCCTGCCAATATCCTCCATGATGTACTTAGTCGCAAAGTCTGTCATCTCTGGTGGCTCAATCACGATACAACGCTGCATCAAATTCAATGATTATAAATTAATATTTACTATTAAATTCACATAACACAGGAATGAATTTATTATTTGAATACTTACAAACACATTAGCCTTCAAATCATTCTTCTCTCCGTCCGTCACGTTGGGCCACTCCTCATACTGTAGTGGGATGAGGTTCTGGTCATTACCCAGCAAACCCTTGAACTGGCCCAACAGAGCGGCGGGGCCCGCAGCCGTAGGCCCTAGAGGCCCCAAGGCATGATGACCTTCTTGCCATCACGAAGGCTCAATATCTGGCTACTAGCCACAGGCTCCTGAGTCCTAACTCCTGCTGGATCGATGAGCTCTACCATCCAAGGACCTGAACGAGGAGCCATATCTGTAAATCCAAATTCAAATATTTATGTCAAACATTCGAGTATTGAATATAGAACAATAACACTTAGCTCAAAATGATTTTACCAAACACTAGTTAATCATCGAAAATCTGCAATTCCAGGCCTGGCTAGGGGTGGATCAGTGGAATTATCAAAATCAGACAACTCCGGATTCATAATCATCTCAATCTCATGCACTAAGTTGCCTTCCTCATTACCCATGTCGTAGACATCTCTGGGTTTGATATGTACAGGAATACACCAGCCCTTATCCACCTTATCTTCCACATAGTAGACCATTCGGGCCACCTTTGCTTCAATAAATGGCTCGGCATCTAGGCGACTTCCCGTATATAGCAAGTGTGAGAAATTAAGTTGTGTGAACCCCAACCTATCTTTCTTCACATACCTTGGATTGTGAGTGTTAGCCCATTTACACTTGAATAATACCACACTGAAATCTCCATAATAATTCAGCTCAATTATGTCTTCTAACTTTCCATAGTACGTGAGTTCGCTTGTGTGAGTTCGATTGTCCACTGAGCTAGAATAACTATGAGTTTCATAGCTGCTGTACACACCACTATTCTGAGTACTGAGACCCTTATCACGACTAACTGTACAGAAACGATAACCATTCATGTCGTAACCAGTAAACTGATAAGCTTGTCGAGAAGGTCCTCGTGCCAACAATCTTAGATTATTCGAATGTACTACTTAGGTATCATCTAGTATCTGTGAAATGATAGTAAAAATAATACTGTATCACAAACTAAATGATTGGAAGTTGTCATCATGCAAAGCTTAATGAAACTCATAGTATACTTACACGACTCCTAAACCATTGCACAAAGTCTCTATGTACAGCTTTTTCAACTTCAGCCGCTGATCTTCCTCGTAATCGATGTTTTGTGATTGCTTGGAACTCCCTAGTAATTCCCCATTAACATACAATAGAGAAGAATTAAAATAGAATAATAGTCACACCATAAGTGCAGTTTAGTAATGTACTTACTGTAGGAAAGGACTGACTTCGTTAGCCCCTATAAGGACATGTCGGTGTGCTTGTAACCATTCCATATCATTTAACTTATAGGGGTGTTCGCCACCAACATGACGTCCAATTGAAGGGAACTTGATATGCCAAGGGATTCATCTCTCACTTGATCATGGAGTCGAGACTCACGGTTGAAACGATTTTCAACTCCATCTTCGTAGTATAAGGAGGCGAATGTAATAATCTCCTCATAAATCCAAACTTCTGCAATTGAACCTTCTGGCTGGGATCGATTTCTGACAAAAGATTTCAGCTTTCCAAGAAATCAGATTTCGTCAAGGAATTTGTTATTAGTAAAATAATAAAGTAAACGCATAACAAATGCATGTAACCGATTGTTATATTGTACCTTTCTATAGGGTACATCCAACGGTAATAGACTGGTCCCCCAAGTCTAACTTCTTCAACTAGATGGACCACTAGATGAACCATTACTGTGAAAAAAGACGGGGGGAATATCATCTCCAAACGACATAGAGCTACCACAATTCGTTCTTGTAACATATCCAACCCATCAACATGAACCACTTTCGAGCATAATTGCTTCAGGCATGAACATAATTCCACTAAGACATATGAGACCTGTGCAGGCAACACATTTCGGATGGACAATGGTAGAAGTTCATGCATTAATATATGACAATCATGAGTTTTCAACTAATATCTTTCGGTTCTCCACATCAACACAACGAGATATGTTGCTTGAGTATCCATCTGGTACAACAATGTCTTTCAAGGTTTCGAGCATTGTTTGAATTTCTCGTTTACCCATTGTGTATATAGCTGCTGGACAAGTTTTCCCATCTGGTCTTGGCCAAAGCTCTCTTCTGATTTTCGTCATTTTCAAACCCATCCTTGCTTTCAGGTGATCCTTACTTCGATCTTTCTCATTTATCAAAGTGTACAGGATATTATCGCACACATTCTTCTCTATGTGCATAACATCCAGATTGTGTCCAACTTATTGAACTCCCAATAAGGTAACTGAAAGAAACAACTCTTCTTCTTCCATTGTTCTGCTTTTTTTTTCTTTCCTCCATCACCTCTTGCTTTCTTCCTAGGCGGTTCACTCTCCTTCGTCTTCCCAAAAGTAACATTGATCTTCTCAACCTGCTGCAAAATTTCAGAGCCAGATAAGAGTTTGGTTGCCTCTCTTAAATCAACATCACCGTTGAATTTGGATTTTTGTAATCTCCAAGGATGTTCTGCAGGTAAGAAACGTCGACTTCCTATGAAACAATTCTTCCCACTCCCCGCCAAACGAAATGGCTCCTGGTCTAGATTACAAGTGGGGAAAGCTTGTCCTGTATAAGTGTTCCACCCAGATAATAAACTCAGTCCAGGGAAATCACTAATTGTCCACATTAGCGCTACCCTCAACGTGAATGATTCTTTCTTCACTGAATCGTATGCTTCTACGCCTTCCCATAACATTTTCAACTCATCAACTAAAGGTTGTAGGTAGACATCGATATCATTTCCAGGAGCTTTCTTTCCCGGAATGATACCAGACAATATCATACTTGTTGACTTCATGCATTCCCACGGAGGCGTGTTGTATGGCATTAGTACAATTGGCCATGTGCTGTGACTAAGGCTCATATTCCCAAAAGGATTAAAGCCATCAGTAGCAAGACCAAGCCTAACATTTCTCGGATCTGAAGCAAACCCAGGATACCTAGTGTCAAACTCAACCCACGCTTGACCATCTCGTGGATGTCGCGACATTCCATCAATAGTTCTTTCTATAGAATGCCACACCATACTCTCAGCTGTTCTAGGGCACATGAACAATCTTTGCAACCTTGGAATTATTGGAAAGTATCGATATATTTTCAATGCCTTAAGTTTCTTCACTTTGCTTCCATCAACTACGTCATCATCAACACCACCATCCTTGTATCTAGACTACTTTCAAATCCTACAACTCGTCTCATCTATGTCATTACCCAGTACAACATACAATCGTTCACACATGCATGAATTTTCGTGTATCCAAGCCCAAGCCGTTTGATCATTTTCTTTGCAATATATCATGTTGGCGGTATGTTGGCAAACTCGAAAGCTTCATGCAGCAACTCAATGATCATTGATATTGCTTTATCGCTGATGTTATGCATCCCCTTGATATGATAAAGTCTCAAAATGAAAGATAATTTGGAGAACTTCTTACATCCTTCATATAGTACTGTTTCTCCATCTTTTAGTAAATCCCTCAAATTTACATTGTCATCATCAATCGGCTCTTGTATTGGCTCAGGGATGCTGGTGTCATTATCTTCGCTCATAGCAATTTCTTCGTTCATTTGACCTTCCTCATTAACATCTTCATTAGGAAGTACTTAGTAGTAGTCTCGCGGACCTCCTTAGTAACGACACCAAAAGCATCATTAACCATTGAACGAAGTGATCTAATATGATCACTTCCATGCACTATTGTATGTGCAGTCCTAGAAGAAGATCCATAGAGACGCTCTCCATGTCGATCCCAAATAGTATATCCTAGCGGAAATGGCTTGCCGAGTAAATGCTCGTACACATCATCTCTACACAACCACTTCTTGAATCCACATTTTGGACATGGACAGACTATTTGCTCTCCGTCGTTGTTGTTGGAGAAAGCAAAATTCAGAAAGCTTTCTAAGCCAGTCATGTACTCCGGTGATTATCTTGGGGTGTTAATCCAAGATTTTTCCATTAGGAGATACCTGATTTAGTGTAGGGAATAGATTCTCAGTAGTGGAGATCATAATCTATATATAAGTTAACTTAGGTAAAATGCTAAGATGTTATAACATTAATTTAGAATCATGTAGTAGCAAATAATATACTAGTAACTAGTGTTTGTACGAAATTACCATGAAGTAGCTAGCAATATGCTACTGAGTTTAGTTAACTTAAAAACAAACTCTAACTCAACCAATGAATTCTAAAATTAATCATATTCTAACAATTAATTACAAATAACAAACAATTCTACTAATTAATCTCATTTTAAAAATAAATTATAACTACCACATAATTCGTACTGAAAACACATAACACACTAATCATATACTTTTATTCGCATTAAACCACAAAAACAAATTATAACTGAAATCATTTAATCTTGACAACATATTACTAGGAATTAGATTAATCTTGACAACATACATATTACTATACTAGTTAAATCATTTTTATGAGACATGCATATTACAATCAATTAATTTACGTGTAAAAAAAAAGGCTAAGAAATGCATACCTTACACCAAGGTGAGTGACAAAAAGGCAGAAGACAGAACCACGAGAAAATAACTAGTTGATACGGGCACTGAGAAAATAACCACAACATATATAATTAGAACTATTCTAGGAGTCACAGCAATTTCAGTTCACTACAATTCTAATAATCACAACATATACAATTCTAATTCTCTACAATCCTAATAATCATAACATATACAATTCTAATTCTCTACAAAATAAAACGAAATTTAAATTACAATCTAGAAATTAAAAAATTAAATAACTTACACCGATATACAGGAGGAGATGTGAAGGAAGCACGAGTGATGAGAACAGCGTCACAGCAGCTCCTAGCTTGAATGCCGGCAATTTTAGAGGATTTGGGGAGTTGAGAGAGCTTCAAGCTTTGGGGAGGAAGTGCATACTGATTTCTATCGTTGGGTTGGGGTTTTTATATGTTCGCTATTTAGCGTCGGTCTAAAACGCGTGTCAACCGACGCTATCTACACGCGTTTTAGCGTCGGTCATCGATCGACGCTAAACCGATTCTACTGACCAACGCCGAGCTACCCGTCCGGTCAACCAAAAATCAAACCAGGAACGGGTTATAGCGTCGGTTGACAGGCCCATTTTAGCGTTGGTCGGTCAACAACCTACGCTAAAACTCGAAGTCAGCTACTTAGCGTCGGTTGTTGACCGACCGATGCTAAACTCCTTCATTTCAACCGACGCTAAAAGGAGTTTTTTTTGTAGTGAGGTTATCAGCAGATAACTAGTTAACATGTTATTTCGTTGATAACTAGTTAACGATGATTAGTTAACTGGATTTTTTGTTAATAAGTTATCTAGCTAGTTAACTAGTTACTGATTTAGATAGTTAGTAGTTAACCTGATTTTTACTAATAACTTGTTAACATGATTTTTTACAGTTAACTAGTTATCTGCTCATAACTAGTTAACATGTTATCAGTAGATAACTAGTTAACTCAACTAGGTAACATGTTATTTTGTTGTTAACTAGTTATCCAATCGAGTTATCAAGTTGTTAACCAGTTAACCAATCGAGTTAACATGTTATTTTGTTGATAACTAGTTAACGAATTATAGAGTTAACATCGTGATTTATCGACTTAACTAGTTAACCAATCAAGTTAACTAGTTACTGTATTGTTAACTAGTTATCTGATCGAGTTAACTAGTTAACCTTTAATAGTTAACCAATCAAAATTGAGTCATAAGTAAATGAACATGAATCAAACATGAGGAAATTCTCTCATCCTGCAACTTAGAAGAACAATGAAATATTTGACAGCAAACATCTGAAATTGGAACTATATCTTTCAGAACACAACAAAAGGTTGAGGTTTTACAACTCCATAATGACAAGTAGAAATACCAATAAGGCAACAAGATCCACCAAGAAAAATTCTTGGTTGAACCTTGAAACATAAACCAACTCGAACTTAGTGTTCCTCATTCAACACATTGAATTTTCCTTTGATGAATGATGATGGAACTGGTGATTCAACCTTCCTTAGTAGGGTTGGTTACCTAAATAATCACTGAACTTTGGCCAAATAACCCGGAAGTCACTAAACAAAAAAAATTGTTATTGACATTACCATACTTTGACTCATTATTCAGAAGGTCACTGTTAGCTACGGACATCCATTATTCCATCCATCCGCTTATCTGGACTTGCCAACTCCACTGCCACGTCATTTAAAATGCCACATCATTTTTAAGATGTCCAATCATTTTACCGAAGTACCCAAACTGATACCTAACCTAATTCTCCACCCAAATCGGTCTCTTCTCCTTCCTCCTCCTCCCTTCTCCTCCCTCCTCCATGGAATTAGACCCAGCTCTAATCGCACCAACAAATTAAACATCCTCATCTCACTTCTCAACAAATGGCAAATGACCTAGTTCTAATTTCAAATTCTCCACTTGTCTTGTTTTGTTGTCTATGGGGGTAACATCATCGGATCTGAGATCACACACCGCCACAGCACCACCATGACTACTATCGGCGGCGAAGACGGCGGAAAACAGAGCCATCATCACTTTCACTTCCACATCCACTTTCCGCATCTGGATCTGTTCCACCACGGCGGTGGGAAGAAGGGCCGAAGAAAGGCATTCGATTTCCAGTACAGGGAAGGCCCCATCACCATCCCTTGCCACGTCGAGGAGTTCCGCCGCCGCCACTCAGATCCGCCTCCGCCGCCGAATCCAAATCACCCAATCTACTACTCCTCCGTCGTCAAGCTCTTCCTCAGCTAACGGCGCATCCGCGGAGACTATGAAGCGTGGGAGAGTTTTTGAGATGAGCTTGTTGCCGCAGAAAAGCCACCGCCGGCGACGAAACCACCACCGAGCACTTCTTCTTTGAGAAACTTGCTGACATGGCCGACCGCCGATTCCTACAATTAGAACGAGGATGCAGCGGTGGTGCTGTATGTGGAGGATGCTCAGGGGAGCGGAAGATGCGGTGGTAGTGGGAAGATGCTCAGGGGAGCGGAGTCATCAGAGGAGTGAAGATGTTTCCTCCTTTGGTGCATAGGGAAAGAGAAAGTGAAGGGGTAGATCTGGGTAATTAGTTTGGGTGGGTAGTTGAGTTTGATTGGGTTGGGGTTAATCGGATTGGGTTCTTTGGTCGGATGACTAGGCATGTTGGGAAAAATTAACATGATGTGGCAAACTTGTGTGACGTGGCAGTGGAGTTGGCAAGTCCACGTAAGCGGATGGACGGAATAATGGATGTCCGTAGCTAACAGTGACCTTCTGGATAATGAGGCAAAGTATGATAATGTCAATAGCAATTTTTTTTGTTTAGTGACTTCCGGGTTATTTGGCCAAAGTTCAGTGATTATTTAGGTAACCAACCCTTCCTTAGTATGCTATTGCTCCTTCTACACGAATAGTGTAAGGTAAGGTTGTCTCTCCTGAGAAACAAAGTATATCTCCCATCCAAGCTACCCTCGCATCCACTAAGCTCAATCTCACCAGCCTCTTACACCCTTGAGCTAAAAGTCAAACCAGCACTCAAAACCAATAAACGGTAAATACCACCAAAGTTTCATACAATTTTTAATTTTTGTAAATTAAAACAAACTAAAATCGGGAGCATATTAGACCATTTGAATAGCAGAGGCAAAGATAGCAGGATTTCAGTTCCAGCGGTAAAGTGTTTGTCATCAAGGAGGAATCAAATATGGGTGCATATTTTTTATGACGATTTTCCTCCAGTGTGGCTTCTAGGCGTGGAATCGAAAATGAGTATCTGCCTCCGCCGTGGCGTCTGGGCGCAGAATCGATTAGGTTAGAGCAGCAGCGGTAGAGCAAGGCTTTACGAGCCTCTAAAGTAGATGAAGAACTCTCTCATTGTTCTCTTACTTTGGTTTCAATCAATTCCTCAATCGACCTGATTTCTTTGTCGTTTCACTCGTCAAAGATCAAAGGTGATGTGAACCACTGCAACCATGGGCAGACGACCCTAACCACCGCTAGTCTTGGTCCTTCGCTCGAGATCACCGTCGGCACCGGGGGCGGGAAAGTACTTGGACCCGTTGAATTTAGGCACAGTGAGCTTGAGGCTGCTCACATCATCATCGACGTCTTGGGGTGGTCTCCTGTTCTCTTGTTCCAGGTCGTCACAGGGTCTTTCCCTTTCATATTCTTGCTCGGCCGCTCTCTTTTCCATCCGAGCTAGAGCTTCTTGTACCGTGGCGAGGGTTTGAATGATATTGAGAACGTTGGCCTCCATGTGGTTGATTCTTTCGTCTGACATGTTAGTTGAAAGTACAGGGAAGCAAATATGTCTATCTACCCCTCTTCTTAAGTTCAACCTATAATGAACAGAAACCCTAGGGCAGATTGCCTTTCTTTTTGTTTTCTTTTCTTTTTCTTACACAAACTCGAACAAGAACGAAAAATAGATGGGGTTTTCTAGACGGATTTTCTGATAACACGAAAACAAAGATAGGTAGGGTTTTCTCAAGATTTTCTAAGACTGAAAGTAAAGGATATGAATCCAGGGTTTCAAACCTGAAGACTGGGATAGATTGTGGTTCCTTGAGTTGAACCGAAGCTCTGATACCAAGCTGATGTGAACCGCTGCAACCGTGGGCAAACGACCCTAACCACCGCTAGTCTTGGTCCTTTGCTCGAGATCACCGTCGGCACCGGGGGTGGGAAAGTACTTGGACCCGTCGATAATGATTAACCGAGAACCCTAAGTGTCCGGGAATGGCTCCACGACAGAAGGGGAATACTTCTGTTGATAACACCGATCCTAAGCTATGCACGCAGCAAAAACTTAAAGGATTTAAAGAACAAAGTTCTGTTTTATAAATTGATTTGAAAAAGGTTGAGTTTACAATGAGGCCGAGACCTCTTATTTATAGTAGAGGAATTCGTGAAAGAAACTCTAAAAATAATAAAATATTATCCTAGAGTCTTATTTAGAATATAATAAGACTTACTTGCTCCTAAAGAATCGAAACTAAAAGGGAAAATCCGAGTCTAACACTAAAAAAGACTTAAATAAATAAAAACATGCTAAAAACCCAAAACCGGCGGATCCGGTCGGGCTTGTCGCTCACGCGCGGGCCGGATTAGGAAAGCCGGCGCCGCCTTTGCTGTCGGGCTTGGAATTGGCGGCAGCGGCGGTTGCTCGTGCTTGGAAATGCACGGGGCTCCTGATGCTGGGCTCTGGCGGGTCTAATGCTGATGCTGCTCGGCATCCGGGGTTCCTGCTCGACCGGCCCGTTCGGTCCTCCTCCCATTTCTTCATTTCCTTCCATTTCTCCCTGGCTCCTAGGGTGGCAGTTCTAGGCTTGGCTCCTGGCTTTGTATGGGATTGAGGGCGGGTGATAAACCTCCTAGGGCTCGGGCCCGGTGTTGGCCTGATGCCGAGTGCTGGTCGGGGTTCCCGAGCGTCGTGTCCGGCGCCCGGGCGGCCTGTCTTGGGATCGCCAGGTTGGTCAGCAGGGTATATCCGGATCGGGTGATCCGGTCAACATCCTCGTCGTGCCTCTCCTGGCTCCAGGTCTTCATGTAGAGGGTGAGTCGTTCCTTAAAAGCCTTGGATTGGCTACGGGTCAAGGGTAGTTCGGGGCGGGTCCAAGGAACAGGGGGCTCATCAAAAGGTTGATGGCGCTGACTCTGGTTCTCTGATTTTGCCTTGATGGTTCCGATGAAGAGTCTCGGCGAGGAGGGTAGCACGGGGTAGAGAGCTTATGAACTCGATTGACTTATGGATCGAGAAGAGTGATGATGTTGACTGGGGAAGTGGATGAAGCAATCGATGAAAGGGAGGCCGTTCCGGCGAGCTCGGTGGAAGGTCATTATGGAGGAGGATCGGTCGGTGAGCTATTGTGGGGAAGATTTGGAGGCGGCTGTTGTGGGGAAGTGATTAGGGTTTTCTTATTTTTTTTTTAGAAATACCAAACTTACCTCTCCGAATTTAGGTTCGGAACTATTCCAAACTTGAAAGTTTGGACACAGATCCGAAGCCTATGCAATAATAATAATGATATAAATTTGAAAGATACAATAAAATCAAATGGCATATTCAATTTTTTTCTCATCCAACAATGATGTACTGTGAAAATAATAAAATACGGGACTTTCGCATTAGTAATATTTTTTAATAATTAATTATGAAAGTAATAATAAAATTAACAAATTATTCTCACGAGCCAAGCGTGCTCTGTTCTCACTCACTCTTACGATTTTGACGGATTCCCAAGGAAAGCACCACTAGCGCTACTGTTTCATCGAAAATGAGTGAGTTCCCGGCATCAGACCATCCACCAGCTTCTCCAAAACGTTCATGGTCATCGGTGGTAGATCAGCTTGAGACGGATATGGAATTTATGGAGGAATCTCTAAGTGCAATGGTTGATATGGATTATTAAAAATACCGAGATCGGCAGTTGATAAAGGAATTGGAGAAGCTTAAGAGTGTGATGGTGGATCAGTTATCAGGTGAAGCCCCGTCGATTAAGGTGGTGTGAGGTATATGGCAAATTGGCTAAGGGCATCGAGGAGCTAGTAATTGTATCTCCGATTTCAGAGAGATTCTCTTTGTTTGGGTTTGCTTTAGAGAAGCTATGTTAATGGGTGCCCTGATGATAACAACGAAGTGTTACATTGCCATTGAAGAATTGCACCTCTCAATCTATCGAAGCAGAGTAAACCAGCTTGGATCGTTTTCAGTGAAGTACCCACTGAGTTGATTACACAAGAAGGCATCAGCTGGATGGAAAGCAAATTTGGTAAGACCATCAACAAGTACTAGAATATTGTGTGGTCGCGCGATGTCGCTACGCGTTAAATATATTTCTAACTTTGGTGTATTCACCCGTTGAATGAACAAAATGATTTTCTTATTCAAAGTATTTTACGATACATAAATTATATTTTACTGTGTTATATAGATTTAATTTAATAATAAGAGGAAGAGAGAATCTTGTAATAGAAATGGGGAAAGATAAAATAAGGGAAAGCTAAAATAAGAGATTAATAAGATTGAAAACTCAGTTAGGATAAAACAAAATTAGAATGAGATAGTAAAAAACTCCTTAATGAATAGTAACTTGTGTGGTTTATATAGATTTAATAGTTTGCACACCCAAAACAAAGACCAATGAAAAGGTAAAATGGAGGGTAACAAAAAGTTAGAACTGAACCGGATTGGAACTAAAAAGAATTGAAGGAAAACTAAGAAAAACCACTTAATGAATAGTGTAAACCTTTTGTGCTTTATATAGGTTTAATAATAATGTTCTTAGTTCTATAAATGTATGTTATGAGGGGTGACAGAAATGTGGAAAAGAATGAGCTGAGAGTGGACACTGGTGATGAGCAGCCTGATATCATTCTGGTTTCTTTCCCATCTGAGAGAACATATAAGTTTGAGGAATGTAAGAGCAGAATTGCAAAATGGGTTGCTAAAAAATCTAGTTCCTAGTCGAAGTCATTAGTTGTTGTTAGTGGGACTTCAGCAATGTGACCAAGTCTTCTTTTCAAGATAAGAAAACCCCTAAAGTTGAGCCTGCTGGAGGAGGAATAGGCAATAGACTCCTTCTGAAGTGAATGACATACCTATCCAACAGAGAACCACTAAAACTTTCGTGGAGGTGGTTTCTCTGAGCCCTGGTAAGGAGAAAGAGCTCGATGGAAGTGAGGAAAAAGAGAAGGAAATAGGTAATGGAGTTTAGCAGAATGATCATGGAAAGCATAAACAAGGGAGAGTGGTAACCCTAGGGGTTATATAGACAAAAATTTGATTGTGTCACTAATAAAAGGTCATGTGTTGATAAGGCAACAACATAATCGAAGAAGAAAAAGATCGTCTGGATATGGAATATCAGAGGATTCAATGACCCCAGTAGGTATGATTCCTACGTATGTACATAAATAAGTATAAGATAGATATGTTTGTTTTGTTGGAAACTAGAGTTAAAAAAGAAAAGGCTAGTCAAATTTTCAATGCTAGTTTGGTTGGATGGATCAAGGAGTTCTGTTATGAAGGAAGATTTGGTTGGTATGGAAGAATGACATTCATTTGATTGTTCTAAATAGAAGTTCACATTTTATTCACGTGACAATAGATCAATAGATCTCCCTCAAGCTTACTATCGCACATTTGTATATGCATATACCTCTTTCACTGGTAGACATGAAAATAGATCTCCCTCAAACTTACTATTTCACATTTGTATATGCATATACCTCTTTCACTACTAGAAGGGTACTTTATGAGGATATCAAGATATTAAATACTTTTAAATTGCCTTGGTTTATCGGGGCTCACTTTAATGCGATCTTTAATACTCGTGAAACCTCTAATCAATTGACATGTTTTACAAGTATGGAGAAATTCATGGATTTTCTCAAGGATTGTGAATTGGAGGAGAATGCTCTTTCAGGACCTTTATTTACATGGGTTAACAATAGAGCAAGACTTGACAGAGTCCTAGTAGATGGTGATTGAATACTAGATTTTCTTGTAGTACAATTACCATGGTGCCATGTGGTATATATCTTTGATCATTGTGCAGTCTTAATGGATGTGGGGACTAACAAGAAGACCATGTCTAAGCTTTTTAAGTACTTCGATTGTTAGTCGTCTCATGTTGAATTTGATGTCATTTTAGAGGAT
This sequence comes from Linum lewisii, assembly GCA_034768395.1. Taxonomy (NCBI): domain Eukaryota; kingdom Viridiplantae; phylum Streptophyta; class Magnoliopsida; order Malpighiales; family Linaceae; genus Linum; species Linum lewisii. Next base: position 12,481,789 of record CM068297.1, read on the forward strand.
GTTTGGTCCAAAAAGAGTACTGACACACCTTTCTTTAGACTGAACGGGAAGTTAAGGATGCTAAAGGGAAAACTAAAGAAATTATTAATCAGTAGATTGATCGTGGGCCGCCTTAAGGCTCATGATCGTCGGGCTGGACCTATCATAATTTTATTATTAAATAATATTAATATACTAAATGGCATAGTGGTAGGAGTTTGATTTTGAGTGAAAGAGGTCATGGTATTGAATCCCACCAACAACTAATTTTTGAATTATTACTATGATGGTGGCGAATGGTGGCTTGCGGACGGCGATACCGGCGGGCGGTGGCAGATAGCTGTGATGATTTTTCAAAATTCCTAAATTGTCCCCAATTTTTGAACTGTTGGATTAATATTAATTATTTCAATAGCTGAGATCTTTACTTGATGGATAAAAAAATCTTTTCCTTGATAGCAAGCTAATCTCATAATTACATTACTTCACGTTATACTAACTGTTGTTTTATTATTAAGGACACACTTTTGAGCATGGAGGAGCACATACCTTTGAGTAAGGAAGATGTTTCTTTCAAATCAAAATATTGTGATAACCTAGAAGCTTAAGAACTTCGTGTTCTTTCTCTTACCCCTTTGTGGAACTTAGACATAAAAATCTTATGTGTTTTGCCTTTACCCAGTTATGGGACATATTTTGAAGTACATAATTGCATCATTTTCTTCCCACTCTTTCCCACCTTCCCTTTTCCCTTTTTTTTTTTTTTTTTTTTGCATTTTCTAGGTTTGTATTATGATCTATGATATGCTCTCGCCCAGAAGTTACTACGCGTAAAAAACTCATCTCGGAATTTATTAATGATTAGGTGCTTCGGGGCCGATCTTCCCAAAAGAGTACATGATGAATTCATTATATGAGGAATAGGAAACTACGTGTTAAAATATAATTCACAAGATATCAAGAAAACTGGGGGGTGAGTGTTTAGCTCTTAGGTTCCCTAGGGTTGCTGCGGTGGCGCAATTTGCAGATGCGTGTTTGTTCGATTCATTTGTGACTGGTGACAGGTTGGTGTGGCATATTCCTTTGACGACTGTGTTGCGAGGAGGAGCAGAGATGGAGAGAACGAGACTTATGACGCTTCTGGATGGGGTGGATCCAGCTTGGATCTCGCATGGACCTCCAGTTCCCTTCTGGAGGATTTCTGCATCCGGACAGTTCTCGGTTGGATCGTTCTTCAAGGCTTTATCTCTTAAGGTGAATACAGGTATGGACGAGTTCCCGATGAAGGAAGTGTGGGTGGATTTTGCTCCCACCAAGATTACTGGTTTTGTGTGGCAGGTGTTCTACAAGAGTATCTCTACCTTTGATAACCTCCAAAAAAGAGGTTTCATCGGCCGAGTGTGTGTGTTTTGTGCAGAGCCGACCTCGAGTCGGTGTCGCACTTGTTTTTGTCGTGTACTTTTACTGCATCGATTTGGCACACCTTTAGTTCCAAGCTTGCGATTTGGGGTCCGGCACACTTCGACGTGTCAAACTTCATCCGCGAATGGCAAGCGAGGAACTATAGGAGTAGGTTTCAAAGCTTTAAGATGGGGTTGTTACATGCTTTATTGTGGTGCATTTGGGGGGAGAGAAATGACCGAATTTTCAGAGATAGAGTGAGGACGAGAGAGCAATTAGTGTGGAAGATTGCTATTGCCATTTGCAGATGGCTTCAGGTGACTAAAATTACTACACGGGAAGAGACCAAGGAGTGGTTGGATTTATGGCGGGGAGCTATTGACCAGGCTGAGTCCTGCCACTGTTTATGTTTTGTTAGTGGGTGGGGTTGATTTTATGGGTTGGGTGTAAAGGGTACAGGCGTTTTTGTAGGAGGGTTTGTTTTTTGGGGTTTCCTTGTTGATAGGTTTTTCTGGGCAGCCTATCCAACTTGTGTTTTTGCTGCAGGTTGGGATGTGTTTAGTGAACATTTGGCTGTTTTTCGGTTTGGTTTGAGGTGGGGTTGAGCTTTTTGTTTCTGCTTGTTGTATAGACTGTTGGAGTTGGGTTTAATATATATACATCTCATTCATCAAAAAAAAAAAAAAAAACATCACATACTCATAAAAAAAATAAAAAAATAAAAAAAAAACCAACCAACCACACCACATTAATTGATTAATCTTCGGACCACTTCACCTAAAGGAGCCAAAGAGGCCATTCTGCCTAACTCAACAAATAAAGTTTTAATGAAAACTTGGACTCCAATGAATTTAACTTCAATTTATACATTGGTTTCTTAATTAATTAATTCTCTACTCTACTTCCTTTTATAGCAACCAACAATTCTTTTTCTCCCCATTCCAATTAAATTTTTCTTCAGTCTTCAATCCAAAAGGAAGCAATATTATCCAAAGGTTATCAAGTAGTGTTGTAGACTGTGTGTTTGCATGTGTCGTACGTAGATAGATTAGATGTGGAAGCTGAAGATAGCTGAAGGCGGCGGGGAGCTCCTGAGTACAACCAACGGTCATATAGGGAGGCAACACTGGGAGTTCGACCCTAATGCTGGAACTCCTCAAGAAATTGCCGCCGTCGAAAACATTCGACAGCGATTCACACACCATCGATTCAGTATCAAGCAAAGTGCTGATCTCTTGATGAGGATCCAGGTACCTAGATAGACTTGTCTGTCTCTTTCATACTTGTAATGTAATTCTGACTTTTGTTACTTATGAACATGCATGTTAAACATGATTTATCATGTTCTCACCTCATCCAAAAGTGCATATATCCCCAACATCTTTAATTTATGAATAATTTAATTACTAGTCACGTCATCTTATCTTTTTTAGTGTACGTGAAATTGTCATTTATTTGTTAGGTTATTAGACTTGTCTTTGCCACGAGGCCCTAAAGCGCTAGCACCGCAGGTGGTAAGAAAAAAGCTTCCATATCGAATTGAAAAAGAAGAGACTAGCTTGCACACAAGGAACCCCTTCCTTGATTATCAAAGAAAAATTGCAGTCATTGAATTAAATCACATTAATCTAGCGGTTCAGAATATAGAGATAATTCAGTAATTTCAAAATATCATCACAGTCATCCAATCACCCGCTGATCACCGTCAGCCACCAATCACCGACCACCACCACCACTGACCGTCAGTCACCACCAACCACATCAGGTCGTCGTCGGTCACCACCACCACTGGTCACCACCAATCATCTCAATAATAATCTTAAAAAATCAAGTATTGGTGGGATTCAAAGCCATAAACTTATTATCTCAAAATCAAACTCTTACCACTATGCCACTTAACATTGATTTTTTTATAAATACACGCTAATTAATATTATATAATAATAAAATTATTTTATTAAGTAGTGTGCACTTGGTTTGTACAAAATATTTGTACAAAAGTACGAAGTATGTGTACACTAATATAACATTGTATATGTTAAACTTATATGTGTTATATGTTATCATAAATTTGTTATAGCATACAATATTTAGTCGATCATAGTAGATAATATATGTTTATACATACAATATTCCTGATTAATAAAATAAAATACACATATTTAGATGTATATATATTTATAATGGAACAACATGCGGACAACAAAGCTAGTAACTGTATATATCTTTTTACACGTTTGGAGCAACGTACCATCTCGCCGACCAATTCCAAGGATGATGACTATCTTCCTTGCGAAAAATTGCTCTTCCAAGATCTCTAATATGATCATGCATCCAAAACTCATTCCTCTCGTTAAATCTTACAAAGGATTTTAACAAGAGAGTGTTAATTCCACTTTCAGGATAAAACTTACAATCACTCCACATGTAGAAAGGAAAGTCTTTCTCTCTACCGATAAAAAACCAAGCAATGTCAAGAAAGATTTGTTTTTCAATGTCACTTACCTCATTGTAACTATGTTTTAACCTTTCTTACAATTCGGTGGTAGGTATATCTTTCAACTTCATCAACTTTGCTACTCGAAACTCCCTTTGTCTACGAAACAAAAGCGAATCTATGACTATAATAGCCAAAGGAAGCCCAACAGCAACTTTTACAAACTCCATAGATAGAATTGCATCATTTTTCGGAGAATCATCAGTTACAAATGCATGTTTGCTAAAAAGCTGAAGGGCGTGATCATTACTCATTTCTCCAGGTTCTTAGAAATCACATACTTGAAGAACCTGTAGAACCCTTTTGTCTCTCATTGTGATGATAAACCTACTTTCAGGAGAAAAATTGTCCAACTTTCCCAAGATTTTGTCGAACTCAAATAGATCATTCACATCATGAAGAACAACCAGAAACTTGTGCATGTTGACTCTGTCTTTTATTACATGGAGTCCCCCACTAGCATCTTTAACCTTGTACTCGGTTCTTAGAATGTCAGAGATAATCTTGATTTGCAAAGCTATGATACCATCGCTTTTCGACAAAATTTCTCCCGCATCTTCCATAAAGCAAAAATGATCAAATTGTGAATAAAGCTCGTTATAGACAGCCTTAGTTATAGTTGTCTTACTAATACCACCCATTTTGTGGATTCCATTAATTTTCATCGTTGGAGCAGGAGAAAATAAATCATAAAATAACATTTTATATGTTATATATAACATTTTATTTATGTTATGTATAAACATAAATTTGTTATAGCATACAATATTTAGTCGATACTAGTAGATAATATAGATAGCCTCCAACAAGCTAATTTTACAATGTTTTGTCTTCTTTTTAGTTACTACTCATTTATTCATTAGTTTATTTGTTATTTCAATATATTCTTACAGCCTTATGAAATTTAAAGGTTTATACATACAATATTCCTAATTAATAAAATAAAATACACATATTTGCATGTATATATATTTATAATGGAACAACATGCGGACAAAAAAGCTAGTAATTGTATATAGCTTTTTGAACGTGTGGAGCCACGTACCATCTTGCCCACCAATTCCAAGGATGATGACTATTTTCCTTGCGAACAATTGCTCTTCCAAGATCTATAATATGATCATGCATCCAAAACTCATTCCTCTCGTTAAATCTTACAAAGGATCTTAACAAGAGAGTGATGATTCCACTTATGAGTTTAAGAGCCAAAGGAAGGCCAACAACAACTTTTACAAACTCCATAGATAGAATTGCATCATCTTTCGGAGGATCATCAGTTCTAAATGCATGTTTGCTAAAAAGTTGAATGGCGTGACCATTACTCATTTCTCCAGGTTCGTAGAAATCACATTCTTGAAGAACCTGTAGAACCCTTTTGTCTCTCGTTGTGATGATAAACCTACTTTTAGGAGAAAAATTGTCCAACTTTCCCAATTAAGTAATAAGTAAATGATAAACCTACTTTTTAATAATAAGTAATAAGTAAATGGAGGTTTGTCGTGGAATATTTCATAGTACTAAGTAAACGGAATGGCTTCCTCTCAGTTACTTACTGTCCATTTGCTAATTTGAGCACAATGACTTAATGAGAACAAAATCGGTCTATATATGGCTATGCAACCCCATGTGCCCTGTGCATTTCCTTGCGATTTTGGTGAACCTTAAATGTGTCATGATGGTTTTGTTTCTACACCCCCCTCTTCAACAAACTATCGGGTGCACCTCCTCTCATTATCATTAGTGCGATACAGACTTCAAAACACGGCATTTTACATATTTTATATATAACATTTAACTTATATATGTTATTATAGCATACAATATTTAGTAGATAATATATGTTATACCTCCAACAAGCCAATTTTACATGTTTTGTCTTCTTTTCAGTTACTATTCATTTATTCATTATTTTATTTGTTATTTTAATATATTATAACACTCTTATGAAATTTATAGGTTTATACATACAATATTCCTAATTAATAAAATAAAATACACATATTTACATGTCTATATATTTGTAATGAAATGGATAGGCGCTCGCCAACAAGCAGACAAAAAAGCTAGTTGTAATATACTAGAATAATTCCTTAGTATGTCAAACACACAACAATAAACAAATGACAAGAAGAAGATTTATGTGGTTCATTTATCCATGGCAGCAATAATAGGTATGTACACTTCTTGACCATGAACTATATATGTATAAGTATAACTAGCATTTTTTTCGGCCCGTTGGCCGATCTGTGATATTTCCATTGTTTATTTAGTATAATTAGTAAATGAGGAATGATCTTGTTCAGTAATGATAAATATAAGATTATGTTTAGCAAATAATAAACCAACTAAAAATTTGAATTGAAGGATTAACCTTAATAGATCAAAATAATTAACATGTGACTTTATTGAGAACTTAAATATTTTAAAGTAGAAAATATGAACATAGCTAGATAATTGTTTATATAGTACCAAAATACACATAATATTTAAATTGAGTATCGTGATTAATTTTAGAATATTTTGAAAATTAATTAAGTTCAAATTACATACTAAAATAAAATAGAACCCGCTTTACTTATATAGGTTTGATGAATATGCTCAATTCAATGTCAACCCGATCAATACTCTGAATTTGTCAATAGTAAATAACTTGTAAACCGCTTTACATACGGTCCCATGACTCATACTATTACACACTTGTGACCTCACTGGTCATTTCTCTTACTAAGGTACAATCTTATTTCTCCAATTTTCTCTAGCTCAATGGATATATTAATTGACAAATACTTCTCTTAAATATTCATAATTTTATGAAACTCAATTTTTTTAAATTTATACTTCTCTTAAACAATCTTATCAAATGAGTGATATGTTCTAAACTAATATGACTTCAAAAAATTTGTAACAAAATATTTGATTTACCAACAAAAGTAAGTTCAAGACAAATAGAAAAAGATTGCAACTCTCTCTAAACATTTGCAAACAAATAAAATTGAGACTAAAAAAATCAACACTGTGAAAAATATTATTTTGAGGAATGAAATCTTAATTGGCCCGTTAAAACTTAGAAGAATATGGAAATAAGGATCATGTTATATGAATATATTTAGGTTTGATGAATATGCCCAATTCAATCTGACTCAATCCGATTAATACTATGAATTTGTTAATAGTAAATGACTTGTTACCCGCTTTACTTACGATCTCATGACTCATACTATTACACACTTGTGACCTCATTGGTCATTGCTCTTACTAAAGTACAATATTATTTATCCAATTTTTTCCAGCTTAAGGTATTAATTGACAAATACTTCTCTTAAATATTCATAATTTTATGCAACTCATTTTTTAAACTATACTTCTCTTTATAAACTTTCCAAATGAGTGATGTCTTATAAACAAATATGACTTCAAAAAAATTGATTTACCAACAAAAGTAAGTTCAAGACAAACAAAAAATTATATTGCAATTTTCCCTTGAAATATTTGCAAACAAATAAAGTCAAGACTAAAAAAACAACACTGGCCAAATTTTTTTTTGAGGAATGAAACATCAATTGGCCCATTAAAACATATAAAAATGTGGAAATTATGATTTTGATATATGAATATATTTAGGCTTGATAAGTATGCCCAATTTAAACTAACTTAACTCAATCAATACTCTGAATTTGTTAATAGTAAATGACTTGAAACCTAATTTTCATGACTCATACTATTACACACTTAGGACCTCACTGATCATTGCTCTTATTGAGGCACAACCTTATCCCTCTAATTTTCTATAGCTCAATTGATATATTAACTAACAAATACTTATTTTAGATATTTATAACTTAGATAACTTAAATGGCTTCAACACATATAAATAATGTGCTTTAATTTTTTAAATAATCTATAACTCGTAGTTAGCTTGAATATCTTTCAAGAATTCATTTGAGCAAATAAATTATCTAATATAATAATTTAATTATTCTATAAAATATCATGATTCAATCAATATCCAGTTTATATGTCTCATTCCCACATTATCATAACGCGTGTGAAATATATTAGTCTTGTATATACATTCATAGAGTGATAAGTAAGGTGTTCGAGTATATGATACCAGAGATAATATGTGGCAAAGAAATAAATTATCTCATTTTAATCTCAAATTAATTAAATATCAACACAGAACTCAAATTAAACAAAAGTATCATCATCTCACAATAAACTATAGGGTTGATTACCCAAATAATCACTGAACTTTGAGCAAATAACCCACCAGTCACCGAATTATGAAAAATTACCCAGTGCTCACCCAACTTCAACCTATTATCCTAGCAGTCACTACCGTCTACGGACATCCAAAATTCTGTTAGTTTGCTTACGTGGCGATGACAAGTCAATTGCCACATCATTTAAAGTTGCCACCTCAGATTCTATCTACCCAAAATTAACCAAGCACCTAACCCAATTACCCACCCGACATAATTAACCAAACCAGATGGGTCATTTGTTTGATTTAGGGTCGTCTTCAACCCACAATGAAACTCCGTCCCGACACCAAGACCAATCACCACGCCGCCGCTGCCACAACTCCAGCGCCGCCAAACTTCAATTCCCGTCCGACCGTCGCTTAGTATTCCTTCTTCAGACCGATTCTACTAACAATCACCCCATCCGTCCACTCCCAAACCGCTGCCGACAATGAACCTCGCCCACTCGACTTCTCCGCCTCCACTCCCAAACTCCGTCACAAATCAAATTCCTAATTTTGAAGAAAATCAACAAATCGCCAACGGAAGGAGGTTGTGGAAGTGCTGCTTTAGGGAGGAAGGAGGCTTGGGAGGTTTTCTTGGAAGGTACTGCCTCGTGCAGATGGTTGGTGTTTTTCTTTGTGTTTGGGTTTGAGCAGATCTGATTAAACACCTTAGCAATCGGAAGCTTTCGTGCTTCGGCCGTGGAATCATGGGTCGATTAGGAAACAATTTAATTTCTTAATAAATCAATCGACCTAATCTGATTTAAAAAACACAGGATCGGTATCGAGTAATTATTCACAGGAGAGGTAGTTGGGAACTAGGGTTGTTGCATTCTTGGGGAGTTAATTGAATAGTTCATCGTCGACCCGACCCCCACTCCGGTGCATGTTGCTGCTCCGGTGATGAGACAGTCAACCAACAGTTGACGACGAGGTCTGGGCAGAGGTTGTCGGAGGATGCCCTTCTTGGCACCGGCTAGGAGAGAGAAGAGAGAGAGCTTGGGGACGGTGGAGGGATCGTCCCAAAGTGCGGCGGCTGCTTGATTAAACGCATCTCCGTGTCAAGGAGGGGAAGACGGTTTGGCGTTGAGGAACGGGAGTGAGGATGATTGATATTGAACGAGAGTAACCCAGATCTGGCGACAGCTGGACTGATTCCGGCCGGAGGAGATGCGGATGCCCACGGCGACGTCTTGGTCCGGGAGCCAGTTGATGGAGAAGGGACCTCGGTGGGTTGATAAATTGGGTTTAGGGTTGGGTAATTGGGTGTTTGATTTTGGGTTTAAGTTTATTGGGCGAAAATCTGCCACCTCAGCTAAGTGGTGACATGGAAACCCATGTGGCATGTCCACGTCAGCTGACTAACTGAATTTTGGATGTCTGTTGACGGTAGTGACTGCTAGGATAATCGTCCAAAGTTCGGTAATGGTTGGGTAATTTTTTTTACTTCGGTGAGTGACGGGTTATTTGGCCATAGTTTAGTGATGGTTTGGGTAATCAACCCATAAACTATATGAATGAATTATTACCATACTTTCATCCACTCTACTCTCTATTCAATTTGTCACTTCCATTCTACAATAAACTGTTGGTATCATAAAATAAATGAATGTGGAAAATCATTAAAGGCAAAATATGCTTCAAATTGTGCAATAAAATGTCGATAAGCAATGTGCTTTAATATTTTTATATAAATATAAATTTAGCTTGTCTAGTTTAGCTGATAAATTAGCTTGTTTTTATCCTTGAGGTTGTGGGATTGAGTCTTGTAGTTGTTGAAAATTTAACATTTTCATAGAAAAAGACATTTTATATAGAAAAACATTTTATATAGGTCCATTTTTTATCATTGCAAAGGAGAAAATACATAAACAATTATACTGTTTTTCGAACAAACTTTTCAAATGAGCGAAGTACACTTAATCAATATGAATTGGAATAATTTACCAACAAAAGTAAGTTGAAGATAAACGGAACACGAAATTGCAACTCTATCAAAACATTTACAAATAAATAAAGTCAAGATTAAAATAAACAACACTGTCCAAAAAAAACATTTTGAGGAATGAAACCTCAACTGGCCCATTTAAACTTAGAATAACTGGAAATAAAGATCATGTTATATGAATATATTTAGGTTTAATGAATATGTCAGATTCAACTGAACTCGATCAATACTTTGAATTTTTTAATAGTAAATGACTTGCAAAAATGGTCTATATATTCTAAAAAAATAATTTATATATCAAAATATCAAATATTTTTAATTATATATGACAACCAAATTAAAAGTACTCTTATGATTTTTAGGCACATGAGCTTACTTAATTCTTAAAATCTTTCTACATGTCTAAAGTTAGAGGAATAATTAAAAGATATTCCAAGCCGTTTCTTGAAAAAAATCCACTACAGGTTATGGAGTAATATATCTTATTTACTTTAAAAGGCCGGTGTATCCTTAAAAATTTAATTAACTTAAAAAATTTAGAAAATAAACCATTCCAGCTGAATTTTATATTTAAAAGAGACAATATACATGCATACATAATATATTATTTGCTTCAAATTCCTATATATCTTTATACCTTTAATATGAGAAAGCTGGAAAATAAAAAAATTAAATGGATTTTATATTTGATTTATTATATACTTTAAAGTCTACTATACCATCTTGATCATATTATTTTAATATGAAAAATCCAATTTTTAATGTTAATGATTCTCTTAGTTGATTGATTAACATCTGTATCATATATTTTTATATGAATTATTATAACACTCAAATATAAAATAATTTAGTTAAAACATATATTATTTATTAATTTCAAATATACATATATATACATATATAATATATTAACATATTATATATATATATATAAATATAATATCAAAGTGAAATTATTAGTTAAACTGTTTTTGGATGATTTAAAATTTTAGATAAAGTACCATATATTATATCGATTTAGGATGATTTTAATGTTTTACAATTTTATTGATTTAATGTGTTGAATGAATCGTATATTAGGCCATTGACGATGTTAGAGAACAAATTTATTGAATGTGTTTGGAAAATTTTAGTGTATAGTACATTGCAAAATTATCAAAGTGTGAATCGTAGCTAAAGTTTTTTAGTATCATTTTGTATGTTATTGTAATTATATTTATACTAATTTATTGATTTATTTAATTGTGTATAACAATTTAATATTTTGAATGAATTATGTATTCGATCCATTAACGTTTTCAATGAACTATATGATTGAATGTGTCCCTTTTACTATTTTATAACCGATTTAACACCCTCTACTTTGAAAATTTTAACAAATATGCCTCTACATTTTTCTTTTCATATATTTTGCGTCTAATAAGTTGATTATACGTGCTACGCCATATTATTTATCCACAACATCACTGATCGAGATGTCCACAATGTGAAAATATTTAATTAAAAAGAAAACAAAAAGGAAAAACATTATAATTACCATTATGTACGGAGGTGTTTTTGTGGTATTCTTTTTTCTTTTTTCTTTCTAATTTAAATAATTTTGGGTTGTGAACATTCCAATCAACGATAAGTTGTACAAATAATATGAAGTAGCACGTATAGTCAACTCATTAGACGAATGAAAAGATAAATGGAGGGGCATATTTGTTAAAATTTTCAAAGTAGAGGGTGTTAAATCGGTTAGAAAATAGTAAAAGGGTATGTTTGTTACTTTGCATAGTAGAGGGGCAAAAAGGTGTATAACAATTAAGATTTTGAATAAACAACATATTCGGCTTGTTTACGTTGTAAGTGAATAATATGATTGAATATGACTGAAAATTTTGTGGTGTAATGTATAGATGCAAGTAATGCTTAATGTGCGGTCTGATATCCTGCACGTAGTCTTTAATATTATATTAATCGTTTACTAAAATATATTAAGATTGGTGTCGTTGGATTCGAAAATTAAAACGAACAACATTTGTGAAGGAAATAATATGTTTGAAGTAGCACATAAAATGTTATGAAAAGAAAACTAATTAAAAGGAAAAGAAACAGGGAAGAGAGAGTTTGAAAAATTAAATAAAAAATAAATTTGATGAAATAGTATTTAATTACTTATTTATGCATGAGAATTGAGAAGAAAGAATGTGTGATGAGAGAGAAACCTAAACTCAAGGAGAGGAGGCAAAAGCTTATGTGGCAATGCATTTTTATCCAAAATGTTTATATAATGTTTTAGAGATGTGAATTGATATTACTCAAAATAGGGACACTCAAGTGTTTTGTGGTTAACCACTAACTAGAAGTTAACAAAAAACTGTAATCACAAACAGCGCTTGCAATTAGTAAGTAGTTAACCTCAAACCACAAAAATAACTGCAGTTAGTGTTTATAACTACAAATCACAAACTAAAACTAACTTCTATATCTAATCCTAGCTACGACATTGAGCTGAAACCCAGAAACTTCTATTGACATGAACATGAACATACCAATAGATCAATTCAAGATACAATAGTAGATCAAAAGAAGATTGAAAGAGATCCAACCCCCCTTTCAAGACACCATAGATCACTACATGTCATCTCAACTAATTATGACATTCGATCTTTTTAACTTCATAGTCACTTGCTTCGTCAATGACAAATCAAACTTTTGGATATAAGAACACAGACAAAGACGGGTATATTAACATTGGAATGATAGTTTTAAGATTTCCTCGGAGCAACAAATGATATTTATAAGAACACGTAACACTCTAACAAAGCATGTTACGTGTTCTTATAAATGAGCAAATGTTGATGTACCTTCTCAACAAGTACACCTCTCAGGAAAACAAAATGAGCAAATGTTCCTCCACCCTTTTTGTGCTTGGAATTGGAAAACCCAAAACCCATTTATTAGGGTTTCAAACTCCAAACACAATTGGTATTCAGAAATCAAGTATCCACCAGAAACTCAGCCAATTTAGGTGGATATTATTCGTTGACCGGGTAAAGTTGACAGGTACGAGAAAACCCAGTATCCCAAACTCTGGATGGCAACCGGAGACGTTTGATCTTCTTAACTTTTCAGAGTTACTTTCTCCCACCAACATCATATCGAATTTCAGAGTGAGCGGGTTGGGATTTCCTCGAAGCAACAAACAAGGTTTTTAAGAGTCTCGCAAACACAACACTCTGACTAAGCATTTCATATAAGAAAGTAAAAAGAATAATCAAGTCATATCCTGATCCAGCAGGCAACCCAACCCAATGACGGAGCTAGGAGAAGTCCATCCTAGGTCGGCCTTATGTTCCCCTAGACCCAAATAGCTATACTATGTGTACTTATTTATACGAAAATACATTCAGTTTGAGTCTACTTGAGTCCTGACTCTACCACTTACTTAACCAAGTCCACCAACTCTAGACTTTATTGTTGACTAGATGACACTGAAACAGGGTGTTAACCAGATTATTAAGATCACTTCTAAACAAGTACACCTCCCCATAACCAACCTTTAGTACTTGGGAAAACAAAATGATCAAAGTGTTCTCCCCGCCTTGATGGTTTCTTTGAAAACCCCAAGATTCATTACAGGGTTCAAACTACATATGTATCTACTCTTAGTACTAATTGGCCCTTTAATTCAATAGAACTATAGCATGTATGCTTAATTCACAAGTTTACTTTTGGGGTCGCAGAGATGAGTTTGGTAGTAAGAAAGCTTTCTGATAAAGGGTTTTTACTTGGCAAGAAGCTCACAAAAGAGAACCCAAGTGGGAGAATACCAGCAGCAGTGAAACTGAGCGATGAAAGAATGACAAAAGAAGCTGTAGAAACCACATTAAGAAGGGGTATTAGCTTCTACTCTTGTATTCAAGCTCATGATGGTCACTGGCCTGCTGAATCTGCTGGCCCTCTCTTTTTCATGCCCCCTTTGGTAACTACTTTACACTTTCTAACCTTTCCTTTCCTATACAAAATCACCATTACTATTGTCTTATGATCTCTCTTTTCTCTTTTCATAGGTAATGGCTTTGTATGTGACTGGATCACTTAATTCTGTACTGTCATTCGAGCACCAGAAAGAAATCAAGCGTTACATTTACAACCATCAGGCAATCTCATCATCAATTCCTAAACCTATTTTTATGAAATGAGTAGTAAATGGAGCTAGCAATGTGAAACAGAATGAAGATGGAGGATGGGGATTGCACATAGAAGGGCACAGCACAATGTTTGGATCAGCACTCAGCTACATATGTTTGAGACTTCTTGGAGAAGGCTCTGAAGATAAGGCCGCAATCTCTCGAGGCAGAAAATGGATCCTAGATCATGGCGGCTTACTCAGTATACCTTCATGGGGAAAGTTCTGGGTCTCTGTAAGTAGCATTTGCAGCTTTCTGGGTAGAAATTCTTCTGCTTATGCAAGTTTGATACATATCGATCGACAATTTATAATAGGTACTTGGATTGTATGAGTGGTCGGGCTGCAACCCATTTCCTCCAGAGTTATGGCTTGTTCCACTAAGCTCTCCTATTCATCCAGGTAAATAAGCTATCTCATTCCATTCAAGATGAGGATTTTCCAGAACTATATAACGATGTTTTCTTCATTATATTGTGTTCTTGTTCAGGGAAGATGCTGTGTTACTGCCGGCTGGTTTACATGCCAATGTCATACCTCTACGGCAGAAGGTTTGTTGGCCCAATTACTCAACTTATTCTGAGGCTAAGGGAAGAGCTATACAACGAGCCCTATCATGTCGTCAACTGGAATGCAGCAAGAAACACTGTTGCAAAGGAGGATGTGTACTACCCTCATCCTCTAATACAGGACTTAACATGGGGATTCCTTCACCATTTTGTCGAGCCCGTAATGAAGCGTTGGCCATTCTCTAAGCTGAGGGACAAGTCACTAAGAGTTGCAATGGAACATGTCCACTATGAGGATGAGAACAGCAGGTATCTCTGTATCGGCTCCGTTGAGAAGGTTCTGTGTCTAATGGCTTGCTGGGTTGAAGATCCTAATTCAGAAGCCTACAGGCGCCATCTAGCTAGGCTCCCTGATTATTACTGGCTTGCTGAAGATGGTTTGAAGATGCAGACTTTTGGGAGTCAAACATGGGATGTTGCTTTTGCAGTTCAGGCAATCATGTCAAGTAACCTGTGCAATGAGTACGGACCAACTCTTCGAAAAGCACACGATTTCATTAAAGCTTCGCAGGTAAGAGAGAATCCGAGTGGTGATTTCAAGGCAATGTATAGGCATATATCAAAAGGGTCATGGACATTCTCAGCTCAAGATCACGGCTGGCAAGTTTCTGACTGCACTGCTGAAGGTCTCAAGGTGATCATCAATTAGGGTTCATAAATTCAACCCTTTAAAGGGTTTTCCTTTTTATTTATTTTTTTTGTTGAAAATGTTTGTTCCTCTTGTACACTCTGTAGTGTGCCCTTTTATTCTCCCAAATGCCTACTGATCTTGTTGGGGAGCCAATGGAAAAAGAAAGGTTGTTTGATGCTGTGAATGTTATTCTTTCACTCCAAGTAAGCAAACTACTAAATTCATCTAAATGTGTCCTTAATCCCTCCCATTCAAACTGTGTTTGAATTTCTGGTCTTTTTGCCTAATTACAAAACTGCAGAGCAAGAATGGAGGATTCCCTGCTTGGGAGAAACAAAGAGCATTTGGATGGCTGGAGGTAAGCAACCAGCTTGCATGTATCTAGTTCTCTTGAGTTGCATTATTCTTACTAATAAAAGTTGCTTGTCTTGTGCAGAAGTTCAATCCGACCGAGTTTTTCGAAGACACTATGATTGAACGCGAGTAAGAAACATGCATACATACAGAGAGCATGGCTCGGACATTTGGGTCACAACAAATTTAATCAAGTGTGTGTGAATTTGAATGTAGGTATGTGGAATGTAGTGGATCAGCAATTCAGAGTCTGGCAATGTTTAGAGACCACTACCCTGGACATAGAAGAAAGGAAGTTGACATGGCCATTGCAAAAGGAGTAGAATACATTGAAAACACACAAAATCCTGATGGTTCATGGTACAATCTCTCAACTCAACTAAACTCAATAGAAATCAAGTGTACCATCTCATGGGACAAGTAATATAAACAGGTATGGATGTTGGGGGATATGCTACACATACGGGACGTGGTTTGGCGTAAAGGGGCTGGTTGCTTGTGGTAGAAGCTACAGCAATAGCCCGGCATTACGAAAAGCATGCAAGTTCTTGCTGTCCAAGCAACTCCCATGTGGTGGATGGGGAGAGAGTTATCTTTCAAGCCAAAACAAGGTGTATACTAATTTGGAAGGAGGAGATAGGGCAAATCTGGTCCAGACAGCCTGGGCTTTGCTCTCTCTTATTCATGCTGGACATGGAAAAGTGGATCGAGCAGCAATAGAAAAGGGGATAAGGGTATTAATCAATTCACAAATGGAGGATGGAGACTTCCCTCAGCAGGAAATAACTGGTGTTTTCATGAGGAACTGTGCACTCAACTATTCCTCCTACAGAAACATCTTCCCCATTTGGGCTCTTGGTGAATACCTCACAACCTTTCTGCATCCATAGAACATAATAGTATTTGTCTAAATAAAGCAGTATGGCCTACTAAGGGGTCGTTTGGTATAGGGGATTGAGAATTAGAGGAAATATGAAAATAGGGGAATGGTGGAAAAGTGTTTGTTAAAAGTTGGAGGATGTTAAATTACATTGTTTGGCATGTATATTTGGTAAAGAAAATAGGAGGGGAAGACAGTGGGTCCCATTATTCTATTTGGGGAAAGTCAGAATTTCTGATAAAAGTAGAAATTGTCAGAATACACATTCTGGAGACAATAAGAAACTCTGGGTATCTGAAATACAAAACTCCAGCTTCATTAGACAGTAAACAAACAAGGATATCTCAGAATACAGAGTTTCCAAGAAACACAGCTGGATTTCCCCTATAACCCAAACGACCCCTAAGTCATATCTGGGATTTATGATAATGGGATTGTTTCATTTCTACCTTTAGTTTTCACTCTATACTCAGCCAAGTGAAAGCATAATTATATAAACTATGTATAGTGAATGAGACGTATCTTTCTTTCATCTTCCGATCCCATGGAATAATCAGTGATTCAGAAATCACTAGATTGCCAATGTGAAAACGAGATGGAGCAACAAAGCGCACAGTATATGGAAGCTCCAACCAACAACCTATTAAACAATGCACTACAACAGGAGTTTCAGAAAACATTGTCAAGACTGACTGACTTACATTAGACGCTCATAGACATAATCTGTCGGGCAAGACCAGGATCCTGCTGCAGGAGTTCCCTCAGGTTGTTCTCCACCTCACCAATCTGCTTCTCCAGGTACTCCTTCGATGTCTGTTCAAACCACAAACGCCACATACTGCTTCCCGTTACCATTTTTCAAGAAATGCAGACACTCGTCCAACTCGATACAAACAAACAACTGCCACATCTTAGGTTCTAATGGAAAACCTATCAACTATTGAATATCTTGGATTCATTTACCCTAAAAATAGAGTATACAGATTCACCCTCAACTCATGATGGTGTTGACTGACAAGACATCTTTCTGCTATTAAAACAACACAAGCATATACCAAGCATGTCAGGGGAAACCGAATCATCCTCATCAGCAAAATTGGATGTTGTGTTGACATGGCTTGCTTGGCGTGGAATACCCACAAGGTTAAGTCATAAATTATATTCGTGTAATAAGTTTATTTTGTAGGCCACAGAACCAAACTCTTGCATTGATTTATGATAATCCTAGTGTCAACTTAGATGATGAACCCAGATTCCAATTAGGAAACATGTGGAAGATGTGTGAAAGGAGATCACCATAAGCTGGATACTAATCTCTCTAATTTGATTTGGAGCTGAGAAGAGAGAACAGAGAGGCTGTACCTGCAGTGATGCTATTGCAGCTTCGCTGTCCTTGTGCTTTTGCTCTTGCTCAGTCATCAAGACAGATTTAGGTTCCAAGATAAACCTAACCACCGCTCAAGAGAAAAACAAATCCATCACATAAAGTCACAAATTGAACAGCAAATAAACCATCGTCGAGGGGAGTACAAGTAAACAGTACAGTACTCACGTTCTCCCTGCAAAAGGATGAAGACATGAATGTCAACCATAATTATTCCCAATAACATAAACGCAGCTGAATGAAACACTGCACATCAGCTCAATACACCACCGATGGGTGACAAGGAAATCGCAAAGACTAGAAATAGAATGCCACATAAAGAGTTTCAGATAATGAAACTTAAAGCACGAACCTATGGACTTGTATGTGTTTGTATCATCAGGCAGCTGTTGCAACTCCTGCATAGTCAGGTAAGCACGCTTCTTTTCCCCCTCTTTAGTTCGCATCTGGTTCTGCACCTGAAGTGAAACCAAATATCAGTCACGACTAATGATAAAAATAACATTCTCGCGCATTCAGTTTCGAAGTAAGAAACATCAAAATAAGCAAGGAAGTCAAACACAAAGTCAAGCCAAAGAAGAAGTGTAAAAAAAGTAAGCTTTCACTGGTCTCCCCTCGTCACTTTTTATTTTATTTTCTGACTTGCAAAATGAATATCAAATGGCATGCTAGATTCATTCCCAATTCATGACAATCCATCTAACAGTAATGGCACTGCCAAAACAAGGCAGGTAACGGACCATGAAAATATTTGAATTAACAAGAAAAGCACGAAATTAAATGGCGTGCTAGAATGAAATCCTAATGCAGATTACCAATTCTAGGTCAACACAATCATATACCAATCTAGAATCAACCTATGGGTCTTCCGTTATACATATAGGTATACAGATTGAAACCAGAGATCTGTAAACTCAGCCCGCGTTAATATAATGACGGAGCAGATACTTTTACCATGAGAGTCAAGGGAACAAAACTTGCACTCAGATTGTTTGGGATTTCAATATTCAACAAACTATACTAATGATCACAAGGCTAACACAGAAAAAACATTAACAGAAGGAAGCTCACCTGTTTCAGTTTGGCAGTAGTCTCGATCATGCGACCTTGGATCTCCATAAAAGCCTGTGAATTCAGCAGACCCGCATGATTCGAAAACGCATGTTAGATTCCTTCAAGAATTCAGAGAAAAGGAAGAGTTTGAGAGGTAACTGGAAGCTATTCTTACAGTTCTGTTGGCTTCGTCCGCCATTAGGGAAACGATGTAGTGAGATAGTGCTGACGGACTGATCAAGCGCCGGGTACTAGGGAGGAGTTCCGCTGATTTCTAGGGTTTTCGGAGTCGAGGTTCAACAGGGTAGAAACTCAAAAGGAAGGAAATGCTGCCTGAATCAAACTGGACTCAAACCGAATGAGCGAGAGAGTCAAAGCTTAAGGCATTTTCCTGCTTACATGCAATTCTAACCGAATTCGATTCCAATACAATTATTAGGGGTCGTTTGTGACAGAGAATTGGTTTGGAGAGAATTCAATTCTCTAGAAAATTGAATTCTCTAAGAATTTGGCATTCTACAGGCTATTTCGAAAATCAACCGTTTGGATTAGTGAATGTATGAGATTCTTGGGGTGAAAAAAATATATATAAATAAAATAATCAATGTGAAAAGACCAAAATACCCAACTTTACCTTATCATCTTTTACCTTCTTCCCCTTAAAATGGGTATTATTGTCATTGCCTCTTGAATTCACCCTAGAATGTCACATTCTAGGCTTTCCATCAGAGAATTTGGAAGGGGTCCGAATTCTAGGATGGGCCCACTCCTAAAATTCAATTCTAGGCAATTTCGGGCACTTTTTTACGGGTTGGTTACCTAAATAGTCACCGAACTTTGGCCAAATAACCCAGAAGTCACTAAACAAAAAAAATTGCTATTGAAATTACCAAACTTTGAGCCATTTTCCGGAGAGGTCACTGTTAGCTACGAACATCCATTTTTCCGTCCATCCGCCTATGTGGACTTGCCAACTCATCCTCCACATCATTTAAAGTGCCTAGTCATCTAACCAAAGAACTTAATCTGATTAACCCCAACCTAATCAAATCTAACCGAAAAGTTAGATCTTTCTTCCTCTCTCTCTCCCTCCTCCATCCTCAACACCCACACCACACTCCTCCTGCCTCCTTCTTCCCACCATCACCGCAACCACCACTGCCGCCGCGCGCCGCCGCTGCCCGCGCCGCCGCCTCTCTTCCAGATCCCCAATAGCCATCCCATCTCTCCTCCAAACAAGCCCAATTCCGTCGAAAAATGACTCTGGTGATTTCACCTGCGTCTCCTCCGCCGTCGCCAACCTCACCCTCGATTTCTCCTCCCACGACCGCTCCGTCAACCCGCCTCCCCACTCCGTCGTCGCTGTCCTCCCTCCCTGCGACCCTTCTGATTTCACCATCTCTGATGCACCAAAGGAGCCGCTGCCTCTCGCCGTCCGACCTAATCCTCCTCTTCTTCCTCCACGCACTGCCTCTCCCCGCCGTCTCCACTCTTTCGACGAGTCAATCCTCAACACCCCAATCCCACTCCACTCAAATCAAATCCTCAACACCCCAATCCCACTCCACCCAAATCAAATCCTCGGCGGCTCCAATCCCACTCCACCCAAATCAAATCCTCGGCGGCTCCAATCCTCGGCAGCTTTTCTGTCAGATGTAGGGAAGGGGTCGAAGCAGGGGACCAAGTTCCTTCATCTCTCCATGCGAGTCGGTGCTTGGCAGACCCTTCCGCCGCCTCCCCACTTCGCCGACTCAGCTCCTTCATCTTCCTCTTCCCCTCCTTCCTTCAGATCTGACCACCGGCGGATGAGTGCAGACACGGCGGTCGGCGGAGCTTCCTCGGCGGCGGGCGGCGGTGGCGGGCTCGCGGCGGCGGCGGCGGCGGGGCGGCGGCGGCGCGAGGGTTGTGCGATTTCGGAGAAGGAGGAGGAGGGAGGAGAGTTTCAGATCTGGTTTCCTGACCAGATCTGATTTTTTATTTGGTTTTTTCGGTTAGATTATTATGTAATTGGGTCGGGTTGATAATTGGTTGGGTGTTTGGGTTAATTTTGGGTAGATAGGATCTGATGTGGCACTTTAAATGATGTGGAGGATGAGTTGGCAAGTCCACATAGGCGGATGGACGAAAAAATGGATGTCCGTAGCTAACAGTGACCTCTCCGAAAAATGGCTCAAAGTTTGGTAATGTCAATAGCAATTTTTTTTGTTTAGTGACTTCTGAGTTATTTGGCCAAAGTTCGGTGACTATTTATGTAACCAACCCACTTTTTTACGAAACAAACGATGGAATTTAATGAATTCTAGGATGAGACCTAATTCTAGGCAATTCTCACCCCCGAATTCTCTGTCACAAACGACCCCTTAATTCCAGCGAAATTCAATTCCATGTTTTCCAGACCAGTGACATTACGGAATTAAAGCAACCACCAAACCTAAATTACAATCTTATCCCTAAGTTATTATCCACAAAACCCTAATTTTTCATATTCATAAAAAGAAAAGCATCACATAGTCTTCTTCCTCCCTGCTCTTCCGTCGTCGTCTTCCTTTACTGTTTCTTTCTTCATCGTGGTAAAAGATGATTCCAGTGCAGTTTTCTTTAAAAAAAGTTGGAAGATGGTAAAAGATGATGCTCTAGATGTTGTTTGAAGTTTTTTTTTTAAAGTGTTATATGCCTATAAGTATGTTAGTTCCATCCTGCTGACTCTTTTTCCTAAAAAAAAACAATGTTGCTGATATGAAAAAGTTTAGACCTATCTCGTGTTGTAATGTGATCTACAAAGTGGTGTAAAAGGTGTTGGCTAATAGGTTGTCTATTGTGTTGCCTCACTTGATTTGTGAATCTCAAACAACTTTCATCAAGGGAAGAAGCATAGGAGATGACATACTTCTAGCACATGAACTCCTTAGATGCTATGTAAGGCCAGGTATTTCACCACGATGTGCTACAAAAGTTGACTTAATGAAGGCTTTTGATTTAGTGGAATGGACATTGCTCTTAGAAACTCTTAAAGTTATGGATTTCCTTGATATCCATATCAACTGGATAATAGCATGTTTTCATTCCTCCATGTTGTCTGTGAATGTTAATGGCACTTCAAAAGGTTACTTTCCTATTATGAGAGGATTGAGACAGGGGATCCAATCTCTTCTTATCTCTATGGAGGCCCTTAGTTGCTTATTTGTTGATTCCATTGCTAGAAAGGCCTTCCAGTTCCATCTTTACTGTAAAGGAATTAAGTTAGCTCATCTTAGCTTTGATGATGACCTACTAATTTTCACCAAAGCAAATGATGATGCTATAAATGAAGTTACTTCTGTGTGGAAGAATTTGAATGATTATTTCGATCTGAGGTTTAACCCAGATAAAAGTCATATCTACATGGCAAGGGTAGATAATGATATGGCTAGGAGTTTAGTTTGTGCTTCAGGTTTTTGTCAAAATGAGTTGCCCTTTAGATACCTTGGCGTTCCACTTACCTCGGGAAAGCTCAAGAAGAAGGATTGCAAAACTCTTGTTGATCGAATTACAAGCAGAGTTACAAACTGGAGATCAAAATTGTTGTCATATGCTGGAAGATGCCAACTTATTGAGTCAGTTGTGGAGGGAGGGGGGTTAATTCTTTAGTATTAGATGTCCCACTTTATTCTCCCCTCAGGTATGACTAAAGAGACTGAGAAATCTGCAATGATTTCTTGTGGGGCAAGACAGATGGTAAAGGGAAAGCTAAATCATATTGGAAGTACATCTCTCTGCCAAAAGAAGATGGTGGCTTAGGGCTCAAGGATATGACAAGTTGGAATGTTGCTAATGTCCTTCGTCGTATCTGGTGTCTTCTATTAAAGTCATGGCCCCTTTGGATGGCCTGGATCTCTTTGTTACATGTTAAAAGGAAGAGACTTTTGTGATGTGAGACCAACGAATGGCTCTTGGCATTGGTTCAAACTGCTGAACCTAAGACATAGAATTAGACAATTTGTGGATGTGGATAGTGATGGTGACTTGACTTGGTGTGGAAAATATACGCCATGGTTCAAGTTGAGTGTGGTATGTGATACTATTAGAGAGATTGGAAGTCGAGTTCCCTAGTATGAGATTGTCTGGTCAGGTTTGGTTACTTATACCAAGGAGATCCTTTATTGCTTGGTTAATTGTTACCAATAGGCTCTATACTAAAGACAAGGTGATTAAGTGGGATGGTTATATTGACTACACATGTGCTCTATGTGATGTGGTAGATGAAACTCGAGAGCACCTCTTCACTGAATGTTCTTTTACTATAAGGGTGCTCGCTATTGTTCTGCCTTAGCTTAATGCTTTGGATTGGAATGACATGTTGCAGACTATTTATGCCTAGGGTAACGCACTACAAGAAAATTGATGATTAGTCAGGGATTTGTGATTAATTAGTCACGGTTCAGTTTGTAACCGTGACTAATATTGGTCACAGTTCAGTTTGTAACCGTGACAAAGGTGTTAGTCACGGTTACAAACTGAACCGTGACAAAAAAGAGTCAAAATAGTCACGGTTTTTAAAATCGTACTAATTTTTTTAGTCACTGTTAAACCGTGACTAATTGGGCAAAAAAACTGTGACTAATATGTTATTTTCTTGTAGTGATGGTGGCAGGATTAGAGATGCTAGGATCCTCCTCTGGCGAGTTCTGATTAGCCAGGTTTGGATTGAACATTGTAACATGATTTATGGTAAAGCCAACAAAGATGCCTTGTGTCTTAGTGAGAGTTTTAAAGAGGAGCTTAGACAGTTTGACATTGGGAGCAAACATAGAATGAGTATAGAGAGTGTTTTATAGTGAGGGTGTTTAGGTTTTACTCTATTTGTAGGGTGTTTAGGATTTTTATGAATACAACAAACTCAATTCATAAAAAAATACGATTTTAAATCTCTTCATATTTCACCATATTTTTTGCAATACCTCCCTCGATTCTTCGTCTCCTACCTTTGATATCTCTCTCTGTCAGTGTAATGTATCCAGATTTGAAGTTTAGAAGATGAAAGTTGAAATGGAAGGACCCAAAAGGTAAAGTAGTTGAAATAGGAGAGCATAAAAAGAGCAATTTATAGTACAACAGACTATTTGTTAAGTTGACAAAGTAGAGGCGCAAATGTGTTATTTTTCCTAAAAAAAAACAAATTAAATTGTAAATGACATATTTACCCTTTTAATCTAGGATGATTTTATTCTCATTCAAGATCATGGGTTATATGGCCCATGAAAGGCCCAATAAGAGCTTTTAATCGCTCTAAACCTAACCATCAAGTTTAAGTTGCATATTGTTGTTCCTAATTTGATTTCACTAACAATCAATTGGGTGCATCAACCTTCTCTTCTCCATATCCATGTCATTTCTCCATCTGCATTTACACCCCTCTTAATCATATCTTGTGCATAAATTAAGCCTTCATTCTTCAGAAGCAACACGAACAACTTTCTTGCCGACATTCTCCCCAGTGAACAACCCAGCAAGTGCTGCAGGAGCTCTGTCTAACCCATCGTCCATGTCCTCTACGTACACAATCTGGCCCTTGAGGTAGTGTTCAGTGACATGCTCCAAGAAGCGTGGGTAGAGGTGCAAGAAATCGCTTTGTAGGAATCCCTGCATCGTGATGCGCTTGGGGATAATGCTGGAGATGTTGCGAATTCCAGCACCGGAGTCACTAACACTGTTCTGAGAAACCATGCCGCACACTGCAATTCGACCATTCACCTTCATGTTTAAGAGCACAGCATCCAACATTGGACCTCCCACGTTGTCGAAATAGATGTCGATCTCTTCCGGGAAGTACCTGTTACACATGTTTGTACCCATATTAGTGTACTTTGGTTTACCATAACAAAACAACATGTTAGTTTCCCTTTATCTAATCTAATCTAATGATATGAAAAGAAGGTTGGCGGACCTTTTCAAAGCTTGATCAAGGTCGAGTTCTTCTTTGTAGTTGAAAGCCCCATCAAATCCCATCTTGTTCTTCAGGATATCAACCTTCATTCAAAGATTTCAATCCACAACTGATTTTTAACATATCAGCATTTCGTCATAGCCACAACAAGCAACCACATAAACTGAGGGAGAAGGTATAACCTTAGTGGTGGAACCAGCGCTACCGACGACATAACAGCCTTGCAACTTAGCCAGCTGCCCGACGATCTGCCCTACAGCACCCGAAGCTGCTGATACGAACACGAAATCCCCTGCTTTAGGCGAACAGAGCTCATATAATCCGCAGTAAGCAGTGAATCCTGGCATCCCTAGAAGCCCCAAATTGTAAGAAAGCGGAACTGCATCGTTTTTGTTAATCTTCCTCATCTGCTGGGGTTTCCGAATCAGGCTGTACTCTTCCCAACCGGTCATCCCAGCAATCAAATCGCCGGCCTTGTAATCCGGATTGTCCGAATCCACTACCTTCGACACCCCGAAACCTTCAATTGGCTAACAGAAACAAAACGAATATAATTTATAAGAGGAAATCGGGAGTACCCTAAGTTTTGGAGAAAGAAGAAGAAATGCATACATGGCCGGGGATGAAAGAAGGGATGTAAGATGCAGGGAAAGGAGGGCGCATTCGTCCACGCATGTAGGGGTCGCAGGAGAGGTAAAGATTCTTGAGGAGGAATGCTCCTGAGTGTTTAGGGGCTTTGAGATCTGGGAGCTTGGAGACAGTGAGCGCCATGTCGTCCTTGGTGGGTGCTCTGCCGTCGGTGATGTAGGATTTGAAGACCACCTGTTTATTGTCAACTTCTGCCATTACTTCCTTGGAATGGAAAACTCAAGTGCAGGAAAGAGTGAATTGGGCAGAGAGTCTGTTAGTTTTGGTTGGATTTGAATGATGATTCACGGGTGTTGGATTGGTTATGTGAATGTGATGATGATGATGATGATGGGGGTTACGAGTGATTGCCGTGGTGGTGAGTTATGAGACCAGCCAGCCTACCTACCACTCTTGTCTCTTGACACAATGACACTTCATAGTCTAGTAAGTGGTAGTCCCTTGCTATCATTATTCAATTTGGCTAAGAGGGTAAGATCTCTTTCTCTCAAATTCATCTGAGAGGCCGATCTGACGGCTATAATGAGTCATCAAGTTTACAGTTGATTCAATGGTTAAAACTTATTCGGGGTTAAGGATGGAATTTTTTTTGTTTCGAAATGGTGGCTCATCAGCTTATTATTAATGTCTCAAATCAAAACAACAATCAACAATACAATCATCAACCCAGCTAGGAGGCAATTCCGCAGTAACGGGACTTGCCAGAACACGTGCTCGACGAGCAAGCTCATGAGCGAACACAGTCCTACATCTCCTTACTCACACAACTCTAAAGGATGGTTTACTCTCCATATATAATCTCTCGACATCGCCTTGCTTCTCCAAACTCCATGACATCCGAACCTTCACTCTTGATAGCTGCAACCACACTCAAATTATCAGTTTCCAGTATTGCATTCTCATACCCCATGTCTCTTAACCATTCCAAGGAGTCCACACATGCATCCATCTCCTCTTCCCTAGACTCAAGCCACCCATCTTTGCTCATCATATGGGTATGCATCACCCGTCTTTGTTGTCACGACGCAAAGGGCCACATCCACATTGCATTTGACGTAACGAGCTTCCGGAGGGTGCCATCGCTTGCACTCTTCCACCTCTGCCCTCACGCGTCATTTCGGACCTCCTGTACGCTTTTCCAGCCCTCGAGCTCGTCTAAGGCAAATCTAACAGTCATCTCTGCCGACTTAGCCTTTGAGTTCCAAACTCTATCTCGTTCCTGTCCTTCCATATGGCCCACATAATCATCACCATTCGCTAAATGCGATCGTCCGCTCCCGACTCCATTACCGTGAACATGACATCAGTAAAGAATCTTCCCAGCATCACCAAATCATGAATCCACTGTTACAAACCTGCCACCAACCAACAGTCATGGGCGTACACGCAACTGAATAGCAGATGCTCCATCATTTCACCAGGATTCGAGCAAACGCCACACACATCAAGGATGGAAAATTTTGAATTTCATAATATTCATATTTCATTTTTATTTAATTTTAAATTTAGATCTTGTTTCAATAGGGTCAAATACTTAAAAAGTCCCGAAACTATAGGGTGGGTTACAAACTCGTCTTAAAACTTTAATTCGTTACAGAGTGGTTCTATTACTATGAAACAAGTTACATAGTAGTCCTAGTGACGTCATAAGTGTACTTTTTCATCCATTTCACCATGTCTCTGTTGACATGTCATCTAAAAGATGATTCAAAGTTCAACAATATGATTCAAATCTAAATCTTAACTCATCTACCTGATAAACTTTGGTTCAAAACTAAATCTAGTGAGTTATACTGATATAATTCTAGTTTTGAATCAATTTAAGATGAATTTTAAATTATATTTTCGATGACATGTCAATGGTGACATGGCAAAAATGTCTGAAAAATTACACTTATGACGTCATTAGGACTACTCTGTAACATGTTTCATAGTAATAGGACCACTCTGTAACGGATTAAAGTTTTAGGACGAGTTTGTAAACCACCCTATAGTTTCGGGACCTTTTAAATTTTTTACTCTATTTCAATATATTAAAAGAAACAAATCTCTTCTTCTCTCTCCTAATTCCAAAGTGTCTAGGCTCAAACGAGCCGAACTTTACCAAGGCTCGAGTTCGGCTCGATTATTTTTTGTCGGCTCGAGTTCGGCTCGAATTCGAATCGAGCTCGAGCTCGGTTCGTTTAAAATTTGCCCGATTCGGGCTCGGCTCGAGCTCGATTCGAGCTCGTTCGTTAAGATTCGTAAATGAACCTTTAAACGAGCCGGCTCGTTTAAAGTGCTAATTCGAGCTCATTTAAAAAAATTAGGCTCATTTATAGTTCGGCTCGTTTATAGGACCCTAAACCCTAAACCCTAAGATTAGTAAGATAAAATGTCAATTCGTATCAACACAATTCACCACAAATAAACTCTACGCTTTAAACCCTACACCTTACACCTACACCCTGCACCTAAACCCTAAGCTTTAAACCCTAAGATTAGTAAGACATAAGCATAATGTCAATTCATATCTACAAAATACTAAGTTCATATACACTAAGTCTATTACTGTGTTATTGTCAAACCCTAATTCACTATACCATATAACGTATTATCGTAAAACCAATTCACTAAACTCTATAATTTGTTATCAACTCTAATTTATTGAACTTTATGATAACGTCTAATTGCCTTACTCGACAAAATGTTCTTTTCTACACATAATCCAAATATAGAGGGTATAGTTTATTGGTAAAAGTGTTATTCGTTCGATTAACCTTAATAATAGTTGAAGGATCTTATTACACATATCTTAATTAGCCTTAATTCTATCAATGATCTTGTTCACGAACAAATATACGTACAATCTTGTTCACAAACCTATATAAACGAATCACTTCACTTCGCGAACTCTTACCGAACATGTTCGCGAATGTTACTAACGAGCTTGTTCACGAACCACTTCGCGAACTCTTGTCGAATATGTTCGCAAATATAATTAACGAGCTTGTTCACGAACATATAAACGAACCAGTTCGCGAACTGTTACACAAATATGTTCGCGAATATCATTAACGAACTGTTCGTGAATAATAAACGAGCCTGTTCGCGAACAAGGCTCGTCGAGCTTCCGAGCCAACATGTTCGCGAACTAGCCGAGCCGAACCCCCCTCGGCTCGGATTCGGCTCGTTTACAAAGAGCTTGTTCGCGAACATGTTCGCTTCGAACCGAATCGAGTCACGAACGTATTTTTCTGAACCGAACGCCGAGCGAATCTCGAGCAGCTTTATTCGTTAACAGCCCTAGTCTAGAAAGGTTTCTCTCACTTGATTCTCTCCCTTCTCTCTAACTTGCTTCTCTTCTTCTCCACACATCACCACCATTTTTATGGCTCAAACTCTACCTCCACCATCACAAAAGATGCCTAAGCTCAAACTCCGCCGTCAACGAAGGATGCTCTAACTCCTCTATCAAAGAAGGTAAGTTCAAACTCAAACTCTACACCAAAGAAAAAGAAGCTATCTAAGACGAAACACGAAGATATTAAAAAAAATCAGCAAAGAGGAGCCCTCTTTTTCAACGAAAAAGGTACTTATGTACTTATCTATGTTGTTTTGTGTCTCATATATTGCTTGTTTATGTTTATGTTTATGTTGTGCATGTGTTCTGCACACTATACATCTAGTATATTTATGTTATATGTGAGTTTCCTACCCTAGTTTCTTCATCATGGTTTTATCCTTTGATGCACTAAGAAGAAATTCCAACACAAACTTTGACTCAAACGTTCTTTAGAAAAATCAAGATCTATCGAGTTCGAAACAAAATCTCAAGTTATACATGCTCCAGATCTGTATGTTGTTGTTTTGTGTCTCACATATTAATGTCTATCTTCATTTTACACACATGTTACATTTGTATTATGCATGTTATATATATAATACATGCTTGATATATGTATGTTTTCTGCATGTAATGTCATTAAGTTATATTATATTTTTTTATTGTATGTGTTATGCATATTATAAATAAGTGCTATTAATTTGTTATGACGGTTCTATGTGTAATGTGTTATCGAACTATTATATGTATGTTATATGACTAATATACGTCTGTTATATATGTCTTGACAGGTGCAAAAGAAGAAGGAGAAGCAAAAAAAAAAACATTTTCTTTGACGAGTCATGAAGATTCATACAAAGACGACAAAGTCAACTAAGAAGTCATCAAAGAGACATCTGCATATGAAGATGTTTTTATTATTGATATGTACTTTTGTTAAAAAACGATTATAATTTGAATATATCACTATTATATAATGCATACGTATTTGTATATATCTTTGTGTTTGCTTCTAAACTATTATATGAATGCTAAAATTAATATAACAATTATACAACAAAAACATGACATTGACACATATATTAGGAACATAACAGTGATATAACAACGAGTCCGGCTTGCCATCAAGGAGTTTGGCTTTCCTTGATGGTATCAAAGACCAGTCTCAACCATTGATTCATTTTTCGGTGACGCTTCATACTCATTTTTAATATATGTACATGTTTCTGTATATGTGTACGTGCAGATTACTGTATATAAACTGTGTAGTCATTTCCACACATTTTTCATACATGTTCTATACACGCACATGTTTATGTACTTACATTTTTGTACACGTGTACACTTAACTTGTAAACATGTGTACATGTCTATACACATTTTGTACACGTACGCACGGTTACACATGTGTGCACGTTCTATATATATACGTACATGTTATACATGTATACACGTTTCTATACACGTGCACGTTTAGATTTTTGTACGCACGTACACTTATTTGTCGACATGTACACAAGTTTCTTTACATTTTTTGTGTATGCATGTAGACATTGTGTACACGTGCACAAGTCTTTGTACACGTGTATACATATTTATATATGTGCACATACTCATTGTACACGTATACATATTTTATATACGTGCACATACTCATTGTACACAATATCTTTCCATTTATATGTACACATGTACGCCTATTCGTACACGTGCACACTTGTTTTTTACACTAGTGTACACATACTTCGTACTCGTGTACACATATTTTGCATAAATCATGTGCACACTTTTTTTTCCGAAAGGTGCTGCTCATATTACTAATGCGTTAAATCGGTGCAAAAAGAGTTTACAAATCTATCACAACCGGGAGGAGGCATCACACCCATATAGGTTGATGCAGTAAACAGGGACCGGCGAGCAAGCTCATGCGCGATCTCGTTTCTATTTCTCCTAACCCAACAAGCCCTGTAAAATGGCTCCTTATGTAGCAAATATCGTCCCCTCTTCGTTAATGAATTCGGTGGTGAGCGACACATTTGCCTCGCTCGAAACCTTACGTCCCACCAGCCGGATAACCTGTTCGGCTTGGACTCCATGAGAGGTGAAAAGGTTTTGAAAATACCTCACTGCCACATTGGAAACGCCTTCTGCAGTTTCATGCAATCACCATTTTCATCCTGTATACGAGAGATGAGCTTACGCTTCTTTCGTCCGCTAGCTACACGGTGAAAATATTTCGTATTTCTTTCACCGTCTCTCATCCAATAATGATTCACACGTTGCTGCCAATACACTTCCTGGCGTGCAAGGAGGCGGAGTAAGTCCTCCCGAGCTCCTCGTATCTGATTTGATCGTTCATCGTGCCACCTTCACGTGCCACCGCCATGCGCTCTTTAGTCTGACGTATATCCGGCGTAAAACTGACTGCTATTCGTCTGTTCCAAGCGATCAAAGCCTCCTTACAAGCATTTAAACGAGTCTCGATATCTCCCCCGTTCTCGCCATCCCAACTGCTTTGAATTACCTGCATCGTACCTGGGATCATCCACCATTGATTTTCGAACCGGAACGGTCTGTGAGGCTCCATATTGTGCATGGGGCTCGTAGTAACCAGAATAGGGGAGTGGTCCGACACCGGAGCCTCTCATACTTGAATTTGCAGACGATGCTCTCACCCCCTTCAGCTCGTACTTTCTTCTCCCGTTTGAGAGGCTTTCTGATGTCAAGGCTAACCCGGATGCGCATATACTCCCAGAGCGTACGGTAACAGGTTATCCTCATCGTACTCCCGGAAGCTGCCAACGAAGTCTCCCAATGCTTTCCCAACGGTCTCCGAGTGGAATCCTGGAGGAAGCTCATGGATCTGGACCCAAAAATCTGCATGGAACAGGTCGACTAAGAGCGGGTCCTCTCCCGGTTTCAAGACCCTTGTAATCAAGAGGCTTGCATCAAAAGACCAAGGTCCTTGCTTCCATCATTCGGCGGAGATCAAGCTCATGGTTAAACCTAAACAGCATTCGGTTGTCCCCGATATCTTCAATAGAAACCCCTCGGCCTGGACGCCAGAGGTCGGCCATACGATTTTGGAACGCCGGGAAATTAAAGCTCCTGGCCGTCAGCAGATATCCTACCACACAAAGGGAGTAGTCTACTACGGTTGACCTCACGACATCTCGTGAGAAGACGAGTTCTTCTTCCTCTTCTTCAAGTGACAGCTGGGCAACGCCGCTATCCATGTCCGTATCGAATTTGGTGAGAAACTCGTAGGTTGAAAGCTCGTAGATCGAGAAAAGATTGCTGAAAAGCAAACCCTAGGCTGGCGGCGGAAAAAACCCTTACAGAAGGGACGAGGCTCTCATTGGAGAGAGAAAAAACTTAATAAAATAATGTGTGTGTACAAACCTATTTTTTATACTAGTGTACACATGCTTCGTACTTGTGTGCACATATTTTGTACAAATCAAGTGTACGCTATGTTAATAAAATAATTTTATTGTCATACATTTTTTTTATGAACGTTTTTGAATGTGGTTACCCATTCGAGACTACTTTCGTCTGGAAAGCTACCGTTTAGGTCGAGAGATCGTCATGGATCTACCTATCACCTTTCTCTCCGTTACTGGCTTGCTCAAATCACATAAAGACAGTCAAGGAAGGAAGTTGCCTCAAATGCCTTAATCAAGGGAATAGGCTATGATGAATAATGGAATGAAAGAAGAGGGTAAAGAAGGCATTTCCCCTTCCCCGGAAATTCGAGCTCCCTTTTAGGTCATACCTATCACTAATCAAGCAAGTCGAGACAAGGGTCCACACCTTAGAATTTCTTCTATATTTCGTATATTATATGCTGCGAATGGGGCTGTAAGCAAAAATCATCCATCCCAGCCATTACACTCTCGCAATCTGCTCGTGAAGTTGCGCATATATAAGGAGAGAAAGAACCTCAATTCACAGTCAGAGGCAATAGCAGGCCTCCTCCCGGGATTGGTTGTGAGCAGATTCAAACTCCTGGCCAAGGGTCTGACTTTCTTCCTCACTCTCATCTTAACTTGACTTGATCAATGAATAATTATATATATAGTAAGATTTTCGTATGGCATATGATGGGGGAGATCGATCTTCGACACAGAAGGGCTAATCTCTTCTTGAGTACTTAGCCAAGCCCCCGCGGGTGCGCGGGTTGAAAAGAGAAGGAGCTCACTTTCTCTCAGTCCTTTTCCTTGCCCTACTTTACTATTAAGCGTCTTTCTTGTCCCAAAAGACCCTATCTTTCTTTTGCAAGAGCACCAAAAAGGAGACTTCTTAACTCTCTTCTTCCACAGCTTAGCCCCACTAAAGGCTTCATCCTTTGAACAAAGCTGCCAGCTGCAATACCGCAACTAGAGAAAGCAAAGAAGAAAAGGGCCTTTTTAGCACTCGAAACTTACTTAATGTATAATCACCCACGTCGGTCCCCAAAGTCTTGTTATGGCTCAGCAGAAGTAGTAAAATAGACTGATAAGGAAAGCTGGCCTAGCGTTCTCAATAGCTCTCTCTCTTTCCCGGGATGGTCATCTTGACATCAAAGACTGATTTATGCATCTGCGTGCCAATGGTTTAGCCTTAATGGATCCAATTGTTGATCTTTCAATCGGAGTTCCGCCCAGAAATCTACTTGAGTCAAAAAAGACCGGCTTGGCCAAAGATCACTTAGGTTGATGGTAGGTGCTATTTCCTTTCCTAAGATGTTCATCTCTTCCAGCTAAGAAAGATGATCCGGGTCTATTCCGAACATTGTGTCGCTTTCCTGCGATTCTATAGTTCTCCCATTTACAGATCTCGGATCAAGCAGTGGCTTCGTCTAGCTTGAATGACTGACTTCTTAATACGTGCCTTATACCCTCCCTTGGTCGTTGAATTCTCATCGTTGTCCTCCTTTCGTTATTTGCGTTGATCTTTGAGTGAAGCTGCTTGCCTTGAAGTTCCCCTGCCCAGAAAGAGCAATTACAAAAGGAGGAATCAATTTCAGTAAGGTAAGAGGAAAAGGAAGGAGGCATTGAGGCCCGTCTAAACAGAGCCTTATTTAATAAGCATTCGGCAGCTCTCTCCGCCCCTTCTTCCATTGAGGATTGGAAATTTCTTTCATTCTATGATTCATTCCCACCTAAAAAGAAAACAATAACCGTACGAAAAAGCGTCATCTCTTCAGTCTGCCACTTCAATAATACATTTTCAATAATACTCAGTGGCATAGTTGTAGGAGTTCAATTTTACAAGAAGGAGGTCATGATTCAAATCCCCTCAACAATAATTTTTTAAAATAATTACTGTGCTGGAGGCGGCGGGCGGACGGGGGTTGCGGCCGATGGCGGATAACGGTGGTGGAGGACGTCGATGGCGGGTGGCGGAGGACGACGGTGGCAGCGGAGGACAACGGCGGCAGCGGAGGACGGAGGACGACTGCCGGTGAAGGACGGCGACTGGCGGCGGAGATCCGACGAAGGTGAACTGATGACTGTGTAACTTTCCAAAATGCCCAAAATACCCTTGTCTTTTAGACCACTAGATCAATGAAATTTAATCAATGGCTGAGATCTTTCCTTGATCCCTTCAAGGAACCTCTTTCCTTGATCTTCTCAAGTTGGTCTCTATAACAACATAGTTATAATGTTATATTGAAAATACAACAATGCCATAATAATAAAGGCCAAAAATAAATTTGTAGCCAAACCTTTTCGGCTTATGCCAAACGTATCCAAACTTATTTTGATCACATTTTTCAAACCACATCTTTACTTTTATGTCAAATCTAGCCAAAGTCCGTTAAATTTTTAACATCGTTAGTGACGATGCAAACAGAGCTAACATGGATTTCAGTTGACTAGTCAACTAAATGACAAAGTCATATGCCACCTAATAAATGGAATTATAAAATAATAAATTAATTATTAAAAAAATAAAAGAAAAACAAATACATAATAAAAAAAATCCCCTGCTCCGCCTCACTGGTTCGTCTTCCTTCCCTATCTCCGATGAAACCCTTCTACAGATTAGCCATGTTTCTCTCCATGGCTTTACTAGTCCAATCATCATCATCAACATGCACCAACGCCACCAACCACTGCCTCCTCTCCAAGGCCTTCACCTCCGCCACCAACCACCGCCTCCTCTCCAAGGCTTTCACCTCCGTCTCCAATTTCAACCTCTCCAAGGTTCCATAACTGTTCCTCCATCACCGAAGTCGACCTCCCTTCCACGGCGACCTCCCCACCTGGCTCTGGTCCAAACGTAGTCTCACCGTCCTCAACCTCCTCGGCGGCACCATCGGGCTCCGGATCGATTCGCCTCGAAACCTTACGTCGTCTCATAGTTAGTCTTGAATCAGTGTGCTGTACGGTGGTGGGTTTGCAACGGAATCGCCGGATCTGGATTTGAATCGGGGACTCTTCCTTCTCCGGATCTGGATTTGGATCAGGGACTTCTCCTCGCCTACTGCGGCCACCAGAAATCAACCACGCCACCTAATGTCACCACCACAAATCAACCACGCCGCCGCCTACTGCCACCACCCTCAACTACCACATCCACCAACACACACCACAACAACCGAGTTTCCTCTATCGGAACTTCTCGAGGACCGGCGAATCGAGAGCCTTCCAGATCCGACGATGGGAGGAAGGAGGGGGGGGGAGAGTCGGAGGAGAATTGGGGGTTTGGATATGTTGGTCGGCGATTTCAGGTAGAGGAGGTAATAGTGGGTGGTCGAAGGTTGGCATCGGAGGTCGGGGGAGAGTTGCTGGCCGGAGGAGGCAAAGGGGGTCGGCAAGGAAGAAGAAGTGAAAAGAAAATTAATTTATTTTATTTTTAATTTTGTAATTATTAAATTTCTTTTAAAATGCTTATGTGGCAAATAATAGCCACATAATACGACAAGTAAGATTTAGGGTTAGTATTTCCGTTAACTTAGACGGAAAAGTTAACGGAAAACTAAACATTGCCATTTTTGGGATTATGAATAGTTTTGGTTATATTTGACATAAGCCGAAAAGGTTTGGCTACAAATTTGTTTTTGGCCAATAATAAATAATAACAACATGACAATAAAAGAACGGATTTACTACGACGACAACACCTATTTTGTTGTCACCATGACAACACTATTAAAGTATCAATTTTTTAATTTTGGGTATTGAATTTTTCGTAGTGGGTACATGATTTTAATTCACAAGTACCGTTTTTCATAATAAGAACTCGATTTGTTAAATTTAGGTACCAATTTTTTCATAATAGGTTCCTAATTTGAATTTACAAGTACCAATTGTCATCTTAAGTACTTAATTTGTTAATTTTAGGTACCAATTTTAGTGTTGTTATGATGACAACAAAAGAAGTGTTGTCACCATAGGAATTGCCATAAAAGAAGACATAATTACGAACATAACAATGATATAACAATAACACAACATAAAAATGTATGTTTCAACTTCACATTTTGACGCATTGTGCTAAAACCACAAGCCCCATTTACATGAAATTATCAGTTATACACGGAAATAATAAGCTTTTAAATGTTATGCTATCGTTATGTGCATGTTATATTTATGTAATTGTGTCATAAAAGAAACCTAATAACGACATAATATGAACATAACAATGACACGATGAGGACTTAACAATGACATAAGAAGCATAAAATTACATAACAAAACTATGATATGTCATTTCATGTTCTTCATCACCGAACTATAACCTTGATACGATTTAATTATAGAAAAAAATGAAGGGCATTAAAACATAGAAAATAACAAAATCATTTGAAAAATAAAATTTAGTCATCTATTATCTCATAACTAAGTTATAACACATTATCTATTTCATTATTGCATAAATGTTATATTTGACGAAAAGTTGATGTCATAAGACCACCAATATAATACTAATGTACAAGTTTGAAATCTCTCTTTATAAAATGAATAAAACATAACAAAATTAATGTCATTAGATTCAAAAAATTACAACAAACTACATTTATGAAGAAAAAAATCGTTTTAAGCATTGTATAATTAGTTATAGACGTTAAATTAAAAGTAGGGGTGTTTTTAGATAAGAAAAGGTGAAAAGTGAAAAAGTGAAATAATAATGCCTTTAGATCTCATTTTGGCTAATTCAATGGTCATCCTTCTCTCATATCTATTGAGAAAAAGCCCTCTCAAACCCATAGTTGAACTGATCATTATGAACTCTCTGGACTAAATGGTCAGGTACGTGGACGAATCATAGAGGAAAATTTTTTGGTGTTAGAAGTTTGATGTTGAAGTCTTTCATCCAATTAGGGCTACAAACTAGCCGAATCGAGTCAAACTTCCCCCAGCTCGAGTTCGGCTCGTTTATTTTTTGCTCGGCTCAGATTCGAATCAAGTTTTGATAATCAAGCTCGAGCTCGGTTCGGTTAAAAATTTTCCGATTCGGGCTCGGCTCAAGCTTGGTTCGTTTAAAATTTGTCCTATTTGGGCTCAGCTCAAGGTCGTTATTTAAGATTAGTAAACAAACTTTTAAATGATGTAGTTCGTTTAAAGTGTTAATGAGCTTGTTTACAGTCCGACTCGTTTCACATAAAAATTTAAATTAACATCCAAAAGTCATTCTCAACCATCTAGAATTAAAATTTTAAAAAGACATAAAATCAACGATTACGAGTTTACAAAATAAGAGTCTATGAAATGCACAACAATCAACAATAAAACTATTCATAATCCAAAAAAAATATTTTAAAATCGTAATTTAGATCTAAATTCTAATTAATAAGTTCACTAAATTTTATATTTTAAATCTAAATTATAATTAATAAAATTATAAACTCACTAAACTTTATAATATTTTAAATCTAAAATTCTAATCTTAATTATAATAATAAACGCATAAACTCGCTAAACTCTATAACGTGTATCACAAAAATCATAAACTCACTAAACTCTAAAATTCATTAGATTCTAATTCACTAAACTCTATAACACGTCAAACGTGTGATAGATTGGTAGATAAACTAAGACATCGTTTTCCGTGCAAGTAAAACTGGGTGGAATGTACCAAAGTCACCGAATTTTGCCAGTTCCATGTTTTCCAGCTGTTAAACCTTCACCTGATTTGGACAGCATTGAAATCCAGCCCACTTTCAAAGTCACCCTAACCGACGTTTTCAAATACTTGATAATAGGTAGGGAATTGAGATTTTAGACCCAGCAATTAAACCCATACCCAAAATTACCCTTCAAACATAAAGCACCACAGCAACACTCACAGCTAGGGCTGGCAGTCGGCTCGGTTCGGTCAAAAACGAACGAATTATCGGTTGACCGAAACCGATTTTCTGCCAAAAGTGGGACCGACGACCGAACCGAGTTTGCTCGGTTTTTTAGCCGAGCCGAACCGGCCGGTTTCGGTTTAGAGCCGAACCGCGACCGAGAACGAATTAGGCACCCTTTGACCGAAAACCGAGCATGAACCGAATTGAAAACCGAGATTTGGACTTTAAAACCGAAATTTGGACATCCAAATTGTTATTTCATTGTTTACCACTTTAACCATACATACATATTACATAATGAGAAATGAATCTGATACATATAATAGTTTAATACTACTTGCAGTAGAGCTTGAATTAGCAGAAAAAAAAAACAGGTGGTAGATTTGGTTTATGATCATGAAGTGATGATGATGTGCAAACCCAGTAACTTGGTTGTTGAGTAGCCAAGATCTCCATTCTTCAACAATTCTGAAATTCATACTTTTTATCCATTCCATAGTTCCCACACCACATAGGGCACCAATAAATCATGATCCCCACTGTTTCCACAGAGACCAAAAAAAGAGAAGGAAGCACACCATCATCCTCTATTCCTCTGTAAGAAAGCCTAGGAGAAATAAACATTCAGAGTTGGATTGATCGTAATAACCTGTAGATTAGAGAACGGTAACCCTTTTTAGCCACTGTATATGAAACTCAGTACTGGTAGGAACATCTTCGTGTAACGCAACCTTTAACTGCATCTCTCCAACTAGTCCAATGATCAACCACTGAATGCCAACTACCAACACTAGAAGAACAATGAATTAACCTCTAAACACTGCAAAGGAACTAATACTAGGAACATTTACTTTGCAGCAAACCTACCTTATTCCGAACAGCACTCACTTGATATCTCGCGTGCTGCTGCTTTTCATGAATTCTGTAGATCAGGAAAACGTATACAAGATTTTGATACATTTCATCGTACCATTCGATGAACTCTTGCATATATGATTAAGAAAGGGCCAAACTAGATGGTGTTCTGCAGATGAGAATACAGATAAATCCCTTTATAGCTAACTACAACAATATTATGTAATTCAATCAACTTGACTTATTCCTGGGATTGCAGATACAAACTTCTGAGAATCTGGGAAGTATCCATCTCCTTTTCTCACTACCAATTATAAACTTGTTAGCAGAACTGAAAATATATTAAAGCATGACAGACTGCAAACACGAGGACTCGCTCCAAAGCAAGCAGATCGGGTGGCCAGAGCGTGGAGGCTTATCGTAAGGGGTGGCCGTCGATTTCCTTGGTCGGAGGGGACTAATCATCTCTCGTCGTCAATTTTGTAGGTCGTAGGCTTGAGGCTCCGTGATGGAACTCGCCTTTTTCTGGTAGCTGGAGCGAGCAGGGCTGACAGAGGTCAGAGCGACGAGATGACTTCGATGGTTTCGCTGGTGGCTCTCTGCCTCTCTCAGTCTCCTCAACTCTGTGTGTTTAGGGCTAGAGGGGATCGAAGTCTCTGAAAATTGGAATAGGAATTAGAAGATAACTGGAATTGGAAGAGGGCACTCGGTTCTAATTCGGTTTTCCTCCTCGGTTTCGGTTTAAACCGAAAACCGAGTTAAAACCGAAAATTCCCAAAAACTGCAACCGGCGACCGAACCGAGTCGGTTTATATTCGGCTCGGTCCTCTCAATTTCGGTTCGGTTTTCGGTTTAAACGAAAAAACCGGCAACCGACTGCCAGCCCTACTCACAGCCGCTGTTTTCAAAACCAAACTCGCTGCTTCTCTTCAACCTCTTCATCTATTTCATTCTTCGTCCTCTTCTTATTTATGCAATTGGGGTCTCCTTGCAACTGCTGTCTTTCTCGGAATAATGAAAACAATGAGATAGAGAAAAAGAAAAGATCAGGGTTTGCAACTGTCGTCTTCTTATTTGTTGTTGCATTGTTTTTTAATTATTCTTTAACCTGCTTCTGATTTGAACATCCTCTACCCTTTTCTCCATTAGTACTGCTTTTGCAGCTTGCTGCACAACTGTTAATTATAAGCTATGTTACCTCAAAACGAGAGTCAATGAGATGGGCCAAATGGGGTTCTATATTTATATTGTTTGATTAGCACTTTGAAACCTATGAGGGTTTTGCTTTGAACATAATCCACATCCCTCTCCTTAATATGAAGCTCACCAATCATGTACATCCATATAAATGATTTATATTGTTTGATTAGCTCTTTGAAACCTCTGGAGCTAATTTTATTCTAAATAAATGTTACAATTAAAATATTTGATGATATAGTAATACTACAGATGAAATTGAAAACGTCAAGTAAGAAGAAAAGCAAATGTTTGTCTCTCAAGCAAGAAGAAAACCAAGAAATGGCGGGGAAAAAACAATGGTCGCCGTTTATTGGGCAATTCGGTTAATATATAGTAAATTTAGGGGTAGTGTTGTCATTTGTCATACTTAAAGATTTCAATTCCATTTCGTTATTTGTATAGATTTCAAAGCAAATGTTTTGTCATTTGTCATACTTAATCTCTCTTGAATTCAATTGTGGTGGCATTGCCCAATTCTGCAAGAATTGAAATTTTACGCGGAAAACGACCCATAAGTTATAAACTCTATTAATGTACCCTAAATCGATATTTACATTATAACAATCAACAGTAAGCTATATCGACATAATCATAAACCCTAACCCTAAGTTTTAACATCAATTCATATCAATATAATCTTAAACCCTGAACTTTAATGTCAATTCATATCAACATAACCCTAAGTTCACATCACTAACTATATAATATGTTATCCAAACCCTAATTCACTAAACTGTATAATTGTGTTATCATGAGACCCTAATTCAGTAAAATCTATAACAAGTCAAACGTGTGATAGATAAACTAAGGCCACGTTTTCGTGCAAGGATTTCACTGCAGGAATCATCTAAATGCGGCGGAATTCTCAAATTTCATGTTTTCCTCTCAACTTTCAGCGGCCCAGTTCCAACGGAATTTAAATCTGTTTAGGCCCTAATTACGGCTCGATAATTCCAACCTAAACATAACGGAATCGTCTGGTTTCGTTGGAATTATGTGTTGATGTCCAAATTACCCTCTTCTCTTTTCTCTCTCTGTTCGAACCAAAAACACATCCCCTTTTTCTCAGACCTTCAGTTCGACGAGGAGCAGCAGCATATCCACTATCACCGCGGCGACCGCATCTGACTTTCTTTCCTTTCGTCGTCCTTGTAACAGCGGCGACTGAAGGTAAGCATCCCAATCTTTTTGCAGTCCACAAATTAGGGTTTCTCTTGTTCTTCATCAGTCCTCCTCAATCTGATGGTGGCTGATTAAGCTACTGATGGCGGCGCAACGGTGGCTAAATTAGGGTTTCTATTATCCTTTATATGATTTGTGTTCCACCAGGTCTATTCGAAGGGGGTTTGGATTGCAGTGGCTGATTGAGCTACTGATGGCGGCGCGACAAGGAGGTGGATGACAGCGACAACAAACATCGGCTACGGCGGACTCTGACGGCCGCGACGCTGCATATGGTGGATGACGAGGCCTCTCGACTAGCGGCGGCCAATGACTAAATTTAACGGCCAATCAACTTAGATGGCGATACTCAAATCTCATTTGAGTTTGGTTTCGAGATCGACAGCAGGACTGATGACCGACGATGCTGGAAAATGATAGGAAGCAAGGAGAGAACGGGAAAAGGAGGTGAAGACGAGTGAAAATTGTAGATTATGATAAGGATATTTTAGTCCATTCAAACAAAGTTAAATTTTAATTTCATAGGGTCTATTGCGCAAGAAAACATGGAATTATTGACTGGATTTTGTTGGGAATTCAATTCCGCCGGAATGCTTAATTGTGGTGGAATTTATCCATTAAGCAGGAAAACGAGGCATAAGTTATGAACTCTATTAATGTATCCTAAATCGATATTTACATTCTAACAATCAACCCTAAACTATAACGTCAATTCATATCAACATAAACCTAAGTTTATATATACTAAGTTTATAACATGTTATTGTCAAACCCTAATCACTAAACCATATATCGTATTATCGTTAAACTCTAATTCACTAAACTCTATAACATGTTATCCCTAAACCCTAATTCATTAAACTGTATGATATGTTATCATGCCAAATAAGCAATAGATAATTTAAGTGATCAATAGATAACAAACCAAAAGCCCCAACCATATATTGATCACGCTCTTTTGCCTTACTCAACAAAAGGTTCTTTTCTACATATAATCCAATTAGTGGTAAAAGTGTGAGTCGTTCGATTAACCTTAATAGTAGTTAATGGATTTTTTATATTATGTCAATTAACATTTAATTCTATCAATGAGCTTGTTCACGAACTTATATACGTACGATCTTGTTCATGAACCTATAAACGAACCAGCTCACGAACTCTTATGTGAATATTTTCTGCGAATATTACTAACGAGCTTGTTCACGAACCAGTTCGCGAACTGTTATACGAATATACTCAATTCCCAAATTGGCCAACACCGCCACCGAACCAACAGTAGTGGCTCTTGTAGTTGACTGATTTTCATTTTCCATTACGTACTTGCGGATTTTATGTTCTT
This sequence comes from Linum lewisii, assembly GCA_034768395.1. Taxonomy (NCBI): domain Eukaryota; kingdom Viridiplantae; phylum Streptophyta; class Magnoliopsida; order Malpighiales; family Linaceae; genus Linum; species Linum lewisii. The sequence goes on from CM068297.1 coordinate 12,524,705, forward strand.
TTTTTGCTTTGAACTTTTGAATTTTGTTAGACTCGTTGGATTTCCCTGGTTTAAGACTTTACACCTCGTTTGGTTTCTGTGATTTGGAGGTGTGATTTGGGTGAATATGTGTATTTAGGAGAAACCCTTGTTTTTTTGGATTTGTGATTTAAAAAATGAGTGATTTGAGGATGGAAAATGAGATAGAAATGGCTGATTTCAAAACTCAACTATTAGTTGAGTTTTGGGTGATTTGAGAATGGTGGATTTGGAGCTAATGTTCATTTACATATATGTCCTACTTTTTTACATTATTACAACCAATGCCACTCTTTTAATTCATTATAACAAGGATAAATAGGTATTTTGCTTCATTATAATAACACCTACCCAAATCTCAATTGAATTACAGCAACTTCCAAACAAAGGTTTTCAGCAAATAAACCAATCACAAAACATCTATTTCTAACCACAATATTAATCAAATACACTATTTTCAAATCACAGAAACCAACGACCCGTTAGTATTATCACGTCTCTTACTTTGTTCCTTTTTACTTTACCTCGGGAACCAACCGCTGCCACTGCAATTGATTGTCAATTTCCCAATTACCGAACTTCCATAAATTTCTGTCTCTCCTGCTCGGATTTTTACCATTCCAACGCCCTTGTGTTTTCCAACGCCCATTGTCCGGCTAGGCAATGGTCGTTGTCTACTTCCATAATGCCCATTGTCTTCCATTTGCAACCCCGTTGCTTCTCTCCTCTACAACTAGGGTGGGAATTCCGGCTACCCGGCCATGGTTTGACCAGTTTGGGCTACCCGATGGTAGTTTGAAGACCCGGCCCGGCCTAGCTACATCGGTAGCCGACCCGTCAAACGGTCCGGTCGGCCCGGTAGCCCGAATTAAACCCAGGCGAAGCCTAATCACAAAATCAGTCGGCTATTCATTTAGGAAATTAGGTATGTACATTCTAAAAGCTCCCAATTTTCAATTACAGTCGTCTGTTTCTCCGGACGACCTATTCTTATTCCTCCATTTCAATTTTCGATCTCCCAGTCCCTGCTCTTCTCTTCTCTTACCTTCACGACGTACGAGTCCGAATGACGATTAGGAAGTCGTGGTCGGACACTCGACAGCCGCCGCCGTGCTGGATTTGCAGATTTTAGGAGACAGTGAAGGTTAAGATTTCTTGTTTCGAAATCTCAGTCGCTATTTAAATGCAAGGATTATGGTTATTGTGTATGGTTTAAAGATTATGGTTCTTATGTAGGATTTGCATTATGAATGATGCTTCATGCTTGAAGATTATGATTATGGTGTATGAACTCTTTTTTAGTTACGTATGATAGATTATGATTATGTTGTTGTAAAATTGTGTAATGTATGGCTGCTGCCTGCAATTAAGTCATTTGCTGCTGCATTTTTTTTTTTGAAATTAAAGTTAGCACTGCAGCATTTTTGGCTGCGGCTGCCTGCAATTAAGTCATTTGTGCCAAATTATTTGGTGGGTTTGACCGGGCCGGGTCCTGGCCGGGCTTTTTCCGGGCTTTACCTGGAAAGCCCGAAACCCGGTTAAACCCCATTTTCATAACCCGGGCCCGGCCCGCCTAGAACTATTTCGGGTTTTTGGTAGCCCGGAACCCGGTTTGACCGGGCCAGGCCGGGTAAAACCCTGTCAAACGGGTCGGGCTTCCCAGGCCTACCTACAACTACTGTTGTCAGTTATGCAATGCCCGTTGCACCTGATCTAGTATTCTACTCCAGAACCCAAATTTCAAAACTCACTCCCAAAACCATTGCACTTCCTTTACTGATCTGATCTGCCACTGAATGAACAAAACTTATGATCCTTTCCTTAGGATCTCAGAACCTTACGTCCTCTTGACAACTACTTCCCTTTCCCTTACTTCCTCGTTTTCAGAGATGGAGTGAGCGACATTAATCTCTGTTAATCCTCCCCTTTTTCCTTTACTTTTGACTCGATGAAATACTGCTTTACTTTAAAACTTTTTTGAAAACCTTTTTAAACCATAAACCAATGCAAGACCATGGAACCACGTAGACTCTCGAATACCATTACTTATGGAAATTTAGTGCCTAAACGGGTATGAATTTTCTACCCCCTTGAGTTTGTGACGCCTCAAAAGAGTAGATAACATACCTATATGTAGGGATGTTGACGAACCAAGCCGCTTGTGTTCGGCTAGAAAAAAACTCGTTCGGGACTCGGCTCGACCTTTAACGAGATGGCTCGCGACCAGGATCGATTATAAACGAGCCGAGCTCGAGCTCACCCTAGCTCGACTCGTAAGCTCGTTCGATAAAGCTCGCGAGCTGGCTAGTTGGGGCTCGTGGACAGCTCGATTACCCAGCTCGGCTGGTAAGCTAGTGATCTGGCTCGTTGGGGGCTCGTTAACAGGCTCGTGAACAGCTCGATCACACAGCTTGTGAGATGGCTCGTTTAGGAAGCTCGTGGAGCTGACTCTATATCGAGTTTGAGCCTAAAAACTTAGCCGAGTTTGAGCTTGAAACCTTGCAAACGAGATCTAGCTCAAAACCTTGCAATCGAGCTCGATCCCAGCTCAAACTCGTTTAGGCTCGTTAACGAGCCACTTTCGAACCAAGCCGAGCTGAGCTAGAGTAAACAAAATTGTCCGAGCCGAGCTCGAGCTGGGCAAAGCTCGGCTCGGCTCGTTAGCACCCCTACCTATATGGCAGAAGAAAACCAAGCTTTAATACTCATTGTAACTCAAACATTCATTACAATATAATGAAAACAACCATAAGAACGATAAACCAATAAACTGTATCCATTAAATAAACCTCGATCGCCCAGTACTAAAGCCAAACCGGCAACAACCAATATCATTAAAATGCCAATACATTATGCTTTCCTCAAAGTTCAGTCGAGATACAAGGAAAATTGATAAATAATCCCAATAAGGCAATAACCCCTGGCAGCTCACTCCCCAGCTCCAGCTCCAGCTCCGTATATATGTAAACCCATCCAGAAACCACGAAACAGAAAGTAGAAAGAAGAGGATCAGTGCTAATCATTGAGTAACTAACTAGTAAGCTCGTAATCGTAAAATGCCAGTAATTCGTCACTAACACACAATCCAATACCAGTATCGAGGTAAGCACTACCTCCTCTATGTTATCCGTCAGTAGTGCTAGCAGCCCCTAAAAATCATAAGCTAGTATTTCTAATATACGATCACTAAGAACCTCTAGTATGGTCACAAAGACCCCATTACCAATAATGTTACCTAGGGGATTTTGCAAATCGGGGGTGAGCTACCAGCACAGAAACTTTACACTATCATACTAATGGCGGGGTAGTAATCCCCTACTATTTCATACCACGACCTCTAGCCTTAGCCAGAACCAATGCCCGTATCTTACCCGTATTTGTATCCTATCTAGCCATCTAGTGGCTAAACTCGATTACCCGTAATAAGAACACACAAACAGCCAAGAACCATATCAATCTCTGAACCTTTACCAATAAATCCTCGAGTTTGAGGTAACTACAAACAGTAAAACCCTCACCTTACACCGACACAATCCTCAACACGGAACTGAATCCCGATCATTCCTCTTGAGATATCTGAACCTCCGAGCTTCCTTGCTCAATCAGAAAAGAGCAATCAATCCATAGAACCGATTAAACAACGAAAGACTAGGAAGAGATCCGCTTACCGATCCGAGAAGGCTTCTTTACCCGATGTTTGGAGTCTTGGAACGAAAAAGAATTGTTTATTGAATGAGTCAAAAGTGTGAGTAACAAACTTACTCACTAGCTTAAATACAATTACTAAAGACTAACAAACTAACTAATCCTACTAACAACTAACAGAATAAGATAAGGGGTAAAATAGTAATACTATCTAATACCCCCCCCCCCCTCCCAAACTAAGCGTGGATAGCATCCAAGTGAAGTTTGGAAATTAAAGAGGTAAATTGATGGACCGGTAAAGATTTTGTGAGAGGATCAGCCAATTGATTATGGGTGGATATATGGTGCACCTTAAGTAAGCCATCAATAACCTTTTCTCGAATAAAATGTCAGTCTAATTCGATGTGTTTGGTTCTTTCATGTTGAACAGGATTTTCTGTCATTTTAATCGCAAAAGACTATCACAATACAAAGCATAGGGTTGCGGAATGCGAATAGGGGAATGAGATAATAACCCATGAAGCCATTGTAATTCTGAAGCCGTACTTGCTAAGGCATGATATTCTGCTTCAGCCGAAGATCGGGAAACTGTGGGTTGTTTCTTTGATTTCCAAGAGATAAGAGAGTCACCAAGGAATGTGCAAAAACCTGTGACTGATCTTCGAGAATCAAGGCAACCAGCCCAATCAGAGTCAGAAAAAGCACTTATGCGTAAAGGAGAAGTGCTTGAAAAAAGGAGACCATGAGCTGGTGTCCCTTTGAGATATCGAAGAAGACGGTGAGTTGCTTGTTCATGAATGGTGGTTGGAGAAGAAACAAACTGACTTAATTGGTTCACTGTATGACAAATATCTGGGCGGGTAGTACATAGATATTGGAGGCGTCCAATAAGTCTACGATAATGACTAGTAGCATCTGATGACAGCGAGGTACCAAGAGAAGTATGGTGAATGCCAGGGATGGCTGGTGTAGAAGCTGGTTTGCTAGCCAAGTAACCAGTATCTGTGAGCAAGTCCAACGTGTATTTTCGTTGACACAAGCGGATTCCAGAACTATGTCTTGAGACCTCCATGCCAAGAAAATATTTTAAAGGACCCAAATCCTTAATTGTGAAGGTGATATCCAAATGTCTCTTGACAGAAGAAATTTCTTCGATATTTGAGCCAGCAAGAATAATGTCATCAACATAGACAAGCAAGGCCGTAAATCCATTGGAATTGTCTTTTGTAAAAAGAGAATAATCGGCTTTAGATTGCATATAACCAAGGGTTATAAGAGTATCAGACAATTTAGCATGCCATTGTCTACTTGCTTGTTTCAAACCATAGAGTGATTTGGTTAATTTGCAAACTTGTTGATTTTTAGAAGAGGAAACTGGTAATCCAGGAGGTAAGACCATATAGACTTCTTCATCTAAATCGCCATGTAGAAAGGCAGTGTTGACATCAAGTTGCTCAAGATGCCAACCCTTTATAGCATCAATGGCAAATAAGGTACGTACAGTAGTCATTTTAACGACGGGAGAAAAAGTGTCCATATAATCGATCCCATGCGTTTGAGTATAACCTTTGGCAACTAATCGAGCTTTGTATTTGTCGATAGTTCCATCTTGTTTATACTTGATGCGAAAAACCCATTTACATCCAATAGGCTTTTTGTTGGAAGGAAGATCTGATAAAACCCAAGTTTTTGTTTTCTCAAGAGAATCAAGTTCAGATTGGATAGCTTTCATCCAATTCTCAGATTTGGAAGCCTGAAGATAGGTAGTTGGTTCTCTTTCAGAGGATATAGCAAAAGCATAATGACGATGTTTCGTGGACAATCTTTTGTATGTCAAGATATCTTGAATTTGATACCTTACTTGTGGTTGAGAAACCATATTGCACTTGTAATCTCTCAAGTAGTGAGGTTTCGTACTAGCTCTCGTGGATCGCCGAAGAGGTAAGGAAACTGATAAGTTGTCCTCGGGAGTAGTAGGATGAGCATCATGATGTGAAGAACTTGCTTCATTGGACAAGTCATGAGAAACAGGAGTTAGGAACCCTCATGAGAAAAAGAAGTATCGTGTGATGGAACTTGGGGAGACAAAACAATTGGTGGTGATGTGGATGAATCATCAAGAGGCCCGATGTAATCGGGTAAAGGAATCGATGAATAGATTGCGGGTTTGACTTTTGAATAATAGGGAAATATATTCTCATAAAAAATAACATCGCGAGAGGTAGTGATTTCATTTTTCGTGAGTGCCATGAGAATATATGCCTTTTTATTAGCTGGGTAACCTAAAAAGATGCAAGGGACTGCTCGAGAGGATAGCTTGGACCGAGGATGAGCTAAGGTCGAGCTATAGCAGAGCGATCCAAATATCTTTAGGTGAGAATAATTTGGTTTAGCACCATATAACTTCTCGTATGGAGTTGTATTTTCTAATATTGGAGTTGGCGCACGATTTATGAGATGAACTGCATGTATAATCACATAACTCCAAAAAGAAGATGGGAGAAAAGATTGAAAAATCAACTCACGAGAAGTGGCTAGGATGTGTTGATGTTTACGTTCAACTATACCATTTTGTTGAGACGTTTGAACACAAGTAGTTTGATGTATGGTACCTTTCCCGCCATAGAACTAAGGTATAAGGAATTCTTTGCCATTGTCAGTTCGGAGAATTTGAATAGAAGACTCAAATTGAGTTTTGACATATGCAAAAAATTTAATAACAAGTGGTCGGACCTCAGATTTGAGCTTCAATGGGTGTAAAACGTTAGAACACATCCACAATGGTGAGAAAATAAAGGCAACCCGATATAGAAGGGATTGAAGTCGGTCCCCATATGTCCATACAAACCAATTGAAAAGGCTTGGTATAAGTGGTAGAACTCGAGAAAAAGCTAAACGTTTTTGCTTCGCGCAAGGACAAACTTTGCAATGGAACGTCACATCCAAGTGAATGGTGTTGTCATGCTTAAGAACATTACGTATGGTATTCGCACCCATATGACCGAGTCTATAATGCCAAGTATCAATATCGTGAATCACGGTAGAATAAGGGGCATCCAAAAAGTGACTACCAATGGTATTAACATGAGCTGAGTTATTATTTGAAGCCATATTATCAACATGACGAAATTGATTTTGGCTATTATCAACAGTAGAAGAAATAGCAAACTCAGCACTATCAAAACAGAAAAACATATTATCATTCTTATCAACATAACTACAGACTGCATTAGCCGAGTTTGATGTCACAGCTGAGTTTGAAACTGGAGAGTTAGCAGACCTAGACAGCCCTTGAAGCAAAGCCTGAATCTGAGCTGAACGAGAGGCAGAGTGCATCAGGTATAACCCTTAATGTAATTCTGTTGTACCAATCATCCTCAAGATGGGAAATGCCTGAATCAAACACAAGTTATTATGAAAGAAAACACTGAGTCCTTCATGTTTAGCAAGTTGGCTAATTGAAATCAAGTTAAATGAAAAGGATGGTACCAACAAAACATTGTTCAGAATCAAGTTTTCAGAAAAAATAACTTGGCCAATAAATGAGACAGGAGCAGAATCCCCATTCGGAAGATGAACCGCAGTATTACACACCTTCGTATATGTGTTTAACAAACGAAATTCACACACAATATGATCAGAAGCACCAGTGTCTAACACCCAATTATGATGTACAGAAGAAGAAGGATTACCTGAAGAAGGTCCAGTAGGATTAAAAGGAGATTGTCTACCGATTTACCACGAGTAACAGCCTCATCATTGGACACAACAGAAACTTGATGAGCTGGACTTCTCTGAATATGAGTTGAGGGTTGATCTAGAGCCTCAAATCGCTGTGTATGAACCGCGGTAGCAATGTGATGACCAACTGAAGCTTGAGAGGGCTGAAACGCAGCAGCCATTCTTTGGTATTGCTGCTGGAATGTGGCCCAATCCGCCTGGGACACCTAAACAGTTGCTGAGACTAGTTCAGAGACTTCAGGGACAGCAGCATCCATTGGCGAATTGGCCACAGCATTGGCTCGAGAAGGAGCTGGCGGACAATGCTGATACCCGGCGGATAACCATTTTTCTTGTAACAAACCTAAACTCTATGTCCAACGAAACCACAGTAAGAGCAAACAGGTCTCTTTCCCTGTTTCTTGAAGGTCGAAGGACGCGAAGCAAGAGTTTGAATCTGAGAGCCGGCCTTGGCCAAAAAGGCATGAGATTTTGACTCTCCAACAGGCTGAGAATGAGCAGTGATATCCCTCTCTTGCTGACTCATCATCGCAAAAACCTTGTTCAAACTAGGCAAAGGTTCTAGCAGCATAACCTGAGACCGAGGGCTGGAGAAATTACCGTTCAAACCCCTCAAGAAACGAATCACAAAATCTTGTTCTTGATACATACGAATCTTGGCCAGAGGACAGGAGCAAATCGGAGAACAAGCACAATCAGGAATTGGACGAAAATTCCTCAATTCATCATATAGCGTAACCAACTCGGTGAAATATTTAGCAACAGATTGCGAACCATGTTGGAAACCAAAAATTTGCTCTTGTAAATCAGCAATCTTGAAGGAATCACCTTGAGAAAAACGTTGCCGAAGAACAGTCCAGGCAGCTCGTGCAGTCTTAGAATACAAGATGCTCTTCAAAATAGTGGGAGAGACTGATCTGAGTATCCAACTGAGAACCAATTTGTTGTTGCGGAGCCAAAAAGGGAAGAGTGGCTGACCAGAATCGGGGGCCAAGATTGAGCCATCAATAAACCCAGTCTTGTTCTTCCCGTCGAGAACCATGAGCATAGACATGGACAACTCAGAATAGTTGGATTCGGTCAGAACTTCCGAAACTAAACACTGACCCCAGTGTTCGGAAGGATGAATATAATATGGATTCATGATATCAAAAATTCCGAGAACTGCACCTTGACCTCCAGAAGCACTTGTATCACCAATCGGATCTCCATGAGTACTATCATCATTCGTCATGGCTAGAAAGAATCACTAGATCTGAAGAATCTCAAGAAAACTTCACACGAACAGAAGAGGAATCACCGATGCAGACAATTTCTGAAGCAGTCGAGCGAAGCTGGAGAAGGGTCGAGCGAAGCTGGAGATGAATCACAACTTAGAGCAGTCAAACGAACTGAAGAGAAAACTCCAATCGGAAAAGCGACGAGAGTCGGGGCGACGAGCGACGGTTGGAAGGAGTCGGAGCGACGAGAGCCGGATTGATGACTGAAAGGAGTCGACGGCGACTGGAAGGAGATGATGCAAGCGACGACTGGAAGGAGTCAGAGCGAAGACTAGAAGGAGTCGGCGACGACTGGAAGGAGACGCCGGCGATCGCTTAGATCGAGAGAAAAGAGAAAAGCAGCGGAAAAGAGATTAGATCCAAGAATTGAGCTCTGATACATGTTTGGAGTCTTGGAATGGAAAATAATTGTTTATTGAATGAGTCAAAAGTGTCAGTAACAAGCTTACTCACTAGCTTAAATACAATTACTAAAGACTAACAAACTAACTAATCCTACTAACAACTAACAGAATAAGATAAGGGGTAAAATAGTAATACTATCTAATACCCTATTCCTTAATCCAAAATTACGAGAGCTGGCTGACGAGCCTCCACCTCCAATGCTACTCTGACTTCTCCTTCTCTCTTTTCTACTTGCAGAAATCGAAACCTTCTCATAAACTTAATCACCCGAAATATGATTAAGTCTGCTAGCACTGACAACGACCGTTGGAACTCCTACAACGGTCGTTGTAACCCCCTTTACAACGATTGTTACCTGTACTCCAACACTCGTTTGTATGGACGAGATGGACGTTTCCTCTGTTTACCCCGGATCGTTTCCGAAGCTCGTGCTCTCTTGGAGGATGTCCCTTATACTAACAGTTGCCCCATTTTTTATACGGTGATGTCTGATTGCCTTCAACTGGTGTCCTATCTGAAAGAACCTCGACATTAGTGGTTCAGACAAAATTTTGGGCTACTTGGGTGCATTGTTGATCTCATTAGGTCCAATCCCGTAATTTATGGCTCGTTGAACAAGAGACAATCGACTCCCTAAAAATTGGCTTTTTGTAATTGATTCTTTGGGTGTGCTTTCTTGAGTTTGTGTGCTTTGTAAAACGTTTGGGTATTAAATATTAGGCCTAATACCCTCAGATAGCACCAACTATTGCGTAATTCCCAGAATGTACACAACGTATTGGAAAATACTTAAATAGCACAACCTATCGAGGACCAAGTTTCATCGTAGCACGCCGTGACGTTCCGTCCAATACTTGACGAAATGTTTAGCTGACGTGTGAATAGCGCCCTGCTGGCATAACTATATGTCCATGTGTACCATTGTTAATGACGTGTCGTATGGGATGTCAATGACGTGGAAAATGGAATACAATATTTTCGAATTATCTTTAATTTTAGCCTTTTACGTTTCCTTGTGAATACTTACTCTCTCTCTCCAGCATGCATCGAACCCACCGTCATTCATCTGCACCTACATGCTAGCTTCAACGCACCTGACCCATTCATCTTCCCCCTTCCTCTTCCCAAAGCTTTGGGCATTCCGTTCAACATCCGGCTGGAATCGTCGATGCTCTACACACCCTCTCCCAAGCAGCAATCTCCTCACGATAATCTCTTCCAAGCAGCCATCTCCACACAGTGACGCTCGTGCGAGCAAGAAACATTCATCTATTGACTAAATCATGTCTGGGGCTCCGATTCCCAGGAAAAGTAAGTGGTCCTCACTGAACAATATCCACTCTCTCCTCTCTGTTTGCTGGTTGATTTGGAAACCCTAAGTACTCGTGCTGTATTTTATTGTTGGTCGTGGGTCCAAAACCCTTACACCGACAGAGTATTTTGGAAGCTAGTGTCTGTGGGTTCCATCTGTAGCAAAGTTGGTTCTTGGAAGCTTCTTGGTGTTTTTTGTTCGCCATTAATGTTTTTTAGGGTTTAGGCTTGTCTGTCGCTTTCTCAGTTAAGTACTGATCGATGCCGCCTTATATTTGCAGTTTGCCAGATCCGGTGGAGATGGTTGTTTATTACGGAGGCACGATGACGGAAACAGATAGAGGACCGGAGTACATGGGAGGCGCGGCTATTGAGGCTACAATATTCAGGGACTTCCTCTGTTACTTCCAACTGATCAAAATCGGTACCGAGGAACTACATTATCACGCCGTAGAGAGAATGTGGTACCTCGAACCGGGTCTCACACCTGCTGATGGCCTACATCCAATCAGGAATGATAAGGATGCGATTGCGATGGGAAAGCAGCTGCAGGCGGTGTTGTCTCGTGGTACATGGAAGTTGGCGAGAACGATAGTGGATTCGGAGACAACGAAGAGAACATAGAAAGGTCCGTTGCTGGAAGTGATCGTGAAGCAGATGTTTCGGGTATTCGGGCTGACGAAGGCATTGTCCACCTGCTAGACGATTCTGATCGAACCTCCGACCCAGAATTCACTGAAGCAATGGCGAATCTTGGTTTGACAGGATATCGGAGGAATATTCAGACACAAAACAATACCGATGGAATCAAAGTTGATCAGCTTAACAAGGTGACTGTCAATCGGAGTGCACAGCAGGAGGAGATAGTAATATCGGATGATGGACTAGACGGAATGGAGTTCATGAATGGTAGATCTCCTCAAGGTCATTCTGACGCTGACGATGAGCATTCAGACAAACATTCTTCACAAGGCTCTGAAGAAGAATCCGACGAGGACTCAGTATTTCAGCCTGGCTCTAAGACTCTTTTGAGTTCCCCGATATCATCTTATAGGGCTTCGTCCAGGTCAAACCACGACTGTGTAGACAAAGTGGATGGTGAAGAGGTTAACTCGGTCTCTGGTGTTGAATTTTACGATCCCAACTGTGACCATAACAAGCTTGTCCTCAAACCAACACTGAGGTTCGTCATTCCTCAGCAGTTCAAAGAAGCTGTGACTAACTACTCAATAGCGGTTGGGGCAGACATCAACTGGGTGTGTAGCAGTCGCAAGTGTAAGGAAGTAGTATGTAGTGAACCAGAATGCAAGTGGACGGTATATGCTAGCTGGTGGAACAAGGATGAGGCCTACATTATAAAGGCAGTAGGGTCACCACATACATGCGGTAGAACACAGCGTATTAAAGGTGCAACGACAAAGTGGATAGCTCAATGTTATATGGGCAGATTTCGGATCGACCCAGAACTCAACACCAGACATCTGGTTAAGGAGATTGGGTTAATATATGGTCTTGAGGTCACTGTCAGAGTATGTGCAAATGCAAGGAAAGAAGCGAGAAGAATATTAGAGGGAACTCTAGCAGAACAGTATGCGAAAATAAGGTCGTACGTGAATACATTTCAATTGGCTGACCCAGATGGTCTCTTCGCCCTTGAAGTTGACCCAGTACCAGGAACGGAAAATTCCCTATTCAAGCGGTTGTATGTTGGGTTCAGTTCTTTACGGCTAGGATTTCTAGCCGGATGTCGGAGGATGTTTGCATTGGACGGGTGTTTTCTTAAGGGTGAAGTTAAGGGAATGCTACTTAGTGCTGTTGGGAAGGACGGGAACAATCAAATGTTCCCAATTGCTTGGGCAGTTGTAGAAGGTGAGAACCGGAACTCCTGTTGTTGGTTTGTGCACTTGGTGAAGACTGAATTGCTGATTGCGGATGGAACTGGATGGTTGATGACACTCGATTTGACGTGATTATCAGCCTCATTTAAGCGACATTTCTTTGCTTAAGACATGGTTTTTAGGGTAGAATAACGAATATTCAATCGATTGCCCTATCTCGTGCCATTTGTGTTACCTTGGCCCGTTACGGGTCTATTTGATGGTTTTCTAGTGTTTTTGTGTTAGCACAGGTTTTTGCCGTCGAATAAGTAACCAAGGACATGTCTAAGGCGTTGGAACCTCGAGGAATCACACCGGGATCGATCAAAGGAGCCAACCAAGTTCAAACAAATCCCTGCTCGGTTTACAAAGGAGTTTTCGCCGAAAATACCCTTGTATTTTCGGCGAAAATATCATCACAATCGGCGGTTGGCAACTGAAGGAGATTTTCGGCGAAACTAATGAAGTGTTCGGTCCGAAAATACAAGGCAGAGAGATCAGCCGGCGGAACCTTCATTCACAAAGGAATTTTCGCCGAAAATTCCTTAAGAATTTCGGCGAAAATTCTAGAAGAAATCCGGCTGGGCTAGGTTAAGTATAAATACTTAAACCCGGCGGCCCAAAGAGAGGGAGGCATTCAATTAATCATAATACAACTTTTCGAGATCAGAATTCTCTGAAGTTCTGGTGCGAAGAGCTGGAGTTCGAAGAGTCGGATAGAGATCGTGACGCCATCCCTTCCATCTCGGAGAATCGGAGCTAGGAGTGTAACTTACCGAAGATCGGAGTCTGTCAGAGTCGTCTGAATTAGGTTTTTCAGATTCTTTTCTGTTCTTCCTTTGAATGATGAACTCTTTCCTTGTCTTTGTTTCTTTTGTAATAATCATGAGTAGCTAAACTCTTTAGAGCTTAGACTGGGTGAACCCTAAGTGACCCAGGGCTTTAAAGCGGTCACGGATCGGCAGTGATTAGATTCGAAATTCAATCAGTTCTTTTTCATGTTTGATTCGTTCTTCATTTTTCATGTTTCTTGTCTGGATTGATCACCTAGATTAGATTCTGGTTAAGCTAAGGATAGAAGCGAATGCTCGCCTTACTTTAGAACATCGAATTAAACAATTAACCTTATAATTGGAGTGTGCCTTTCGTAGGAACCGGTTAGGGTTAATTCACTGCAAGAGTAACTCATTAATCACTAGTAATCACACCAATTAATTAAGTCGTTGCGAGAGGCGACCGTACCCGGGCGGCTAGTTAATCTTGGTAGTTAGAACGGATAGAGCGAACGTTCGCCGGTCTTAAACCTAAGGGTAAGGAGTTATGGTGGTGTCTTAGTAATTGATTGAATGAGAATCGAAATCCGCTGATCTGTTGATTGCCAATGCTCTGGGGAACGAAGGGGGATTCAAAGTCTAAGTTCGTCTGTCATTCTCGTTTTCAAACCCTAATTCTCAATCTGCTTTAGTTTAATCTTTTTAATTTTTCTGCATTTCTTAGAAGTAGAAGTCGTGGAACTCACACCACGCACAACGTGTTTACCTTTGAGTATTTTGCTAGTTCTGAAGTAACCAATCATAGAAAGCCCTCGGAATACGATCTGCTATACGCTTTTTCTTAGCATTAGTAGTTTTTATTTGGCTGAACCCGTCTGCATAACAACGACCGGGCGGGCGCTCACCAAATTGGCGCCGTTGCCGGGGGACTTCTTTTGATTGTTGAAAGAAGATCTGGCAATTTATTCTTCTATATTCCATCTTTCATTTTTCCATCCACTTCGATTTTACACTGGTTTTGTTTGTCTTTGTTATCTGTAGGTTTACAGGTGTATGCCTCACCGTCCTTGGACTCACTCTCAAACCGAACAGGCTAAGATTGCAGGGAATCCAGGCAGTTCTGCTACACCTCTACGATCACAGATTCTGAAGGAAGGCAGATCCAATCCATTCATCACTCCGATCAAGATCGAGGAACCAAAGGAGAGTTCCTCATCTCCGTCTTCACACACTCTTCATCCGCTTCATACACCGCATCACTTTCACCACCTCCATCTCCTACCATGGGCGATAGATTACCACCAAACGGCGAGCAACCGCAGCCGCCACCACCTGCACAGAAGAGTCTAGCAGACTATAACAAGCCGAGCGCGACTAGCGTTCGATCTGCCATTGCCGTTCCGCGCATTGAAGGAGATCCTGACTACGAGATCAAGATTCCATTCTTGACCATGATCTCTAGGGATTTACAGTTTGAAGGCAGGCCCCTAGACAATCCGTGCACTCATCTTGCAGACTTCCTTGATCTCTGCAGTACTTTTAAGAACGGAAACCTCGACAAAAACACTCTTTGTCTGAGAGCTTTCCCGTTCTCTTTGAAAGGCGCTGCTAAGAGGTGGCTTACTGGCAAACCACCTGGCTACTACACTAACTGGGATACTCTGGCTCAGGACTTTGTTGAAGAATACTTCCCTCCGGCCAGAACAACCGCCATCAAGGACAGCATCGCCAGATTCTCCCAGAAAGAAGGAGAAAGCTTATATGATACTTGGAATCGATTCCAAGAACTTCTCTACACCTGCCCTCATCATGGATTCGGCAGAGGCAGTTAGCTGAAATCTTCTCTCGAGGACTTCGAGAAGAATCTGCCAAGTGGGTCAATTCTCTAGCTGAAGGGGATTGCACTACACTCACTCCTGAAGCTGCTCTTCTTCACTTCGCAAACTGTGCCTCCAAGTCAAGGAACTGGGAGCGACAATCTGAAGGATCAAGGAGCAAGCTGGATCTTGAAGCAGCAATCAAGGCAGAGGTAGAGAAACATTTGAAGAAGTCTACCACACCAATCAAGCCACCGTCAGCTTCTGTCTATGTTGCTGATTGCGAGTGGTGTGGAGCTTGCTCACATAACGGAGGCCGTTGTCAGAATTTTGGTAAGGCAGAAGTCTGGTCTGCTGAAGAGGTAAATTTCATCCAACAAGGTTTCGTTAATAATCAGAATGGTTATGCTGGTTATCGTAACTTCAGACAGCAAGGGAACTATCAAGACAGACCTCCCTATAATGCTGGCGCCAATCATAACCAGAACCAGAATAACCACCCGACTGGTCCAGCTCAGGATCAGAAGCCTAACCATCCGCCGGCAGGTGTCTACCAGCCGCCGCATCGCAATCCGGGTAATTATGGAACTGCTCCTGGCAATCGCCAGAATCAATATCTTAACAATACCTATCCAGGTCAGCAACATCAAAGAGATAATAATGTCAGTGACCTGGATAAGAAGCTCAGCCAGATCATCACAAGACTCGATGATCATGACAGTCAGTTCAAGGCTCAAGCTCTTCTCAATCAAGAACAAATAGCATCTGGACAACGGATTGAGCAAGTCGTGAACAACATCTCGAGCATGCTAGCATCTGGTCGACCATTTGGCCAGCTTCCAAGCCAGACAGAGCCAAACCCGAGAAAAGAATAGGCGAAGATGGTAACTGCTCAAAACTTCCAAACTTAATTGCTGATGCTTTTTCTGTTTTACGCAGGATCGCTGAAACTCCGAAGAAGAGGAAGAAGAGGAACAGAAACAGCGCCTAAGGTTGATCCTCCTCTTGCACCGTACGTCGTGAAACCTCCTTTTCCTAGAGCACTGCTGCCAAACGCAAGGATCGAGACTGGCATGAAGGGGAACAAGGAAGGATATCCTAACATTCGTATTAAGAAACCTGTCTCTCCATATCCAGCTAAGTTATCTGATCCTGGCTCTTTTACTTTGCCTTTGGTCATTAATGATGTTGAAATCGAACGTTGCTTAGTTGATCTAGGAGCATCTGTTAATGTCATGCCTGTGAGTCTATATGAAAAGTTAAACCTAGGGGAACTTGAACCGCCTAGTATGCAACTCGTCTTTGCTGATAGATCGCTTAAAACCCCTAAGGGAGAGATTAAAGACGTTGTCACTAAATGTGGTCCGTTCACGTTCTTAGCTGATTATGTGATTATGGATACTAGTACAGATGATGCTACTATCCTCATAGGTCGACCTTTCATGGCTACTACTGGAATGAATATTAACGTTCCTAATGGTTCTTTGACTTTAAGAGTTGGTAAAGAAACGAAAACGTTTCGTCTTAAAGATGGCATGAAATATGACTCTAGGAATGAAGAATCTCACTGCCTAGCTGTTGAAACGGTGGAGTTGACTCTGGTCAACTCCGTTACTAATGCTTCTTCCAGTGTCTCTAGATCAGTTGTTGCTGCAGGTATTAACCAAGTATGGAAGAAGAAGCCAGAACTATCGGTTCAGAAGCCACCTAAGAAGAAGAAGGAACTGCAAGCCTCTTCTGAACCACCGAGCAGACCTCGAGGAAAGAACAAGAAGACGAAGACCCAAATGGTCTGGAGACCAAAAGCTCTACCG
Organism: Linum lewisii; assembly: GCA_034768395.1. Lineage (NCBI taxonomy): Eukaryota > Viridiplantae > Streptophyta > Magnoliopsida > Malpighiales > Linaceae > Linum > Linum lewisii. Next base: position 12,541,386 of record CM068297.1, read on the forward strand.
TCTTCCACCGAGCCAGCTGCACCACCAATTCGTTTCGAGAAACCGGCGCCGGAACAAGTATGGAAGGAGAAGCCGAAAGCATCTCCTAAGGAAGTACTAACGATCACCGATCCTGGTGATACCAAGCCGAAGATTGAAGGTAAGAAGAAACCGACAGTCCTCATTCCTTCCATCGTCACACTCAAGAAGGATGATCTCTCCCGAGAGCTGTTCGGACCGTTTAAGTTCGTTGATCATCTTCCCGACGGACGTACCAAGCTTTTGCATGCGAACGGGAAGAAATTCACGTTTACCGGAGAAGTCCCGAAGCTGTACTTCATGAACTCCGACGCGAGCGTGAAGGAGAATCTGAGTTGGGATGTCTCCTAATACCGTCCAGGTATCGTCCAGCTCAAGGACGTTAATAAAAGAGCGCTTCGTGGGAGGCAACCCACGGCTGGAGTCAGTTTTTGTTTTGTTTCAACCTTGGTATTTTAGAGTCGGTTCGGGAGAGCCAAAAGTGTCAGTTTATTTGAGTTATTATTTTTCGTGTAGAGTCTGGGTGTCATAGAGTCAGTAGCAAGTTGATTGAGGTCGTTCCGATTTTTGTGGATTTAACTGTGATTTTCTGAAGTTGGCTGGATTTACGAAAATACTTTAAACCCGAACAGTTCAAAATTTTTGGCGAAACCACCCCTGTTTTCGGCGAAGCTGATTTTCGAATTTCGAACCTGTTCTTCCTGTTCATTGTTTTGGTTCGAAAAGTTTTTGTTTTCGGCGAAACCATTTTAACTGATATTTTCGGCGAAACCGTGCTATTATTTTCGGCGAAACCATTTAACTATATTTCGGCAAACCTTCACAAATCCGGCAGTTCATTTTAACTGATATTTTCGGCGAAACCACCCTCCTATTTTCGCCGAAAATAATCTTGAAAATCACCCAACTATTCCTTTAAAATCCGTTTTCGTTCCTCTCTCTCCTTCACTTATTTTCGAACACACACCAGAAAAAAAAACCTCCCCTATTTCTTTTCAAATCGCCGACCGCCCCCATTTTCAAACCGCCGTCGCCGCCGTAACCCGCCGCCGCTGCCGTCGCCGATCGCTGCTGCTCCCTTTCCCCCTTGTCCGATCCCAACGAGCCCTAGAACGTTCGAATCGGAGCTTTGCAGCTCCAGTTCTCCGAAACCCCAGTTTTCAAGTTTTTCACCGATTCCTCTCAACTCGCTCATTTCTAGCAATCATGACTTCAAGGTAAGTTGTAGAATTTTCAATAGAATCTTTTGACATTGGATTGGATTGATTTTCGTCGAGGTTGACTTTTGGTTGACTTTTCGGTTTGCCTCGTTTTGCGTGCCGACTGTTTCGTGTGAACTAGGATTAACTGAACTTATAGAACTGTTCTTGGATGCTTAGGGAGTCCCGTGCTTAATTTTCATATCAGTTGGTCATGTGTTGCTATGCATACGATTAATTCTTTGTTATGTTGACTTTTGTCAGAAATGTCGGTTTGACTTTGAATTGCTGTAATCATTTGGCTGTCTGATGTGTTCGTTCTCGTTCATATTTTCGTGCTTGCCATATGAGATCATATTTTACCATCATTCTCCAAGTTATGATAGTCTTGCCATGATTAGGGTTCGATATGCTTAAATGTTGACTTCCAAAATGTCGGTTTGACTCTTTGAACTCTAATTGTGCTTGTCCGATTCTGGCTGTTCCTAACTCTGCTTTGCTTACCCCACTTAGTTTCCCTCATTACTTTGTGAAATCGAGTTTTTCTACTAAGTGTGGGGTAAGGTTTGGTCGACTAATCTGGTTTCATTCTGGTTTTAGGAACACCTTTGAGCGCAGGACTAAGGCGCGACTTGATGGCGCCTCGAGCTCCGGAACCACCGCCTCTGTCACACCCGCCATTTTGGGTCCTCCACCCGCACTACCTCCCACTGCTGGCTACCACCGCACCGTCGTTCGTCTACCGGACTTCTACTTTGAGTCCTTCCAGAAGATCGAGCACATTCGTGGAGCCCCTGTTCGTCCCCTCTCCATGGACTCGCTCTTCGACCATAATGAGGACTACCACCGGAATGTGCATGACGCCCTAGCACCGGCCGGTCTCCTAGAGCTGATCACCATAGCCGCCGAGTTCCCAGACATTGCTCTCCAGGAGTTCTGGGCAATCGGTAGACTCCCTTTGCTTCCGGCTAGGCGACACTTCCCTCCGCTCTCTGGATCCGTGCTTACCCTCTGAAATCAACCGTCCTCATCCAGGTTCTTCCATTCCACTCTGAACTCTAGAATTAGTCCTGTGAGGACACAGTCCGATTTAAGTGTGGGGTAGGATGCTAGAGAACCTTGCATGAACTTGATTGCCCTTGATTGTGTTTTGTGTGCCTCGTGATTCCATTTCAGTCTCTCTAGCATTAGAATGGCTTAGTTCTTGATTTTTGATGTTAAGTTGTTGTTCAACCTTTCATAATGATGCTTAGACTGCTTAACCTAGAACTTGAGAACCAACTTGTATGCTTTGATGCTAAATTGCCTGGTCAAACAAAAGTTTAAAATCACACTTGTAGTTTGTAGCCTTGATTGCATGAAAATGACCGAATCCGACTAGCAAACCAACTGTGAGCTTTTGATCCATTGCACGTAACTTGCAATTTAAATTCTTCCTGAGTGGTTTTCTGTTTACTTGAATGAGTTAGAATTTGCATGAGACCTACTCGAGACCACACGATGACACGAGTTCTAGAAGGATAGGGGCACCTAGATTCAGCTACTAAGCCAGATAGCCTACCAAACGATAAAATCCACTAGGTTTAGACCCTTGAGCTTGGCCTGTTCTTTCGGTTCGATAATACATTACAGCCATTTCCCATTTCTTTCATTCCCCGTTGATCCCCTGTGGTTGTAGTTCTAGATTGACCTACCGGAAGTCGGTTTGTGGTAACCTTCCTATAGCCATTAAACAGGTGGTCTTAGCTAATATGTCCAGACGTGTAAACCCCTCTAGCAACTAAAAGAAAAATCGGCACAAAAGAAAAAAAAAGTAAAGTAAGAAAAGAAGCAAGCTTCAGAAAAAAGAGAGAAGCAGAAAAATCAGAAAAATAAGAAAAGTTTCAAAGTGTAGTTCAATAAAACGTTCTTCTCCCTACAAATGGAAGAACGAAGTCAAAAATAAAAGTTGAAAAGAAAAGAAAAAAATCGTGTAAAGAAAAAGAATAGTGCTAGGTTGCTTGAGGGTATCATAGGACGAGGTTCATTATTCCACCGTGTTTGGTTAGACGGTAGGAAGCCATAGATTAGATTCGAGGGAAGTTAGTCGAAAGCTACACCGCACAAAGCCATCATCA